>JAMZEH010000011.1:670000-1952269 GCA_024699665.1 Ostrea denselamellosa
GACGGGCTATCACGGGGTCGAATGCCGTCTGACGAGCTATCACGGGGTCGAATGCCGTCTGATGAGCTATCACGGGGTGGAATGCCGTCTGACGTGTCTTATATCAATTGCTGAGCCTTTATTTAAACACTGATTCTGACTGCGGGTTACTCCGTTTACTTGATCCATATAAAGGGCTCACGGTTGGTTGTGACCGTTCAACAGGCGATACTTACTCCTTCTAGGCACCTGATCCCACCTCTGCTATATTCAGGGGTCCATGTTTGCACGTCTCTTAAATTTGTGTCTTTTTAGGAGATCAAGAACTGTTCGTTATCTTCTCTTGTTCATTTTCATATCTAATGTATCTGAATCATTTTGTGTGGTCATTAATGAATATAGTTATATTCTAAAGTAAATTAATATTTTTTTTCTTTTGTAAGTACACCATCGTATATTTACATTTTTAATGTTTTTTGCGTTTCACATCTTTACGAATTGTAATGATTACTATTCATGATTGCGTAGCAATGTGTACAATGCGCTTATGAATCTTGATTATGTCTATTTTAAAGGCTGGAATTCCAGTAGAATTGAAAACAGAATGTAAATATACAAAACCCCAGAAATTTCATTTTGAAGATCCACGAGGGTATGATTTGCGACGCAGTGCATACCCACATGTATTTTGTAGCCTATAGTGTAGGGTATCTCTTGCAGGTTTTCATCTGAAAACGAACTTTAGAAACTTGTCATAACATTTTTGTTTATACTATCACACTCCTGTTAACGTTATATACCCCTCTATCCTTTAACGTCTTTGGTAATGAGTAATATTTGAGCCGTTCTACGCAAAATCCCTCCTTATGTCAATTTACCGTACTTTTACGTCACAATAAAAATACACGTCATAATTTATGCGGGAGGAAAGAAAACATGTGAAACGCTAATGAAAATGCTACATAATGGATAAAATTAAGATGATGAATGCAATTTAAGGTACTGCAAATCTCCCCCTCCAAATTCAATATTGCACAGGCCTCGCTGTCATATGGGTCTAACAGTATCGACCTACATGCTCAACGTTTTAGGGAAGTATCTTTGAAAAAAATGTGGTTGCATTTCAAGAAATGATACATTCATTCTTTACTGTGTACAGTATAAAAATATAAACCTCTTAACTACACCACATTGAAATTTGCTCCACGATTGATAATTTTGAAGGGAAGTTTCCAGACGATGGTAAAATGCATGGCGCGCTATACAGAGATTTGCACTATGAATTGTAATTTCAATATTCAAAACAGTCGCCGGATAGCTGAAAAATTGCTCAGGCGACTATAAATAAAAAAAAAAAAAAAAAAAAAAATTTCAATATTCAAAAATGTTTTCATTTATTGTTTTTATTGAAACAAAGATTTTAAATGGAAATATTACAGTTTCATCTTAATATACCTTTGGGAACAATACATGCTTGTTTTTATTGCTATTTTGAATAATTTCATTTGGTAAAATGAAAAAAAAAATATATTTCTCACCCAAAATAAAAAGTCAATTCATTCATAAATAAATTCATCATTTCATCATTTAAAAAAAATATTTCAAGCTCTCTTGATTAAAATATTAATACCTTTTCTTAGTATTGATTACTGGGTGACAGGTGTTTTGCTTTGTTTTTATTTTGTTTTGGTTTTGGGGGGGGATTTTTGTTTGTTTTTAGTTTTTGGGTTTTTTTTTTTGGTTTTAGTTTTTTGGGGGTTTTTTGGGGTTTTTTTTGTGTTTTGGTTTCTTTGTATGTTTTTTTTATTTGTTTTTTTTTTTTTATTATTTTTTTTTTATTTATTATTTTTTTTTTTGGGGGGGGGGTTGGTGTTGTTTTTTTTGTTGTTGTTGTTTTTGTTTTTGGTTTTTTGTTTTGCTTTTTTGTTTTGTTTTGTTTTGGTGAGGTTTCCTCCATTTTATTCAGAGCAGTGGTTACACGGGAGGAGAATGGGGAGTTGGGTTATGATTTCTTTTGGCGTATTGGTATACTATTTCTAAATTAATCTTGGAGTTGTATTTTAATGCTTCTTTAAATATAAATATCAAGCTGCATCTCAATATTTCATTGAATGAAACAAATTAGATGGGATGTATTTTGGATATGTAGTTGACATAGTTTGAATATATTGTTGGTAGTTGAACAATTATTTCTACATGTCTATTATTTTTCTACATTTCTCAAGAACACATTGTCTATTAAAACCAATCAACACAGGTAGTGAAGTTAACAAAGAATGCACGTGCAAGTACAGTAGTCTAAAAACTATTTAGGGCATACAAGTTGGAAGATAAACCGTTTTACATAAATGAAAACGAAAGCGATATAAAGTGGCATTAATTGCCTGACTCCATGAAGTCTGTGTGGCTGTAGTTTGGATTTTATATGATGCAAGTATAGACATGCTAAAGACTATTTTTAAGCAGTTGGTTAGGAATAATGTACCATATTGTTATGACAATACCGATAGACTGCTTTACTAAGAAACATCTGAAACATTAGACGGCCCTTCAATTTCTTACTATCAGTGTTAAAAACATAAGTTCGCCTAAGAATGATGCATATATTTGGTAAGGGTATTATTAAAAAGATAAAAACAAAACGAAACAAAAACAGAATAAACAAGCAAAAATATTTGAGCGATAAGACTTGGGATCTAATTTTTGTAACTCAACATGTTTTATGTTATTTGTATTTTTGTTTCTTCGTTATTAACTTTCTCCTCCTGAGTGAGTAAAAGTTAACCTAACAAAAAGATAAATCCATATAGTTTTCATTGAGGCCTCTTCACCCCTCCTAAAAATCTTTGATCGTTTGTTTTACGTCCCTTTGATAAATGTTCACACATTTGAGACATCACAATCTGTAAGTGAGGCACCACAAATTTAATCCTATGCTTAGCGCCCATGGCTGTAACAGTAAGGTTTCTTTAAATGCATGTGCTACACAAGACCTCCACTCTTTTGCAAAGGTCATATTCAAAACGACCAACAATTCTCACTTATAAATGTCGAGATTTGGATATCACCTTATGTCTTCTAAGATATGACGCGGCCACAATATCCCGGTCACATAAAAATGCTCTACTTGCATGTAATATATCAGCGATTCGTTTTCGAGGGGGGGGGGGGGGGGGGGGGGGGGGCTGAAGTATAAAAAAATGAAAGTTAGCTTCTTGAACATACATGACAAGCAAAATTTCACATATCTTCAAAATCCTAATTCTATAATCCTGGTTTCTGGTTGGGTGGGGTGGAACGTTTACTATGACTGCTCCAACATTTTTTCATAGACTTCGTAATCTTAAATCGTTTGGGGAAGGGAGTGGCATTGGTCTTTGTCTCCATCATGAGTGCCTAAAATTTAACTGTCATCATTTTCTATAATTGTGGAGAGGGTGTAATCTTTTATTATATTAAAACTCGTACGTCGCAAAGTACTTTTTATTGCATCTTGCAAGCCTACATTCGTCTCATTCACTACTACTGTTAAATATTATGGGAAAGAGAGCAGTCACCCAATATATCTTTGTAATTTGCATAACAAATAACGGTCACTGTCTAGTCTGTCGGAAAACAAAACTTGTGAGACTCTTTACCCAATACTCCCCCCATCCCCTCTAACTATTAAATTCAGGTTTTTATCAGGTATCAATCATTTGATTTCATCACTTTAATTTTTTTCTGTCAAAATTTAATGATTCATAAAGAAATGTATCAAGATGTGAAGAGACTGGAAATGTTAACTTGATAAATGGTTAAATATGATCTCATTTTTAATTGTGATACTACACTTGCTATATGAAAAGAAACTTGCACTAAGAACACTCTATATATGAATCATACTAGAACATCAAATTATAAGCAAGAACATGATAAGACTACTTGAAATCTGTGGAGTTAATCAAGGATACATGTACGTCATGTACATTGTCCTGAGCTAATTGCAGCCAAATGATCTTAAATGTATTATGAATATTTTAACCAAATATTCACAATTAAAAAATGAATAAACTATTTACCCTAATCATCTGAGAACCTTGCGTGGGCCTTATGAAGACAAGTGCCGAAAACAAGACGCTTCTCAAAAGTGACTTAACTTCAGTGCAATACCTCGACGGCATTGCTCAAAAATAATCATAAACTTAGAATACCTATATAATATGAACGTAAATCAATAAACCTTTAATATTTTCTAAGGAATGATGCCCATGGTGTATCAATTCATTTTACATCAAAAACCAATCTTCGAAATTTTTTCACATAAGGGGAGTTTTTGTTTGGAACGGCTCGTTTAATATTTTCTTATAATTATATTCCTGCAATGTTTATAGATACGTGACTGATAACTCACACAATAGCTGACACTATTTTTATAAGCTACCATCCTCAGCGTCATCGCTGATTTCTATAGGAATTACGAGGTAAAATACTGTACGTTATCTTAGCCTATAACATAAAACACACTGTGGCAAAGCCAGTAGAAGTGTTCTGAGAAATGACAAAACAAGTATTTGCAGGTTGATAGTAAGGACACATTGTTAAGGGATAGGAATGAATTTACTCACTTTGTTTTATAAACCGGTAAATTTTATTCGCATAGATCCAGCCATAGGAAGCCAACAAATATCCCTAGGATGTCCAGCCGGTTATGAAGAATACAAAAGGAGATGTTTTAAGTTTGGAGTAGGCCCCACCAACTATGATACCGCACAAAGTATATGTGAACGAAATAAAGGAAATCTGGCTTCCATCACCAATGTATATGAGTATGGCATTTTAAGAGGGATCGCTGCAAAATACAACATCACAACGTACTGGATAGGACTCCGCAGTACAAACGTTAGTATGGGGTTTCTTTTCTTTCTCTGTTTTCTACTGACGGTACATATACAATAACGAGTGAACTAGCTGTGGTTATTTAATCTACTGGGGGTTTTTCCCCCTTAAATCACCATAGATTTAATGTCTTTGGAAATCAAACCTCAAAAACATGTATTCTTGGTAATGGAGGTCAACATTTTAATGTTGTTAATGGTAAAGGTAGAGGTGATAAAATTTCTAAATTGTTTACCGAAATATCTCTTTCGGTCTTATTTTGACAAATTCGATAACGGAGTAAAAATGTGAAGTTATATCTCACCTAAACGATTGGTTGATTGGTTAATTGTATATTGTTTAACGTCCCACTAGAGAATATTTCACTCAAATGGCGACGTTACCATTGTCGGTGAAGGGCTGCAAAATGCGGTCACCAGTCGTTTAGCATGACCTTCCGGTTTTGAAACAAACACCTTAAGTACTTGGCTACCATAACAAGCAACCGGAAGCGATTTTAGATTGATGTCTATTATGTATGGAAAGATTTTCTATAACGGTGTAGTCATCTCTTACAGACACCATTCCGTTACAATTGTACATATCTTCAAGAAAGCTACTACACAAAATGATGAGTAAATATCATCAAAAATGATAACTTCACAAAATTATTCAATGAAATAATGGCTTAATGAATTTTTTTCATGAAATAGAATTAATGCAAAAAGTAGATATTCAGAAACATTTGTTTGGCATAGAGGTCCCCACAATATGGCTAAAATAATTGCCGCAGTCACGTGAGAGATCGGTAAAATCGATAGAAAGGCAAAACAATCGCGAAATTAAACTCAAATTTGAATTCCTTAGGTAAACAAAAACCAAAAGCTGTTTTCAAACACAGTATTTAAAACTCAAAATAACAACGTAATCCAAAAACAACTAACAGTTTATGTTGCTGAATAGACAGGATCCGTTGTTTAGGAAACTGTCACGTGTTATTTTGTGTCATTCTCCTGATTTTTACATTTTAGACCGACACTTTGAAATGGGGAGCGGGCTGCTCCCAATATTCATTGCTTTATTAGTCCCATACCGTCTATCTATCTGTTTTTCCGTCCGTCTGTTTGTTTTTCATTCCGAATCAGTTTCCCGACCTTTTCTCCGTATTGGATGAACATAGGAATTACGAAATTGAGTACTGTTCGTTATCTTAAACCTAGATTTACAAAATACGGATAATATGCTAAACTTTTGACTTTTCAAAGTCATATTATAGCGTCATTAATATATTCCCTCCTCGCAAGGATTGCCATAACGTCATGACGTCATAATAAACGTTTCTAAGGTAAACGACTTCACATTCACTTTACGTGCATCTAAGGATGATGCTAATTCTATGTTATACGGCACATTGTATAACCTAACTTTTTACGCTTTATAGTCCGCGAAGCGTAACATATCTAAATTAGCTTCATTCTTTATAAGGGGCCTCCGTGGCCGAGTGGTTAGAGCATCGTGCTCAAAATCACAAAACCTCTCACCTCTAGTCGGCCCGGGTTCGATTCTCGCTCTCACCGATTTATGTGAGAAAGTTTGCCACTTTACTTTCGGAAGGTTGTTGGTCTCTTCCCGGGTACATTTTACCTGTGTTCTCTCCTCCACCAATAAAAACTGGACGCCACCAGATAACTGAAAAATTGTTAAGTGTGGCGGAAACAACAAAGTAATCCATCAATCATTCCTTATAATTCAAAAGAAAAAAACTGACGAAGGGACGACTGAGAAATCCGCAATATTGGTTCTTTATATAACCGGATCATGTATTTTAATGATCAAATTTGAAAACGCAAGGGGGGGGGGGGGGGGGGGGGGGTCCGCAATGAATCTTTATAACGGAGGATATGTGTAGGCTACATGTTTACTTTACAGCGCAAGATCGACTTTTGAGTCGTTCCCACAGAGAGTATCGGAAAGAGTAAATCGAGGCCTGACATCACACAAAATGCTACATAATGTGTGGGTTTTGATTCTATAAAAGTTTTAAACTACATCATAACTTACCATCGCATAAAACATTGTCGCCAGTGAAACCGACATGATGAAATATGTAAGCAATTTACAAATATCGACCCACATGTCAATCGATGTCATGTGACGTCATCTGCTACATTTTGCAAGACATGACGAGTTTTATACCTTGTTAGGCGGATCAAGCAATGCTCCTAAGGGAAAATGTATTCTATAATGAAACAACAAATATTTCCGAAGTTGCCAGTACATGATATAATATTATTTAGCATATGATATCGTTGTATCAGAGTTTGTGTTGAACTTTTAACGGTATTGTTTTTCTGTATTTTCAAGTAAGAAGACATTCGTCTTATTTGACATCGAGAAAAAATGTATGACAGAAGTGTTTAATTATGCACGTACTATTTGGTTGATTTTTTATTCATACAAAACCTCATTTTTTACAACTTAACAAAACATGCTAAGATATGCAAAAACTTGTCTGAAATTTAGAAATATTTGTGGCACTTTCAAAAGTAGTCACTAGTTTATCTACGGGACTGTCCGTGAAATATACGGTAGTGACGACGATATCTTTCCATAAGTACTACGGGTAATACTTATCACTTTTCAGCTGACGCAGAGCAAACTACTTGACTCAAATTGTAAACATTAGCTTTATTTTACTGTGACATTACGACTTACTATAAAGGCACTTGAAATTTGAAATATTAAGGAGTATATTTAACTTGTAAAACTTTCGCCACAAATATACCTGTTTGTTTTCAAAGGCAGGGGTATGTTCATTGAGGACAGGGAATACAATTCCTGTAGATGTATAGGAAAAAAAAAACAACAAAAAAAAACAAACAAAAAAACCAAACGATACACTTGCATTTATGATAGATGCATTATTCCACAGACTACAGTCTTGTACAAATGGAAAGACGGGATACCATATCAATTCAGCCACTGGAAAGATTCCGAACCATCACAAACACCTGGAGAGGAGTGTGTTGTATCAGATCATGGCAACTGGATGGATGTACCATGCACAGAAAATTATTCTTACCTGTGTGAAATAAATTTAGGTGGGTTGTTTGTCAGTTAGACCTTTAAAGATACAGAAATTTAGGTGGGTTGTTTGTCTGTTAAACCTTTAAAGATACAGAAATTTAGGTGGGTTGTTTGTCTGTTAGACCTTTAAAGATACAGAAATGCTCTTATTTCTTACTACTATGACCATTTTCCATTCATTAAGATTTATAAATTAAATGAAATTTAGTCTTACCTTAAATTCTTACATGGCTCCAGTACGTATGGTGACAAATCCCTACATCTTATCCACATCATATGGCTAGGTTGTCATT
Organism: Ostrea denselamellosa; assembly: GCA_024699665.1. Lineage (NCBI taxonomy): Eukaryota > Metazoa > Mollusca > Bivalvia > Ostreida > Ostreidae > Ostrea > Ostrea denselamellosa. Next base: position 678,217 of record JAMZEH010000011.1, read on the forward strand.
TATTGACGTAATGGCAATATTTGGTGGCGTTCATCAAAAGCGTCGACATGAGAAGAAAAAAATATCTTGCTGTGATCCTAACTCAACATTTGGATATATCGACGACGTTTTATATATATGAACAATAATCATTTGCATTCATATGTCGAGTCGATATATCCCAGTGAACACGAACTAAAAGACACAACGGAGTCCTCCACATCTGCTTTGCACTTGGATATTTTATTGAAAATAGATGTTAATGATAAACCAACAACTCAGCTTTATGACAGACGGGTTGATGTCAGCTTCTCCATGGTCAACGTCCCATATCTATGAGAAATTATTCCTTTAACACCTGCATATGGTGTTTATATCTCACAACTGACTCGATACACAAGAGCTTGTTCTGCGTATGATCAGTTTGTAAATCGAGGCAGGCTACTGGCAAACAAGTTGATGTTACAGGGATTTCAACAGTTTCGTTCAAATGTCAGTATTTTGCAAATTCTATGGTCGTTATAACGATCTAGTTTGCTAATACACCATGTCATTGCATCAAATGCTGTCTGACATATTCCTCCTTAGGCACTTGATCCCACCTCTCGTAGATCCAGAGGTCCGTGTTTGCCCATCTTTCTAATTTGTATTCCATATAGGATTTATGAGATTGATCAATGTTCGTTATTTTCACTTTTTCATATGGTGTCCTAAACATTAGCAATGCCCCTGGTCTTGACCTTATCATTCTTAACTCTTAGTTTAGTAAACTGATACTCGTTGAAATATTACCACCCTTCGACTGTTAGGAATACAGAATTTCATTTCAATAGGCTATATCAAAATTTCATTACGTACCATTAGAGGCATTTTTAAAATCATCTCATGTTGTCAGTAACATTGTCAAACATTTTAAGACCCTATCATCGATTTGTTGATGACATTGTTCACAATTGAACTGAAGTGTCGTCTCAAATGCTATTAATAGAACAGACAAATGAATACTAATAATAGAACAGAAAAATGAATACTAGAAAATGACCTTTTTAACCAGCATTCTTTTGATGTCCAGATAAAGTGGCTAGTATGCACCCTCCATCATCGTGTATGCCTCACGGATTGGCGTTTGATGGCGCGTGTTATTACATGGAAAGGAAAGATAAAAGCACGTGGAAGGATGCTCTCCTGAAATGTCGAAAGTATGGAATGGAATTGGTCAGTATTAATTCAGTAACTGAGTTGGAGGTTATTCGGGAATATATAGTTCGGAGGGAAGAGGAAAAAGTTTGGATTGGAATGACAAACTCAAGAAAGGAGTCGGATTTGTTTAAAAGTGGTAAATTTGATTTTTCTCTTTGAGTATCGTTGTACATCTCTGTAAAAATAGACATTGACATAGCGTTGCAAAAGTTATTGACGAAACATTTTTGATATTCAAATAAATTTTTGATATTTTTTTCTTTGTAGCGTATGTTCTTCAACAAATCATTGATCGATTGCATTGAAATCTTTGATACGTTTACATTTAAAAACCGTTGATACTTTGATTTACTATTCGTAGTTTTTGATACGATACTATAAAAATAATTTTCATGCATTCGTTAGCTATTGTTTGCTATAGAATTTCTTGTGGACGGTTTTTTTTTTCAGTGATACTTACAAACTCCAGACAGTTTTATTGCGAAACATATTACAGGATGTTGTACATGTGGTTACTATGTGCAGTTATATTGTAGTGCACATATAAATATGTACAATTATAATGTAGTACACATATAACTATGTACAGCTATACTGTAGTGTACTGTATGGATAATATGTACAGTTACATACTCGTGTACTGTATAAGTAATGTGTACAGATAAAGTGTAGTGTACATGTACAAATAGATATTGTATACAATTATACTGTAGTGTATATATAGATAATATATGCATTTACACTGTAGATTACATATAACTAATGTGTAGAGTTATACTGTCGTGAACTGCATAGATAATTTGTACAGTTACACTATAGTAGACGGTATAGATAACGTGTACAGTTATACTGTAGTGATAACGCGTACAGTTATACTGTAGTGTACATATAGATAACGCGTACAGTTATACTGTAGTGTACTGTACAGATAATATGTACACTTATATTGTAGTGTACAGTACAGATAATATGTACACTTATACTGTAGTGTACTGTACAGATAATATGTACACTTATATTGTAGTGTACTGTACAGATAATATGTACACTTATATTGTAGTGTACTGTATAGAGAACGTGTACAGTTATACTGTAGTGTACATATAGATAACATGTACAGTTATACTGTAGTGTACTGTACAGATAATATGTACACTTATATTGTAGTGTACTGTATAGATAATATGTACACTTATATTGTAGTGTCCTGTACAGATAATATGTACACTTATATTGTAGTGTACTGTATAGATAATATGTACACTTATATTGTAGTGTCCTGTACAGATAATATGTACACTTATATTGTAGTGTACTGGTATTGGTCGAATGGAAAACAGGTGAACTTCACCAACTGGGCTATAGATAAACCTAGTACTGGGATTCTACAAAACGAACAGGATTGTGTAGAAATGCTCGACAGTGGGCTTTGGAATGACTGGTCCTGTGCATCAAAAAGGTCTTTTATCTGTAAACACAATGGTAAAAAAATATTGTAAATCTTTGAATTTTTGGTAAAATGTAGCATGTGAGATCTGTTTGAAGTAACTATCAATGAACACAAATAGTGAAAACGTAAAGAGACAGATTCAATATCTGAATTGTTATAGAAATAGGAAACCGATATGTTACACATTTTATGTGGAATTGTGAGCAAAATTCCCTTATGTCATGTATGTATCTAAAATGAATGGAAAAAAAACGTGTCATTGAACAGTCGCCAGACAGAGACCTACATTATTCAGCATCAAACAGATACACCAAGCCATGTGTTTGGAAGTTTAACAGATCCACCCGCCATTTACAGACTTATTGACAACAACATACGACTGTTCACTTTGATATAATTTCTTGGATAATCGGGCAAGAAAATGATATAGTGCAACTTTGCATTAATTGTGTTGAAAAAATATCAAATTTTGTTTATAATGTTTCAGTTTTACTTTTTTTTCACAAATGTAGTTTACTTAATTGAGCTTGTTGGGCTTGTTTGATGAGCAGAACTGACCACTGACTGACACAATTTTGCGTACGTAGGTGGTACTGGCGCTTTAGATTAGGTTAATATATCTGGAAACTGAATTAAAGGAAATAAAGATTCTGATGATTTGCTTATTTTAAACATAGTGTATACCTATCATTTATAGATAAAAGCAACATAGCTGATCATTGAGCGATAGAAGTTGTAAATCAATATGGATTCCTACACATGTAATCTATTTTTTGATATACACACATAGACACACACACACACACACACACACACAGACACACACACACACAGACACACACACACACAGACACACACACACACACACATACACCACAACACACACATACACATACAGACAGACACACACACACACTCACACACAAACACATACACACACACAGACACATATACACACACACATAAACACACACAAACACACACACACACACACACACACATATATATATATATATATATATATATATATATATATATATATATATATATGTAATTAGCTCCTGCAATCCAAAGATTCTTTTTGAAGATTTTTTAATCACTTTGTAGGATCTGCTGTTGAACAGTACGGTGTTTCAACTTCGACAAAAATTAAAGCTAAAACTAAATTCGTACCTCACCCTCACAATATTGTGACTAACAGCAGCGGAAAAACTGAGGGAAAAGAAGCATCAAAAGGAACAGAAGGTCAGATTGCATTACATTGTTATGTATTTTCCAAATTGGATTCGTGTGGAATCTTTGTAGAATTTACACTTGAAAAATAAGTTTGCATTATGATGAATATAACATGTAGTTTTCTTATTACATGAATGCTTTAAATGTATCCCTCTACCTGTTTATGTATGTATCTATATACCTATCTATTTATCTATCTATCTGTCTGTCTGTCGTGCTGTCTGTCTGTCTATCTGTCTATATATACAGATACGTGCCATAAGTATTCGGTCAACATGGCGGTTTGTTTACGTTTGAAAACGACAGTGTCAAATTTCAAACATTCGTTGTAATGAAATAAAGTAATAAAAATATAAATTATGTTAAACGTACTTGTTAATACCTCGTACGATGTCCCTTGAGCCTGATTACATTCAAAATTCGGTTTGGTATGGACTTATAGAGGTTCTGAACATAGTCAGGTCGGATGCATGTCCAAATGCCCCGAATTTCCTCCACGAGATCGTCTTTAGATTTAATAAAGGAAATGCGTGTCTGAAGCTTTCTTTTTATCAGTAGCCAAAGGTTTTCAATAATGTTAATATCTGGCGACTGGGCAGGCTAACTTAAGCAGTTTATTCCATTCCGGGCAATGTATTCTTGAGTAGACCTTGCTCGGTGAACGGGTGCATTGTCGTCCTGGAAGAAATACCCACCCCTAGGAAAATGTCGACCATTCACTGGCCACAGGTTCTCTTCCAGAATGTCCTGATATTTTTCTGCATTAATGTTACCATTTACCGGTGTAATTGTCCCAACACCATTCCAAGAGATACACCCCCATATCATTACTTCATACCTGGGTTGTGATGTCCGAGGTTGAACTAGATCGGGTCTCCGACCTTCGTTTCTCTTGCGCCAAATATGAACCCGCTGGTCATGTCCAATCATGATCTTGCTCTCGTCAGAGAATATAACTTTATTCCAGTTAATCTGAACTGTCCACCGCCTTTTCTCTCTGCACCATGCAAGTCTCTTTCGTCGGTTAACCTCCTTCACTACAAGTTTCTTCTTACTTACACATCTTCTATATTCACGATTATGCAAATGACGCTGAATAGTCCGCCTACTTACAGTTTCACTTTCAGTCCTGCCTTCATTAAATTTTGATGTAATATCACCCAAAGACTCCCGACGATGCGTTTTCAAAAGCCTCTCTAAACCACAATAATCCCTGTCTTTCATTTTCGCTGGTCGCCCACTTCTTGGTTTGTTTTCCACTGATCCTGTGGCAAAAACTTTCGTGCAACATCGATAACTGTTGATTTTTGGAATTTTCAACATCTCACTACCCTTTTGACGGGAAAGACCACTCTGTATCAAATTTATAATGACATTTTTCGCCTCCATCCCAAGCTCTTGCCCTTTTCTACCCATATTTTCAAATTCGTAATTCTCACAACTTGCGCTAACTACAGACGATAACAAATTATCATGTGATACATCATGTGACTAAAAATTCAAATTTAGAACACTTCGTTATCGATGACGCGTATATACAAAACCAGGAGACTCAAAGTATGTACTGTCGTTTTTAAACGTAAACAAGTCGCCATGTTGACCGAATACTTATGGCACGTGTCTATATATATATATATATATATATATATATCTGTCTGTCGTGCTGTCTATCTATCTGTCTATCTATCTATCTATCTATCTATCTATATATATATATATATATATATATATATATATATGTCTGTCTGTCTATCGTGCTGTCTGCCTATCTATCTGTCTATCTGTCTGTCTGTCTGTCTTTCTGCCTATCTATCTGCCTATCTATCTGTCTATCGTGCTTTCTGTCTATCTATCTGTCTGTCTGTCTATCTATCTGTCTGTCTGTCTGTCTGTCTTTCTGCCTATCTATCTGTCTTTCTTTCTGTCTGCTCGTTTTTATTGTAATGCTTACTTTATCAATTTACCCCAAATATAGCTAGCATTAAATTGCTTATGAATTTTTGTAGGATCGTCGACTCATGTAGGGTTAGCGGTTGGTATCACTGTGGGCGTGTTAGTGCTAATCCTGATCGCGTTGATTAGTGGACTTCTTGTGTATAGAAGACGACGTCAGCCTCTTTTTCGACCGTCCCTTGGATTTGCTAATGCTATGTTTCAAAAAGAAAACGAGGAATCGCATGGATAATTTCAGATGTTTGCACAGGTTAAGACTCTGTTTTGCATCATTTTTTTTTCTGTTGAAATGTATACAGCATACCAAATATGCAGTTTTGGTGTTGACATGTGTTTATCTAACAGTGTGAATGCTGACTGTACAGATATGCGAAGGGAATACTTGCAAACTACATGGAAATTTAAATAGTGACTGTAGTCACGTGTATGCTCCAGACGGAGGTTGAGTTGTCACTGAACAAAAATTGTAATTGTCACCCAGTGTTTATTCATAATCATTAAAACAACAGTGTATTGTTTCTAAGTTTCGGCATAAACAATACATTCAAAGATATTCATCTTTTCTTATTGATGAATAGTGCAATAGGTATTACCCAAAATTTAGATTCACTCATGCTACGTATTTCAGATGACACACAACACAACTTTGATATTGGTACATTTTTACCATTGTAAAATATAGGTAATAATTTCATACCTTGCGGGATTTTTGGATTGTAGAGATGCAAATTAGTACACAGTCGTCCTGTGACATGGATGCCTTGGCAAACAATGTCTTTAGTTAGTATTCTCAAAGCATACCTACTATGATATACATGAACTGTCCACTCTAATTCGTTTGTGATAGGAAATTAAAATATTTAATTTTATTTTAAGATGGGACCACATTGATGTTTTTATACATCCGCTCAGGATGAAGAATTGATTGTCAAATCCTTATTTGATTAAGGCATCTTGATTGCTATAGTAAGAAAAAATAACAAGTAAACAAGTAGAAACAATTTTACGGTAATGAGGTTATATATATTTTTTTTTTTGTTTGTTTTTTATTTATAGTCGCCTGAGCAATTTTTCAGCTATCCGGCGACTGGTAATGAGGTTATAAGGCATATACATATATATATATATATCTGTGTGTGTGTGTGTGTGTGTGTGTGTGTGTGTGTGTGTGTGCTCACGTGTGTGTGTCTGTTTGTGTGCGTGTGTGTGTGTGTCTGTGTGTTTGTGCGTGTGTGTGTGAGTGTGTGCGTGCGTGCGTGTGTGTGTTTTCGGGACCCCACTTTCCTTATCTTATATCAACCATTTGGAGTTGGAACTATTGCTAAATCAAATGGCCTACAAACCCTTTCTAGTCTATATAGGATACCTACAACATAATAACGAAATCACATGAAACAAAAATACAAAGAATGTTTGTCCACAGAGATTAACTACACACGGCAGGATTTTCATTGTATCTATTATAAAAGATTCCATCACGATACATTACAAATTAGAAAATTGAATTATAGTAGATTATAACAATACCATTGATTTCCGTAAAATGTTCTACAAGTCTGACGTCCCTAACATAAAATCAATATACAATCATATTTCACATCTAATACTATAATTTTGTGTGCTAAATAAATGAAAAATTACTAACAATTTCTGTTAAAGTCTGTTCATTTATGTGCAAAATTTCTGATCAAGGAGAAATCTAGATTTAAAAACAGTTAAATTGTGCAGCAAAATACGATATACTGTGAACTGGAAAAACAGAACGGAATTAGAACCAGTTAGTAACCAAACACGCCTTCTGCATTATCTATATCCATACATTTGTTCTCAATATGTTTAGCCATTCCCTCGTGGAAATAATTCCAGGACGGTTTCTGATGTAAATGACCATACGAGCGTACATTCTAAAAAACCAGACTAGATCAGTTCCAAATATGACACGAGTTGTATGCTGAGTCTTATCAATACTTCATAATCATTACTGTTGTTGTTTTTTTATGACCAAGTGTGATATATTATGTTTGTCGAATTTTCAAGAAGCTAAAGAAATTTTGATTATTAATTCTGCACTATAGGCGAATAAATAATCTATCATGAGAATTTCCTCCATCATAAATTACCACTACATATTCTAACCATTTAGTGGGTTTATTTTCTTATTTAGATTAATGATCGCCATTAAAAAATAAATTTCATTAGTGAAAAGACGTAAAGGTGCGAACTGCGGCACTTCACGCCGGCGTCCATCATAAAGCGCGTAATTTATTTTTTACGATTGTATTTCACATTCTATTTTTAATTTTGTCAGAATTCATACCCATTAAAATAGCCGTACATGTACTATGTCCTATTTTAAGATTCATATTGTTTACAAATTGTTTACAACTTGAGCGCAGTCCTGAGGAAATGAATCTCATTACGGTTGTAAGGATATCAAAAGCATGAAAATTGGAAAAGCAAATATTTTAAAATGTGTAATTCAACTATCTTCTGTCGATACGTCCCCCATTTTATCATATTGTTGACAACCCATAGAGATCCGGAATGCCAATTAAAAGTGAATTAAAATCAGTGAATTTATTAAATGGTAATTATGCTTAATTTAGAGTAGTACGCAACGGGTAATGCAAAAGTGTACTGTAATTTATTTTTTTTTAAACTTACAGGACTTTCTTTATTATATTAAACTGCACATATTTTCAAAATTTAAAAGAAATCTGACCGGTAGATTTTTTGCTAATAAAGGTTACAAATCCAGTCACGGACGCCCTCAGTTAAATGTATTAACTTTCATAAAATACACGAGTTAAATATTGATTGATTATTTATTGCTTTCCGCCACACTAAACAATTTTTCAGTTATCTGGTGGCGTCCAGTTTTTGTTGGTGGAGGAGAGAACCCAGATACAATGTACCTGAGAAGAGACCACCGACCTTCCGCAAGTAAACTGGCAAACTTGCTCACTTAACGCCGCGGCCGAGATTCGAACACTTGCCGACAGAGGTGAGAGGCTTTGTGATTTTGAGCCCGATGCTCTAACCACTCGGCCACGGAGGCCCCTACACGAGTTAAATATAAATTGTGAAGAAAATATTTCATGAAACAGATTTATTAACAAGAGGTAAATGGAATACGAAAAAAAAATAATTAGAGTCACAAATTAATTTTTGTAATTATTTAATCACATTTCCACGAAGGTCAAATTTGCAAGCTATTTGCCGTACCTAATACTGTCCAAAAATTCTATCATTCAGGTTTTTTTCAAAGAAAAACTAACTAATGACATTTCAAGACCTCTAAAATATTACAACAATTCAACCTACGGATTCCATTAATATTTTGACTGCCATTTTACTACCTCCCCCACCTTCTCGATTAACGACATGTGATGAGCAGACTATTAAATTATATGCCAGTGTATTGTTTTAAATATCATTCCTTATCTTATTTTTCATATCTATTTGAACCAAGCAATCATCAATTTGTTACCCCCTCCCGCGTCTCTGTGAGTTCTTTTATAAAGAACCCGTGAAGTGAACAAGAACCCCCCCCCCCCCCCCCCCCCCCGTTATATGCATATTTCGTATTTAATAATAAGTTCTACACGTAGCTTATAAACTAAATTCGCTTTGAGATGTATATACTGGGAAATTTATATGAATGTACAAATTAATATTATGATATACGTGCAATTCATTTATAAGTGTCTTTAATGACACACACAAGTCCATATCGTGTTTCTTTCACCGTGTTTGTGAGGTGAAGCGGAAATTTATATACCTGGTAAAACATTGTGTGTGGTTTTTTTTTATTTAATCACAGTGACTCGTGGATAGGTTCTAATTCTATGACTCTCATTCCCTCACTCCAATCTCTACTTGCACTTGTGTCATGTCCGATCCCTCCATTTCACTTCCCATGTCAAAATATTCACCATTAACAAATTTAGGATCAGTCGGCCAATTTCGATATCGGACGACAATAGTGGATAATTATGATCTTAAATTTTCAAACCCCTCTATTTTTTTCAAATGTAATCGTCCGTTGGATTTTACAAACCTACCCGTCTCTTAATAATAGTCTCTTGCACTCCATATTGATATCGTCTGCATAGCATAATATCCGAGACCTTTCGCTTGCACTCGGAAGGCCTCGGGTACTAGCCTATCTTCTGTATTATCTGTTGCTACAGACGCTTGATTAAAGCGCTTAAAAATATGTCTGTTAAACATTTTAATTATGCGAGGTGCTTCCGAAATGATACATTTTCGGATACTGTTGCGTACTACCTTCACTTAAACAAAATACTTTACAATATACAGGAAAATATTCTCTTATTTTATGACCCTCGTCAATATGAAGTCATTGCCCACACGCACCTACGAATATTAAATTTTTAAATTACTTATCAAAGAATGTAGACGCTTAAGAAAATATTCTAAATCATAATATCGTCTTGTTATTATGCATCAAGTTAAATTCGTTCTTTGCAGAAATGAATATCAAACCATATCAGACTTGGATTTCTGGGGGGGGGGGGGGGGGGGGGGCATTTTTAAGTTAAGTTTGAGTTATCCTCAATTTTTATTTTAACAGTTAAAATTTGAGTAACATGTCAAGAAAGATCAAGATTCGACTTAATTTTTTTCCTGAGAAATCGGTGATCTGTTATGTAGATATTGTATGAAACAGCGTGCATGTAACGGATTACCGGGTACTTAATGGTGAAAACTGAACGTGAGCATATGTAAGATACAGCAACAGTTACAGGGGGGCGGCAGCTAATTATCTACTGTACAAAGACAAGAGAACTATACTTCTGTATAAAGGAAAATCATCGACTCATTCAACTTGATCAAATTTATCACAAATAGTTAGATAACTCAAAACAGCACAAAAAGTAATTCACTGCGAAAAATTCAATTATATTAATACTTTGCTACCAAGTACACGTACATATTATTTTCATATGCATCTAGCCCTGTGGGGATCCGGGATGTTAGAATAGGTCCTCAGCACCCCTTGCTTGTCGTAAAAGGCGACTAAATGGGGCGGTCCTTCAGATGAGACCGTCAGAACCGAGGCCCCGTGTCACAACAGGTGTAGCACGATAAAGATCCCTCCCTGCTCAAAGGCCCTTCACCGGCAATGGTGATGTCGCCATATGAGTGAAAAATTCTCGAGCGGGACGTTAAACAATATATAATCAATCAATCATATGCGTGTAATTTTCATGTTAGGATCTTTTATATACTTTATTTTATGATTGGATTTCCAATCCTGTACAAATGTATTTGTAAAAGATTACGGAATTTAAATGGTGTATTCGTGGGATTTGTACTGTAGCATGCATGTATGTTGGTAAATTATTATATAACCTGCAATAAAAAGCGATCATCAAAAATGATTAAATAAATGCAAAAATTAGATAGTAATCAGTTTTGATTGCTGTAAAACAGTTGGGTTCTTATCGATTGTAGATTATGCATTTGAATATAACTCCGTGATATTACATCTTGAAATTACACGTGCGTTATCTTCACTTATTTATGATCTGTATATTACGTCCCATATATCTTTTCTAATGGATTCAGTAATTAGAATTTGCAAAAATTTGTGATTAATTATGACATATCAGCTGAATTTTCATGAGGCGAAATATTTGTTAGTGTGTTATATTACACCATGCGAAATAAGTAATTCAAAATAAGTGATTTGAAATCTTATTTACAAAGGTAGTTTTCTCTCCTCGCTATTCTTATGAAACGATGAAACGATAGATTTAAATCGGTAGATGTTGACATCTTAAATTCTGATAATACCACACACACACACACACACACACACACACACACACACACACACACCAATATGTTCATTGGCTGATTGATTGTTTGTTTTACGTCCCGTCGAAAATTTGTCACTCCTATTGAGACTTCACCAGCTGTAAATGAAGTACCACAAATTTAGACCTACACTTAGCGCTCAGGGCCGTAGCAGTGAGGGTTCTTTCACATGCCAACGCCTACCGTAACACGTGACCTCTGTTTTAAGGTCATATCCAAAAGACTCGTGATTCTCACTTCTATATACTACTTATTTTTACGTCTTAGGTTTTGCGGGGCTCGAACTCACGACTTCCCGGTTACGAAGCGAATGCTCTAACCACTGACCTACCGCGACCGGTCCAATATGTTGTACCCGCTTTCATTATGTACACGCCTTCAGTATCCATGTGTTACACAAGATATAATCAATCAATCGATCATAATTCATACGATGTTAATAGCATCGTACCAATTTTTCTACTGAAAACTAATAAAAAAAATAAAAACGGGTTTATCGCGATAAAACAACTCAGCTGGTGACTACATTTTCAAAATCAACAGTGGAGATAAACAAAAAGAACTAAGACGTTTGAACAATGAAATGCGAACTCAAGTCGTTGGTATGTCGGACGCAGGGAAGTAGCAAGGCCTTTTATTATTCGTTTCTGTACAATGAGCTGATTGTTCCGACGGTGTCCCCAGACAGAATTAATAAATCTGGTCGACCTTTTGTGACAACGCAACGTCAGCAAACGAACGTATGTCAACGTCAGCAAACGAATGTATGTCAACGTCAGCAAACGAACGTATGTCAACGTCACCAAACGAACGTATGTCAAACGTCAGCAAACGAACGTATGTCAAACGTCAGCAAACGAACGTATGTCAAACGTCAGCAAACGAACGTATGTCAACGTCACCAAACGAACGTATGTCAAACGTCAGCAAACGAACGTATGTCAACGTCAGCAACCGAACGTATGTCAACGTCAGCAACCGAACGTATGTCAAACGTCAGCAAACGAACGTATGTCAACGTCACCAAACGAACGTATGTCAACGTCACCAAACGAACGCATGTCAAACGTCAGCAAACTTACGTACTTCAACGTCAGCAAACTAACGTACGTCAACGATACTTGCGGGTTAAGTTTACGGTTGTTGTGACTTGGACACGGCAAACAACTGGATGTCATGTTTGTTCCATTCATCCTAGATCAGTATTCTTAATACTGACACGCCATGATACTGTAAAGGAGAAAATATTCAAGTGTGGTTTTATTTTCGCTTTATTTGCGATTATTTTCAGATCATTGCAATTACCGAAATATTCGGGGCATGACCTCATTTAAACGTGTGATTCTAGCTATTTACTATACAATATACTAAATTCTAAAAAGAATACTTATATTCAAAGGTGTTTGTCCCCGAAATTTAAACCATCGTGAAATGTTCGACAAAAAAAATTACAAAATGTTAGCCTCGCGAAATTAAACCACTTTACAGTGTCCTCTGCATAAGACCTTACAAAAGGTTACAACCGTATCACCGATGATTACTTTTCCAGCAAGACAGTACGCGCATACAAGGCAAGATTTCGTTCAAGCAAAGGACATCTATGTTCTTGATTTGCCCGTTATGATCCTGAACTTCAACCTGATTGGTCATTTGTAAGACGAGCCAGGTAGATATGTGCGCAGTCGCCAGCGTCAGAATCATTAAGAACTTGGAAGGGCAATCTTAGAAGAGTTGCATAACATTCCTTTAGGACCATTCGGAGTGTCTGTCAGACAATGACATGCTGCGTATGCGCCGTTATCAATACTAACGCTGGGTATACTCGATATTACTTTCATTACACAGGTATCTCCTAGGGAATAACGATCATGACTTTTAATGATAATTTCATAATACATTACTGATACACAGAAAGTGATCCTCGATCAAGATCAAGATCATCGGTATTCATCTTTTTATCTTGATTGGTGTCTTCAGTTTTGAGGTTTTCCTTGAAGCGTTTGTGTTGTCCTCCTACAGACCTACTTCCGCAATATAACTGTCCAAACAGAACTTATGTAGGGATTTCTGTATCGGTTATTCTGTAAAAGTGGCCAGTCCAACGAACTTGAAAGTGTTGAAGAAGGTCATATATCGAGGTCAATTTTGCAAGGAAGTGAACCTCTGTATCTGGCATTTTGTCTTGCCATCGGATATTATTCAGCCTACGAAGACAGTTCACATGAAAATGATTTAGTCTCGTGGCATACAGGACGTAGACTGTCCAGATTTCACAAGCATACAGTAGGGTTGTGACCACGACTGCCCTGTAGCCACTTCGCTTCGTTCCCAAATTGACCCCTCGACAACACCAAACATTGCTTTTTAGCCTTTCAAATGCTGCATTGACTTTCGCAATCCTACAGTTTACCCCACTGCTCGTGACAGTGTGCTTCTCAGGTAAGTTTACTTGTCCACTTATACCTGGATGGCAAATGCAATTTATGGTTTATCTGGTGCGGGTTGATGCAGGACTTCTGTTTTCTTGATGCTTATTGTTAGCACATGCTCTGGAGAATTTATTGATATTGTGTTGTACGAGTAAAGAGGAGTACTGGGCGGCGTTCCAGAAATGTATAGATCGGTGTAAAATATGTGTTGAGGCAGACGGGGCATATTTCGAAGGTCTTAGATAAATAAAATTTTGATATTTCAAGCGGTTTTAAAAAGACCGCCCTACTCTACGAACTTAAAAGTGTCCCTCGTACTTTATGAAAAACAGCATGACGTAAACTTCAACATCGTAAACTTTCATATTTATGTAGCCATATTCCATTATCACCTACATATAATCCTTATGTCTTTCAACTGATTTGATATGCGAGAGCATGTTCTGCTAATGATCACTTCTTGAATCAAGGCAAACTACTGACAAATCAGTTGATGTTACAGGCGTTTCAAAAATATCTTTTAAAGTGGGCATTGTGAAGATTACATGGTCGTTATAATAACCTATTTTCCAAATACTACCTGTCATTAACTCAAATGTTGTCAGACCTGTTTCATGAAAAGGTCAAGATAACTAACAGTATTCAATCTCGTAATTCCTATAGAAAATACAAATCAAGGAGATAGGTAAACATGGAACCCTAGTCATACCAAACGTGGGGTCATGTAGAAGCATTGTGCTTCATAAGAATATAAAATAGGCCAGGTAACGAAGGAGCACAACTTGTATCCATGGGAATTCCAACAGACTGATGACCTGACCACCAAAGACTGAGAAAATATTGTCAATGAGGAACTCTAGCATCTTTTTAATATCAACTTCAGAGTACTTGTTCGTGGAATCAGAGTGGTGTTTAACAAAATAATTGTTATGGTTGTTCACTCATTCTTAGCACCTAATCGTACTCTGGTGTATCCAGGTACATACGTACATGCCCAACTCTTGACTTTATATTCTATATAGGATTTATAAGATTGATAACTATTCATTATCTTCTTTTCACTAAAGGGAATAGCTATTGTATACACTTGGTGTAAATGTTTATATGCAATAAAATTGAGTTGTCTATCAAACAAATCAGACACTATATTAAACAATAAAATTTATCAAACATTGAATTTGTTACTATACAACAATAGTTCTTGTAATGTATTGTGTAGGATTGATTGACTATATATTGTTTGACGTCCTGCTGGAGAATCTTTCACTCACATGGAGACGTCACTATTGCCGGTGAAGGGCTGCAAAATTTAACTCATGTTCGGCTTTTATGGCCTATGAGCAGGGAGAGATCCATCCTCGTAATGTAAAATATAAAGTATTTCTTATATTTCGTTTTTTTTATATATTATATCAAAGAAATTTAAGCTGAGTTTTCCCTATTTTTTTTTAATCATTGTTATTTGGTTTGGGTAAAGCAATAATTAAAGATATAATTCTAACCAACAATTAAAAATTAACATAGTTTTTTTTCAAAATTGTAAAAGATTTCGTTTGTATAAGTTTTATGACTTCAGTTTGTCAATCATCAACTACCCATCAATATATATCGAAGTTCTATTATCACCTACATATGTTGTGAATGTCTCTCAACTGCGTCGACACTTGAGAGCATGTCCTACGTATGATAAATTTTAAACTGAAACAGACTGCTGACAAAACATTAATGTTACAGGTGTTTCCAACAGTCTCGTTTATAATAAGATTTTCTAGAAATATGGATGTTTTAATGATGTTGTTAGCAAATACAATCTGTCATTAGGTTGAATGCTGTCTGACGTCTTTCATGTGGATTGTCAGACCTTTCTTTATATACCGACTTTAGCTATGAATTATTCTGTTAAACTGGTTAAGGTTGAGGGTTCACGATGGGTGCACTCTGAAGTTTCCAGTGGTCCGTTTTTCCTCTCAATATTAATTTTGTATTTTTTGTAGAATTATGATATTGATCGCTGTTCGTTATCTTCACCTTTTACTATTAGTGGAAGCAGTTTAACAAGGATATATAAAGAAGGACATTTGATACCTCTTACATTGTGTACTGTTACTCCTCCTATGCACCTGGTATATCCAGTGGTCTGTATATGCCCAACTCTTTATTTTGTATAAGTAGGAGTTATGAGATTGATCACTGTTCGTTATCTTCACCTATTCACTGTTCCAAAATTGTATTGCTAAATCAATTTTTGAAGACTCAAAATACACCCAGGTTTACATTTCAGACTTGATGGATGTTTTAGATCATTCGGCTTTCGTAGTCTTTTCATATGGAGATAACATCAACATTTAAAAATATCATGTAACCAATAAATGGCATTGTGATGCATTATATGGAAATGGTAATTCTATTGTAACATATCTGATAGTACTCTCACGCTGAATGATGAAACAAATAGCTGGATAGATGTACATATTTTTCTGACGTGAAAAGTATCGAAATGAAAAAAAATTTTGTACTGTACTACTTTAACTTCAATATGTGGGGCTGTATATGGGAAAGGGTATTTTCAGTTTCTTCTGCAATTTTCTTCTTCTTCCTGATAACTTCAAGTTAAAACATCTAAATGTTTCATTGATATGCCATATACATTCAACGTTTTGAAGAATTCTTTTAAACGGGAAAAAAATTGGAATTACTTTCTTCACTTGTTTGTCACTGACTGTATAGTCATCTTGACCACGGTATGACGTCATCTGGTTACTCTGAGTAAAGCCAAAGCCAACATTATCAGCAAAACAGGTTTAGGACAAAGGCGTACTTAGCCCAATAGATAAAAACGTAACGCTTACGAACATTAACTAATCTCATAAATCCCATCAAGAATACAAAATCAAAAGTAGGGCGAAAAAAGATCACTGTACACACTAGGGGTGCCTAATACGAGGGACACTTTTTAAGTTCGTAGAGTAAGGCGGTCTTTTTAAAACCGCTTGAAATATCAAATATCTCTTCCAAACGACGTGGGTCACATTTATCATAGTTTTTTTTATAAATTACGATGCAAATCTAACCCGACTTTGTTTCAGCTCGTCAGTGAACAAATGGGGCACCAAGAGCGCGCAGATCTTACGTAGCTTAAGTTGTTCACGTAAGATCTTCAAAACACTTGACGAATGAATGCCACTTAACAGTGAACAGTGTTAGCGCTATGTAATGGCCGCTCCACCTATCGCTCTCGATCTTTTGCCAAATTTCCTGTAATTTACCGAAGTTCTAGTCTTAAGATTTGTTGTATTTTTACACGAGATCTTATTAAACATATCTGAGGAACTTGTTGTTTTAAAATTCGTACTTTAATAGGCATTTTAGTTAATTGATTTTAGGTATTGTGTTCATTGATCCGTGACTTCTATCCGACTTTCATACGTACAATTTGTTTTTCTTTTATCTTGACTTTTATTGAGAGGGCTTTCGAAGAATTTTCGTTCTTGACAGTTTTTGATTTACGTACGATGTGTTTTGCATCATTCTGTCAACCTCGAGCAGATCGTACAAGAAATTGTCGGGTGAGGAGGGGAACAAAAGCAGGGCGCTGGGTTATCCGGCATATCCACACAGTGCGTGTCGGGTGGCCTAAACATACAGTGCATCAATGTGGTGTCAATGAAAATAATCTAGTTTATGTTTCCTGTGGTCCCATATCGTCAACCTGGGAAAATATATCCAACTCACACATAGAACATCCGATTGAACGGATTATAACTAATAGACCAACAAACTTACAACACTATTCGAAGGTGAATATTGGGAACCTATCATCTTTGAAAAGGTCTGATACGCACACCGTTCATGAGGTCTCTATGTCGACAGTAAACTGTAGATCGGTGAGAAATAAAGCACTCTCTGTGTGTGACTTTATACTGTCAAATAAAGTTGACTTACTTGCCATAACAGAGACATGGCTAGGGTCATCAGTCGACAAAAGTGTCATTTCCGAGTTAAAACCCGACGGTTTCAATATACATCATGTATCTCGATCATCCAAACGAGGTGGTGGCATAGCGCTCGTCTACAATTCTGACATGAAGGTAGAGCGAATTTCAAGTAGTATACAAAATACCCATTTTGAAATGCTAGAATGCGTAGTCAGTGGTGAAAATGATAGGTTTCATCTATATGTGATCTACCGTCCGCCTCCATCAAGGACTAACAATTTCCGTAACACCGTGTTTTTCGATGAATGGTCGGACTTTTTAGATCAAGTTTCCGTCATTCCCGATGAAATTGTCATAACCGGAGATTTAAATTTTCACCTAGACGATCCGAAAGACTTTGATGCTCTCAAATTCTTACAATCACTCGATGATCATGGACTTAGACAGCATGTAATCGGTCCGACGCACCAACGTGGGCATACACTGGATGTTCTGATCACGAGAGAGAATGACTCGATTTTGCATGGAAAACCTATTACGCATGATCCAAATCTGTTCGACCAAAGAGGAAATTCAACATGTGACCACTTAGCAATTTCAGCGAAACTTCGGCTGCAAAAGAGTCAGAAAAAGAGACAAACTATCAAATTTCGCAAAATTAGAGAAATATCACAAGCTGATTTCATCCAGGATCTGAACAATTCACCCTTGTTTCAAAATCCTAAAGGTACCGTCGATGAACTCGTCACTCAATATGTTTCTGACCTTTCAAACATTATCAACAAACACGCTCCTTTGCAAACAAAAGTAGTAACAATCCGACCAAACACAGAATGGTACACTGAGGAACTCCGAGCAGCGAAACGAGAACGCCGTAGAGCAGAGCGTACAATGCGAAAAACGCATTTGACAATCCATGAAGAGATTTATAAGGAGCAATGCAGAATTTATAATCAATTACTGCTCCAAAGTAAAAAAGACCATTTCTCAAGCAAGATAGCAGAAGTTGGTAGTGATCAAAGAGAACTCTATAAACTCACCAACGTTCTAATGGGCAACAACAGTGAAGTGATATTACCATCAAATGATAGCGACGAACAACTAGCTAATACTTTTAGTGAGTATTTCATGGGGAAAATTGACACTATTCGAAATGATCTTTGCATAATCAGGGACAAAGAAAATATTGATGTGTTGAGGGCTGATGTCAAGTTTGAAGGTGGTCAACTTACTAGTTTTTCCCCAGCTTCTGTTGATGAAATCCGTAAGATCATCCAGAAGGTTAAATCAAAATCTTGCGAACTGGATCCAATTCCGACTTACCTCCTGAAAAGCTGTTTAGATAGTGTTGTCAATAGCATCACTGAAATTGTCAACAAATCATTCAGCGAAGAATGCGTTCCATCGTCATTCAAAGAGGCCATTGTAAGACCGCTTCTTAAAAAATCTGGATTGGATAAAGATGTGCTAAAAAAATTACCGTCCAGTGTCAAACTTATCTTTCATATCAAAGATTCTTGAAAAGGTGGTAGCAACACGCCTTGAATGTCATCTGCAATCCAATTCACTTCTAGACAATTTGCAATCAGCATATCGCACTGGACATTCCACCGAAACAGCGCTTATTCGAGTTCATCATGACATTACATCAGCATTAGACAAAAACTCGTGTGCCGTTTTAGTCATGTTGGATCTTTCAGCAGCGTTCGACGTTATAGATCACAATATCCTCTTCCACCGTTTAGAATATTCCTATCGCATATGTGGGTCTGCTTTAGCGTGGATAAAATCATATTTGTCAAATCGTTCTCAACGGGTCGCAATAGGATCGATCTATTCAAATGGGATGCATCTCAAATACGGAGTGCCCCAAGGATCTGTGCTGGGCCCAAGACTTTATTGTCTTTTTTCGAAACCGATTGGTCAAATTTGTCGACAACATGGCATGGAATATCACTGCTATGCAGATGATACACAAGTATAACTTGTGTTTGAACCACTAGATGATTGGATAGACATAGCAAGTCGTCTAGAAGCATGTTTGGAAGATATCAGTGACTGGATGCGATCAAATCTTCTAAAGCTGAATCAGGATAAGACCGAACTGATTGTTTTTGCCCCTAAACACCGGGTGAACGACTTTTCAACTTGTCAACTTTCTTTCGATGGCACAGTGGTCAGTAATGTTTCATGTGTCAGAAACCTTGGTGTCATTTTCGATAGGACACTCACTATGGAGAAGCAAATTAGTACCACTGCTAAAGCGTGCTTCTTCCACATTCGAAATATTGGACGTATACGTCCATATTTAACGAACGATGCCTGTAGAACGCTAATGAACTCACTGGTCACTTCCAGATTAGATTACGGAAATGCGATGTTATATGGACTGCCGACAAAGATAACGAACAAATTACAACGTGTTCAGAACACTGCAGCTCGTGTTGTATCGAGAACTAAAAAACACGAGCATATCACCCCCACTCTTGTTAATCTCCATTGGTTACCTGTGCCCTTCCGGTGCCAGTATAAAATTCTTGTGTACGTCTTCAAATGTCTTCACGGCAGTGCACCAACGTATTTGCAAGACATCGTTCGTGCTTACCAAGCAACACGTTCGCTGCGATCAGAGGACTGTACACTACTAGTGCAACCTCGAATCCGCACCAAAATATACGGCGAGAGACGCTTGGACAAATCTGCGGCCACTCTCTGGAACAACTTGCCCAGATATTTGAGAGATAAACAATCCATGTGGGCTTTTAAGAAATCTCTCAAAACACACCTTTTTAGACTTGCATACGGAAATATTTAACTCACTTTTACCATGCATGAATTACTTTTAAAACTCATTTCTATTATTGTTCTTTTAAGTTATGTGTATTTCTTTTTACTTGTATCGGTCATATTAAAAAAAAACAAAAAAAACAAAAAAAAACCCCAAAAACGTATGTATGTATGTGTACGTATGCAAGTGTATGTATATATGCGATGTGTGTGTGTGTGGTATTTTAGTGTGCTATATTAGTCTTTTTTGTAGTTAGCGTAACTAAATATAATTTATGTTTTAAAATACCCCATTTAGTCCTTTTCTTAATTTCTCTATGTTGTATGTATGTTTGGCGATGTATTAATTGTATATGTTGTAAAGCGCTTAGAGTAATATTTATAATGTTAGATAATGCGCTATATAAATGCCTTGTAATAATAATAATAATAATAATTCTATCTCTTGCACGGTATAACGTGCGTCTTCCTCAATTAACGTTTTCACATTAGCAACGTTCTTTTCCGTCAAAACCGAAACCGGCCTACCCACTCGAGGGTCATTTTCAATTGACTCCCGACCATCATTAAAACGACTTACCCACTTGCAAACTATAGCATATTTCAGAGCATTCCCATAAACCTTTTGCAAATCAGCATGAATTTCTCGTTCACGGAAACCCGAGGTGTGCTCGAATCTTACAATATACCCTCTCTTCAGCGATTTTTCTATCCATATTGACCCCTTGGGGATCCGGGTTGTTAGAATAGATCCTCAGCACCCCCTAGTTTGTCGTAAAAGGCGACTAAATGGGGCGGTCCTTCAGATGAGACCGCAAAAACCGAGGCCCCGTGTCACAGCAGGTGTGGCACGTTAAAGATCCCTCCCTGCTCAAAGGCCATAAGCGCCGAGCATAGGCCTAAAGAACAAGGGGCACTAAGGGCCAAAATATGCCCAATGTCAAAACATCATAATTTACTGTTATTCTGATTAACTGGAATTTGTATCACCAATTTCAGCCATTATTAGGTTGATCATTTAATATTTTGTGAATTTTGGGGTAAAATATTGGAAAAACAACAAAAAATCACAGATTTCTGGAAACAATTAATAACTTTTTTAATAAACAAGAAATGAAAATACAAACAGATCAAAATTTTAGAATTCATCATACAAAATTACAAAATGAACAATTGGTAATAATTGGTGGGCCTAAATTCCCAATTTTTGGGGTAAAACGACCGATTTTTGCGAAAAAAATCAGAGATTTCTGGAAATAATTAATAACTATAAAGTGAAACAAGAAATAACAACACAAATATTTCCTTATTTAAGAATTCATCATACTAAATCAGACTGAAAAAGAAATTACACTGTAAGTATGTCCAAATTCCTTATTTTGGGGAAAAATGACCATTTTTTACCCAAAAATCACCGATTTCTGGAAACAATTAATAACTTTTACATTTATCGAGATCTGGTGATATAAGCAATTACACAGTTTAGAACCCACCACACAAAATCAAATGAAAAATAAAATTGATCTATTAACTATGTCCGAATTCCTCATTTTGGGGGAAAATGGCCATTTTTTACCCAAAAATTACCGATTTCTGGAAACAATTAATAACTTTTACATTTATCGAGATCTGGTGATATAAGCAATTCCACAGTTTAGAACCCACCACACAAAATTAAATTAAAAATAAAATTGATCTATTAACTATGTCTGAATTCCTGATTTTGGGGAAAATGGCCATTTTTTACCCAAAATCACCGATTTCTGGAAAGAATTGATAACATTTACATTTATCGAGATCTGGTGATATAAACAATTCCATAGTTTAGAACCCACCACACAAAATTAAACTAAAAATAAAATTGATCTATTAATTATGTCTGAATTCCTGATTTTGGGGGAAAATGGCCATTTTTTACCCCAAAATCGCTGATTTCTGGAAAGAATTGATAACATTTACATTTATCGAGATCTGGTGATATTAACAATTCCATAGTTTAGAACCCACCACACAAAATTAAACTAAAAATAAAATTGATCTATTAATTATGTCTGAATTCCTGATTTTGGGGGAAAATGGCCATTTTTTACCCCAAAATCGCTGATTTCTGGAAAGAATTGATAACATTTACATTTATCGAGATCTGGTGATATTAACAATTCCATAGTTTAGAACCCACAACACAAAATTATATTAAAAATAAAATTGAATAGTTAATTATGTACAAATTCTTCATTTTGGGGCAAAATGACCAATATTTACACTAAAATTCCAGATTTCAGGAAACAATTTATATTTGATATATTAAACAAGAAGTAACAAAACAAAGAATTCCATGTATTAAAATTCATCATCAGAATTGCACGAAAAATATTTTAAAACATTAATATGTCCAAATTCCTTATTTTGGGGCAAAATGAAAACATTTTATACAAAAATCACAGATTTCTACAGATAATTAATAACTATAAAATGAAACAAGAAATCTCACAATAATAATTTCCATACTTAAGAATTCATCATACTAAATTACTTTGATAAAGGAAATGCACTATAAGCAGGTCCGAATTCCTCATTTTGGGACAATTTGACCAATTTTTACACAAAAATTACCGGTTTCTTAAAACAACTTTTACATTTATCGAGATCTGGTGATACAAGCAATTCCATAGTTTAAAACCAACACACAACAAAAAAAGTAAATGGAAAATAAAATTGAACTGTTAATTATGTAAAAATTCTTCATTTGGGGGCAAAATGACTAATTTTTAAACAAATATCCCACATTTCTGGAAACCATTGATATTTGTTGTATTAAACAAGACGTAACAAAACAAACAAATCCTTGTTTTGGAATTCATCATACATGTACATACTTACACCAAAAAAATTGTTGTACCATCAATGTGTCCGAATTCCTTATTTAGGGGTAAAATGACCAATTTTATACAAAAATCTCATATTTCTGAAAATAATTAATAATTCTCACATGTACATTAAGCAAAATATGCCAATACAAATAATTCCATAATCTAGTATCCACCTATACAAAATTGAAAATGAAACTACATTGTAAATATGTGCAAAGTCCTCATTTTGAGGCAAAAAAAAATGCTGATTATTGAAATATGTATGAATCCTTCATTTTGGGACAAAAGGCTGGAAACAAGTTTTATTAATTCATGTTGCACATAAATAATTTACATCTTCCTCCTTATGTCTATACTTTATTTTCTCCTTTTCGAAATATCCCATTGAGTCTACTATGCATTGTTTTAATGCACTTTATCACTTACAGAGCACCGAGTCAAATTGTGTTGAAATTAGCATTTGCATGTATATGTATTACAAATGCCAAACAAAATCACAAAAAGCAATATATACATGTATATATGTCACACTTATTAGATTTCAAGTAACAATTTTTCTTAACTACAATAGCAAAGGTATATCCCACAACTATGGATGTAAACAAATGAACATGACAATAATGGGAGTACAAATTGCAGAAAAATGGGGCTCTTCTGCATAAAGTATGCCACACACTTTGCCATATATTTCAAAATATGGGCAAGTGCTCCATCTAGAGGAGAAGGAATGAAATTACAGTTCATATGTAAATATCATGAAAATATACAGTAGTTGTACTAAGAAATCTTATTCTAAAATATTTTTCATACTTTGATCCCCAGAATCAAGATATTGGGAAGTGCTGTCCAAGAAAGTAAACAAAATTAGGCATATGAAACTATGGCACATATGGGTCAAGACAACAGATGAAATCACAAATTGTTGTTTGGAACAGTTATATAATGACTGACAGGTATTGGCCCTTAAAGTTGCTCCATCCACAATGGGTTATAACATCATCAAAATGTTTCTTTGAAATCCCAGTTAAAGTCATATACTCTGAATCTGTGAGTCCTTTGCTGGTATCAAAGTCTAGTCTGCATTTTTCATTTCTGAGAGCAAAAGACCTGATGGATGATAAAAGTGAATATATGTCACTTTTGTTGAAAAATGTTTTACAGTCACTCGAAGCAGCCTCCAGACACTTGATTGCATTTTCTCTTAGGAAGGCATCCGATGTCACATGTGTGTGGCAGCACCTTGCCCCAGACAGTAGCAGGCGACCTGTTGCAATAAATATTCTGTGTCTGCATTCTGTAGACAATGAGAACAGCTTTGAATCTCTCTTCTTACATATCACACAACTGGAATGGCTCTTTCCTGAAGACTGTATAGGAAGGGGAATCACTTTTGGACTTTTAATATTCACTGTCTTCCTTGCCTTTACTGCTGGTTCATAATCTGGATCATTGTTATAGGATGAATCCGAAACACAACTCGTAGTTTTCTTAACAGATTTGCAAGCATGGGTGGATTTATAAAACTTAGAGGAACAGTTGGTACATGTTACATCTGTCGCCTGGCAGGTGGTAAGACCTAGATACTGTCTGTAACTGTCATAGGCAGAACCCAATATGAATCGCCTTTGGTCTGGTTTTGTTCTTTTACCACAAGAGACACATGGGTATGCTTTTGGCCCACCTCTAGGCATATTCTTAAAAAACAAATGAAAATCTGTCTTAGATTTACACTACAGTACAAACTACATGAACTAATACCACAACATAATACAAAAGATACACAACTGATTCAGATCAAGGCATAATATCAGTCTGAAAATTTTACGGTAGACCGATAGAAGAATTTTCCTATACAAACACGTGAAAAAATGAATTCCCCTATTGTGGATCCACCCGACCACCAGGGGCCATATGGTTTTAACAAACTTGAATCTGCATAATATCTGGAAGCTTCCATGTAAAATTGAATTTTTCTGGCCTTGTGGTTCTTGAGAAGAAGATCTTTAAAGATTCTTATATAAAACGCATGTAAAAATGATTTTCACTACTGTGGCCCCACTCAACTTAAAGAAGTCGTTCATTTTTTTTAAATCTACAAATCGGGGAGGATGCTCATAAACCTCATAATAACCCTACCAATCATAAATCTTAGCCACAAAGCTCCAAACCTATCATCACACACTTTGAAACAATATGCTGCTGAATTATATGGGATAATTGAGTGATTTCAATTTACTTGAATTTGAATATAAAATCCGACAAATTGAT
Organism: Ostrea denselamellosa; assembly: GCA_024699665.1. Taxonomy (NCBI): domain Eukaryota; kingdom Metazoa; phylum Mollusca; class Bivalvia; order Ostreida; family Ostreidae; genus Ostrea; species Ostrea denselamellosa. Next base: position 704,171 of record JAMZEH010000011.1, read on the forward strand.
GTTTATTTCACAGAATAGATAATTTTCAATAAATACACATCATTTGTTTAAAACTTTTGTTTGTTTAATTTTCGATCTCCTCCCTCCCTCATAGGTTTTGAATTTTGAAGGTGACGTTAAACGGAAAATTAATTTTGAATCGCCTTACAGACAAACATTATAACAGACGGACAACGGGCGATCAGAATAGTTCACTTGAGCTTTCAGCTTAGGTGAGCTAAAATACACACATACACACAAAACCAAATGTAAGTTCAAGTTCAAGGTCATAACTCCTTAAAATATTGGGAATAACATTCCCATTTTCATATACACTACTATATTTTTATCGTTGTTTTATACACTGTAATACACATTAATTTGAAATCCCTAAGACGTATGAGGAGTTGCAAAAAAAACAATTTTAATTGAAGAGCTAATATTGCTTTCATTGAAGAAAATTTATAAACAATATTTGATTTTAATTTGTACAGGAATTGTGTTGGGGTCGAATTCACCGCACACCCATACAATGAAAGGGCAAGGTCATTTAAAAATATCACACCAGCTGTCAAAATCATCTTGGGGTATCATTGCCTGTAATTTGTATTGCATCTGTACATTTTTGGTCATATATTCACTTTGATGTGAGATCGGCGATGGACATATGCACATTAATATGAAAACTTATGCAGAGTGGGACACTGGATAATGCCTATCGCAATTTCTAGACCAAGCTAAAGCCCGGCCTTGCAAAGCAAAGTTCATTTTGTTACCAAGCCTATCTTAATAAATATCATTTTTTTCAATGTTATCTAAGGTGTTTTACGGTATAGCTAATATGCAATACATAAATACTAGCTACTGCACTGTGCGTCTTAAACAAATATAATCATCATAAGCCTACATGTGCGTGAAATCGTGATGTCGCACTGTCAACATCTTATTAGTTGTTTCATGAAAAATCGTGTGTTCTGTAATTTGCCTATCATCCCACATCTATTAGATGTTAACTTACCAGTTTCTTTGTCTTGGGGATTTGAATCACATGTTTTCTCACTTGCTGACATGAACCAGGTCGATCTCGGTTATATTATTATTTACAAAATGACGTCTGCTCCAGATCCGGGTTAATAAAATCACCGAAATTACCCCCAAACACCGCAATTACAAATTTTTATTTGCGGCGATGAGCTTCCAACTTCCTGGTTGTGTATAACATAAAAAACCGAACTGGAAATTCGCGTTAAAAAAAACCCGTTAATTTTTAAGGTTTTTGTGGTGGGCGCGTGAAAACCACGGTAAGAAATTTTTATGAAAGATTTATCCATAGACCACTGTCTTTTTGTTAAAATCTTATTCCGTGGTTTTGGTGCGGACATACATAAAATTCGTAATGAAAGTGACATTTTGACGGAAAATTACGGATTCCGGGAAAATATGGCGGATTCAATCTACGATATCTTGGTTACCAATGCAAAATTAAAATGAATTTGATTATTTATAGGAAGTTAAAAACTTGTATTTCAATGTTATAAAAATTCATATGAATTTAGTTTGTTTGAAATATGAAAGATATGTTGGGCATATATGAGTGCTTACTGCCCCTGGCTCTTTTGCAGCCCTTCACCGGTAATGGTGACGTCTCCATATGAGTGAAAGATTCTCGAGCGGGACGTTAAACAATATATAATCAATCAATCAATCCATCCATTTTGAACGTTATATTTTACTATAGTGCATAAAACCACGTGTTGAAAATACCCAGCGCAGAGCGCACGTGTACCTCGTGCGCGGCATACCGTGATACCGTTCGAGAGAGGAATTATTACGCAAGTTTTGTGGAAAAAATTGTGCAACTTCATAATCGCGTTAAAAAGTTATAGGCTTACTCTACGAACTTAAAAAGTGTCCCTCATGGAAGTGAGTATCCCCTATTGACCGGTCACACCTACCATGAGCCCTATATCTTGATAACAGATGATCCATTGATCTAAATAGAGCTTGAATAACACTATTTGATGCATCAGGAATTTAAGGGACATAACTTTTCCCATACGCTGAGATATTGTAGATTTGTAGGCTGTTGGTCTCCACTTAACTATTTTCCTCTGTCAGATATTCCAAATATATACAAATGAATAGCTCATACAATGCAAATTGGATATCTTTTAAAATTTGTATTCTGAATGTAAGAAATTCAGTGATACATTGGACATGCTGGGAAATTAGAACTGGAATTGTTAGTTGGAGATATAACACTTTTTTTTAACTTAAATGCCTAGCATTGAAAACGATTCTGAAATTGTAAATGACACTAACAACTCTAAAGGTTTCGGTTACCAAACTGAAGCCACACAGGCCATTTGATCAGTTTGTGAACTTTTGATTAATACAGCTACATCATCATTAAAGGTTTGTTAGCTTTATAACTTCACTGATTCTCAATAATGCAAAGACAAATGCAGACTGTAATAACACAGCTTCATGTGATGAGTAAATTTTATATATATATATATATATATATATATATATATATATATATATATATATCAGTTTAATACTGATAAATCTATTTAACAATGGCTAGATAATGGCTCTTCTAGAATTTCAAACTTGTTGATGATGAAATGTACGCTACTAATAAGTTTTTAAACACAAAATCTACCGACCATTTCAATTGATAACGAAAATTATCACAGTCAATAACATTCGGCTGTTGAAAGAGTACAACCGATAACCTCCTTCAGACAATATGCAATGAAATTCGGCATATGGCAAGACGTGGAAGTCAAGTCTGCACAAGTGAACATTGAAATTAAAACTAAAAGCAATAACAACAAACGCATTTTCAGACCCTTCTTGTAAACTTTGCTGGTAATTTCAGATATAGTGGCTTGTAGTAGGGTGGTTATAGCTGATGAATAATTCTCCAGTATTCCGGACATACATGTACCGTAGATGGAATCTGGACAAAGCCATGTAATTCACTATGCTGAAATTTAATCTGAGTGATAACATGAAGAGTCCACCAGACTAAAACCCAAAGCAACACCGCTTCATTATCACTACAAGTTTGTTTATATTAAGCATTGATTGTATGCTGTATTTATATTAAGGGGATTGTAACTTTTTGACTAGCCAGGTTTTTCTCTTCTGCATTTACTACACTGACGCATAGCTTATTTTATTGCAAACCTCTTGAAAATTAAAACTGTATCATTTCACGCAAGTTTGTGATATTAGACTAATTTTAAAAACTAAGCAATGAACACCCAATGCTGTTAGTACTTAATGTTTTAATAATCACCAGCCATAGTTCCATTTCAGCTGCAAATGCACTGAATTACCCATCAAATACCCTTTATAACTTAAACCATTTGTCAGTCTGGTCACCTAGCAACGATCTGTTTCAAGCGTTATTTACGTCATGTAGCCTAGAAAATATCAGCGCTATAGCTGGATTGATTGATTGTTTGCTCATTTTACGTCTCGTGGAGAAATATTCACTCATATTGAGACGTCACCAGGTGTAGATGAAGTACCACAAATTTAGAACTACGCTTAGCTCTCAGGGCTAACGTGCTAACGCCTACCGTGACACGGGACCTCCGATTTTAAGGTCATATCCAAAAGACCCGTGATTCTCACTTTTATATGCCGCGCGTTTGGAAAAGGAGTAATCACTTCCTATTTTTCGTCTTGGCGAGGCCAAAGAATGGGCGGGGCTTGAACTCACAACCTCCCGGTTACGAAGCGAACTCTCTAACCACTGAGCTACCGCGACCGGTCGATATTTGGGTTGTGGACATACATGTATAATGATAGCAAAGTTCGTTCCAGTGTATCAACTCATTATTGTATATTTGTCTATACAATTTTGCGTAAAATGGCCCCCAAAGGTCGAAATTGTAATAATGAATAGAATCGACATTGACATGTTCACCAAAACGGCAAACTAGGCAATGAAGGGGAACCTGATGAATCCTACGAGTTGATGCTATTTTCTCATAAAATATTACATACCCATAACGCAAAATAATTTGATTTATCCTTATGAGGTAACTAATTATAATCATCGATTTCACATGTAATATTCACCACAATCCAAATACTTGAATGCTTTATTCATGATCAAACAAGGTCAATCATGGAATCTGCGCAGCAACAGCATTGAAATATATTTAGTTCGTTTTATTTTACTTAAGAATTCAATCGCTTGCCATTTTGCGAAACTGAATTAGTGTTAATTCGATATCGCAATCCACATAACGTCATCACATGACGTAGTTCAGTTCATATTGTTGTATTTTATTTGTCGTATTACGTTCCATTCGAGAATGTTTACTCATAGAGAGATGTAACTAGCTCTTAGTGAAGTGCAGAAAAAAAAAACAACCCTTATGTAAGTGCAAGGCAGTGACGCATTTTTTTACCGTGCAGATGAATACCACGACAAAGGACCTCCTTTTCTAAGGTCAAGAAAAGGTTTGGCTGATTCATGGCAGGTTTCACGTATTCTGTTTGGTAATATGCCAAATTGAGGGTTGTTCGAGATATGGATATATTTTTTTATTTCGGGGAATATCGAAAATCACAAAAAATGAAAGAAATTTTGTAAACTTTAGCCAGAACATAGCATTTATCACAAACGTACAATGCCCTGATTTTTTGAACTGTCCAGCAATTGCAAGTTGTCAGAGATATACTTCTGTCCGTCAGTTCCTTGAAACGTGATTAATATGATATGCCAGTCTGCCACGAATTTGAAAACACCTGAGGTTTATTCATTAAAGGTGCTATTATCAGTAATTTGTAGTTTGTTTTAAATCATAAGATTGAAAGAGGAGTATATAAGAAATACAAACGCTTAAATATAATCATACCATTTTTCCAACATGCTCTATCGCAGAGCTGAAAGGTAGATTTTCTTTAGACAATCAACACATTACAAAAATAACTTGAATATTATTTTCATTCAAGGATATTTCATATACAAACAATATTTATATGATAAACTTTAATACTCAATATGTGAGTAATAACATATCATACTTTATGTTACACATGTATTGTATTATGGAATATCGAATGACGAAGTAAACAATGTGTAAATCGTAATCATAAATATGTCACAAAGGAAATGGCTTTTAGACCAGCTTATTTCAGATTCGTGTTAGATTTCGCAGGCCATATCTAGATCGGAAGATTTCCGTTTCCTCGTTTCCTTGGAGTAAATACCATGAAAGATTAATAGACACATTAAATCAAAAATAATAAATTTGTCAAAATAGTTTCACATATGTCTTTAAAATTCCCCTATAAATAAGTTTTCACAGAGGTACTTCAATGCATCAAATTGTAAGTAGAGTCGCTTATGCTAAGTGCGTATATTAACCGAGAAAGGTTTGAGTGAAATAATAAGGTGTATGCTGCGTCGGATAGTAAATTAGACATTTTGAAATACATAGGTGTAACCAAAATATAACGGATTGCATTGAAACTTAAGAAGAAAAGTGAACACATCACCATGTGTAAGTAGAGTCGCTCATACCAAGTGCCTATATTAACCGAGAAAGGTTTGCTTGGAACAATAAGGCCTATGCTACGTTGGAGAGTAAATTAGCTATTTTTGCATTATATGTGTAGCCAAAAAACTAACGGATTACAATGAAACTTAAGAAGAAAAGTGAGCACATCATCCTGGAAATTTTCCTTATTTCTGCTCTTTGGATTATCTTCTTAACACATATAGATGGTAAGTGATTTATCAGAAAGGTGTATCATAAATAAAATAGGGGAACCGTTCACCTGTCATATTTTTGACTAGTGTAATATACTTCGTAAGCTTAACTCAAAGGAGACGGTAGTATAAAGGCAATGTAAAGCTCCTAATTTTAAAAGTTAATATGCACATAACATACATCAATTTTAGTAACTAAGACCATGTCTACCTCAACATAAGTATCAGTTTCCCAAGTTTACAGGGTCTGAAAGTTAATGACAATTCCGAAAATCCTTAATTTTGCCAACACTTGACAAATGTGAAGCATATATTGCTTCAGAAATATAGAGAACACACTTGTCAGCATCTCAGACGCATACATGTCCTACAACTATATCATTTGCAGCAATGGTATAAAAAAAATACATAAGCAAACGTGTGCTCCATCTTTTTTCAAAGCAAACTGCATGTAAAATTTCAAAACATGCCATTTTCTTCTCAAAGCCGTATATGTGACAACACTGTGACTTTAATGTAGACACCGCCTATATTAGATTAAACGGGTTTAAGTCTATTTTGAAATCTAATTGAAAATGGGGTAGCCTAGGATTCTTTCCCTACCTTGTCATTTAATTTTAACAAAATTTCTTCTTTATTTTCTTTTGTTCACAAGATACACTAATTCCTATATATAACACTTCAATTAAATCGTTTCGGTGATAAGAGAAAGAGTCGCCATCATAAGATCTTTAGTTGGCTTTGACAAACATCTAACCTAGTTTTTAAGATCTATGTTTCCGGATCATAAAAGCCCTCTTTTGAAATGAGATAATTGCATGTAAAGCTGAATACTTTGAATGCTTACACCATTATAATAATATATAGAAGACAGAAACCCTTCCAAACGCAAAAAATAAAAATCTACGTTAAACTATTCACTGTCTTAAGGTATCGTGTGTGTGCAATCAATGCGTATTTCCTTCTGACTTTGAATCCGTTATAATGCTGCAGTATATCTACATGTACTTAAAGCCATCATCTTGTAAATGTTATATGGTGAACTAAACTATTTTCGAAGAGTCATAGACAAATGAAAGTTGGAAATGAATGCAACATTATTATTTTTTTTTTGTTTGTTTGTTTGTTTATAGCTGCCTGAGCAATTTTTCAGCTATCCGGCGGCTGTCACCATTGCCGGTGACAGGGCTGCAAATTTAGGCCTATGCTCGGCACTCAGGGCCTTTGAGCAGGGAGGGATCTTTATCGTGCCACACCTACTGTGACACGGGACCTCGGTTTATACGGTCTTATCCGAAAGACCGGCACCCACGTCCCACAGTGGGATTCGAACCCCGACTCAAGGATCATCAGATCTTTGAGCCCGACCCTCTAACCACTGCGCCACGCGGGCGGCTGCAACATTATTAAGTAACACAATTATATTCAATTCATGAATGCTATAACTTTAACTCTGTCTTGTCATCTTGAACTAATATCGGCATTTATTGCCTCCCAACCACACATTGCATCATTCCTAAATTTGAAAATAAGCACTGTGAAACGCATTGTAGCTCAAAGGATACCATCCATCAACAATACAATGAAAAATATCACCAAGAAGGAAGGCGAGTCCGCCGAATTTAACTGTGATCTACTTGGATACAATCTGACTGACTATAAATGGTTTAAAAACGATCTGGAAATTTCAATGGGTGATGGACGAATGAAAATAGTACCCAATGAAAAAGGTGGAAAGTGAGTATTACAACCTGCTCTGAAGAATGATTGACATCTCGTTATTATTTTTCAAAGGATAGTGCATCATTGAAGAATTATGATCTTTGTCCTTTTAAATGTAAATTCCCTGATGATTATTGATTATTTATTGCTTTCCGCCACACTTAACAATTTTTCAGTTATCTGGTGGCGTCCAGTTTTTGTTGGTGGAGGAGAGAACCCAGATACAATGTATCTGGGAAGAGACCGCCGACCTTCCGCAAGTAAACTGGCAAACTTGCTCACATAACGCCGCGGCCGAGATTCGAACACGCGCCGACAGAGGTGAGAGGCTTTGAGATTTTGAGCCCGATGCTCTAACCACTCAGCCAAGGAGGTCCCCTTATTCCCTGATGAGCTTGACGAATTAAGGCGTAAAGTTGGCAATCTATATATAGTGAGTTCGAGTTCTTCATTGAAAATAGTATTTTTTGGTGATAAGGTAGCGTTTTTGGGTATCATGTTTTCCAGTAGTCTGTTGGAGTAAGATAGGAGTTTTAAATATTTTCTTAATACTTTTACACGAACAGTTGCAATTATATGCCATTCATCAAGCAAAATTTTGGGTTTCCAATACCAGAACATATTTTTCCTTTTATGTTTTTGTTTATTTTTAATTTGTTTTTCATTTTATTTTTATTTTCTGGTTATGTTTCTTTTTGTTTGGGGGAGTTTCCCATCATATATTATATTGACACTTAATAATTATCAAGTTTATTCTCTGGATATGTGTGCGCATGTAGATAATCTAAAATATCAATATCTATTAAGATAGTCTTAGTATCTATATATAAATAGGACTTGAGACAAGATGCATGCTACACATTCATAGTTTCACACCGGACTTTTTCTACAGGTTGTCCATCCAAAACTTGAATTTGCAAGACATCGGTTGGTACACGTGTCAAGGCAACAATGGTAAAGAAGACATCCAGACGAAAGGATTCCTAATGGTGAAGACAGGTTTGTCCAGTGTATAACGGTGTCTAGTACAGTGCTCAAATAATGAATATATAATGGCTATGGAAGTGATTGTGTAGAGGTAAAGAAAATGTATTCATATTACTCATCATTATTTTTGGTACGACATGAACATGGACATTTGTCACATGTTGACACAAAAACAAAATGCCTTGGTGGAAATAGTTATGGTTTCTTGGGATATCATAGGCAGTAACTGAGCATTTTACACACCACATATAATCAAAGTTTGCATTTTGTTGGAAACCGATGCAGCAAGTGATGTAAATTTCATCGTACGTTAAGCGGTACACTTTCAAAACTACTTTCTCTGGAAAATGTAAGTCTTAAACTATATAGATACATGTAGATACACAAATAGATAGCTAGGACCCCTAGATATCAATATTCAGCTCTAAGAACATTATTCCTTGTAAATGAAACATTTATAGGACGTGCAATTGAAATACTTTGTGATATACTTCTAATTTGTGAAAGTACTTTCTGTTTTGATCAATGAATGGCCATACTATTTTCCTAAACAGTCGATTGCTACAGGAATACACTGGGGCGCTGGTACATCGGCATAGTGAATATAACAATATCTGGACGAGTGTGTCAGCCCTGGGGAATACAGTCTCCTCACAGACATAAGTTTGGCTGGTTATATACTGAGAACAATTACTGTCGTAACCCGGATGACGAATCAGTGGGTCCGTGGTGCTATACAATGGATGCAACCAAGCGTTGGGAAAGTTGTGGATTAAAGAAATGCAGTGAATATCCTGTTTTTATAAAAATAAATTGCTTTATACTTTGTCCCTTTGAAATACTTTCATCGACTTATCCTTGAGTGACTCATTCCAAAAGTTTCGTATTGATTTCTAATTTCAGCAAATACTGAATGATATAATTCAATTTACAATTTCTTATGTAAGGTTATCTGTTATCATAAAAATGCATGTAAAAATACTATTGTGTGATCGAAATCACAATATTCAGACTTATCTTTGTTCGTTTTGTGTATTTAAACAAATTTGGAATCAAAAGTAAAAATAAACATTTTTTTTTATCTCATAGCTGATGAATTTGACCCATGTTCCTCCATGCCATGCCAACATGGTGGGACATGTAATAATATTGAAGAAATGAACACTAATAATAAAAAGTTTAAGACATACAACTGCACATGTCGACCAGGATGGAGCGGGAGAACCTGCAATGAAAGAAGTATGTAGTTTTGAAAGCTTTTCACCTGTATAAAATTGTCTACATAGTCTTTTAGTACCCGGGTACGGGATGAAACTTGGCCAGTGGATTTCGTGAAATATATGAATATAAAATCTGATGACTTAGTATCATCTGGTACCCGGTTATCAATAATTCTGTCAATAGTTTACCACATATATAACTTTCGCATAATAGTGATGGTACATGTATCTGCGGTAGTGATGTATGTGTTTAAAATTTAGATAAACTGATAAATATCTTGAAATCATTACAGTAGCTTCTTCTTTGATATTAACTTAAACCCTTCATTAATATTTATGCCATGTCTTTATAATCTCTTGCTGTGGCCTTCAATTTGACATTTAGATATATCGACGACGTTTCGTCTATTAGCAATGATCATTTTCATTCATACGTCGATTCGATATACCCCTGTGAGCTAGAAATAAAGACACCACAGAGTCTTCCACTTCTGCTTCGTACTTAAACATTTTACTGAAAATAGATACCGGCGGCAAACTAACAACTCAACTTTATGACAATCGGGATGATTTCAATTTCTCCATCATCAACTTCCCTTATTTATATGACAATATTCCATCATCACCTGCTGGTGTCTATATCTTCTATCTGATTCGATACACAAGAGCCTGTTCTGCTTATGATCATTTTTTAAATCGAGGCGGGCTACTGACAAAGAAGTTGTTACAGGAGTTTGTACAGTCTCGTCTAAAGTCATCATTTCGCAAATGGTCGTTATAACGATCTAGTTTGCCAGTACAACTTACCATTAAGTCAAATGCTGTCTGATGTGTTTCATGCGAATTGTAAGGCCGTCCTTGGTACACTGATTCTGACTACGGATTGATCCGTTTACCTGATTGGAATATACGACTCACGGCAAGTATGACCGGTCGACATGGGATGCTTACTCCTCATAGATACCAGATCCCATCTCTGGTATGACCAGGAGTTCGTGTTTACCCATACCTCTGATTTGTATTTTCTATAGGAATTACAAGATTGAATACTGTTAGTTATCTTAGCCTTTTCATGTATACAGGTATTTTGGTCGTAATACTGAAATTTTGGTTTTAATTACATAACTACTCTATAGATCTCAATACCCTTTAACCACTATTTCACAATTAAATGATTCCTCATTGCATGGGCTGATTAAAGTTTGGGAGCGATTTTTCTATGACCACATTTCCAGATTTAACAGACAGTATACAAAACTAGTACTGCCTCATCAGTGAGCTATCTTAATGGCTATATCAGGCGTAAGTTCAGTAATGAAGTGTGTGTCATATCTTAGGATAAATGGCCTGTTCATGTTCCATAAAAAAGTTTGAGGGAGTTAGCATTAGCTGAATGATCTTCGTGTACGCAAGTACGACGCTTTCGCCTAGTCGGTGTTTTTCATATCATGAATACTAAAGCAGGAATAACACAGTACGGAATTGAATGAATTCCAAAGTTTCAGTCCCTGCAAGATCTCTTTTTTTTTCTTTTTTAAAATTATTACTGTATTGCAAGAGAGCACTTCTATGGCTATGACTTGCACGTGGTATACGAATAATCTTTGAGCTAACACTCGGAGAAAATGCTCTGCGCATGTACAATAAATGACGAGATAATAAATACACATTTGCAAAACATCTCAATATTTAGTGGGTCAGAAGGCTAGTAAATGCTGTAAAACAATGACATATTTGACACCATTTTATGCAGTTTGACCTTCTATTCTATCAAATTGCTAATAACGATGATAGTAAAATGAAAGATGACAAAAGGCAAAACAATCCCATGCCCACAAAAAATTGTAACAATCAAAAACAGGCCACAATTCAATAGACAATTGGCCCGTGGTGATCCAGGTTGTTAGAATAGATCCTCAGTTCCCCTTGCTTGTCGTAAGAGGCGACCGAAAAAAACCGAGGCCCCGTGTCACAGCAGGTGTGGCACGATAAAGATCCCTCCCTACTCAAAGACCATGAGCGCTGAGCATAGGCCTAAATGGTGCAGCCCTTCAACGGCAATGGTGACGTCTCCATATGCGTGAAATAGGCGGGACGTTAAACAACATATAATCAATGAATCAATCAATAGAGAATTAAAGGTTTCCTCCAATCGAAAATTATTGGGCGCTGATCTTGTTTGTGCTGCAATTCAAATTTCGTTGCATTCCTTGAAGCATTAATCAGCTTAATAGATGCCTAAAAATAAACATTTCATTTATTACATTTACACTTGATTTAGATATAATTTACCAGACATTTTCTCTCCTTGTCCGTCGATAAGTTTGAACATCTTTGAAATAACTCCGTATGCTTTCTTTGACGAACTGACCGGCATTATGTTGTCAACATTATTGTTTAGCATAACATTTTGACGTCATTAAAAGTTGTCAAATAACCCACAGCTTTTTGTAAGTTTACCTCTGCAAAGTCTTGGATTGTAAATATTATTATTTGATTCAATGAAAGAATATCAACTGAAGTTAACCTGACCTGAATCGTACCAGTCATTGAAACAATCACGTGCCATTAAAACAAAAACATTGAAAAGACCAAATCAAATTGTATACAGTATATGCTTAAATTGAAAATCAGAATTCCTTATAAGTATTTTTCCATTCAAGGAATTACTGTCTATTATTACATTTTGACTGTTAGTTCCATGGTCGGCGTGTAACATCTCACCTTGTAAAAACGGAGGGACATGTATTGAAAGTAAGACCAGCTTCACCTGTCGATGTCCCACAGGATATATTGGGCCCACCTGTGGAATAAGCCGTAAATGTTCATTTACATCTCTCTCTCTCTCTCTCTCTCTCTCTCTCTCTCTCTCACTCTCTCTCTCTCTCTCTCTCACACACACACACACACACACACACACACACACACACACACACACACACACTCAAATTCAAAGAATTAACATTGTAATAATATAGATTTGTCAAACTACTACTTGTGTATATTTGCAGTGAAAACTGATCTCTGTGACTCTACAAATTACTGGAGTCATTATGGTAATCAATGTTATAAAGTGTTTGACACAAAGTTATCCTGGGAAGACGCTGTGTAAGTATTTCCGATTTCAAGATATATTTCATTCAGGTCTCTTACTTTATAAAGATGTAAAACTAGCATTGAGACACACATGTTTATATGACTAACAACAGATGTAGCTGTTTACTGATAAAGCTAACCAACATACATGTATTGTATAGGCTGGTGGTACGGTCATATTTTAATTACATTGTTGTATGTCATCAATGATTAAAATTACATCAGTCTAAACTGTGCTGCACATATTGATAAAGTTAATGCTGTATAACGAAATATGCACCTTCTATGATTGATTGATTGTATACTGCTTTACGTCCCGCTTAGAATTTTTCACTCATATGTAGATGTCACCATTGCCGGTGAAGCGTTGCAAAATTTAGGTCTGTGCTCGGTGCTTAAGGCCTTTGATCTGGGAGGGATCTTTATCGTGCCACACCTGCTGTGACAAGGGCCTCAGTTTTTGCGGTCTCATTCGAAGGACAACTTCCCCCCCATTTAGTCGCCTCTTACGACAAGCAAGGGGTACTGAGGACCTATTCTAACCTGGGTACCCACGGGGCCACCTTCTATAATATTTGAAAGCTAAATATATGCTGATTACTTAATTACGATTTGTTGACAGAAACATGTGCAGATTTATGGATGCTGAATTACCAATCGCTATGGACGCAAGTATACAGCAAGCATTGACCAATATCACGTCTACTGTGCAAGCAGATTTGTGGACAGGACTAACATCATACCAGGGGGTAAGACTACAAGCATCAACCTGTGGGGCACTCGTTTCGCAACCAAGCGGTCTGGGTTCTTTTTCACCAATGTAAGCGTCAAACCTAAGACGTTTGAAGTCAGAAGTGACTGTCTTTCGGGTGAGACCTTGAAAATCGACGTCCCTTGTTACGATAGATGTTGGCGCGATAAAACAAATCTGTTCTTCAGCCTTGCATCAATCATAGGTCAAATTTAGTGGTAGATGGCATGGTCCAAATATGAGTGAAAGATTTTCTAATCACTCAACGGGTCAATCAGTGTACTGCGATTGTATATAGATTCTCAGAGTATTAAATGAAGTAAATTGACTTTGTAAAAAGATACAGAATTTTAACAGAAAGTAATGTAAATGTAATTATAATTTTAATTTATTAATCGTAAACGATATCATACGTTCATTTCCAAAAATGATTGAGGAGAATCGTCAATCGTTCATGTTTAGCATTTAAAATCCAACATGGAGGGACAAAGGAAGGAGAAAAAGAAAGTACGATACGGAAAAAGGCTTGCCTTAATTTAATTTAGAACACCCCCCCAAAAATGAATTAAAATCTGATAACAACTGAAACACTATCTGTAGTGGTTCAGTTCAACAATACAACTTTAATTTAATCAAAAACATTTCTTTGAAAATTTACTTCACGAACTTCTTTACTTTTCCAAGAATTAGGATATGACTTCTCTTGTTCATTTCATACTTATAAATACTGTTTTAACTGTCTCAACGAGATTTGCCATATTTTCCTTTGTTAAACGTACATTAGTGTTTTGGTATTTTGGATTTACCACTGAATTGTGAAAATATCACATTTGTATTGAGGGTTAAATTATCTTGAAAATAGAATGGTTCAATAACACATTTTTTTTCAATAATGAAAGCACTATTACTAAACGTCTTACTCTGTTTTATCTTTGTTGTTTAAGCTTTTTTTGTACACCGTTTATCGTCTTTGTTTGCTGGATTTGTAAATCTCTTGATGACTTTCACAAAATTACCTATCCCTGTCCACTATATTAAGAAAACATATCCACTCTTTAAAAATAAAGATTTTTTTCGATGAAATTATACAATGATGACAACAGAATTTATGTTTAAGAACTACATAGCATCCCTTATGGTCTTGTCATTGTAAGAATGAACATATTGATGTAAGTAGGAGAAAGGCCTCCAGCTGTTTCAGTCTTTGAGTGAAACATCACTCAGGATAGGTACGGTAACTCAATAGGGTTAAAGTGAGTAAAATTAACAAGTTAGAACAGGGCGTTCAAATTGAAATAAAATTCTACCACGCGTCGCATATTTTACTAATTATCGTTTGTCAATATGTAAACAAATCTCATGCCTCAAGGAGAGGCCTCTCGTTGAACCATTACGTCATCATACATGATGTAGGGCTATTTTTATCCTAGAGACCTTACGTTCTTTATCACCTCAGTACAGTTGGAACATGCAATCAAATCACTGACAGTTTGGGCTTAACATATCAATATTTATATAATAATTTTAAAAAGTGTTCCGAACCGGACAAATATCATCTCGTTCTTAACAATTTCTATAATCTTTATCAAACTATTGGATAGTTTCCATTTTCATCACCAAATATTACGTAAACGAGGCAAAAAATCTTACCTTCAAAATTCTATATCTGCAAATAATTATCTTCTCAAATATGCCTTGATTGAATTAAAATAGTCATTTTTCACCTGTGCCATGGCGTTTATAATTGCTACATCAACTCTCTCGACAACTTTACTTCGCAGATGGGGACGATTTCAAGGTCACAATATAAGATTTACTGCAGCGCACACTAAATATGAAAATGGGATCTTCAAGTATTATCAAAGAATTTTTCTTAAAAATCATTCGAAAAGCTTTTGACATGCAGATTTACACATGTACAGCTTGAACACATAATCACGCTACTAAATAACAATATATTTTGATATTTTCACCGCGATACAACCAGAGACATGTACGCCATGACGTACTTTTATATTGTAACATCAACTAATGTGAAATGCACTGAGTTACATTTTGCAGTTTGTTTTTCTTGGGACACCTTATCTAAACTTGCAGATCTGGGGCGTATGGTTCTTTTCAGCTCTTCCTCTCAGAGAATATACAGTTCTTAGCCATTCTCCTTTACGTGGAGTTTTCTAAGATGTCTCTACATTACAATTTGCTACTACGAACAGTATAAAAATGATATCTAATAACGTAAAATTTACATGCAAATGCATTGCATTCTTGATTATTTAACATACCTACAGTAAAATTATTACCACATATACTTTGTAGGTGTGGGTTGACAGCCAATACAAGATTGTGAATTTGCCAAAGTTTTACTGGACGTTTGGAGCATCCGTCAGGTCTGTAAATTTGATGATGCATACATGAAAAGTATTTTCATCCGTAATTAGTGTATGAATAATGCATGTTGAATCTGTTACATTGACGTCTCAGAATTGATAAACAAATTATTACACACCTTGAAACGAAAAATGATTGAGAAACGGATAAGCTAAAGTATTAATTTAATTTGATCATCAAAGAAATTGATCAAACTTAGGCGAACTATGACAATGAAAAGGTTGACGATAACGAAAAGTAATCGATCTCATAACTCCTATAAGGAATACAAAATAGAAAGTTAGCTAAACATGGACCCTTAAATATGCCAGAGGTAGGATCACGTGCCTATAAGTGTAAGCATCCCCTGTCGACCGGCCACGCCAACTGTGAGCCCTATACCTTGATCATGCAAACGGATTAATCTGTAGTCAGAATCATTATGCCAAGAACAACCTAACAGTTGGTATGAAATGATTCAGACAGCAAACTAGATCGTTATAAAGACCATAAAATGTGCAAAATGCTGACTTTAGACGAGACTGTACAACGTCTGTAACATCAACTTGTTTGGTAGTAGTCGGCTTCTATTTAAAAACTGATCATATGTAGAACAAGTTCTTGCATATCGAATAAATTGTGAAACATAAACACCATATGCAGGTGATAATAGAATATTGTTCTTTGATTTGTATTTTCTATAAGAGTTATGACATTGGATACCGTTAGTTATCTTAGCTTTTTCATATATGGGGAATTGACAACGGAGAAGGAGAAATCATCCAGTTTGTAATAATATTGAGTTGTTAGTTTGCCGTTCACATTTATGTTCAATAAAATACCTAAGTAAGAAACAGATGTGGAAGAATCTGATCTATCTGTTACTTCGAGTGCCCTAGGATATATTGAATCGACATATAAATGAAAATGATTATTGTTAATTGATAGAACGTCGTAGATATATCTAATTGTTGAGTTGAAGGTCACAGAAAGAGATTTGTATTTTCTCTTGTAAAAACTTCTAGATCAATTCTACCACATAAAAACAGGTCAGCTAATAAAGGAGCAACATTCGTGTCCATGGATATTCCTACATATTTTGGAAGATCTCATTACCAGAGGCTACGAAGATATTGTCATTGAGGAGCTCCAAAATCTTTTAAATTATAGCTTTAGAGTACTAGTACGTGAAACTAGAGTGGTGTTTAACAAAGTAAATGTTTGGATGACCAGATATGAATATTTCTCCCCCCCCCTATTTTTGTTAAAGAACCAACTATTCATGATGTCAAAATGTTTAGTCTTGACTTTGAGGAATGGTCGTGTAAAGTGTGAAAAGTCACACGTTTTGATGTTGTTGATTTTAGAAAAAGTTTTGCGAATTCGAATTTACTAAAAGTTCTTTAGATTGTTTGAGAAGCCACACTTGATTTACAAAACTCTTGCATTTGTTAAGTAACAATACGTTTGACGTTTCTCCATAGCTGTTGATATATTCGTGAGGAGCAATGATAGGGCTTGGAAGAATGGAATCCAGTAATGTATCTTTGTTTGTCAAGGTTTTTATGAAAATTAGGAATCCAGTATAGATAATATATTTCTACAGTCCAACCAACAACACCTGCATTGTTGTAAAAGAAAATAAAGGCATTCTGAACTGGGTAACTCAAGACTGCAAATTGAAAAACTTTTTTGTCTGTTCAAGACCAGAAGGTAAAACAATTTCAATGTTACTCTTTCAATTCATTATCCACTCTTTTAGAATTTATTTCTTATCGTTTAGCATCAGTAATTTTTAAAGATACGAAGTTCGAATGTAAAGGGTCTCTATGTCAATTCAACTATAATCGTCAATTGCTATGTTTTAATAATTGCATGATTTGTTTAATATTTTTGTTGCCTAGCATCAATCAATAAAAATAATGTTTAGATGTTTCAAAATCATATTTTAGGAACCTGTCCAGCCGGATGGGTATTCCACCAGCGTGTCTGTTATAGGTATATCAACACGTTACAGACGTCATGGAATAACGCAGGAGACTATTGCAAAAATATGGACTCTGTTCTACTTGATATTACAAAGTAAATATCAGTCTTCTCTTTCAGAGAAATTGTGTTACTTTACCGGAAAACGTACCCATCATATATTATTTCTTCAAAATATTTTGATGACAATTCCTCTGTTTGAATAGAAATCCACTTTTTCTCAAATTACCTTTATATTTTTTTTTTGGGGGGGGGACAAAGGTGAATCAGGAAGACGGTGTAATGATTTGTGTTACATTAAAAATTAAGTATAATTTCTATTTCAAAAGCTTGATTTATTAATTTCATGTTTCAGTTTTGATGTACAAATATTTGTTCACAACCTTGTTCAAAGACAAGAATCTGGGATCGACAAAGATAATCGCCTATGGTTGAATCTAAAGAGTATGTTATCAATAAATATGAAATAGAAGTAACTCGTTGAATGTAACTGCATACCTGATAAAACGCTTTAGTAATCAGTGTAAGAAGGATTATCATGTGAAGTAGACTTCAATTCAAAGTAAGGTAAATTTGATAAACATGTGAAAGTCATATTGCCGATATTTATAGAATATTGGGAGGAAAAATACCTTTAATATTCATTATAATCCATCTACTGTAATTGCCATATTCATTTCTTTTCTTCTTTTTTTCATTCTATGTATTTATTTATTTTTGCAACTCTAAGATGTAAGAAATTGCTTACCATCTATTACTTTTTCAAGCAATTTATTGCATTCTTTTTTGTTTCTCGCTATAGAAAATTTATACGGTGAGTGGATATGGGATTCTGGGAACATACGACCGGCGTATACAAACTGGTTTAATGACACACAGAACATCAGATTCGATTGTGCCTATATTGATGTAGGTAAGTCATCATATTTTGCGTAACGCACGAATTCATAACATCACCTTACACATAGGCGTTTTCTCAGCAATGTTCTAAGTTTCACTTTGCACGACACATATCAATGCCAATTGTTTGTTGTTGTTGTTGTAGTTAGGTAGCTAGTTAGTTAGTTATACAACTAACATGTAAATGTCCACGTTTTGTTAGTGGGAGACAAACAGTTTTGGTATTTTCATGCATTTCTGTTATTTCATCATAGCTTATGGTGTGTATTTTATCTCTAGTAACCTTCAAAATAATTTTCAAGCATAAGATACATTTGATAAAACTTTGAAATTTCACCAATTTATAAATCTGAAACCGAAAAATATTAATTCAGTGAAATATACATAAAACATATAAAGATTGCATTATCTTTAAACCTTTGACGAATCTCTGTAAAACAAATCCCAATCAAATGTGTTTTAGGCAGAGGTGGAAAATGGTTCGCGGATATTCCATGTACTTCAGCAGTCAGTACTATGTGTTATATGGAAGTTGGTTCTGCGAACTGGAAGAAAAATATGATGAAAGATGAAAGTATAGGTAATATGTTTAAATGATCAACATGTGGGTTTTAGAATAAATTGGACCTGCCTTTGTGTTTGCTTTTCTTCTACACTTTCCTCTTTCTAGTCATACATGAAATGAAAAATATGCATCGATATATACTTAAGGAATTTAGTTCGTCGGTGTCAAAACTGCATTTTATTGTTAATATACCGTCAAAATTCAACTCACAGGTTAATATAAACTGCAATAACTATATCTCTGAGATTCACAGAAGGAAATAGCATCCACACGGAGATTTTCTCAGTTGTATTGATAGAATGTAATGTATTTTGTGCTGTGTGATTTATCTACTTTCGACATTCAGGTAACAAAACATTGTCTGAGTGTGGAGAGGGATGGGTAGACTCCCCAAATGATGACTCTTGTTATCTGTTTCAAAAAGAACTGCTCACGTGGTCAGTAGCAGAAGATAATTGCACAAAAATGGAAGCTCATCTAATTAGTATAAATAACGCTCAAGAACAGGGGTACATCACAGGTAGTATTTCGATTTATATTCATTTGAATAACTAAATGTTTTGAAGGAAAATTCTGAAAGGCTTTTATCTGTAATCATGATGGATGAATCTCGATGTATGATGCATATTATATCACTTCTATTTATAAGATTATCTTACATAGCAGACGAATCAGTAAGATCTAGGAAAACGATAGTGAAACTATTATCGCACTCCGATCATGTATTTTTAGATCACTTTACCACGTGACCACTCTCTATTTGTAATTTAGGTTTTTTACAATCCTCGAGCAAGTACATAACAGTCTGGATTGGAGCGAATTCTCGTGCTGAAGGAAAGGGATTTCGTTGGAGCGATGGGTCACCATTTTCATTCTATAATTGGTTCCCCGGTAATTTCTTTTATAGTTGGTTCACATGATAGTTTCCTGAAATGTTATATTAAGGTATGATGTATTTAATCCATAGCAATATATTGCGATGACTATTATTTTACAAAACAGATACCTTTTAAACAAAATACGTCTTCAAAGTACTCGTCGATAGAATAACTGATAGCTTTCAAGATATTATTACGTTGATTTTCAAAAATTCATATTATTATATGTATATGATGAATACAAAAAATGAAGAAAAAAAATTAACTTTATTTTACGTCCATTCACAAACAAGTTCTACAAATTATATCAATGCTTTTCGTCGGCTCAAATATAAAATTAAGAGGTCATTGATGTGGGAAGAAACCCAGGTATCCGAGTGGGCGACCACAATACCCTCTCACATATAACCACTGCCGATCCCGAGAAAAATTGAACAGCAGTGATAAGCGAGTGCGGTAACCATTACGCTACCCGGACACCCATAAAAGACATGAAAGTGTTGTATCTGCCATGATGTATTCGGTTTGCTTCATCTTTAACGTTCCAAGAGATTTTGCTAAGAACACACACACACACACACATATATATATATATATATATATATATATATATATATATATATCATGACAAAGAGAACAGAAAGAACTGGACATGTTTTGGTAGCGTATGTATTAATGTTCCGAAAATATATAGAAAAACAAACGTATAGAAAGCCGAAAATATTCTATTATTCCCTACTTACTTTAACAATTGTAGAATACGCATTTCTCTGAAGAGTCGTGGCATTTAAAATGTCAGTCAAGCGGTACACTTTTTTTCTCAAAAGCAAGTAGATATAACATTGACTGACGGATAGATGACGTCTCTCGGGGAATTTCCTTTCCTATATATAAAGCTTCGGCTGTTGGGACTAACGAAACAAAGTCGCATTGAATTACTACAAAAACTTTTTTCTTTGCAGAGCAACCTGATGGACAGATGTCTGGGGTAGAAGAATGTGTCGCAATATTTTCGAGTAATGGGAAATGGTCAGATGTATCATGTAGTCAAAGGCATTCCTCTATCTGCGAAAAAAAGCGTATGCAATCTATTGTTTTGGTTTGTTAACGACGATCTGCAAACATTTCAGATTGACTGCTTGATTACATATTGTTTAATGTCCCGCTGGAGAATGTTTCACTCATATCGAGATATCATCATTGCCGATGAAGGGCTGCAAAATTTAGGCCTATGATCGGCGCTTAAGGCCTTTGATCAGGGAGGGATTTTATCGTGCCACACCTGCTGTGACACGGGACGTCGGTTTTTGCAGTTTCATCTGAAGGACCGCCCCATTTAGTCGCCTTTTACGACAAGCAAGGGGTACTGAAGATCCCCACAAACTTTTCTGAAATCTTAAACATTAAACCATTTGTTTAATTTCGGCAAAGAGAACAAAAAGAGGGATTTTGACAGTCGTTTGGATGTTTAAAATGTTTGAATCTTGTATTCATCTCCTTTTCCACATCGATCTGATAGATATTAATGATGACATTTACTCATAAGACCGATTAATACGCTTACAGTATAACATTGGGTATTGATTGGTATAAATGTTTGTATCAATATACAATATCAACAACAGATATCGATATTCTGTGTGATATCATTTCAAGACAGTGCTATTGTTAATGGCATTTTCTTTATTTCCAGGTCCATCAAGAAATATCCCAACAACATCCGCTCCAACAACCAATGGTACATTAACTTTCAAATGAGTTAGCATGATTTCAGCGTTATGTTTGACATTTCGTATTGATTTGTAAATTTGATGGATGTATGTTTTTGTAGAAAGTGGTATGATTTGTCCTGATGGCTGGAAATCTTATAAAGATTATTGTTTCTTGGTTGAACGACAGAAAATGACATGGATTGAGGCAAGTCTGTTCTGCAGAGACAACAACGGTTTTCTAGCATCAGTGGTTGATCAAGCTGAGCAGAACTTCTTGTTTAGTCAGCTTCCTTCAGGTACTCTCTCTCTCTCTCTCTCTCTCTCTCTCTCTCTCTCTCTCTCTCTCTCTCTCTCTCTCTTTCAGAGCTTTATCATTTCGAATGACGAAATTAATTCATTGTTATTTTGAAAGTTACATTTATTTACTGACAACATTAAGACTACAAATTAGATACTGAATAGTTTATATGTACAATGTGTATTTATCATCAACTTTCGAGTTATTTTAACGTAAATCATAGAATTAGATGATATCACCAATAACTATATAGTCTGTATCTATGATGCCAACATACGATTTAGAAATATATTTAATGGTGTATTAACGTGTCATTTAGATATCAAAGGTTTATGAAAATGATAAGGAATATAAACAAAACTGTTCATTTTTTTCGTCTGTATAGCTACAGCTAATTCCTAGAAATTCATTTTGTCAGACTATTGTTTTAATGTCCATCCAAACGATACACATTGTTCCGAGATGGCTGCAGCTGGCAAATGTACAGATGATTTATTGTATATGGTAAAACAATGTCCAGCCGCTTGTAAGAAATGCAACAGAAATTGTACGGATATTCTTGATACTGAGCACTGTCAGGCATGGGCAGCACAAAAAGGTTGTGAGAATAATTCTGAATGGATGGTAAAGCAATGTGGAAAAACATGTGGCGCTTGTAATGCAGGTGTGTGTATACAAAAATGTTATGAATCTATACCATAGCTGTTTTATATCATTGTATATGTTGCATTGTGATTGGATATAAGCAGAGATGGAGTGTGGAACAAATTCAACATTATAAATTTTGTCTTTAGTTAGTACATACGAGGCAATTCTAAGCTTGCGACGTCAAGCAAAGCGTTTCGTTTAACATTTCAACTAGCATGTACCTGTATCACCAGGATGTATGTATTCTATTACCCAAAATCATTTTTACGACATCATTTCATTCATACGTAATTAGATATTTTACTGAACATTGATGCTGACAGCCATCTAACAACTCAACTTCATGACAAACGGAATGATCTTATTTTCTCCATCGTCAACTTCCCTTATCCATGTGATAATATTCCATCATCACCTGCATATGATATGGTGTTTATATTTCTCAACTGATTGATTCAGTATGAAAGAGGTTGTTCTGCATATGATAAGTTTTTAAATCGTGGCAGGCTACTGAAAACAAGTCGATGTAGCAGGAGTTTGTACAATCAGCATTTCGCAGATTTTATGGTCGTTATAACGATCTAGTTTGCCAGTACAACTTACTATTAGGTCAAACGCTGTCTTATGTATTCCACACCAATTATTTACGCCGTTCTTGGCAGACTGATTCTGACTACGGATTGCGCCGTTTTCCAGATCAGGATGTAGAACCCACGGCTGTTGTAACCGGTCAATAGGGGATGCTTACTCCTCCTAGGCAACTGATCCCGCCTCTGGTCCGTGTTTACCCATCTCTGATTTGTATTTTGTATAGAAATTACGAGATTGAATTCTGTTAATTATCTTAGCCTTTTTCGTTCCAATTTTCTTCTAACGAAACGATTACAGATGTAAAATTTATAGAACAATTCCAAACTTTAAACTATGAACTTGCTGCATCTTAATAACTCAAATATCATCACTCAGCTGATTAATTTTTTTCAGTGATTTATGGAGGATTTTGGCTCGGCCTCCGAGATCTATCTGGTAACACCTTTACGTGGGAAAACCACGATAAAGTTTCTTTTAGTCTTTGGAGGGAAGCAGAGCCTCAGGGATATCTTGGTAATCAAGAAGGTTGTACTGCAATGAGTTATAGTGTAAGAGTGTTTCGTTATTTTTGTCTAGTTATGCTCAAGTAATATGTAATGCAATAGAAATTTCAAAGAATATATACTCAGGATGCTTAGATCTTATATCTATCTTTTATTTTCCAAAGAATGGCTTATGGTTTGATCGAAAATGCGATTCGGTTATGCCGGGTTTGATTTGCAAAGCTCCAAAGCAGAAGAAGGGGACGACAAAATATTCCGGTTGCAAGGAGGTGTGCTGTCATTTTATAACAATGCAGATATTACATAAGTAAAGGTTGAACAACTGTGAAAGATACAATTACTCATGGGGTATCGTTAGATTATACTGAAAAGGGGTTGAGATCTATTTTAATGACAAATATTAAAGTGATTATAGTAATTAGTAAATGATCGATATGCAAGATGATTGATGTGCGACGGTCATGTCAGCGAGTTGAATTTACAATAAGCATATCTTGAGGGAATATTTAATATGAATAAAAATTCATCTGAAATTTATCAGTATATTCTAAACTATTTGTTTATGAATACGTTTATTTTAGAATTATATAGCCTACGAATCAATGTGCTACAAATTCAGTACGGAAGAAGTCGCATGGAATGAAGCTCAAGCTCTGTGTGAAACAGAACATGGACATTTAGCTACAGTCAATAATCGGTGTGTATACTTTACTCGATCCCATGATCAGCTTAGATGTATTTAAATTGCAAGGAATAGCTCTGTTTCAATTTTATAGCGATTTATATTTTCCGAAAAAATATCTCAATTTGTCTACACATTGTTCCGTATCATTCGCATAGACGATGGCAAAGAATAATGTCACTAAATACCAATAGGCCTGTTCGAAAACATGAGTTATATCCCGGTACTAAAACAATTATACTACACAATATTTGAGATCTCGTGTTATATCATTATGGATCCTGAAATTGAAAATTGGACAATAAAATAATTCAAATCTTTTAAACGAGAACGTAAAGTGCTTACAATGTTTGGATAACACTCTCCAAGGTAACTAGACCTATCCACTCTGCAAATTGTACATGCGCACTACACCCTGTATTTGTCTCATCAGATATATTTAAAATGCAGAGAGATAAGTTTGATTTGTTTGTTTGTTTTACGTTCCGTCGAGAATTTGTCACTCATATTGAGACGTCACCAGCTGTAGGTGAAGTTCCACAAATTTAGACATATGCTTAGCGCTCAGGGCCGTAGCAGTGAGGGTTCTTTAACGTGTCGACGCCTACCGTGACACGTAACCTCCGTTTTTAAGGTCATATCCGAAAGACCCGTGATTCTCACTTCCAAATGCCGAGCGTTTGGCGAAGGAGCAATCACTACCTATTTTTCGTCTTAGGTTTGACGCGGCCATGGCACGAGCGAGGCTCGAACTCAAGACCTCCCGGTTACGAAGCGAACGCTCTAACCACTGAGCTCTGACCGGTCAGAGAGATAAGTTTAAGTTAAAAATCATCTTTCATTTGTCAAATATTGTTTGATTAAAGTTAATTATTAATAGATGTAGCCTTGAGGGGAGGGCACCTGCCATATTTGATTTACTTTTTGGTGGTGATTAAGTAAGTTTGAACCCCCTTCTTACTTTTGAAGCATCTTCACCTACCCTCTTTTGTTCGTTTTAGCCCCTTGAGATGTGCGATTATCCAAGCACGTATTGCACCATTACAGAAATTGTATGTAAACATTATCAAAAAAACAAAAAAAAAAACAAACAAAAACAAAAACAAAAAAAAAACGAGAGATGCAGGTTTGGATTCCATGTGTTCGGCTGAGTTTCAGGGATAGATATGTTTATGAGATTATTTATGCAGGAAATAGAAATCTAGCAAATTCTTGACATTCGCCGATGTTAGGTGATCATCAGTAGCAGGTAGCAGGACGTAGTACACGTAGCACATTGTCCGAGTATAAGTAGGAAGTGCGTAGACAGGGTTGAAATTGGTCTTTCGCAGGTAAGCTAAATTACATACACTTGCCGACGTGTAAATTCAGGGGTTCAGTCATAGCTAGTTTATGTTCAGAAAGTTTGTGTAACCGATTGTTTGTAATCATATCGTTTATAGTTATTCTTGTATTTGGGGCTGGAATGTCTGTGGGAGGGGTATAATAAATGAGTAGTATGCAACAAATCAGTTTTTCGCTTCTCATTTATACAGGTTGGGTTAAAGGTTACTCGCTAATTGAAGGAGGTGGACATTTCCAGAATTCAGAAGTGTCAGTCCGACATTTCTAGACTATACTGTGTCAGAACTTTTATCGATGAATTGTAATATCATAGCTTGAATAAGCGACCCTATGTAAGTCTGGCTGTGCTAAAACACGGTGTTCTGAAAGGTCCAGAATAAATATCCTGAAATATATAATATAGACTAATTTCAGTTATGAAACACGTAAAATCTTTGGAGGTGTCCTCGTTTTCTGACATTATTTTCCGCTTTATTTTACATGGAAAGTTGTTTTCATCCGTATAAAGGAAACATGTGCGTTAATACTTTTTACCGTTAATATATTTGTTAGTGTGATTTCTACAAATACACTAATATCATTGTGGCATTCTGCGCTGTTGATAATGAAGCCTCTCGAATATACTACCCGAAAGTCTTAAATTTACCCCGTGGGGATCCGGGTTGTTAGAATAGATCCTCATCACCCCCTAGCTTGTCGTAAAAGGCCACTGAATGGGGCGGTCCTTCAGATGAGATCGCAAAAACCGCAAAAACCGAGGCCCCGTGTCACAGTAGGTGTGGCACGATAAAGATCCCTCCCTGCTCAAAGGCCATAAGCGCCGAGCATAGGCCTAAATTTTGCAGCCCTTCAACGGCAATGGTGACGTCTCCATATGAGTGAAAGATTCTCGAGCGGGACGTTAAACAATATATAATCAATCAATCAATCAATCTTAAATTAAGTTACGCAAGCGCACTTCTTTCCCGATTAAGGAAAGATAACTTATGTTTTTGGATTGGCCCATACTGTCGTAACTTCTCTGAAATCGAAATGTATAGGAATATGACATTGTATCTCCAGAAACTAAAATGGATTTGAGTTATAATAAGAATTTTATTGATAATTGAATTAATTATAGGTATGTGCAAGCTTTTTTGTCGAGTCAACTGATCGGAAAGAAGGGAAACTTTTGGATAGGATACAAGGAAACAATGTCTAATGATAGCGTAACAATATGGAATAGTGGGCACGTTGTTGACTTTCGATTTGGTGATATTCTTGGTAAGGAAAATAGTTATTCAAGATGTCAGTTTCATTATAATAAAAATGCATTTCCCTTGTCAACGTTGAATTTCATATGATTATACATTCTTGATATTCTACCAATGAGACTTGTAATTTCTAGATTCAACAACATTCGGTTTGCCTGAAGGTTGTGCTGCCATGGCTACAACAGTGCCTACTGGGATATGGTCGTTCAAAGAGTGTACGACGAAACAGAATTACATTTGCGAGAACTTAAGGGACGGATATACCACGACTGCAGTTCCTACCCCTACAACTCCGCCTCTTCTGTGTCCAAATGAATGGTCAACCATCAACAACTATTGCTATAAGGTAGATGTTTGAAATACATATCTTTAATGCTAGTCTGAAAGGAATTTATTAGTGCTATGAATAAAAACATCAAACCATTGTCTATGCAGGTATTTGAAGATAATTTAAGCTGGACAAGAGCAAGAGCGTATTGTCGAGGCATCGGGGCGGATCTAGCAAGCATTCATTCCGATACAGAATCTATGCGACTTCAAACGATAACTTTTGGGTAAACAACAGCAGAATCTGTATTTAATGATAAACAATCATTGTATGATCACAATGATAATAGAAATAATGAATGTAATTAAAATACTATGGATGTCTCTTTAGTTTTGAAATTCAAATTTGTGAAATTCTATCGTTTTTGTTTTGTCTTTTTGAATTAGTGAGTAATTTTACGGCCACTGATTATCTATATTTACGCTAAATTTCATTCCGAAATGGATTTTAAAAATAAGTTTGAATTATTTCTTTTAATTATGCTTAGGAAAAGTTCCAACGATTTCTGGTTTGGACTCAATGACAGAGAAAAGGAAAGAGGTACGGCTAGTTATAAAAAAACATCAAACATATCCACTTCCTTAACATGTATGATATTGTACTATAACAATGTTCAATCTGTGGGTTTGTATGTTGTCTTTCAATTTTTATTAGGACCCTTCTTTCAAAATACCAGCTTTAGCCTGTGCAACAGTTTTAAAAAACAAATGGTGAAGAGATCAATCTCATAACTCTTATAAGGAATTCAAGAGGTGGGCAAACACGGATCTCTAGATATCGAATGATGAAGTTAACAATGTGTTAATCGTAATCATAAATCCCAAAGACATATACAAGTTCGAGTGTAGGGCAACACTGACCTCCGACAAAGCGAAAGTAGGACCAGGTGCCATGAAGGAGTAAGCATTCTCTGCTGACCGGTCACACCCGCCGGGGCCCTTATTCGAAATTAGGTATACAGGACTATCCGTAGTCAAAGTATATGAGTGGTGAGATCAGGTGCCTAGGACTAGTAGGCATCCTCTGTCAACCGGTTACACCGGCCGTGAGTCCTATATCTTGGTCAGGTAAACGGAGTAATCCATAGTTAAAATCAGTGTGTAAAGAACAGCTTAACAATTGATATGAAATACGTCAGAAAGCATCTGTCCCAATTACAGGCTATATATTTCAAATAGATCATTACAACGACCGTAGAATTTGTGAAATGCGGACTTTAAACAAGACTGTTGAAACCCCTGTAACATAAACTTGTTTTTCTGTAGCCTGCCTCGATTAAAAAACTGATCATACTCAGACCAAGCTCTTCCGTATCATGAGAGGCATAAACATCATAGGCAATTGGTAATAGAATATTGCTACATAAGTATGGGAAGTTGACGACGGATAAGCTGAAACACATCCCGTTTATCATAAAGTTGAGTTGTTAGTTTGCTGTTAACATCTATGTTCAATAACATATTCAAATACAAAGCAGATTTGGAAACCACTATGGTATCTTTTACTTCGGGTTTATTGAGATATATCGAATAGACATTTAAATGAAAATGATTATTGTTCATAGGGGGTTTCGGTAGTTTTCATCTTTCATCTAAAAATTAATGTTTGATACACAAAATACTTGTGAATGTATAAGAAAAGGCATCAATTGTTTTTTTTAATAATGAACTGTGAAGGCAACAAACGGTGATCAGTCTCATACAAACACATGGAAATATGAAATTAACAGAAGGGCAAACACGGACTCAAGAAATACCACAGGTGGGATCAGGTGCCGAGGAGGCGAAAGCATCTCCCATAAAGAACGATAACAATTGTTTTGAAACACGACAGACACTAATAGACCCAGGCAGAGATGATATTTACAAAGTAGATCATCTGCAATGATACAACTTGTTTGAGTCTGTATAAGATTTACGCTTACGATTCTTTAAATCACGTTTGCCTCCCAGTTTTGTAATGCATACATGTCTCGATCGAATAAGTCAAATATGCAAATAATAATTATTCATTTAGATCTACGGAATGCATTACTCAATGATAGACAAACAAGTAATAAAACGTAAGAAATCATTTTGTTGATACAGATTGGCGATGGTCGGATGGAACACCATTAGATTACAGGAAATGGATGGTGTCCCAACCAGATAATTGGCAGGATAATGAGAACTGTGGTACATACAGACGTTCCAATAGAAGGTTTAATGATCGTTTTTGTATCGTGAATCTTCCATTCATTTGCAAAGTGAAAAAAGGTATGTAACCTTTGTTTTCCATTTGAATATGACAATTTCAACATTCTTAGACAGCATGGTACGTTTCTGAAAGATTTATAATATTAGCCTGCCTTAGCTACAAAACAGTACATAGATATTGAATTATTTTTAAATTTCAGGTCTTTAGTGACTATGTTTATGACCAATTTCATATGATTTATTGTAATTTGACGTCACACATGAAGCACATCTCGTTCATTCTGCTTTGAAGATCAAGCAAGGGTCGTGACCCTTCTAGAGCTTTACTATCTCTAGAAAAAAAAAGATTTTCACTTCGAAGTGATATACCTTCCCTAAAAGGTCCAGTGTTGTAACATACACCTTTTCCCCCGAAAATCGGGCCAGGGTTAGACTTTCTCCTCAGAAAGATGGTTCTGGCATAGAATTTCCCCATGAGAAGAATCAATCCGGGTCATATTTTTCCCCTAGTAAAGACCCGTCCTAATATAGAATTGCCCCTTAAATGACAATCCACTCTTTCTTCCATCTTACATTTTAGTTTGTATCCTATTCCAGTTCTATTATTAGAATTCTTTTGTTTTGTTTATTTGTTTGTTTATTTGGTTTTTTTTATTTATTTGAGCAGGTTCTTGTGTATATCACCGTCATCTATTTCTTTGAAAGGAAAAATTATTCAAATCGTGTAATGGTGTATCAAAATTCATTCAGACATGCCATTATTTTGCTGCTATTTACTAATTTTCGTTCTAGCCCTTGCTTATGGCTAATTTCAATTTTTTTAAAAAAAATCTAATTATTAATCGTCTGCTTTTGACGTGTCGTCGTTTGCGAACGGATCGCGATGTCGCATCATAACGAGATGTACAGTGATATAAGAAACTTAATCACAAATTTAGGACTTATGATTGTTTTAGCAACCAAAGTGATATAATACATTCATTTATAATAACATTATGATCAGTTTATCGAATTATTGATATGCAAGTGGCGACCGGGCCAAATCAAATGTGGTAGGCCTTTGATGCACAGCTGTACATCCAAATAATCTCTTATAATAAGTTTAAGTATACATGGCCGTAGGAACCCGGGGATACGGGGGAGGGAGTAGATAGTGTAATGTATAATTATTTTAAGCAGAAAGTTCATTTAATTCAATGAGACTCAGAGTCAGTCAGTGTGAGTGTCCTTTAGCTTAAATAAAAATATTATGAAAAGCACTTAATGCCCTAACATTTCTTAGGGCATCATCCAAAAGCTCGTAATCATGAGGTAATGATTAGGTTCTCGTTCCCAGCTCCGCATCTGATGTCAAACCTATGATATGTAGTGACTGTTCCTTTGCCAAGTGTCCGGCACTAGAAGTGAAAGTCAAGGATATTTCGGATATGACCTTAAGTTGTGTCGCGAAAGGCGTTCGCTTGGTGAAGTACCCCCACTGTTCAAATGTCGTTTAAAGCCCTTTACCGGTATTTGTTGACGACTCATACGAGTGAAAAAATCTCGCAATGGACGACCGATCAAAAGGTATCTAATTTGTGTGACCTTGACTAACTTTCAAGGTCTAATAATTCATTAGATACCTTGTTCATAGAAACTTCGTCTTGATACAAAAATGCCTATGCCCAGTTGCACTAATATCAGTTCAACGTTTGTATATATTTAAAATCTTTTTGTACAGCTAATATGAATTGTTGACATTTTTATCATCACAGTTTTTATGGTAAAGGTAGACCCGACAATTTGTGAAGTACTATCCATCAGTGACGTAACACCCCATTGCGACGTAGGTCATGACCTGTAATAACTTTTTTCAAAGCTTGTAAAGTGTCAGGCTGTCAAGACCTGTTTCATTCTTGGTCCAAGAGTAGACGCTATCGTATCAGTGTAAGATCAACATTCCGCAGTTTTAACTTTGATTATATTTTACAATGTATTCACAGACGGACGAAAGAAAGGCATTTTACGAAAAAGTGCACGAAGAAGAAAGGAATGCAGGGAAAATGGATGGGGGCACTAAGTTTTCTTGTTAAACTCAAAAGACAAAGTTTTTAAGAAATATCCTCTTCCCACAAGCATACCTAATACCTCAACTTCGAATATTCGAAAAGATGCTGCTTCCTCAGAGCTTTATCCAAATGATGCTCCTTCTGAGCTTATCCCGATTCAGATATATGGTAATGGAAATTGCTAATTCAGAACTCTCTCTTTTTGTGTTTGACATGAGGACATATTTGAGGAAATCAGGGTACGAATTGTGTTTGAACTTCTTTCAAACGTGAAGCGCTACACGAATGAAAACACTTTTGTGACCATGTTCACAAACAAACGTTCACTTCAATATGTCTTTGAAAGTTCCCTGTCAGAAGCGTTTAATTACTGGTGATTTGATTGCTTCGTTCAAAAGGAAACAATAAAAACAACCCAGAACGGTTACTATTCAAACCTTTTACATATGTTCGTAGCTTCTAACGTTTTGCAGAAACCAATCATGTGGATTTTCCCCGAGGTTCAAAACCCTGGTGTAAACAGACAAGATCATAATCAGCTTCCTCTTGACCGTGCTGATGCTAACGAATATCAGGATGGTATCCACATCATATGGACTCAAACAGTGTATTCACAACGGTGGGGAACTTCTTTCGATTTTTTTCGAGGTTATCCTTTGAGGATTCTGAACCTCATCGCTCATTTGAACCAAAAGAATCACAAGATAGTCCTTCCCCACTCTTGGAGTCTAACAGTTCAAAAGGTCCGAGTTGTGCATGAAAATGGCATACACCAGAGATCGGTAGTACCCCAAATCAGCCATGGAATATTTTCTTTCCTGCAAAAAATGTATGGTAAAAAGATGATATCTTTCAATGCCTCTTGGTTTGATCGGTGGTCTTGGTTACATTATGTAGAAATCAAAGATGTTGTATTCTGTTTTCCTTGCATAAAATCATTTCAGAAGAACACTCTCAGTTGTCCCAAGAAAGAAAACAGCTTTCATATCAAGTGGTTTTAAAACCTGGGGAAAAAAGCAACTACAAAATTCGCCACACATGCGAAAAGTGATTGCCATAAAGAGGCAATGGAAAGGGAGTTTACGATAAAGGAGGAGGTCAAATATGTTGGGGACTGTCTTTCAAAGACGCACGAAGTCGAGAAGAAGTCTAACAGAAAGAATTTGCTTAAAATCACAAACATTTTGAAATTTCTTGCTCAAAAAGGAATTGCTCTTCGGGGTGACAAAGATGAGGAAAAACTCTAACTTCAATCAACCTTTAAAAAAAGTCTGTTTTGTATGTTTGGTATTTTTATATGATATGGCATTTTATTATGATGTAAAGTACTTTAGAACGTGTTTTATACATGAAAAAAGTGCTCAAGAAATTTGGTACATAATAATAATAATAATAATAACCTCTCATGCTAGAAGATAAACGCGATCCTCAGCTTCAGGAATAACTACAATGCAAGATAAATAAGTATGTTGCTCCAGATATACAAAATGAAATTTTGCAGGTGTTGGGTTTGCAGGTTTT
This sequence comes from Ostrea denselamellosa, assembly GCA_024699665.1. Lineage (NCBI taxonomy): Eukaryota > Metazoa > Mollusca > Bivalvia > Ostreida > Ostreidae > Ostrea > Ostrea denselamellosa. The sequence continues at coordinate 737,491 of JAMZEH010000011.1, forward strand.
CCGACAAATTATTGCGTTCATCAAATCGTATGAATTCTTTTCTATAATGGCAGATGAAACACGAGATATTTCCAACAAAGAGCAACTTCTTTTATGCATTTGATGGGTTGATAAAAATGTTACTGCTCATGAAGATTTATTAGGGATGTACTGTCTTTCTGACACTGGGGCTAATTCAATAGCCCTATCAATTAAAGATGTCCTTTTGAGGTTCGATCTGCATATCAACAAAGTGCGTGGCCAGTGTTACAAACTCATCCACCTGAACCCAGAGCTTTACATACACTTTTACGGTCATGCTCTTAACCTAGTTTGCAGTGATTCTATTGAGGGACGTAAGTTGCTTAGAGACACACTGGACATTGCAAAGGATATAACAAAGTTGATTAAAGAATCTCCAAGAAGGGAGATGATTTTCAATACATTAAAATATACCCAAAATCTAGAGAAAACGTCATCGGGAATAAGGGTTTTGTGTCCCACAAGATGGACAATAACAGCCGACACATTTTTGAGCATTATGTCAAACTATGAAATTCTAAGAAATGTTTGGGATGAAAGTCTCCAATACGTGCGTGAGGTAGAAATGAGAAACAGAATTAGGGGAGTGGCTGCTTATAAGTGTAGATTTGATTTTTTGGGGGTGTTTACTGAGTGACAAACTTTTACGTTATAGTGATAATTTGGCGAGGGTTCTGCAGGTTTCAAATCTCTCGGCGAATGATGGTCAAAAAATGGCATCAACGACAATGAGTGCTTTGCAAAGTCTCCGAGATGAGACAATCTTCACCCAGTTTTACGAGGAATTTGTTGAAAAAGCAAAACAGATGAACATCGGTGATTCTGTTCTTCCTAGAAAACGCAGAATTCCTCGTAAACGTGATGATAGGACAGCAGCACATACTTTTTCATCGTGTGCAGAATTGTATATGAAAGATTTCTACGAGGCATTAGATCTGCATTTAGATGGCATAAAATTTAGATTTGACCAACCAGGTTACAAATTTACGTTAATCTTCAAAACCTCGTAATTAAGGATTGCACAGGTCAAACGTTTGAAGAAGAATTCAATTTTGTCACGACTCTATCTGATACAGATTTGAAGCCAAAGGATCTTCACTGTCAGCTTATAATGTTAAATTTGCCAAAAGACTTTAGCCCAGATATACCAAGTGTGGTTGAATTTTTCAGACATTCAAATGAAAAAAAGTCTGTTTAAGGAGATTCTCAAAATCCTCAAACTATTTTTGGTACCTCCTGTAACTAACTTTACCATTGAGCGCTCATTCAGCGCCTTGAAAAGATTAAAAACATCACTAAGATTAATAATAAGCCAAATACGAACAAACAATTTGCTCTTATTCATGTTCATAAAAATGAGACTGATGAACTGAATCCAGAAAAAAAATAGTTGAGGAGTTCGTGAGTGAAAGTGAACACAGACTGCCGATTTTTGGAAAGTTTATCGAGTACTAAACACCTTATGACTCCGACATGACTGATAAAAAAAAATGATAAAGATGTAAAAAAAAAAAAAAAAAAAAAAAAAAAAAAAAAAAAAAAAAAAATTAAAAATCCTTAACACCCCCCACCCAAATAAAACAATACTTAAAATGAAAGCTGAGGGGTTTTCTTGGAAACTAATTAAATTCTATGTACATAATTAGATTTATGTACATGACGTACACCTCATTGCTTTCACATATTTATGCAGTTATCTTTTTATTAATGGTTTTGTCCATATCTCTTTTTTGTCGTAAATTACTTTGGTGTGGTGCCCCTCCCCAAAGTGAAATTGCTTCCTACGGGCCTGCTATAAATTTGTAAAAATGAAGTGTGCTTGTTGCTGATAAAGTCATAAATATGCAATAATGATTTGCAATTATAAGGTTATATAGCTTAAGCCGGCATTAGTATAATTTATAATTTATTTCAGTACTGGGTACTGATACGTTACAAATGCATAATAAATAACATAGCGCAAGACAGGTTTGCTGACTTTTATGAAAATATTATAGGATTTCGACAGGAAACATCATGAGATAAAATATTTTATTCCTCAGTACTTTTTACTGACATAAGACAAATAAAATTAAGTCTTTTTTAAAAGCATTTCTCTAAATCAAAGATAATTATCATCTGTTTAAAAAAAATGGAAAATTTACATGTAACAATACATATGCATTAGAAAATTCTATAATATAGAACTACACGCTAAAAAGTAGTATGGTTAACATAATCACAACGAAAGTTCTAACATCAATCAAGTTTTCAATAACTGAAACTTCTTCAGAAATAATAAAACGTCGAAAATGTGTCTATCCTTATTAAACAAGCGGAGTTTACATTTTTTTTATTTTGGGTTTTTCTTTTCTTTTCTTTTAAGGTGGGGGCAGCTGGAGAAGTTGAGTTGTTGAATGAAATCTCATTTAAAGCAGAATAAATAAATATTTAGTAGTTCCGGATGGAGTAAATGCATGGATAATTGAATTATTTTCTTTGTATTTGACAAATGGTGGTCTAGTTCTTAATTGCAAGTGCAAGGTTTAAACTAAACAAAACTTTCCTCAATTCTATAGACCAACATTTTTTGCTATTCCGTTTAGGATCGGATATATTCTAACCCATTAACTGAGATGGTAAATGACATTTCTATAAAACATGGAATTCCAATGCTAAAGAAGCATTTTGAAGTTGTTCATAAACGTCGACGTCATGACGTTATCTGCGTTTCTGTAAGAAACAACTCTTTGTTCAACTAAATCTTACAAGAAAATTACATGAGATATATGGAAAAATTAAAGTGTTCTGAAAATGGCATATCGTTGGCATAATATGTATTTAATTTGATTAAATTTGAAGACAGGACCGACTGCGTAACGTACCTAGCTCTTTGCCAAATTCAATCATTTCTGCTCATTTTAGGACTTTTGAAGAATATTTTCGATCCCCTAGTCTCTTTATTATTGAAGGCTTGAGAATTATACTGTTAAATTTCTATGTAAGTTTAGTGCATTCTGCAATTTTTATTCGATTTCCAATAGCTATTTATATCAGATAAATTGGTTTCTGTCCTAGTTTTCTAGAATATATGTGTATAGTATCTACTATAAACAATGCTACTTTCTGAGATTGATAGAATATTTGATTACTACGACAACTTTAATCAAATAATGTATTTGTCCTCTCTATCAAACTCTTATGCTATTTTTGTGTATTTGCAGGACATCACACATATATACATGCATACATACTAATAAAGATGTGCATTTACAAAGAATGTAAATGTGACTTTCGAGTGGGGTGTATCAGTCAATACACTATGTAATGTTCAGCATCATCCCAAAATTTATTTTGTTAAACACCACTCTGACTCCACGCACAAGTACTATGAAGTTGATATTAGAAAGATGCTAGAGTTCTTCATTGACAATATTTTCGTAGACTTTGGTGATCAGGTCTTCCAACAGTCAGTTGGAATTCCCATGGGCACGAACTGTGCTCCTTTTCTAGCTGACCTATTTTTATATTCATGAATATTATGAAGCAGAATTCATTCAAAAGCTTCTACACGAGAAGAAAAAAATATCTTGCTGTGGCCTTCAATTCGATGTTTAGATATATCGACGACGTTTTGTCTATTAACAATGGTCATTTTCATTTATATGTTGATTCAATATATCCCAATGAACTTGAAATAAAAGATACCACAGAGACTTCCACTTCTGCTTTGTACTTAGATACTTTACTGAAAATAGATGCCGGCGGCAAGCTAACAACTCAACTTTATGACAAACGTGATGATTTCAATTTTTCCATCGTCAACTTCCCTTATATATTTAGCAATGTTCCATCATCACCTGCATATGATGTTTATATATCCCAACTGATTCGATACGCAAAAGCGTGGTCTGCATATGATCTGTTTTTAAATCGAGTCGGGCTACTAATAAAGAAGTTGATGTTACAGGGGTTTGTACAGTCTCGTCTAAAGTCAGCATTTCGCAAATTGTATGGTTGTTTTAACGATCTAGTTTTCCAGTACAACTTCCATTAAGTCAAATGCTGTCTGATATGTTTCATACCAATTGTTAGGCCGTCCTTGACACACTGATTCTAACTACGGATTGTTCCGTTTACCTGATCGGAATATAGGGCTCACGGCGGGTGTGACCGGTCGGCAAGGGATGCTTACTCTTACTAGGCATCTGATCCGCCTCTGGTATGACCAGGGGTCCGTGTAGGAATTACATTATTGAATACTCTTAGTTATCTTGACCTTTTTCTTACATTTCTTATCAATATAAAGCAAGGAGTATCGAGTTATTTCCAGCTGAATAGTTATAGAAATACTATCATGCTGTAAGTGATATGTCCATCTTGTGCTACGTATCACATTTTAAAACTACAGTTTATTCCAGGTGTTGTGGTAAAAGACCATTTTCAACTACCGCCCATGGGTAAGTCACTTTCAAATTCATGATTATAATATATAGACCGTGTTCAAAGCGCATTATACCAAATGAACGGTGAACGTATCTTGCATGCAGATTGAATTTTCACTATCATCTGAAACCTGGATTACCAAATGTTAACATATTGAGATGTATGTATGTTGATAAATCAGCTGAGGCGAAAATTAAATTTAGAATATTGAAGACTGGAATCCATATCATTGGACCCTTAATTATAAGATATACTCGAGGTTTCTTAATAATATATAATTTTCCGTGGTATTGTACGTACACGTTAACTGCATTGTACCTCTTTTCTACAAAATAATATTGAGTTATGTGACCATGTCTGTTTTAGAGTTAACGTATTTTGATAGTTTCCTGTTATTGCAAATAAAAATGTAAACTCTTACATACATTTCTGTGTTAAGGAGTTCAATTTTTTTGGAGGAATCAGGTATTGAACCCGGGACCTTTGCATCACTAGTTAGGTGACCTAACCACTGAACTACGCAGGTCGACTATACAAAATAGGGTAGTATTACTAAGCTATAAAATATAAACCTCTTTCGGAAATTATACAAGAATTTTTCATATTGGGAAGGGGCCTCCGTGGCCGAGTGGTTAGAGCATCGCGTTCAAAATCACAAGGCCTCTCACCTTTAGTCGGGTTCGAATCTAGCTCTCGCCGATATATGTGAGAAAGTTTGGCAGTTTTCTTTCGGAAAGTCGGTGATCTCTTCCCGAGTACATTGCATCAGGGTTCTCTCCTCCACCAATAAAAACTGGACGCCACCAGATAACTGAAAAATTGTTGGGTATGGCGGAAAACAACAATCAACCGATCAATCATATTGAGAGGATGGAAACAATTGAGAACTAAAATGGCATAAAAATCGCGTACGTCCTTAAAATGTACCATACATGTTTGCTTTTGAAGCCTTTGATTTATACAAGTTATTTTGACAGAAAAATGTGAAGATGGGGATTTCGTACGTTTTAACGATTCCTGCTATAAAGTAAATAAAACGGAAACAACATTCTACCAGGCACAGAGAAGATGTAGGCAAAACGATGCGGAGTTAGCCAGCATCCACAGCCTAAAAGAAAATATTTTACTAGCAGACGTAAGTCTAATTTATTACAAAGTGATAATTTTATTTAGATACTGAATTTGTATATTCCATGCACGCATTAGAGAGCAGTGATTGTATTGCACATCTTCATTATTCTGAAATTAGATAAACGATTTCAAATACATGAAATAGTAAATTATAAAGAATTAAGATGAAGAATAATGACAACGTAGGAATTATTTTCTTAAAAATAAGGTTTCAGCTCGCACTTTTTTTTTTTTTTTTTTTTTTTTTGCAGATTTCGTGGGAACATGTGTGGATAGGTTTAGTAAGATCGCAGAATAATGGGTATGTTTGAATATTCCTTTGTGAAACTCTGACAAACTTTTAATAGTTCTTGTATGTAATATTGATACTTATGTTTTTCACATCTATTTGTAATATCTCTCTGGTGTGTTTCTTCGTTTGATCATTTCTAAACGGTTGAGTGTTTGTTATGAAAGTATAATCATAGCCAAAATATGTTTTCATTAATACCGCCAATTAATACAGTCGGTACTCGTTACAGCGGCACGCTATTTACAAGTAAATTCGTCTAACGGCCAAAATTACTGGTAAGAAATCTGCACAATACTAATATCGCTTGATATAACCGCATAGTCGTATTCCGACACCGGCATTGATTATCAGTAACGAATGTGTATTTTGACACTATATATGTGTTTGATAGGATGGTTCTAAAAATATCAGCATGGATATGTTTCATGGCTTCCTATAAAACATCCCGTGAAGGACACTAACTCCTAATTAAAAACCAAAACAAAACAAAACAAAAACAAATTTAATATCTGTTCTGTAATAGGCTGGAAATGACACACGAAAAAGAATACAACAATGCAACATTGTATTTGTTCAAATACAATATAAACATCGGATTGCCAAGTCATCAGCAAACAGAAATATAATTAAATTTAATTTTCTCATGAAGAGCTTTCGTTATTTCAAATAGAAATAGGGAAAATGTGCAGAGATTGCTATTGTTATTTGTACATGCGCACATGAAATATCGATACAACGGCAGATTGTTATAACGGCAAACTGCTTGGAAACAAACTTGGCATTCGTAACGAGCGCTGACTGTACTTTCATCGAAGACAATGTGAAATGTAAACCCGATAGTGGGTTTATATCAGGACCGATGCATATACATGATAATTGTTAATAAATCTTCCATACATTTTCATCAATCTTTCGAATCAATTTTTTTTGTTCATCTCAAACAGATTTACATGGACGGATAGTACACCTGTGGACTTCACAAAGTGGACTCCTGGAGAACCGAATGATTACCTGGGATTGGAAAGTTGTTCTCATCTTAAAAAAGGTATTCAGTATATGTAAATTACAGGTTCATGACGAAAACTAAGAACGAGGTAAATCAAGTAGCGATTTCTAGCATCTGTCACAGACACTAGATGCGCATGGTACAATTCTGGTAATTTAACGATCACATTTTGTTGTCATCACGGTGATGACGCAGACTTGACCTTCAGTTCAGCAAACTATGCGGATTATATTGAAATGTTGAGACGGCTATATATTCAAGTAAGACAAATTTCAATTCACGCTGTAGATTTGATTCCAAAACGTTTGCGTTCAAATACTTTCACTGTTTTATGCAACGCTGCATTACCTAAATAGTGTTCAATCTTTACCTCTACAATTGACCAGTAGTATATGGAGCGTCGCATGAGCTATACTGACCAGTTCATCAACAATAATTGAGCTGACTGTCTGACATTATTTTTCGACATACTATTACTAGTAGTTCTCACCCCGTGGGGATCCGGGTTGCTAGAATAGATCCTCAGTACCCCTTGCTTGTCGTAAGAGGCGACTAAATGGGGCAGTCCTTCGGATGAGACCGCAAACACCGTGGTCCCGTGTCACAGCAGGTGTGACATATAAAAGATCCCTCCCTGCTCAAAGGCCATAAGCGTCGAGCATAAGCCTAAATTTGCAGCCCTTCACCGCAATGGTGACGTCTCCATATGAGTGAAAGATTCTCAAGCGGGACGTTAAACAATATTTAATAAATCATACTAGTAGTTCTCCGCATACTTGTACATGTTACTGACATAATATCAACGAAAAAGAAAGATTATCATTGGCAGGAGTTTGACAAGCAGATTTACACATATACAGCTTGACAGTTGATGGTGACACGACTATAAACGTATGGGTCGTGATGTACTAATTTTCACATTAAAAAATCGTTGATATATTTCTTGACAAATAGAAATGGAATAATCACCTACGATTTTATAAGACAGCAATGTGAAATAAATAATAGAACGTTAGCTGACATGAAATAACTGAACCAGAAATTCTGTTGATAATATTAGTAATCGAGAATGTGTAACAACAGGGCATTAACCTACGAAGTAAACCAGTTCCAGTTACATCTCTAACGCTCTCACTATTTATTATCATTCTTTGAGTTGCTAAAAAAAACTAAATCCGACGAAAAATTGTCAACAATATAAAAGATATACTACATAGTTGTCTCCCCCTAGCCACCTGGCCCTACCTCTTGTGGATTCAGAGGTCCCAGTTTGCCCAACTTTTTATCATGTATTCCTTATAGGAATTATGAGATTAATCTCTGTTCGTCGTCTTCACCTTTTCATTGTATGAATTGCACATCCGTCGACATTCCTATAAGCAATCTTTACTGGATGTTCTTGAAATGAGACATGACATACGGTATCTATAATTCCTCTTTTGCAAAACAAATCTAGTCATTTCGATACTTTGTCAGAGCCACAATGGCTGCCAACACAAGGTATCAGACGAGTAATTGTCCAATCAAAAGGTACTTAGTCAATTGTAGAATATGTTTTAAAGAACAATTTTCCATGCGCGGTTTTTTCATTCACCTTTATTCTTTTCTCGTAATTTTTTGTACTCCTGATTAGGACGTTTTGTGAAATTTGTAGAAATAATCAATTGTTTTTCAACGGAACTGCATGTAGTTAATGTTGCATTGGCAGTTGAGGCTACTTCCTAAGGTGCACTCAGGCTGTTTACACACGTGAAAAACACGTGGGTTGGAGGATAGCCTTGTTTGCGGGTAAAACAAAAATAGAAAATGCCGTGTAGGGTGTTATTTCTCCAGTGTCAGCAGACGAGACGGGTAACATAGAACATTTCCGACTGCGTCATTTGACATCAATTTAGCAAACTGGTGTTTAATATTTTTTTTCTGGGTTAGGGTTAATCTTTCTCCTGTATAGCCATTGTTTGGAAAAAGCAATAACTCTTTAAAACATCTCAAGATAATCGTCTATAATGATGTCATTGGTCTACTGAGTTCGTCAATGATGGTATAATGCTTATCATATACCTATGATATTCTGAAAGTTGCTGCTTACGAGGGTGAGTCAATAAGTAATCAGCTTATTTCCGGTGGAGATCCACCTCTTCTTTTACAATGTTATTACCCTCTAGTGTGATGCATTTAGATCAACGGTATTCAAGTGCCATCAGCCCAGAACTGAAAAAGTCAGTGTCCTTTCCATTCACACAACTGCCATCCTGATTTCTTCGTCAGACCGGAAATGACGTTCAAGGGTATCCTTTTTCACGTTTGGGAATAGGAAGAAATCGCTAAGAGCTGGGTCATGCTAATTGTAAGGATGTGGTAATATTTCATACCCGTTTTGCTGTACAGCATCCATTGCAACTTTGCAAGTGTGGACTCTTGCGTTGTCCTGTTGCAACAAAACACCTTTAGAGAGTTTACCTCAGCGTTTGTCACGGATGGCTGTTCTCAGTTGGTCTAGCAAATTTGTATAATACTCTCCACTTATTGCACCTCTCTTGGGTAAAACTTACAACATAATAACGCCATTTGCGTCGCAAATACTATGGACATCACCTTGCCAGCAGATGGTTGCATCTTGAACTTCTTTGGTCTAGGGGATCCGGTCCTACACTCTGAGCTTTATTCTCTAGCTCATAATTAAAACAACTCTCATCTACAGTTTTACCAGACGCAAAAGAAAATGATCTTTTAGCCTAATAAGCTTCAACAAAGCGCTGATTCATTGGTTGCCATTTGGTTATCGCTAAATGATTTGGGGACCCAATAGGCTGTTATCTTCCGCATACCTAAACGATTGTGTAAGATTGTTCAAAGGCTACCCTGTGCAATGTCTAATGCCTGTGCTATTTCTTCCACCTGAATTCGCCTATCAGAATACACCAGATCCCGATCATTGTTACAATTGTTTTCGTCGTGGCATCCAGACGTGGCTTAATGTTTTAAAGACTTTCTATCGCGTTACAATTCCCAATTGACTCGTCCTCGTAAAATGTCCATTACAGTAAATTATTCTTGCATATTTACTTTTTCCTATTATCGTTTTAGGCGGCGAGTGGAATGATGTCAACTGTGGAAGTATATTACCAGGATTTATCTGCAAGAAACGAAAACCAGGCGATACTAAAAAGACCTCCTCTGTTGTTATCAAAGGGGGATGTCCACCGCAATACATTTCATCACCATACAGTTAGTAATTATCTATCAAGATCCGCGAATTTCGGACAAATGTCGAAGACTGAATCTGAAATTGATGATCTGTAGAACATCTTTTTCATTGCAGCAAATGTAGAAAGTTTGTGTATTCATTATTAATTCATATTTGTAGGTAGTAAATGCTATAAGTTAGTGACAACTGCGAAAAGTTGGTCAAACGCAAATTCTGATTGCGACAAAACGAAAGATGGATCAATGATATCCGTTGCTGACCAGGTAGAACAAGGTAAGGTAATATTTATTCATGGTAATAACAGACTCTTTCCTTAATTTTTCCGTGGGTGAAAACACAACGATGCTACTGTGGTGTGACTGAAATTATCATTCTAGTCTATGGGGGCACCATGATTTAACAGTGCGATAATTAGCATAATCAGCTATTAAGTCACGTTGAAAAGTCACTTGCGTGTCGCATTGCATTTATCAAGAAATAAAGTACAGTGATACAATTTTACTGACAAACCATGGGTCAAAAGAAATATCCAGATCTGAATATTAAGTGTATTAAATGGTATCCTTTATCTGATACTAAAACACATCTTTTTTCGTTCTATATTTCTTGTTCATATTTCTCAATCTACATGATTTTAGAAATTGCGTTTTGTATGCACCAGGTTTACCATCAGATGAAGTTTCCTTGAGTTACCATGGAAAATACAAATTATGTGAAAGAAAATATTTCTGAGGAGACTAGTAAACACTACAAAGCAAACAAACATAAAATTCCAACCACTATTCTGTATTTGTTGCAATGTAGAAGACGTTGCATTATTCATCATTTGTGGCATCTTTACCTAGTTATTATCACGAAAACCTAAATATAACCACTATTGACATTGTAAGAAAAACAACATGTAGAATAATTATTTATGATACTTCTTTTACTATGGTATGTTAAGTAAAGTTACGGGTATTGTAATTGATGCCTTATCTTTTTATCCAACGAAAATCACTTATCTATATCTGTAGATGATCTCATAGATTAAAGTTCAATTTTTCTGATAGATAATCAACCAGTTATCCTATATTCACCATGTAATCCTATAGGCAGTTGAGTAATACAGCATTCAAAATGTTAAGGTCACATGGCTTACTTACTTAGGCCTTAAACCCTTAGTGGGGCAAAGGCCATCGATAACTGTCCGCCATCGTCCTCCGTCCTGGGCGATCCGTTCCAGCTCCCTCATTGTGCAGCTGGTCTGTTTGGCGTTTTCCTCCAGGGCCTTCTCCAGGTGTTCTTGGGTTTCCCTCTTTTTCTCTTCCCCTGAGGGTTCCAGGTCAGGGCCTCGCGGGTGATGTTAGACGGTGATTTCCTCAGGGTGTGCCCTATCCACCGCTATCTTCGTCTTCTGATCTCGTCTTCTACGGGCACTTGGTTTGCTAATTCCCAGAAATCTATGTTACTGATGGTGTCTTTCCAGTGGATCTTCAGGATTCTTCAGACAGGAATGTATGAATGTTTGAACTTTTCTGATAGTGGTCTTAGTAGTTCTCCAAGTTTCTGCTCCATACAACAGAACAAATGTGTTAGAATTGAAGAGGCAGGTTTTTCTGCGGGACGTAATGATGTTGGATTGCCAATGTCTTTGAGGACCATGTAGATGTTCTTGCCTTTCCGATGTGGGTTTTAATATTTACATCTGTTCCTCCTTGCTGGTTGATCACACTTCCAAGGTAAGTGAATGTTTCGACTTCTTCCAAGTTGTTGCCATCCAGTTTTACTGCTTCCGTGCTGGAGGCGTTGAACTTTAGAACTTTGGTCTTGTGTGGATGGATGTGGGGGCCGATTTGGGAGGCATAGGAAACGAGGCTTGAGGTTTTGCTCTGTATCTGTTGATTGTTTTGTGAGAGCAGAGTGAGGTCATCTGCGAAGTCGAGGTCGTCCACTGGATACCAGTCCTCTGTCCATCCGTCGTTTTCCTCATCACCCAGTCAATGGTAAGGAGGAATAGGTATGATCATAGGATATACCTTTGCCGTACCCCTGTCCTAACGTCTGCATATGTATTAAAAATTCTTAAGAGGGCCGTTAAACAATATAAAATCAATCATACGTAAAAATGACGCATCAGCTGACCTAAATGGACAACCTGGCAAGACCTAAAACCTCATTATATTTGACTGAAAATACTTCGACCTGATAATCATCAAACGCCATAGTTAGGCTTGAAGTTATTATTGAATTACCCCTATTTAACGTTAAATGATCAGGTGAATGTGAACAGGAATGTAAATAGTGACTTCCATAGTCTTTAAAATCACAATAGATATAGAATTCTGCCAGAAAAAAGCAGCTTCAACATAGAAATGGTAAAATTCCTTAGTCGACCGTTTTGACTTTTCCCCAGCACATTTAAAAAATTAATACAATTGTAAAGATTGAATTCCGCTATTAGATGTATGATGGTAGTATATCGTGACAGCTATCTCTTAATTTGCAGATTTTGTTACAAGTATGCTGAAAGACATAAAACGATCGGTATGGATTGGACTTAGGAAAGTCGGTAACACATTCGTGTGGGAAAATAACAAGGAAGTGACATTTACCAACTGGGGTTCTGGAGAACCATCGGGATCTTCATATGGCCAGGTAGGTCATCTTGCCCTTAATTCAAAATACATTTGAGAAAAAAATTCAATAAATACAGAATGTGGAAGACTTGCAATCGAAAACATTCTGGTAATGAATGGATAGATAATTCTAAATAATAGCATTGTAAATTGATGAATTTGTGCTCAATGTCTATTTGTAATTCATTGTAATCGCTACTCAAACCTTCTATGTCAACACAACAGAGAAACCAGTAAATATATACGATATTGTAAAAACCTGCTGAATTTTCCGTTTTTACAGAACAGATATTGTGTTGAAGTGCAAAGTAAATTTGGTTTACAAACGGGGAAGTGGACAACAGCGCGTTGTTCGAATTCTAAAGGCTATATCTGTGAAGTACAGAAAGGTATTCCAATTTTACTATTAGATGGAAGAATATTACAGAACAATTTTGTAGAATTCCTGTATACGAAGTGTTAAACTAAAAGGCTACTATTTTTACATTTTCCTGACCTTGGGTACGTAGAAGTTTCATAATGATACAAAATATGTTTATGCTGTGACAAACAATTGTTTTTATCAAATTCACACCAACACCTAGCATGTTATGACAGATATTTGACTTACTGTCACTCCTAAAAATGTATGTTAATCTCATACATATACCATTTATTGGAATAGATCCAACCATTCCGGTAAAAACCACCACACAGTGTCCCTCTAATTACATACAGTATCAAAGAAGTTGCTACAGGTTCTTCAATGACATCGTACTAGACTGGGAGTCAGCTGAACACCACTGCAGGCTTGACAATGGGACTCTAGCTTCTATTTCTACAGTTTATGAATTTGGATACATTCAAGCTATTGGCTTGCAGTTCAATATCAAGACCTTTTGGATCGGGCTGAGAAAAACGAATGTATAATGCATCATTTTCAATTTTGTAATCATCATCTGATACAAGAATGAATTTATTTTAGGTTTGTTCTGTGACATATGATACTGACAAATCACTTTTATATTATTCAGACTTCAGCCCTTTATCAATGGAGTAATGGCTTGCCATATCTTTACACGAACTGGAATACGTCAGAACCCTCCCAGAAACTAGGGTATGACTGCGTTCTATCTCACGACAACAAATGGAAGGATATGCCTTGTAAAAGCCGTTTACCCTACCTGTGTGAAAAGAGTCTAGGTGAGTGCATGACAATTAAATCAAAAGAATAAATCCGTTTGATTTTTTTATATCTGAATCTATATGAAACATCGTGTACATGTAACGAATATAGCCATTGTATCCGACATGGTGTTTTCATTCTGGAAAATAAACGAAAACCATTCTTCTTGTTCTTATTGGTTGCAAACAAGAGCATGAAAAAAGAAAACACTATTTCAACTAGTATCTTTAAATTACTAGTAACTTGATTTGATGTATCTATTTTTCTGCATTAGAACTACTAGTAAATTAAATTGAAGTATTTATCATCTATTCTTCAACTTTCAACTTTTAGAAACTAAACGTTGTTGGTTTCCAGTATTTTCTTTTGAAAGGTTAAATTCATGAGATGGTATGGTGGATAATGTAACTTATTTGCAGATTTTAGTTTCGTCAGTTAAGACCAGATTGGTTATACATTGTTTAACTCCATAGGTTTTCATTTCATTGCAGAATATTTCCTTTACAGTTTTTCAAACATTTTCTCATTTATATCTCTGATATATGACAAATGATAAATTAGAGTTCACGGTCCTTTTACTTTTCTGGATAATCAAATATGCATCCTAATAGATCATAATTTACCGACTTTGAACCGGTCGTGGTAGCTCAGTGATAGAATGTTACCTTCGTAACATGGAGGACGTGAGTTTGAGCCCCGCTCGTGCCATGGCCAAGTCAAACCTAAGACGTAACCATAGGTACATTACTCCTTCGCCAAACGTTCGGCATTTACAAGTGAGAATCACTGATCTTTCGGATATGACCTTTTAAACTGAGATCCCATATCGCGACAGGTGTTGGTACGTTAAAGAACCCTCATCTCTACGGTCCTGGGCGCTAATTATGGGTCTAAATTCAAAGTACTTCAGCTACTATTGACAACGTCACTATATAAGTGAAAACTTCTCTTCGGGACATAAACAAAGAAACAACCGGCTTTGAAACAATCTTTAGCTCATCTGATTGGTGAGAAGACTATCTCAGGAAAACTTCCCATTGCAAGATTTTCTGAAGAAAGAGATAGATTTACAATGCAATATCGAATTAGCACAATTCGTACCCATTGGAATTCGAATAGACTGTTGAAAGAACTGATCATCAAAGACAATGAAGATATTGTCAATGATGAATTCCAGCATCCTTTTAATATCAACTTCAGAGTACCTGTGCGTGGAATCAGAGTGGTGTTTAGCAAATTAATTTTTGGAATGACTGAGGACTAGATACGAATATTTCCTTTTACCATTTTTGTTGAATAAGCAACTGTCTATTATTTTAAAAAGTCTAGTCTTTAATTTATCGTGCGGTATGGTCCTATAAAAGGTTTTAAAGGTTGTTGATTTGAAAGGGTTTTGTGATTTCAAATTCATTAAAAGTTCTTTAGAATTTTTTTAAGAATCCACATTTATTTACACCACTTCTGGCATATGTAGTGGCACAATATGTTTTGAAGTTTCTCCTTCACAGCAGCTAATATTTTCTTGAGGAGCAAAGATAGGAGCTTGGTAGAACATTTATTGGATCCAGCAATGTATATTTGTTTGTCAGAGATTTTGTGGAGTTTGGGAATCCAGTATAGGTACGGTAATTCACTTAGTAGGGTTAAAGTGTCCCAGGTAACATTAACAAGTAATAACATGACGTTCAAATTAAAGCAAAATTCTCCCAAGCGTCGCATATTTTACTAATAACCGTTTCTCAATATGTAAACAAATATCATGCCATAAATATATGAGGTGAGACCCCTCGTTGAACCATTACTTCATCATGCAAATGACAGAGCTATTTTATCCTCCATATTGATATAATAAATTTAAAAAGTGTTCAGGACTGAAACGATGTCATCTCGCTTTTAACAATTTTCATAATCTTTATCAAAATATTGGGTGCTTCCCATATTCATCTTAAATCGTAAACAAGGCAAACAAATCCTACCTTTCGTATTAAAATCCTGTATCAACAATTAGCTCCAGAAATGTGCTTTGATCGAAAGAAAATATAGTCATCTGTCACCAATACTATCGCTATTAATATTGCTACATAAACTCTCCTGACAACTGATGGGGACAATTTCGCCGATAAGCGCCAAGCATAGGCCTAAATGTTTGCAGCCCTTCACCGGCAATGGTGACGTCTCCATATGAGTAAAATATGTTCAAGAGGGACGATAAACAATATTCAATCAATCAACAAATTTCAACTAAATATACTCCAAAGATCCTTAGAGTAAAGGTAATATATCCAAACGAACGTCCCTTTTTCGTCTACAAGGGAAATCATTAGCATGAAGTAAAATTAGGAAGATGTTCCTAGAAGATTTTTTAAGAATTATGATCAGACATCTTAATGCATTATGGTTGATGGAATCCCTGGCTGCGGTAAGGGTGAGGCCATTGTAGGTTCAATATTTTATGCACATAGAGATATTGGGATTCTTTTTAAAATCTGAAAATAATATACAAGTATGATCATCTTCATATCATGGGTCCTGGATCTCTGGATGGGGCCACAATAAGAATTTGCACCCTCTGATAAGAAAATTCCCTGAAAGAGCGAGTCCTTTGATATTACAGTGGGGCCACAATAACGGTTCAAAGACAATATAATTAAGATATTAGTACCATTTTAATCTGCTCAATAACATCACTACACAAAGATCTAATGAAACTATGCATATGGGTTCACGTTTTTGGTTACCAGTTAATAATAATCATGACATTATTTACCTAATCAGAGATGTGGTACACTGGATTCTAGCATTCTACAGGAGTTAAATTTTATTTAAATTTATGAATACATTTTAAGTAGCATCCCACTATTTACACCATGATTTTCTAGATACTAGCATATGATGACTTATCTTAAGGATGTGATCAAAATACAGGTACTCTCAAATTTGATAAAAATAGAATGATTTTACAGTCACGAAGAAAAAATTGGACATGTATTTCATTAGATAAACTACCTTTGCCACCACCGACGGAATGTCCCAAAGGAGCCTTCGCATTCAATGGAGCATGTTATTACGTGGAACTGAAACAAAAGGGATCCTGGATAGATGCTCAAAAAATGTGTCAAAAGTATGGAATGACTTTGGCCTCTTTTCATTCGATTGTCGAAATAGAGCACATCCGAGAGTTTGCTGTTCGTGAGGGTGCTTCGCGAGCTGTTTGGATCGGACTATCAAGAAGAAGATTACCATCAGATCCTATTGGAAAAGGTATTATAATCGGTCTAAATTCTTGAATGATATTTGAAAATCGGCATATATCATATTTGGTAAACCCTGACCTGCTCTATGTGAGACATGTGATACCTACGTAATGTCGTGGATATCGATTTTTACAGTTACTTTTTATTGGTCGGATGGAAGCACCATAGATTTTACTAACTGGGATACTGGCGAACCTAGTGACAGTTTGTTAAGCTCACAAGAAGAGTGTGCTGAGATGTATGTTCATGGTACTTGGAATGACGCTGCTTGCAGTAACAATCAAGGATTTATCTGTAAAAACGATGGTAAATATACTTTACAGGTTTCATTATGTATTTTTAGATGTATGTAGGTTTGCTCTCGCTGGCATCCCAACTGATCAGGAAATCAATTTCCAATATATAAATCAATTCGTCAGAAAACTAAACTCATAGGAAACCTGACTGAAAGTCGTGGAGAATATAACATTGATTTATTCATTAAGTTGCTGGGATGAATAAAACACTACAACCTTTTGATAGGTGGGATGTTCTCTGATGTGTTTTATACCAATTGTTAGGCCCTTCTATACTTACTAACTTTGACCACGGATAGCTCCATTTCTCTGATCAAGGTAGAAGGTTCATAGCAGGTGTGACCGGTAAACAGGGGATGCTTCTTCCTCCTAGACACCTGATCCCACCTCTGGTGTTGTCCAGAGGCCCATGTTTACCCTACTTTAATTTCGTTTAAAAATTATGAAATTGATCACTGTTAGTTATCTTCATTTTTTTTTTCTTTTTAGACAATCAAAACATAAACCCATATATGTAATACAGCATAATGATAAACATATCAACGTTTTCTAATCAAATTGTCATGTGACCCACACATCACATACATTGTTAGTGTTATATGCATTAATTACTATATATATATATATATATATATATATATATATATATATATATATATTCAATTATCTTGTCATTCCTTTCACGTTGTTTGACTAAGATTAAAACTATAATCTGCATACTAACTAAAGATGCTTATTCAAATGCTTAAAGAGTGTGATAGTATAATATATTAGATTGCAATTATCAAGAAGACATAACATATTTTTTCTGCGAATGTAAATAAGGAACATTGTATCTTTAGTGTCGTCGAAGACGGAAGTAACAACTGTTGCGAATGACGTCACAAAAACCACTACCTCGAAAGATGCTAACACTACTGTAAGTTTCAACTACACTACCCAGTCGTTTTCTTCCACAACTCCGATAGCAGTGAAATCACCTTTGACTAGCAGTACGAAAAGTAAGTCTCTCTCTCTCTCTCTCTCTCTCTCTCTCTCTCTCTCTCTCTCTCTCTCTCTCTCTCTCGTTTTACAGTCCTATATTAAATTCCGATCATGGAAGAAATGATTGACTCTCAGTATCAATTACAGAAAAACCCAAACTCATTTTCGCCATTGTTGGCGTGTGCATTGGACTGCTGATACTGACTCTTGCTGCAGGGATTTTTGGTTATGTCATTAAGAAGCGAAAACGGTTAACCTCATCTACAGATATAGCATCACCTGGGTTTGAAAATGCTATGTATAGTAAAGACTCTGGAAATTTATATATCAATGATTCTTAAAGAACAATTATATATCTTTGGGTGTTTTTTTTTTTGTTTTTTTTACAAATGTGTAAATGATGTATTTTATAGACGTCCCTCACAGTTACGTACAAGCAGTATATATGTTATTTTAACATAATGTCGCTTTAATAAAACTAAGTACTTTTATACCACTCACATAGCGTTTTTTGTCTTCTCTCTCTGTCCACAATTTTACCCTCGGTCATATCTTTTAAACTATTGAATGTTGACATCACTGAATGTGCAATCAACATGATAGCACATTATACCAATGCCGAACGGAACGTAAGTAATGAAATATAAAGTCACCTTAAATTGATCGGAATATAGGGCTCACGGAGGGTGTGACAGGTCGACAGTGGATGCTTACTCCTCCTAGGCACCTGATCCCACCTCTGGGATCCATGTTTGCCCATCTCTCTGATTTGTATTTTCTATAGGAATTACGAGATTGAATACTATTAGCTATCTTGACCTTTTTATTGAGATATCGAAAAGATACCGTTACTATATTTTCAATATTATGGAATAATGCAGTATGAACATACAACTTTTCAACACTTTACACAACCATTCCTCACGACGAACGACAAACTACGATTTTTAACATCATAGACAACTGCTGCTTCAATAGAAACTCAGAAATATCCATATTTTGTAATCAGTCATCCAGGCAATTACTTTCTTAAACACCATCTGATTCTACGCACAGGTACTCTGACGTTCATATTAGAAAGATGTTAGAGTTCCTCAATGACAACATCTAAATACTCTTTGGAGATCAGGTCTACCAATGTCTGTTGGAAATCTCATGGACACAAATTTAGCTGACTTGTTTTTGTATTTTAATGTGGCAAAGTTTATTTAATAGCTTCTATAAGAGAATAGTTGTACATTCACATGTAGGTTCATCAACAATATTTCGTCTATTAAGATAGTCACTCTCTTTCATATATGTTCATTAGATATATCCAGGTGAACTCGAAATGAAAGACACTACCGAGTCTTCGATCTATATGCCTTTCAAATTTAGATACCTGACTGAACGTGGACGTTGGCGGCAGACTAGCGGCTCAATACTGTGACAAACGGGTTGACTTCAGCTTCTCCATTGTCCACTTTCCATCAGCTTTACTCTTTAATAGTATATTCGAATCCAAGCGATATAATTGCCTGAGGCGGGATCATGTTCTGCATGTGACCAGTTTACCACCCGAGACGTTTGCTTGTTTGTTTATTGTTTAACGTCCAGCTCGATTATCTTTTACTCATATAGAGACGTCTCCATTACCCTTGAAGGGTTGCAGAATCTAGGCCTATGCTCAGCGCTTACTACCTTTAAGCAGGGGATCTTTATCGTGCCACATCTACCATGACACGATGTCTTGGTTTTGGCGGTTTCGACCAAGAAGTTAAACTATATACAACCAACCATCTACCTTGATCAGATAAACGAAGTCACCCATAGTTAAAACCAATATCCATTCAAGTGACCTTACAATGAAAGTTTTCTACATCTCTTCGCATTTTGAAAAAAGTAAAAATGTTCAAAAATCCTATAAACAGTACAAATCAGAGTAAGACAAACACGCCAGAGGTGGGGTTAAGTGCCTAGCACCCTTTCCATCGTGTACATAGCCATCAGACCTAGATCTTCACAATTGCTAATAAGCACATGAGACAGCGTTAGACCTAATGATAGGTTGTGTTTCTGGATTAGATCATTGTAACGACCACAGGATTTCAAAAAATGCTGAAACACCTGTAAAATTAATTGTCAGTAGCCGACCCATTCTAAAAGTTGATAATTCGCAGAACATGTTCTCGAGTATCGAATCAGATTAGAGATAATCACCATCCGATAATGTTTGTTTGTTTGTATATTTGTTTTACGTCCCGTCGAGAATTTTTCACTCATATTGAGACGTCACCAGCTGTAGGTGAAGTTCCACAAATTTAGACCTATGCTTAGCGCTTAGGGCCGTATCAGTGAGGGTTCTTTAACGTGCCAACGCCCACCGTGACACGGGACCTCCGTTTTTAAGGTCATATCCGAAAGACCCGTGATTCTTGCTTCTAAATGCCGAGCGTTTGGCGAAGGAGCAATCACTACCTATTTTTCGTCTTAGGTTTGACGCGACCATGGCACGAGCGGGGCTCGAACTCACGACCTCCCGGTTACGAAGCGAACGCTCTAACCACTGAGCTACCGCGACCGGTACCCATCCGATAATGTAAAATTGCTACATAAATATGGTGAGTTGATGATAAAGTTTATATCATCCCGTGTGTCATAAAGCTGAGTTGTTAGTTTGCCATTAAAATCCATATTCAATAAAACATTCAAATATGAATCAGATGTAGAAGAAATGTGGCGTCTTTTATTTGGAGATCACACGGATATATCCAGTCATCTTGTAAATTAGTAAAACGTTGAAGGTCACAGCAGGATATTTTTTCTCTTATGGAGACATTTGAGTAAATTATGCTTCAAAAGAATTCAAAAATATGACAGCTAATAAAGGAGCACAATTTGTATCCATGGGAATTCCAACAAATTGTCACCATCTTTTTAAAATTTTTTTTTTTCAAATGTCTTCTTTTCAATGCCTTTCTGTTTTTCTACCCTTCTTTCTTTCCTTAGAGGTACATATACACTGAATAGGACAAATCTCCCGTCAGAACTCAGGCAATTATGGATAAAAAAAAAAATAAGTGCAAACAATCTCCGAATACTTACATTAAACTGCCAGAGACTAGGTGGCATAGATAAGAGAAGAGATATTTTCAAAACTCTCAGATCAAAAAATTATATTTACTTTTTGC
This sequence comes from Ostrea denselamellosa, assembly GCA_024699665.1. Taxonomy (NCBI): domain Eukaryota; kingdom Metazoa; phylum Mollusca; class Bivalvia; order Ostreida; family Ostreidae; genus Ostrea; species Ostrea denselamellosa. The sequence goes on from JAMZEH010000011.1 coordinate 759,061, forward strand.
AAGGCACACACGTTACTGCTGAAAAAGAAATTGTGATCAAAACAATGGGGTTACAAAATATTCTTTATCTCTTACAAATCAAATGCAAGAGGAGTAGCAATAATTGTAAATAATAATTTTGAATTTGAAATAATTAGAGAATTTAAAGATGGCAATGGTAACTATTTAATGCTATATGTTATTGTTGAGTATATGCGATTTTTGTTAATGAATCTATATGGTCCCAACTCTGACAAACCGTGTTTCTACTCAGAATTAGTTAATAAGATTACAGAAGTGTACTCAACTCTGCATATAGTCATGGGCGGGGACTTTAATCTTGTTTCGAATAAGGAACTATATTCAATGAATTACAAGAATAACAGTAATCCAAAGAATTAAAATTTCACTGGCTGCAATTTCAAATCCTTCACAGAATATTTCCTAAACACCAATATTTATACAAGTTACAAATTAAAGAATCTCCATTGTGCAGTTTTTGTGGTGTCAATATTGAAACTTTAGAACATCCATTTTTTCATTGTTTTCATATAAGGGAACTATGGTGTGATGTTTAAGAAAGGATCTTGGACCAGTTTCATATCCCTATATATACGTTTCGATAAGTTCACTATACTATTAGGAAAATACTATAACAGGCATATTTATAAATTTCAAAATTTGATTTTGCTTGTAGTTAAACAATACGTTTTTTCTTGTAAATACAAAATTAGCCCTCGGATAAATATACCTGCAATTACAAAAAAATGTGATAGACAGAATTGCAGTTGAGAAGTACATGCTTTTAAAAAACTGTAGATATGATGAATATGAAAGTCACTGGCTGAGGGATATGTGAAAACATATGATTACTTCTTCATTTAGTATATTGAATAAGGGAAGTTGACCGTGGAGAAATTGAAATCATCCCGTTGATCTTAAAGTTGAGTTGTTAGTTTGCCGCCAGTATCTATTTTCAGTAAAATATCTACGTACGAAGCAGATGTGAAAGACCCTGTGAAGTCTTTTATATGAAGTTCACTTGGATATATCCAATAGACATATGAATAAAAAAGATTAGATTATTTGTATAACAAACATAAACTTATTCAAATGATAAGCCAGAGTACTCCATTCCTTTCTAATCTTCTTATTTTTCTGTCTTTGAATGACTGTCTATTGTAGTGACTGTGTGAGTAATGGTAAATAATAATACCCTGTATCCCCTTGTCAGGTGGGGTTTGTAAGGGTAATTGTAAAAACCCCGACACTGTTGCTCTATGAATAGATGTTGTGAACCTGAAAAAAAGTTCTTTTTCAGATTTAGCCCATCGTCTGGCATAATCTTCGACAGAATTCATAATAGAGATGAAGTTCTGTCGCCAATTGAAAGACCGAGGTTCTCTGAATTTAGAACCTTTTAAAATAAGTGATTTTAGGTCTTCATTTTTAACTATATCAACATCACCAGTAATGACATGTCCAGCTGGACAATAGTTAAAAGAAGACGAAGAACAAGAACACGTAGGTGGAATGAGTATAAGATGATCTATATCTAGGCACTGCAAAGTTTGTAGTTAAAATGTTTGGATACATATCTGTAGGAAATACAAGGTGTAGACTTGAACTTGAAATACTCTGGAATACAAGACTGGACGTTTTTATGAAAAAGAATGTCGCTTGTGTTGACGGCCTCAATTCCTTTGTTAGTAAATTTGAGTTTAAGGAAGTGGCGGCTAGATTCGGAAGTAATATCATTCAAAACCCGCGATGGTTTAAAGAGCCTGTGATGGGCAAGATCCATAATCATAGAATTCAGTCTATATTCTGGTGTGGAAATATCCACATTTGGACTAGTTTTGGTTTCTTCAAATAAATGAATTTTACAATTTCGGTACAGGGATCCATGCTCTTCAAAGCCATATAGTTATTTTCAAGCTTTACTGTGGTAATGATGCGTTTACATTCTAGGAGTCATCATCCAATCACCAGAACCCCTGAACCACGGGCATGAATTTCACGTCATGACTATACACTATTTGGTAGATTCTCTCTTAACTACATACCAAGATTGGTTGTTCCATGTCCAGGAGTCAAAAAGAAGTGAAATTTTTTGAAAAATACATTTTCACTACACGAGTCCGAAAGTCCATCCAGCATCAGAGGTTTCACACTGTAAATGGAAGTGCCCCTGTTCATCCAGACAATACACCGAACATTGGGTTCTCTCCTCCACCAATAAAAACTGGCCGCCACCAGATAACTGAAAAATTTTTGAGTGTAGCGTAAAAAATACCAAAAATCAAAAAAAAATATAAAAAAAAAAATCTCTTATCAAATCTCTGTACTCAGTTTTATTGTTTGATGTCCAGGCGTTAAGATGATGTTTGAAGAATTTGAAATGGTGCATATGAACCATAAAAACACATTCTAGCACCAGAAGCCCTGACCTAGCAGTCGTGAATTTCAAAACTTTGGTACAGGCATTCCTGTTTATCACGAGTTCCAGCAATGACACATTGTTAGCTTTATTTTTTTCAGATTTTGACCCAATCTCTGAGGCCCAAAGGACCTAGCTGCAAAAATGTGGCCCTCTCCGACTTTTTTCTTCTGCCATTTCGGGAGCAATGAGAGAGAGAGAGAGAGAGAGAGAGAGAGAGAGAGAGAGAGACTAAATTACTGCATCTTTGAAGCTACCATGGACCATGTTTCATGATTTTAGTTCCATCCAATCCAAAACACATTCTGCATCAAATTTGATGAAAAATTACCATGTAATTCAAAAGAAGTTAATTAGTCACACATTAATCACAATCGCAGACTACCAATTCCAGCAGAAGGTCAATTCTGGCTTTCGAGGTTATAAATCTTCACGGATGATGCACTGTCAAAAAAGGAACAAATGAAAATTGATCACCTGATTGGTTCTGTAGGGTCACCTGATTGGTTCTGTTGGGCCTCACCTTTCATTCTACAAATGCAGCACATTCCAGAAGTGCAACAAAATAATTCAAAGAATCTGCATGGTATTTCTTTATTGGCATATTAGGGTGATGCTCAAGCACACAAGGATAAAACAAAGAATAGTTGCTAGTAAAAGGTTCAGCTGAATACCCTATAGAGGAAATGTCTTGGACTGAACTATGCTACTTTGACTTTTTTTTCTCTCTCTCCCAATCTGATGCAAAGTGCAATATATGATAGTACACATACTACTGTGCCTCATAAACTGGTAACAATTCATTATTAGTAGACCTATATTTCTGCTTTTCATTGAAAAAAAAATTATAAAATTTCAATAATCTTACTCAGTTACCACACATTCTTTTGTAAATTTACATGACAGAAATACGATTAGCAGCGAATAAATATACCTTCCAAAATGGATCAAATACACCGTCAATAAAATACATTCCCACTGAGGGTAAAAAAAAAAAAATTAAATCGAGGTAAACTCCCGTAAGAATATATTCCATATGCAACAGATCAAAATTATGACCATTTCTTGAAAATTTTCATGTCTGTAAATTTTGTTCCCAAATCAACAAATTGTAATTAAAAAAAAATAACAAAAATTAGAAGTTTTGTAACCAAGAATGAAATCCAGAATCAAATAGTTCAACAACCACAAATATAAGCAGAGGAGAGAGATGGCAATGGAGGACTGCTGTCTATCACTGGTACTTTCAATTTTTATCTCATATGTACTGCTCTTTGTATCAGAAACATTGCATCAAATTTGTTGTCTCGCATACGTATTACTATATTAAGTGACGTCTCCTAGCAACTATCCTTACAACAACAATGCATATAACCTATTTATCACAAGTCAAACCATCATGGAGATAATACTATGTATAATTTGACAAAGTATATTTATCTTACAGTTTGTACTGGTGTAGAATTCAAAGGAAGTATTGTCTTGGTAATGTATTTTATCGTAAACAGAAAACAAACAGCAACAAAATAAATTTCACTGTACGAACATCCCGACATGCACTGACATCACATTATCACAGACTGCAAGTTTCACCATCTCTGGATACAAAAGGAAATAATAATGTTACATTCCATTCATTAACTGGGAATTGAATCAATTTATTACAGACCAAATGGATTTACCCGCTTCTATTTTACACACTAAATTCTTCCATGTTCATTACATCATAAATACAAGTAGACACACCCTTGCATGAAAAATTACAATAAATTACACCAAATTCACACAAAAGTCCAGCATTCATCAATTTATATTCATTATTTATTTTCATTTCCTCTAACCTGTCTGACCTCCAATCCAGTTAAACATTTTGATAATTTTTGCAAATGACACCCTCAACACTTCAATACTGCGTATTAATATAGCAGTATTCATTTATGATATGCATTTCCAAATCCCATTACCGGTGTAATTTCAAAAGAAGTTTTTCCTCAAACATCGCTGATTACTTCATATGCAATTGTGTTCCATTTATTTTCATTTATATAAGTTCATCAAAGAACTTCGTTGTATCTTTACATGATGACAAAAGTTATGGTATTTTTATGTTTGGCCTATCGGAATTCAGCCATGTATACATTTTCTCACTGTAGTATGTACTATACAGTAGTCATTGCAAAATACAAGGTAGCATGTGTACCCCCTTTATGAAATAAATTCCTGTGAAAAGATCTTTCACAATCCTCAACAGTATAATACATATCAAATCACTAATCCATAAACATAATTTCATTAACTTCATGTAAATTTTACACATCTCTTACTTCCAATCACCTCATAAACAGATAAAAGTGTGGGTAAAATAATAATAATATTTAAAAAAATCACCTTCAGTGTCTTCAGATCTAATTTTGATTTTTTTTTGTTTTTGTTTAGATGAGCAATCTTATGACCACACAAGGTCATTTCAATAACAAAAAGGTGCAACACTGCATGCAGTCAAATGGAATGATCTTGTAAAGTTTTGATTTTCTATTACAAAAAAAAACACATGAAACAGAAATAGAAGGAAAAAAAATTCAAATATTACTCCGATGTTGAGAACAACCTATGTAAAATATATTTATCATTTCAAACCATTTAAACACTGCCTCTGTACTTCAAATTTAAAGATACATGTTCTTCTCTTCAATTTACTAATGAAGAAACTAAAAAGTAACAATAGTCTTTTAAAAAGACCTTACTGAGAACAAATTAAATACCGAAAATTGTAATGGAAAAGAATTTCCTGTGTCTTTAGCAATATACACGTGTACACTTTAGTAAAACTGATACTGAGGACAAAACATTTTGTTTCCATAGTGATAATCATCAATGCATAAGAATAAAGGACTCCAGTTTTTGAGGAATATGACCTTTAAACGGAATATTACATTTAACAATTTTGCGGGCTGATAAACACTGTAAGGATAAATAATTCAGTGGAGAAACTATATCATTTATACTCATCCCCCGTATTAATTGCATAGCTGTTTTCCTATCTCCGTTGCACATGTCCAAATGAGAACCATTTTTCAGCAATGTACGGATTACCTCAGACCTACAAGGTCGATTAGCTGCAGCAATGTGCAAAGGTGAATTCTTATCAATGTCCACAGCATTTACATCTGCACCAACTTCAATGAGAAGCTGGGCAACTTCTGCAGAAGGGAAGGAACAGACAGGGTATCTGCCAACATTGGTGGTATCTTTTGAACAAGCCAGGTGGAGAGGGGTGTAGCCTTTGGTGCCACGTGGATTCATTTGTACTAGTCTGTACACAACTTGTTTAAGTTCATGTTCTTCCTCTGGTTTCAAAGATTTCTGAAGGCGACACATTAAACACAGAACATGCATTATTATGATGAGGAGTTTGTTGAAGTGACTTAAATCGCGCTCAGGTAATGAAATTTTCATCAAGTGAGCCTGACCCTGGCCTAATTCTTTGATAGCCCGCAATAGAACATCCATGATATCACGAAATGCCACGGGATGGGCAGGTCGATTTCTCCACTCGGTTGTCATGAAGGAAAACAGTTCAGCGAAAGACAAGAAACTGCTCTGAGTCATTGGACTGAGAGCCTCCAAAACATTTTGCTGCATATCTAATGCATACATCCATAGCATTATGCAGCGATCGAAATTCCCCATATCTGCATACAGGGCCCCTCTGTATCTGATATAATACGAAGTATCTGGGTGAGCAGGACCCAGAATTCTCTCTCGTACGAGTAATGCTTGCATTCTCATGTTATCAGGATCAGATGCAAGTTCATCTAGTTGGTCTAATGATACCACTTCTTTAGCATTTTCATAGGCAGCAACTTGAGAACCGGATGGAGGTTTGGGAACTGGAGACTGGGAACTTTCATATCTTTCTTCCATCGCAGATCTCCAAAAACTAACTGCACCCAGCATGTCTCTCTTTTTATCTACATATGTTGCTCCTAAAAGTTCTAGAGCATCAATTTTTTCTTGCCTATCACAATCCTGTCTGGTAATGAGGTACTCAACTATTTTGGAATAGCCTGCTACACTGGCTGCCAGTAGCGGAGTCATGCCATAGGCATCTTTTTCCATCTTTGCACTGTATTTAAGCAGCATCTTCATAATATCCAAACTTCCTGACTCAGCACAATCATGTAAGGCTGTGTTGCCTACAAAAAGCAATTACAGTGACATCATCTAACATCGAATGAGATATAACAACCAACGACCCAATCTACTTAAAATTCACTCAAGCAGATCAAGCAGTTGATTTTGATTAGATTGCCAATGATCAATACCAGTTTGTTAAACACATAATTTGTAATATTCTGCATTATATAAATTATAATTTCTTTTATCCGAGTACAAATACACAAGCAGGTGCAACATTGAAATACTTTTATATAATTTCGAAAAAGTAATTGACTGCAGAAGCTTTATTCTACCACCTTCCATTTTAACTGTATTGATTACTTCCCTTTGATCATCACATACGTTGATGCTGCAATAAATCTAACGATTCAATTGTATTTTAACCTATATATCATACATGACACTCTTTGTATGTCCTTCCGACACTAAATAACTTTTAATTGCTGTTCTGAGATAAGATTTTCAAGAAGGTGGTGCCGAAAAAATCCCAAAATGAAAAGAAAAATGGTCCTAACGATGATCCTCAAAAGTTGACTGTTTACAATAGTGCTTTGATGTGAAAGCAAATGTTTCTGTAATTAGTTTTCATAAGATCCACCAGCTCATTTAGACTACTTCTTGAAAGGTTAAAGATTACACATTCTCACCTCTGTAACATCATAATGATCACTTTGGAAATTTGATAATTATACAAGTACTGTCCATCCAAATTTTGTGTTAATTTGCTTTTTCTTGGAAATTAGAGCTTTAAACCCAGTACAAACATTTTTAAAATATCTTTTCTACCTATGACAAAATTTGTTGTCTTTTAATTATTTGACCAATCTGCCTCCAGAAATTTTCAATCTGAAATCTTTATTTAGGAATACTTCTGCAGGGAGAAAATACATCCCCCCCCCCCCAAAAATCAGTCAGGCACATAATGTCCTTGTAACTAGTGCCATTACAGATGTTCCTCCGACATCCCCAATACACTTTTCTGAATATTGTGATATTTCTTGATACACAACCCTACTCAATAGGTACCTACAGTATAATTTTCAAGCTAATTCATTGAAAAACAAGTCATAGTATCAAATGTTAAGGCATTATCCATTCAAAATCAGGGGCAAGAGCATGCATATTGATACAGGTGTTTTTGACCTTACCTCTGAATGAAATAAATTGTTAGCAATATTCGACATCACAATCGCTGATAATCCCAATATCAAGTCCCCATGAAAAATTCTGCTTATACAGTATTTATAAGAGAGTTACATGTGTTTAGTTTTAGACCATTGAAATTAAGTGCACATGCTTGCTCATGCTGATGTAAAAAGTGATTTTGATCTAGCAGAACAGTAGAAAATCCCAAAAAATATGATCTATTTTATAAATTTCAATACATTTTGTTGAAAAACTACAATTGTTATGGACCAGTATTTGATCTTAGATACTAAAAATTGCAATGCTTGTGTCTTCACTCGAATGTGACTTGACAATTTTTTGTTTACACACTGTTCAATAGGTATTTATAATGTAAATATACACAAAAATGTTATTTTCAAGAGTCTTTTAATAGTGTTCAGGGTTTTTAAATTGTGCATTCCCTTTCATAATGTGGACTAATTTTACTGGAATCTGAATTTTAATCAGTAAATAGATATAAATAAAGGAAAGAAAAAACCTGGTGTGCAAAGACATTTTGACCCCTCGTCACTTCCGGTCCAATTTTATTATTAAATTCGCTGAAACAAACCTATTCTCCAACACACTTGGGCCCAACTACCATGTCGTGATGTCGCTAAATTACATGTCGTGATGTCGCTAAATTACATGTCGTGATGTCGCTAAATTCTGCACCAAATAATGTTATAGAAGGGAAACCAATATATCTCTATTAATTCAGAATCAAAACAAACAGCATACAATTCAAATTTCTATATTATTAATTTCTTTTTTCATCACAATATCATGTTATTAATTTTACCTAAATTTATTTGCAAATTTGAGAGTCAGATTATTTGGTGAGATGCGATTCTGTGACATCATACCATGGTGGTCAGGTCTCGGAAGAAATGTTCAAAATATCGTTAAAATATGTCTGTTGTTGGATTGTTGCTAGGGAATTTAGATTTCTGAAGCGATGAACGAGAAGGAAAATCATTTCAAAGCTAAACCATGCTGGAGAAGTTTGTTTCACCAAATTCAATAATAAAACTGGACTCAAATCAAGACGGGGGCCTGAATGGCGTTGCATACCTAGTGTATTTATACTTAGTGAGTTTTTTTTCTTTTTCTTTTCTCTATTATATCTAATTATTTATTAAAATTCAGATTCCTGTGCTATTTGTTTAAGATAATTTGTCATAGTATACTCAAAATGTAACATCATATAATTTTTTTTAAAACCAATATTTCTTCATTTTAATCATGGTATGTGTAAAATGCATTACACAATTGGTCTTATGTAAACCTAACTATTTAACAACAAAGGGAAATAGAGAGGTATCATGGTGTTATAACTATGAACATAGGCTTATGATTTATCCCAACTTTGACAATTACCTTTGACACTTTTCCTGTTAACATCAGCACCAAGTTCTAATAGAAATTTTGCTATATCTTTATGTCCTTTATAGCAAGATATCATTAAACATGTATGTCCATGCCTGTTAGCAATTTCAATGTCTGCTTTATGTTCAACTAAAAATTTAACTATTTCAATATGGCCATCAAAGCAGGCTGCTCTGAGAGGTGTTGAGTTGGTAAAAGTTGTTTTGTTGACTCCTGATCCTCTGTCGACTAGATATTTCACTATTTGAGTATGGCCTGCCGCAGCAGCGCACCAAAGTGGGGGCGCTCCCTCTATCGTTTCTCCGTCGAAGGTCACGCACCCCACTTGTTCCAGGTCAGCTTTACAAAGGTCCAGTAGATACCTGACTACATCTAGATGTCCATTACGACATGCCATGATGAGAGGAGTGGCTCCATTTGTTTTGGCGTGTACTAGTTTGACGACTTCGTCTTTAGACTTGTGGTCCAAGAAGATTTTTAATCGGTTTATTTTGCCGTCACGTGCGGCATTGTAGACGACATTTCGATATTCCATCACCTTCTATTGTGGTCTTTATAGCTGGGTCTTTCAGTTCGTACAAGGGGTCCGTCACACGGTGGAACAACAGAACAGAAAAGGGTATGGTTCTTCGGGTGTCATTTTGTGGACAAATATGGCGACGACAGGAACCAGAGGTCGCTTTTTGTTGTATCGAAAGGGGAATAACTCATGCTTCAATCAAGAAGCGGATCTCGTAATTTTGTCGGCTTTCAAGCTGTCAAAAGTATCCTTAAAATATGATAGGATGCAATGTGTGCCGGTCCAAAGTCATATTTTCATATAACATATGCATTTCATATAAAACCTCCTTTTTCATTAATGATTTTAATCTAAAATGTAAAATTGTTCTCCAAGTACATGCAGATAGAGAATCTTTATTAAAGTCGAATATTGACAAATACAAACATACGCTCTGAGGAGCTTGTATGTCGACAAACAATTGTACATAAAACATAACATGACATAACAGCAAATGATATATGATACAAAACATAAAACAAACCAAAAAAAAGAAGAAAAAAAAAAAAGGAAAACGTTATAGAAAACGTTAATAAGTAAATTTCATCATCTTCACAAGTGAAGGATTATCGATTCGTTACATAACCCTTAACTTGTGATGATAAAATTTTATAAGCAGGTAAATTTTACTTAAAGTCGACATACACAATATAACTTCATTTTGATTTTGATTTTAGTAAATAAATGACCGTATTTTGAAAGTCTGTTTAGGGTGATGTGCATTGGACTAAATGATATTAAAACGGATAATGAATCTGTGATAGTATTATTTGATGTTAATTTTACATTGATTTTAATTTTCGTGTAGGTGTCATTGAAAGTTATGAAATAACATTCAATAATATGTAACAATTCTAAAATATGCAATTACACTTAGAATTATAATTTAAACAATCAGATAACCATATTAAGCCAACTCGAATTTTGTCTTAACTAAGCAAAATCTAAACTTCACTTGAACTTGAACTTTAAACTCTGAACTCTGATTACTTAAATAACTCTTAACCCCCCCCCTTTTTTTTTTATTTTCCCACCAAGGTATCCCGTAGTTTTACATCCTTTGAATGTCCAGGTAGTGGTGACAGATATTTTTCAGGACATATAAAATCACTGACAGTAAGTTGACTTTGATATTTCACACTTTTAACATACTATATACAGTATTATATTAATTTATGATTAATAGTTTGTGAAAAGAGTCATTTTTGAGAATTTCTTCATAGTTCATCTTATCAAAGCTTTTCAATGATATTTTTATATTAAGCGGCATTAATATTACAAATATAAAACACTGCAGAGTGTGTTAGTGTTTGTAGATCATATATAAAGACCACGAACATTAAATCTCTATTGGTACAGGATTCGGCCGATAGTTGGTAGGTTACATGTAAAATGATCATACACTTATACCTTTATATTATGAATTAATATAAGCTATATGAAAGTTATCCCCGTGTATGCAAGTTGTAAGAACTTGTTTAAACCAAATGTGTAATATGTATATATACTGAACAAGATATATATATATATATATATATATATACATATATATATATATATATATAAACTGACGGCATCATATCGCCATATCACGATCAAATGCTTTGTAAAATAAGTTAACGAAATTAATGATTACAACATATATAGGTCGTAATTGGATAGACATTGATAAATCAATTCCTTCATGTGTCATTTTATCTTTGACTCCGTAGCTTCTATTAAAATTCATTTCATGAATTTCAACTCTGATGAATCGTAAATCAAAAATTAATACTCAAGCATTAAAAATTCAAAAACACATAATCTGATTTTGACATGAATTTTAAGCTGGTTTTGTTTCAGGGTCTTTTACTGGATGATAAATGCAGGATTTTCCATTCATTCTAATTCTGCATCGATTACCTTGCAGAACGGCTACATGTAATTACTAGTTATTGTGTTGGAGGCCAGTTTTATTCCCGCCAACCAAAATTGATTTCTTCACACACAGCCCTCAGAAAATTTACCCCTGACTTCAAAGAGAGTTCATATATATTACGCATACAAATTTAATATACTAGTACTTAGATGTAAATTAAAAAGAGTAGATTTGTTGCAAGACAACTGGTGTATGTTATTTTTACTTTTGCCTTGCATTATGTGTGTGTGTATATGCACGTTTATGTATACCATTGGGGGTCCATTTATCTGATTTTTCTTAAGTATCATCCCCCCGGGAATCACCAAACATAATTAAATTCTGATGGTATAATCCGTTTTCCCCCATGCTTCTCCTTACTGTGTCAAGTTGATAAGATTCAAGTTTATGCCCAGACATACTTCGGGAGTATATGTCGGGTCCAGTCAGTTATACTGTTTTTATCTACCACATTATTGATAAATACACAACCAGAAATCCAGTGCGAAAATGTCAATTTTCCGTTTCCTTTCGTCCATAATAAAATGTTTTCAGAGGATCTAGACATCAAAGTGAAAACTGTGCGCTTTAGGTAAGTTAGTCGCGAGGGGGCAAACTAAACATTGATTTGTGTAGGGGATTTTACTGAGGTGGGTATCAGATTATGCAACATAAATTTCAGCATGAAGTATACAACTCGTCTGATTATCTACCACTTAATTGTATCGCTTATGGTTCATGCATGGCCTAAATATTAATTATTCATTACCTATAGAATTCCTCGGATACCCTTAAATCATGTAATATGCACAGTTACTGGGCCTAAAATTACAAAGATATTTAGTTTTCCCTCTTAGCTGGTGCAATAACGAAAATATGTACCATCGAAAAATATTCCGTTTGATCAGCCCATTGTACGAATAGGACGTGTACTTAGAAAACATACTGGTTAGGCCAAAATACATTATCTGTGTATTTCCGGTTTCCAGACACTACCTATGTTTTGTGCTGCAGGTCGTAAATATTTTATTGACGATTATGTATAAATAAAATTGAAAATTCGAAGTTTTTGAACTGGAAATTATTTTCATTTGCATTCGAGTTTCTATGATTTAGAATGTGACTACTATTGATCTTCAAAATATTTCAAAAGTAAATGTAATGTATATAAACCTGCATTCAAAGCATATAAAAACTAAGATTTCAAATACAATGTTTTGATAAAATAAAATGTACCTACCTACCTTGCCTAATGTTTTAGGGAGTGAAATAGGAAACGCACATGCATTTTATTTTGACCTGAGCTAAGTCAAAACTTACAATGCACTGTATATACGTTTACAGATTAAGTGATGCATTTTTTCTTCTTTATACATCTTTTATTTACTTGAAACTTTTTTTGTTGGTGCTGAGGAAGGGACAAGTCATCTCGAAAATGAATGTATATTTTTTAACGTCCCTCTCGAGAATCTTTCACTCAGGCCTATGCTGGGCGTTTATGAGCTTGTTTTACGACTTATCTGAACCAGGACCCCCACGGGCCCGAAAATTTTCAGTGCTCTCTCTTTCTCTTGCTAAATATAGTAAATTACATTCATCACACACACAGATAGAGATAGATAGATAGATTGCAATGATCATCATTATCATTTAATTCTCTCCATACACGGTGATACTTTTGTTTGTTGTTTTCCAACACACTAAACAATTTTTCAGTTATCTGGTGGCGTCCAGTTTTTGTAGGTGGAGGAGAGAACCCAGATACGATGTATCCTGGAAGAGACCACCGACCTTCCGAAAGTAAACTGGCAAACTTTCTCACATGTATCGGCGCGAGCAAGAATCGAACCCGCGCCGATTAGAGGTGAGAGGCCTTGTGATTTTGAGCGCAATGCTCTAACCACTTGGCCCTATTACTTTAATAGTTATTATATTATTATTACATACATGAAGTATATTAGGCTGCCACGACCCTGAGTGCAACGCATGCGGCATAGGTAAAAATTTGTGCATCATCGCAAATCACGGGTTATTGCTCCATTCCATTAAACGAAACAATAACCCGTGGTTTGCGACCACGGAATGAAAAAAAAAAAGTGATATGAGTCGATGAATTTTGTGGTACTTCACTCACAGCTGGTGACATCTCAATATGAGTGAAAAATTGTCTACGGCACAACCAACCAATTAATGAGGATGAACTAGATCCGCACCCTTTCTACATTAACCTCGTCTAGGTCCTTAAACTGTTTAATGGAACAGTATCAATTCTAAAAAATGTATAGCTTCCAATTGAGCTAGAATCATTAACATAATGGACGATGGGATCAAGAACCGAAAACACCACTGTGAATTTATGGTATCTGATAGCTTTATGCTAGAGTTTAATCGATAAGGATAAAAGAATATGTAAATTTTATACTAAAGAACAGAAACATGGCGCATTTTCAATGATGCACAATTTCATCATGTATAGCAATATTGCAAACTGCGCCAAATTTATGCATGGTGAAGTTGTCAGTGTTGACACTGTCATTGCAGTTGGTATCATGCAACATGCTGTCACAACATTTAGCGCTGGTAATGAATTTCGTAATTACGAATTCTTTCATCTTGTGTTTTATTCGTGACACTACAGTCCTAATGATGGAACCCACTGGAAGACCGGCTGATGTTGTAAATGATTAATGCACAGACCGTAATGTACAACACTGCTCATTATTATGAGAATCTATTAATGTGAAGATAATATAATATCAACACCCAAGTAAGAGAACTGAATCTTTTTATTGTTTGTGCGTAAATGCAGTCAGATAATTGACTCTAGTTGATTTCCTAGTGTTCTGATGTAAGATATTGACTTTTGAAAGGGAAAAAAAAAAGTAGGTGAGAGGACTTTCATGTTGCCTTGACTACCAAGTAATTTAGCTCATTTGTGAGATAAGGTAATGGCTTTTCATGCTAATACTGTGTACAATTTGTGCTTAAACAATCTGGATATGTGTTCTCTCTCTCTCTCTATATATATATATATCTAATCCTCAGATTGGTCAGATTCAAATTGAGGTATGCAGGTTATTTTTTTGTATAGCCAGGTTTGGTATGAGACCCCAACAACAACAACAACCGGCCATGAGAACTACCCCTTAATTTACATCAAAGCACTGTTTGGGTCTTCTGCAGAACATAAAGTGCAATAAGAAACTTTGGTTTAATATACAGATTATTTTTTCATTGTCAGGCAAAATGTATAGAATCTACTTAGTACAAAAATCACTGTTGTAAAACATCAATACATTCTCTGCATATAATGTTCAAATAATAAATTAGAATGATAATATTATGATATATTCCAATTAATGATTTACCAAGAATTTGTAAACATTGCCCTTTTCATTTTGAAATACATTTCTCACTAGGAAAAGGGGGGGGGGGGCTCACATTGAAAAGTGGATTGATTAGCCACTTGCCTATGTGTCAGATATGATATTAGCGGCAATGTTGCATGCAAGGGTAAGTTTTTATGTAGGAGAAAATTTTATAAGTTTCAAAGCCACAAAAAATTCATTTTCTGATATTTGAAAACACATTTTGGGTGGGCCGTCCGCAATGAAATTTTTTGTATTTTCAAAAAATCTGTCGGAGCTGTGCGACTTTAAAGGGTAGCAAAATATGCATTGCATGCATATCGTACACATAATTTCTATTATGAAGTTTCTAGTAAAATTCACCTACAGCAACTATGTGTACAATTTTGATAAATAGATGGCTGCCTTCACAGTTAGATTCCTAGATCTATAAAGTACTTCATCGTGGTTGCAAAGTGAATCTATGTATGGTTCAAATGATTTGTATTTTTCAGTATTTATGTACATTTTCATTAACAAAATTTAATATTTTTGTCTTTTTTCATTAAATTATAAGGAATAACTTTAATTTTTGGGCAAATTATATGTGTATAACCTGGTTTGGTTCAGTTTACGCTGTTTTATAATCCACTTTGAGGATTATATAGTGTAAACTGAACCAAACTAGGTTATACTCTCATGGATTATAAAATGGCATAAACTGAACCAAACCAGGTTATATTCGTGTAATTTAACCAAAATTTAAAGTCATTCCTTATACACACACACACACACATATATATATATATGTGTGTGTGTGTGTGTGTACTCAATTGTCTTTGTGGTGTTTTTGTCATATATTTAAGGAACAAATTTAAATTTTGGGCATTTTATACAAGTATATGGTTTTGGTCAGTTTACACTTTTTATTTTTATTTATTTTATTTTTTTTTATTAGTAATTTTTAAGAAGTGGATTATAAAAAATTGTAAATCAACCCAAACCAGATTATACTCGTATAATGTGCCCCCAAATCAAATTCATTCCTTATAATTCGAATATACAAAAATGTAATAAATACTGAAAAATTACAAATAACTTGAGCAGCACAATGATTCACGTATCAACTACAATGAAGAAGCGGTGAAGACAGCTGTCTTAGTTTTGTGGAACCTGTTTATCGACGTTGTGAAGTTTGTTATGAACTTGATAACAGAAAATATGGGTAGGCTATATATGGAGTGCATATTTCAATGACCTTAAAGTCTAAAGATCGACCTTGAAGTTGGTCGGACAGAAATTGAGAAAATATGGGAAATTGTTTTGTTATATTTCCGTCTAAAACGGGACATATTATGGTATGATGATCATGTCATTCATTCTGTCCCACTTCATTTCCAGCTCATGACTTAAATGTGTTGGTAAAATAATAAAAATCATAATGATACTGACAATTTTTAACATTAGGAATGCATAAATTTGCTCTCAAATGCGCTTTAAAGATCGTCCAGCATTTAATGGTTTCTTCATGCTGACTGGGATATTTTACATCACGTGATTCAGTATGACAACACACATATTGTGTGAAAACTGATTTAAATACCCCTTAAAGGGGTTCGCACTCGCTTGTTGAGTATGGGATTATTTCCTGCTTCTTATAATTAACTAATTATAAATGATTATTATAATGGAAGACCTTTCATGTCCTATCAACTAAACAATTTAAAAAAAAAAAAAAAAGACTCCACATGTTTTGATAAAAATAGCACTTACTTTTAAAGCCTTGCGTATATGACTTATAGCTAGAGGGTCATAGTACTTGTCTATCCTCTCATTAATTCTTGTTCATGTATGAGTTTTATCTCATTCTATTTTAACCCTTTTCTCGCAGAATCTGTCAAAATTCTGGGTTTAGCCATTGTACGCTTCCTCTTGCTGGATTGTTTACCATCCATGTGCATGCGTCTGAAGACTGAAAGGAGAAGTCTCAAAGTATTTAAGAAAGGGCCATCAAAAACTTAATTTTTGCATTTGAAAGAGAATTTTCAATTTTAGAAATGTGTTATTTTCACAAAAAATTACATACATTCAACTATGCAACAAAATTAGAAAAAATTCAGGGAAATTTTGTTATTTTATGATTTTTGAGAAAAATGGGCTGTAGTGTCTCTTTAAATGCTATGAGACCTAGAACCATCCAATTTTGTCATCAGATATGTCTTAAAGTTAGGTCTCTGTGACCTGTGATAAAGATGGTATGGCCTAATATGGCATGATCCTGTATGACTCATAATTGGACAATTATTTGGTCTAGAATCATGAAACTTGATCAGTTAATGTATCATAGGTAGGGGGTGTTTCACACTCTAAATCAAAGTTACTGTGACCTATAATTATGATGATATGGCCATAAATGGCATAACCCTTTTTTGGACTCGTGTAGATATGAGTCCTAGAATCAACAAACTTTGTAAATTTATGCATCTGTGTAGAAATGTAAATTGTAGCATAAGATTAAGTCATTTAAATTTTTAAAATGGTAAGTAATTAAAAAAAGAAACTGTTTTATGGTAGTAATCCCTACATATGTTAGAAAGCAATGCAGTAACCCTATTCAATAATTACTGCACCAAGAAATACACATTTTTTCATAAAATCTAGCAGCATAATATGTTACTATAGATACTTTCTTTGTTTCTCACATTAATGATATAAATATATACAGTATTGGACTACAAAATATGCAAAGATTTAACAATTACATCACACAAAATAAGAAGAGGAATTGTCTCATGGCAATAATGATCTAAATCCTGGTATTTCAAGGAGTTTTTATTAGAGGCAAATCTGTCTGTCCAACTAAGATTCCATTAGCCCCTTGGGAGTAATGATCTAAGCCATGGTGTTTCTTAGAGTTCACCTGGCTATTAAGATCATTTTTTTTAACAGCTGAATTGCATCAGTTAAAGATTAACTGAGTATAATGTAAGAATCTGTGGAAATAATTTGACACTATATAATTGTAATAGGGCATTTCTTTGTACAACACAAAATAAGTAATTCATACCATGTGAAAGAATCTATCTAATTATATGTAATAAAATGAAAATATGTTTTGAAATATTTCGGTAGTTATTTCAGTTATTCAAGAGATACATTGACAAGTCAATTGCAGTATGAGATAGACACATTACAAGGAGTAATCTTAATTTTACCTCAGACCTTAAAGCAAAGATATTGGTGCAGTCTTTGCACCAGTGAAGGTTGACATGATTTTGTGTTGTGCATTTTTGTCCGTTTTAATGACTAACACCCGGCGGACACATCATACTGTGGTAGTGTACTTTATTTTGTCTTTGACGCTACCCAAAACAAGTCTTCAAATATCAAAAAATGCAATTATCTGAGATTTTGATTTTGTAAAAGTTTACTACCTGAAAGTTGTTCTGGATGCTGGTTGTCAAGGGGGTGTGTCCCATATCACACCATATTAAACAAAAATAGCTTGCATTCCTAATTTGAATTTGACCAATCAGATACTAGTACTAAAGTACAATAAGAATTAAATCACACACACACACACACACACA
Source organism: Ostrea denselamellosa (assembly GCA_024699665.1). Classification (NCBI taxonomy): domain Eukaryota; kingdom Metazoa; phylum Mollusca; class Bivalvia; order Ostreida; family Ostreidae; genus Ostrea; species Ostrea denselamellosa. The sequence continues at coordinate 777,608 of JAMZEH010000011.1, forward strand.
CACATTACAATCTAAAATGTTATCTCAATTCATCTGCTTTATTTATTGGAATATTTACTGTTTGATAATGCTTGTATACAATAAAACAGATAGTAGGTATACAATAAAACAGATAGTAGGTATACAATAAAACAGATAGTAGGTATACAATAAAACAGATAGTAGGTATACAATAAAACAGATAGTAGGTATACAATAAAACAGATAGTAGGTATACAATAAAACAGATAGTAGGTATACAATAAAACAGATAGTAGGTATACAATAAAACAGATGGTAGGTAGGTGAAAAGTACAAGAAGTGTATTCTTCAGTGTTTCCGTAAATTCAAATTCTGCATAATCCACCTGTAAAAAATATTTTTACCACCATAACATCACCCAAAGGGTCACCATAATGCAGGGGAAAAAATACGAAGTTCACATTTTGCGATTGGAATCGATGTTCTTTCCCAGAAGTATATCAGAATAAAGACCGAGATCCAGTCTTGAAGTTGTTTCAATATGGCTATGTTGTTCAGTATTAGATTTACACTGAACTAAATAAAACGCTGACCAACAAATCAAGAAAGCAGTCTGGTAGATGACCAGGATGCACATTGTCTCATCCACAGGATTTGGCAGGTTCACCTTTAAAGATCTACAATGTTAGTAACTACCACTGAGCTTCGTGAGCGCTCGTGAAGCTTGGTGGTTGTTGTGTACATTGTAGACCTTCACAGGTAAAATTGTTGACTCCTGTGACTTGATGTAAATCATAATGGTGGTACGAAATGCGTGAAAATATACTTTATGTTATTTAATGGCTATATCTTCTACATGTAACATTGATCAGATGTGGACGGTGATGTGTAAGTATGACATAGAGACATATGGTATGATGACAAGTGACCTATAGAAACCTTGAAGTATATCAAACAATTGTGAAGGTAGCCATTTCATATGCATTGAACCTATATTTATTCATTTCATGAACACTGTACTGTAGTGTACCTATTAAATGTACGTAGATCAAAATTAAATGCTTTCAATTAATATTTTTAGGAAAAGTGTGAACCTCAAAAAAGCTTTTGACTCCCAGAATTCAGTCACAGAGATTCATCACAACCCTTGCGACTCAAAAAGTTAAAAAACATTGATTCTTGCATGTAGAAAGTTGTAAATGTAAAAAAAGTGAACTGAATTACTCTCTTAAGAGAGGTTTATCAATACAAACGATAGAACTCACACTCAGTCATATGATTTACTTTTGCAGTGAGCATGAAAATGACAAGCTTTTAACAGCTGGCAATGATGATAACTTGAACAAGCAGAAGTATGTGAGTACCCAGGGAGAAGGAGGTCTTCTGACATCTAAAAGTACATCATCAGGAGGAGTGGAGGGGAGAAGTAACACATTGAACTCTCACAGTTTAAGTTCCAAGTCTACAGAAGTTAAAACAGAGGTAACACACACACAGTCAGTTAATGAAAACATATTATTGACAAGCTTACAGTGCATGCAGTAACAGAACTTAATGATACCTCCAGATGCTGTGAAAAATTGCACTGTCTTTGTGTCATTGTGTGGAAGTGTAGGATACAGTAGGATACATATAGCTTACAAGGTACCACAGCCTGGGATGATGCATGCACTATAGGATAACACAAGGTACTACAGCCTAGGATGGATAACGTAGGATGCATACAAGGAACTATATTGTAGGATAGTCTGGATAATGTAGGATACATACAAGGAACTATATTGTAGGATAGTCTGGATAATATAGGATACATACAAGGAACTATATTGTGGGATAGTCTGGATAACGTAGGATACATACAAGGAACTATATTGTAGGATGGTCTGGATAACGTAGGATACATACAAGGAACTATATTGTAGGATAGTCTGGATAACGTAGGATACATACAAGGAACTATATTGTAGGATAGTCTGGATAACATAGGATACATACATGGAACTATAACCTAGGATAGTCTGGATAACGTAGGATACATACAAGGATTCATGTACTACAGGATACATAATAGGAACACAGCCTAGAATCAAGGCATATACTATAGGATCACTTCATGCACAATAAAATAGAGATGGAATATGTACATAAAGTTTGCAAACATAAAATCAGGAAAATGAACTTCATGATCAATGTAAACTTGGTGGAAGAACTTCACTGATAACTGTTCTTCCTGATAAACTACAAAAACCTCATAAACACTGAGCTATTTAGTGAGATGAATAATTCTATAACTCAGAATAGTTCTCCTTGTACTGCAAGTTACTCAAAGTTCAAGATTTTTTGGGGGATCTTGCTTTATCATTGAGATAAAATTTTCAGTAGCAGTCAATTTGCTCATTAACTTGTATGTATTTATACAAAATTATTCATTACACCTAATGTTCATCAAAGCAACTTCACAAATAAATGCGAAAATAAAGTTCCCACAAATAAAAAGTTGTGTACAGTAATTGATATGTATAATACTTTTAAAATATATTTAACATGATTGTAACGTGTTGATATATTCATGAAATATATAAGGTGTTAAATCAATTATCTTATGACATAATTCCTAATGTTGAACAGGAAAATAATAACTTTGGAATTTTATGGCATATGACATCAAATATCGTGAGCATTTTTCAATGGCAGATTTCATATTCAATATAGACATAGAGAATTGTAAGAGGAAGACAACAAATGATTTGAATGTCGCAAGGTCAAGGTTATAATGAGAAAATTTGGCGTTATACGACACAATACCTCATGTATCACTAAATGATTTTTGTAATAAAGAAGGTCAAGGTAAAAGAAGAAAATCTGTACAAGGTCACAATGGCACTTGGTTAGAAGTTAGTTTTTGGCTGTTTGGCGTAAGGGATGATGCGTAAAATTATTATTTAAAAAATATAAACCTTACTTAAATGCTGCATAATTTAGTTTTGCTAAGTATTGTGTAATATAATAATTTTTCCACTTCGTCTCTGCCATCTTATTTGTTGCAAAGGAAAATATACTTTTGCAAAGGGAATTAGGCAGGATCTTTTGTTTGTCATATTTTATTACCAACATTATATTATGATGTCTGATATCATAATGAACAGTACTTAAGTGTAACAATGTATTGGTGCTATCTTGTTAGACTTAGCTTTACAATCATTGTATATACATGTGTAAAACTAAAGAATAAGAAATTAGTCAAATATACTCAATTGACTGATGATAAGACCTTTCATTTTATATTATGTCCTTTGGCCTTGTATCCTTGAACTCAGAGTTTGATCTACTTCTAGGAAAACATAACCTATTAAAGATATCCAAAACTATTTTCGGCAGGGCTTTCATATTTTGTATAAATGTTATTTATGGCAAGACTTTATTATTTTATGAAGGTTGACCTTGTGACCATAACCTTTTAGTTAGATGTAATTTTTAAATCAGACCTATTCAGTATTTCCTGAACTGTTCAAAGTAGATCTTTCATATTTTGTATATACATTTTTATGGCAAGACCTTTCATTTCATACTGTGACCATGTAACCTTGATATTTGACCTACTTTTAAGTAAACATAACCTGTTAAATATCATAATAATAATAATGACTGGTTTTTATATAGCGCTTTTCCAGCATATGCTGCTCAAAGCGCTTCACAATACATAATTACATTACCACAGCAGACCATATAACATTCCAGAGCTTTCTCAGTGCAAGCTGCCGTTAAGGCATTAGAGCACTAACATTCTAACAAAATCTTTCACTGTCTATAGCCAGGTACCCCTTTTACACTTGGGTAGAGTGAGGAAATTCATGTAAAGTGCCTTTCCCAAGGACACAACGTCAGTCTGCCATGGCCAGGACTCAAACACACAACCTTTCGGTCAAGGGTCTAACAGCCTAACCACTAGGTTAATTCTTCCAATTTCAATTCTTATTCATGATGTAAAAAAAGAGTCATTGCAAATCTGAGTAATACAGATTAGCTCTTTGATCATGAACTACAAAATTCTGTACTTCTTCCAATCATGAGACTATTCAAAGTAGGGCTTTCATATTTTGCATTTGTTTGAGAGAGAGAGAGAGAGATTCTTTATGACAAGAATTTTTGTTACAAATGTATTCGATCTTATGGCCTTGACCTACTTTCTTAAAAAAACATGATCTAATCAATATCTTCTGAGCTATTCAAGGTAAGGCTTTTATATTTTGTATATAGATTCTTTATGGCAAGACCTTGGTATACTTTGTTGTGTGATCTTGTGACCAGATCTAGAAGTTTGACCTACTTTTAATAAAAAAATTAACCTATTCAATATCTCCTATGAACTATTTAAGACTGAGCTTTCATATATATATATATATATATTTCTTGTGACAAGGTTTACCATATCATACTATGATCTATGGCCTTGGCTTTATCCAAAACAGCAAGAGTATGGTAGACATATTGGTTTTGAGGCAGCTCAGTGTTGTGTGAATTCATTTTCAATTATGCTGTAATCCTTTAGGGCTAGGTTGGGGCCACAAGATGGGGTCAAATTTTTCATGGGAATAAATGTTGATTTAAAATTCATAACAGCTGAATAATGGAAGGGCCAAGGTAAGCAATGTGGCCCATGGGCCTCTTGTGATTCATGATCTTATTATTGCACATTTTAGATGTGTTATTTTGACATACATTGTGATGCTTTTTTTTTAAAAATTCTAAACAGGAACACAACATGAAGATACCAAACTGGAGGAAGAAAGTCTTAAAGGTTGCAGTAACAATCATGTTCTTTATAATGGCGATAGGGGTCATTGTTATCTGGACACTCCATGAAGGTGGGGGGGAAATTATGAAAGATGATGGTGTCTTCACCTTTGATATAGAGGAACTCGAACTTTTCATCTATCCTAAACAAACTGGAAATTCAATCAAGATAAAACTTGGTGGAACTGAATTTAAGACGCTGGTAAAAGATGCATCAGTGACTGAACATTGTGATGATGCTACTGACAAGTACTGCTACGTCTTACAAGATGGTACAGCACTACTCCTGAAATCATTACAGATGGATGGAGTACAGTGCTACCAGGTCAGCTGGCAGAACCTGACCACCTTTGTACCAGAGGACTGCTTGGAGCTGAATCATGGATACTGGTATGGTCTTGTGAACACACCAAGCCCATCGAGAAACACATGGCCAATACAGGATATGCAAATTTCCAAACGAAGGGTACAAGCTGGCTTCAATAAAGGCATAGGTAATATCTATGATTATTACTGGCTGTCAAGTAGTGGAACTGCCATTTACATTATCGATAACTCAGCAGTACAAATATCCTTCAACCATTCCAACAGCAATAAATTCTGTGTTTCTCCTGTTTCCCGCAAAATGTTGAACTCACTTCAATATGCTGTATGTCAAGGGACATCGATTAAAGAAGTCCACATTGGAACATCAAAGATGTTCAGCTTACAGCCTGCTGACACGTTCAACAGTACAGATCTAGGATGGATGTCGGACTACATCTGGGATACACAGACTTCAGGCTTACAAGATAAAAATGAGTTAATCAGCTTCATCAGTAATTCTACAGTGAACAATAATCTGAGTTGTGGTCTGTTAGAAATTCCTTTAGAATGGGGAGGATATTTTGGAGATTTTGAAATAGATGCAAGCCTCTTTCATTCTTTGGAGCAGAAACTAAAGGACTTGAAATGCAGCTTGATCTATAAAGTTTATCCAGTCTCTTCATTTGAATCTTCAAATTTTATATCTGGTATAAGAGCAAATATGTTTGTTTTCAACTTATATAGTAATGCTACATATTTATTGAATTATGAAAACACACAGTGTGCAGTATGGGATTTGTGGAACCAAAAAGTACAAGATTTTGTTACGAAAAATCTGACTAAAATAATGGCCAATTTTTATGTTAAAAAGTTCAATTTACAAAGTGTTCCATCGGTAGACGGAGTAGATGATTATTGGTCCAGCAGAAGTAAAGAATTGTATGAATACTGGTTAAGAATGTTAGATAACATGACAAGATTAAATTTCCAAGAGGAAACCTTTAGAACGCAAAGCATTCCCTCAGCTATTGAAATCCATTTTAGGCAAATTCTCAAAAGGGAAAACTCATCTCAGACTTGTTTGACAAACAGTATTCCAAACTTGCTTACCTTGTCACTCCTGGGGTATCCTTTACTCGTGTCAACCCTCGATATCTCCATGTATAGCTCTGTAGATCCAGAAATACTGCTGAGATGGCTTCAGGTTTCCGCATTTCTTCCTGCAATAAAAGTCCCAATTATAGCCTTAATGCAAAACGTCAATTACCTTTCTTATGCAAATATAGAAATCCTTGGTCTTCACAAGACAATTTTTGAGAAATTGGATTTCCTGAAATATTTGGAAAGCTCTGATGAACCGTTAATTAGGCCACTCTGGTGGTTGGCACCAGAAGATTCTAAAACTTTAACCATTGCTGATCAGTTTTTGGTAGGAGATGATTACTTGGTTGCCCCCGTTTTCTGCTCAGGTCAAAGGTCAAGGGACATTTACTTGCCTAGGACTGCTGACAAAAGTGTTTGGCAGTACAATTTTAGAAATGGAACCACTAGAAATTTTGCATCAGGTGGATGGATAAGACAGTTCCATGTATCAGTGCTTGATATTCCATACTTTACCAGAAAAATTGTGCTTCCGATATCGGATGATTAAAAATGGTCAGGGAATTTCTTTTAGATTACTTTAAAATGATTGTGTCACTCCATGCTTTTGCTGTTGACATTAAGAAGGTCGTCATGTGATTTATTTCAGGTTATTATGACGCTGTTAACGTAAAGTGAAATAAATTTCGCAAGGTGGCATTTTGAACTTTAGAGATATGTATATTTTTGGAATGATGAAATTTGTTGCAGATGCCCTGTTTAAAAACACATATCTGAATGAAAATGGATCCCAACACTAACTACTGGAGGAAAATAATGCTGAAAATTTGGATAAAAATGTTTGGGTTTTATTTTCAGTAGAAATATTGGGATGTGCAAATATCAACTGAGTTACCTCATCAGAATACTACAATGTAGAAGTTGATACGGTGTGTTCATTAATCATCTTGTTAATTATCCTTATGATCAGCAGTGCCCCATTTGATAATAAACTGCATCATGATGTAACTTAATGTGCACCAGTATCGAGTGGCATTCATATCTGTACAGACATATAACGTGTTCACCCACTGAAGTTTTAAGAATGTTGTTTTTTACATGGTTTTGTTTTAGATTTGTGAATATGATTAATATTACCTATTTCATTCCATTACCATTTGTGATAATGCATTAGTACACTATGACTGTAAATGTATGGAAGGGCATGTGATGCTGTGTCTGGTGAGATAAATAGTTGTACTAATAGCTCATTTTTTACTGTGTGTAGATAGTCAGTTGAGGAAAAGGTCAAGATTTTAATTGCCTCTACCTTTAAATACTATTGTTGACAAAATGAGTAAATTTCTAGCATTTATAACATGAAATCCACCCATGAAAATTGAAAATTGAAATGATACAGAAGAGTGACTCTGATTATTTTTGCTAATGTTGTGATCTCAGTTGTGTGTAAATTTGCATGTAATATTATATACTGTGCCATTTATGTTTCCAATCTGATGATATTTTCTGTTGTTTACATCTAAATTTATATTTGTTGATGTTTGTTGTCAGAGAATTTAAATGTAGTGCACGTGTATGTAACAGCCACGTGTATGACACAGACGATGCTTGTGTGAAGCTTTGTTTTTTAATTATGTTAGGGTGATCTATGACACTAGGAGTACAATTTACAAATTGTCATCTTCATTCTGGGTAGGTTTTTCACAGCTCCTGGAAATATTTTAAAATATAGATGACATACAATTTTATTATTATAGAAATGGAAGATATTTAGGTCTTTTATATATACATTTTTTTTATGAGCTGTTTTTTCAGAGAGAGATTAAAAAAAAGGGGGGGGGAGAGGTGTTGCAAGTACATGATAAGATGAGTTATTCTTTATTTCCAACGAATTAATGGAGAGTATATGATAATCAAATTATAAACTTATAAATAGTTCAATAATTTCTTTTTTATGCATATATGTAACTATATATTTATGATTCATTTTCTCATTAAGTTTAGAAACTGAAGCATTATGAGAATACAATTTTACACTTGTGCACATTTTAACTTCCACCCAAATGAATATATTAATGCTAGTGAAATGTTTCCAATTATGACCAATAATATTTCTTGTCTTTAACAGTAAATTAGAATTGAAATATCATAAGAATTAATTAATATTTAATGCATACATATTTCAATATTGAAAATTAAGTGGTTTCCAGGGCTTCCCATATAATATCTGGTCGGCTGTCTTAATTTCCAGCTACAACTTAAGCTTGTAGACACAACACTTCACTGTGAATCCTTGTATTTCATTAAAACTTGACTTTAATTGGCCAAGATATTGCGCACTAAACTTCTTGAGAATTCGGAAAGATTGTATTGCTAGCAAATAGTTAACAATATGGCTAATTATATATTACTGAGTTGTGATTTCATTATTCTCTCTGTTAAAGTGGTGGCCATTATTGGGAAGAAGAAGAAGAAGAAAGTATGTACGTTATTTGTAAACTTTAACATATGTTTGAAAATGTTCTATAAATTGATTTGGTTACTTTGGGAAAAAGGAAAACAAATAAATGTGACTGACTTACAGCTGAATAGACAAATCTCCTTCACACAGATATTCAGAAGATATTGTGTGTTTGAACTATAATCTACATATAACATACACACTGCATCTGGGGGTGGCATTAATGCTACTATTTTTTTTCACATTTCCTTCTTTATGAAGAAAATCATAAACTGTGTTTGAATTATAAGCATATCGTATAAATTTAATACTTGGCTGGAGTCCAGTTTGATCTTTATTCCTAGCCTAATTTTCTTTGGTGCTTTCGACAACTCGTTGTTCATTATAATTTTTGTGCAATTCTGAATAGAGAATCTCCATGCAGTACACAAGTAGTGTATTTTTGTTTCTCTTCTTTCACAATTTGATATTAATTATGTACAGTGTTTTTGTATTATGTCTTGTATAATGTGGTCTAAAACTGTAGACTTAAAAATATACATTTTTACGATTTAAATACTTGATATACAACTTTCTGCATAATGTATGTTGTTGGTATTAAGCTTTAAGCTCCTATCTGTATTGAGATTTAAGCTCCTATCTGTACTGAGATTTAAGCTCCTATTGGTATCGAGATTTAAGCTCCTATCTGTACTGAGATTTAAGCTCCTATCTGTATTGAGATTTAAGCTCCTATCTGTACTGAGATTTAAGCTCCTATCTGTATTGAGATTTAAGCTCCTATCTGTACTGAGATTTAAGCTCCTATCTGCATTGAGATTTAAGCTCCTATCTGTATTGAGATTTAAGCTCCTATCTGTACTGAGATTTAAGCTCCTATCTGTATTGAGATTTAAGCTCCTATCGGTATCGAGATTTAAGCTCCCATTGGTATGGAGATTTAAGCTCCTATCTATACTGAGATTTAAGTTCCTATCTGTACTGAGATTTAAGCTCCTATCGGTATTGAGATTTAAACTCCTATCTGTATTGAGATTTAAGCTCCTGTCGGTATCGAGATTTAAGCTCCCATTGGTATCGAGATTTAAGCTCCTATCTGTATTGAGATTTAAGCTCCCATTGGTATCGAGATTTAAGCTCCCATTGGTATCGAGATATAAGCTCCCATTGGTATCGAGATTTAAGCTCCCATCTGTATTGAGATTTAAGCTCCCATTGGTATCGAGATGTAAGCTCCTATCGGTATCGAGATGTAAGCTCCACTGAGTGAGCTTTTTCAATCAAAGGTTGTCAATTTGTTATCGTTGCTTGACAGGTTTTTTTCTCTCAAGAATCACATAACCTACATGTGTTTTAAACAAACTTGACCCAGAACATTCCGTGTAAAGGACTCACCAAACAAATAATCTCCCCTTCCCAACCTCTTGGCCATAGATAGATGTGCATATATCACAATCTTAAGTTTGTTGCTCATGGACATTGAAGGAAGTAAGATTTTTAAACAGTTGAATATGAATTTGATAATTAAGAAAATAGAAATACGTTGTCCACCTGTGTCTGGAGTTTGTAAGCATTTTTCAAGGTTGAGATAGTGTATTTTCCAGTGTGTAATGGGTGGTGATAATGGAAGATCATTTGAGAGTATTTTCCTGAACATGTGAAATTTTATGGATTTTTGTAATATAGATTCACAATGAGTTCATTTAACGGAATGTGACCATTTGAGTCAAAGTAAGGGATCTGTAATTCATTGTTTTCTCAATAAATCCAGATCAGGTGAGCATTGTGTTCCATAGACCTATTGTTTGCACATTTTAGTTAACATATAAAAAGGGTCTAAACTGGCTCATCAAAAAATGAAAAATTTGTGTGGTATTATTTAGAGTTTTATTTTTAATTTCTTTTGTGGAAGCCATGACGATACAGTAAAGCTTGGATAAAGCTAATGGATGTAGCAAATTTTCAATAATGGAAAAAATTTATAGTCACAAATGAACTTTCAAATAGAATTACTTTTATGTAAAAAGTTTTTTTGTTTAAAACAAACATAGTTATAATAAATTTGCTGTTAAAGCAAAGCTGATGTCAATCAAAAAATGTGAACTTCATTGTTCATAACAAACTTTTGTTTAAAAAAATAAAATCCAAAATAAAGTTTACAATGAAGTTTTAATGATTAAGAAATGGTCATAAAATAGTCTGATCTTTACTGTACAGTTCTGTGTCCCATCCAAGAAGTTTTCATTTTAGCTTAAGGTGAAGTAGATACGCAAGACTTGCTTGTCCATGGATATTGGTATAATTCATGGAAAGAATTACTGCCTAGCAAAACTTTACGGATTCATTGTGAACATTTTTTTTTCATAGGTCCTCTGGAGTTCAGTTGCATATAGGTTTTCCTGTATAATTCACAACCAAATTTTGTGCCATTTCAATCTTGGAAAACATTTTAAGTTCTTTAATGTTTTATTTGAAAATATAAAACTCAAGCAACTTCTTCACTGAACATACAATGAATTACACTCCCAGGAATTTTTTTTCTTAGATTCCCAGATTTTACCATATTGACAAGCTAATTTTGTGCCATTTGAATGTTCAGGGGAAGGGGGGGGGGATATTTCAAGTGTTTTGTTTTATTTGAAGAAATTAAAATTAAGCAACTTTTAATGGACAAGATTTATTCATTTCATGAATGATGTAATACTTTTAAAAACATAATAATATGAATATTGTTCACCATGCAAGCTGCTGTGTAAAATGTACATGTTTCATCAACATTTGAGTCATGTAATGATAGATGATGTATCTGAGAAGTTGTGCACTCACTGGACATCCAATTAACGTAAAACTTTGCTTTCAGAGAATAGAGAGACAAAGTAGGCGCTCAGTTTATATGATGTTTAATGATACATCGAGTTGTTTGAATAAACAATACAAAACATGTTAAGATAATGGAAACCTCAGTTTTTATATACCCATAATCAGAGATATTAGTTTTGGTCCATCTGTCTGCAAACTTTAACTTGGCTGTGAATGCATGAGCAAAGTCACTGACAAGAAGTGTCTTTTTAGTACCAACATTTTTGTCCTTGGGGTTTGATCTACTTTTGAAAAACTTTAACCTTGGTTATAACTTTCGAGTCATTGGAATATATTTAGGGCTTTCATATTTCATATATGTATTCCTTTTGACAAAACTTTTATCTAGGTAGCAACATTTTTTACCTCTTCACCATGGACTTTAACCAATTTTCAAAAAACTTCAACTTTGGCCACAAGTTTTGAACACTTAGTCCTGGGGCTTTCTTATTTCACATATGTATAATTTCCTCAAGATCTTTCTTATGGTAACCCAGTTTTTAACCTCATGGTCTTGAACTTTGACCTACTTTTTGAAAAACCTTAACTTAGGCCTTAACTTTTGAATTTTTAGTGATGGGGCTTTTGTATTTCAAATGTGTATTCCTTGTGACATGACTGAATTATCTTTTGGTACCCAGATTTTTTACCTCATGACCTTGGAAATTGACCTAACCTATGCCATAATTTTGAATGGTTAGTGATAAGGCTTTCATATTTCACATGTGTATTCCTTGTGACAAGACCTCTCATTTGGTATCAGAATTTCTGATTTTTATTTTAAAAGTGTTACTCAATGCTGAATCTCTACAAAAGTATTTATTCAAGTTCATCTATGATTTATTGATTACAATATAGAAATCCTGTTAAAACCAAACAAATGTTAAATTAATCCTTGTGCAATTTACTTGCTGGTAGCTTAACATGCAAATTGTTTTGGTGTGCTGATAAGTTATTAGATGGAATGTCTAATCTTCTGATTTTAGCACAAAAAATGGCATATGAAAAAAATCTTTACTTTGATTGTTATTTAGAATTAATTCATTTTTACAAATAAAAGATTAAAAAAAGATTATTTTTTTTATATCTCATCACTCTGTAAAAGGAACGGCAGAAGAAGGATTTTGTGTCCTCAGCGAGAAATGGTATTAGGGCCTGTATAGGTTGCCCCTGAATTTCCATCCGTCGTTCTGTATTCAGTTCTTACTTGTGCTTTTAGATAAACGAATATCAGCAAATATTTATACTGATATACCTTATGCAGATCATATTCAAATTCTGTTGATTGCAGTCAGACGTATTTTCACCAAAGTTATTGCTAATGATATATATAGTAGACTCTGAAAATTTGAAATTACTAACCGTTTCCCAAACTTTTTTCTGATGGTCTTTTAGATGATAAGCAGATTTTTAGTGTGTACCTTTGTGATAATATACTTGCAGATCAATTTAAAGTTACTTTACCAGTCACAGTAGCTCAGTGGTGGTTAGAGCATTCGCTTCATAACCAGGAGGTTGTGAGTTCAAGCCCTACTCATGCCATGACTGCGTCGAACTTGAGGTGTAAATATATGTAATGGTTGCTCCTTCACCAAACACGCAGCATTTAGAAGTGAGAATTCCAGGTCTGTCAGATTATGACCTTACAGATGGAAGTCCCATGTTGTGACAGTTGTTGTTACATGTATGTTAAATTACCCTCGATGCTACAGCCTGAGCACTAAGCAGATAGGTTAAAATTTATGGTCTTAGCGTACCTACAGATGGTGATGTCTTGATCACTATGAGTGAAATTTTTTTCAAAAGGATGTAAAACAAACGAACCATTAAGCAAATCACTTTCCTGTTTACCGAACTTGAAAATGTCACAGTTGCTACTCACTCCCCCCTCCCCTCTCCTGACAGTCACTACTCACCCCCTCCCGACAGTCACTACTCGCCCGCCCCCCCCCCCCCCCCCTTCCCGACAGTCACTACTCCCCCCCCCCCCAGGGTTTACTTCTTTTGAAGGCTATTGACACTGCATACAAGTGATGTTACAGTGTTTTGTTAGGTATAAATAGATATCAGATACAAATGGAATATTCACATGCAATACAAATTGAAATATTATAGAATACAAATTATCCAAGTCGGTGGGATGAATGAATATGAGTTACAGTATTTATACTGGATTCTTTAACTTCACAAAAGCCCTTACAAACATTACATGTGTGTGTATATATATATATACACACACATTAATGTTCTGGATACTGGATACGGTAAATGTTCTACCAAGCCCTTATCCTTGATCCTCATGATAATATTAACTGCTGTGAAGGAGAAACTTCATATGTATTGTGCCACAGCATAATTAATCCAGAAGTGGTGTAAATAACACGTGGAGTCTAATAAAACAAATTCTAAATAACTTTTAGTAAACTTGAAATCGCAGAATTTTTCTCAAATAAACAATATCAAAATGTATGACTTCAACACTTTACAACCATTCCGCAAGATAACTTATAGACTTTCTGACACCAGACACAATTGCTTCTTCAATAAAAATGGAAAAGGCAAATATTTATAAATGATATCTAGAGATCATTCATTCAAAACAATTTTCTTCATTAATCACCACTCTGATTCTATGCACAAGTACTGAAGTTTATATTTAAAAAATGCTGGAGTTCCTCATTGACAGTATCTTCATAGTCAGGGGTGATCAGGTTTTCCAGTAGTTTTTTGGATTGTTTGTTTGTTTTACGTCCTGTCGAGAATTTTTCACTCATATTGAGACGTCACCAGTATTGTAGGTGAAGTACAACAAATTTAGACCTTTGCTTAGCGCTCAGGGCCATAGCAGTGAGGGTTCCATAACGTGCCAACGCCTACCGTAACACAGGACATCCGTTTTTAAGGTCATGTCTGAAAGACTCCTGATCCTCACTTATAAATGCCAAGCGTTTGACGAAGGAGCAATCACTATTTATTTTTACGTCTTAAGTTTGATGCAGCCATGTCACGAGCGGGGCTCGAACTCACGACTTCCCAGTTACGAAGCGTAAGCTCTAACCACTGAGCTACCGCGACCGGTCGTTTGGAATTCCAATGGCCACGAATTGTGTTCCTTTAGAGTTGACTAGTTTTTATATTCTTATGAGGCAGAATTTATTCAAATGCTTCTACATTAGAAGAAAAAAATTATTGCTGTGGCCTTCAATTCAACATTTAGATATATAAACGACATTCTATAATCTCTGAATTGACACATAAGAAAGAGCTTGTCCTGCGTGTGATAAAATTTTAAATCAAGGCAGGACACTGAAACATATTAGTAAGTTGACGTTACAGGGGTTTGAACAGTCTCATTTAAAATCAGAGTTTGCAATTCTTCAGTCGTTATAATGATAGAATTAACTAGTACATCCTGTCATTGGGTCAAATGCTGTCTGATGTGTTCGATATTAATTGTTTGGACCATTTTACACACTGAATTTGACTACGGATTGCGCAGTTTACTGATCAAGATATATGACTCGCAGTGGGTGTGACTGGTTGGCAGGGGGATGCTTAGTTTCCGTAGGCATTTATTCCCACATCTGGGATGTCCAGATTTGCTCTGCTCTTAATTTGGTATTCTCGATAAGATGTCGAATTATGAGATTGGTGATCACTGTTTGTTACCTTCACCTTTTCATTTTTCATGATTATTTTAACTGTAGTGTTTATAAAATGTATACAAATAAAAATTATACATTATAAAAAACAAAATAAAGTACAAAATATAAGACAGAGTTGAAAAATAACTGTAAAAATGGTTTGGACTAAACCTGAAGAAAATGAAATTGCAGTTATAGAATATGCATCATTTAAAATTATAAAAGCCTAGCGAGGTTGAATTGAAAATGTTAAAATAATACAAAAAGTTGTTATTATGATATAAAAAGTCGTATAACAAGATAAAAGTCGTTATTACGACTTTTAAAAGTCGTTATCACGAGTCACTGTCGAGATAAAAGATCGTAATTACGAAATTCTGCGATATATATTGAAGTAAAATGACAGTGTGTCAGAATGGGAACAGAAGAACAAGTGAAACAATTTCTATATCGATTTATCTATTTCGAAATTTTTGCTTTTCTTGTTGTAGTACATCATGTTGAGATCTGCATTTCAACTCATTGCGCTCAAAATCACAAGGCCTCTCGCCTCTAGTCGGCGCCAATATATGTGAGAAAGTTTGCCAGTTTACTTTCAGGAGATCGGTGGTCTCTTCCAGGGTACATTGTATCTGGGTTCTCTCCTCCACGTACAAAAACTGGACGCCACCAGATAACTGAAAAATTGTTGAGTGTGACGAAAAACAATCAATCCATTAATCATTTCAACCTTAAAACGCATTCTTCGTTGCTTAAATCTGAGAAGAAAAGATTATGTTGATTTGATAAATAAACTTTATGGGTGTCCCCATAGCTATACTTAACACGGTACCTTTTTGTCTTTACAATATCGTATGTGTGTATTCTTTTGTAGAAATTATGAGGACGTCTTCAGCTTTATGAGAGAGAGAGAGAGAGAGAGAGAGAGAGAGAGAGAGATGAAATGTCAAATGATTAATATATATATATATATGAATTCACGCTGTTGAAAAATTAAAAGTAGAATGATTTGTCTACATACATGTATTCTCACCCAACTGTATCAGGTAAACAAATATATTTATCAATAAGTTCAAGGAAATCCGTTATATTATGAAAGCGAAAAGCTTGTGAAATGGGCGGATTTTTTAGTTCTAATTTTAGTAGTAAACCTATGTGTGCATTATTTAAGCAAAAGTAAACCTTGTTAGTTGTTGATGTGGGGAGGGGGTGGCGTGTCACACCTGCATTAAAACACGAAACGTCTAAGGAAGTTTGAATTTAGGAACTTTCATAACAAGAGAGTTGACAGGTGGCGACCGGGGGTTACCTTGTTCAAGACGTAGGGCTGCTTTAACACGCCACCCCCGCCACCCCCCCCCCCCCCCACACACACACATTAATGGTGAAAATTACGTTTATACAAGTGTCCTTCCATAGCAATTCACTAAAAATCCCAACTGACAGCTTAGCGGAATGCGCGCCACTTTGATAAACTAAACTCAAGCCTTAAGTCCTGTACATACGGATTAAAAAAAAAAAAAAAAAAAAAGTTAATGAATTAAAGCTGTATATATAAATCAAGCGTTTCTGTGATATTGTTCTTCTAATTAAACTGGCCACACAGTGCCACGTTATTTGGTAAGATGAAAATCAAATGCAATATATACATTTTCTTCTTTCATTTATCTTGAACTTTCATTTGGCATAAAATTCCAGATACCTTCCATTATGACCATTTAATTGCCATTCGGAATATCAGATGTCTTATATAAGACCAAAAGTCACATTAACGACTTTTTATCTTGTTATTACGATTTTTATCTCGTAATAACGATTTTTTATCTCGATATTACGACTTTTGATCTCGTAATAACGATTTTATAACACTTTCAATTTGATCTCAATAAGCTTTCGTAAAAATGGATAATTTAGAGAATATATATAATTTATAGAATCATATAATACAAATTATACGATGTAAATGAGAAATACGAGTGTTGCCGTGTTTGACTATATATTTGTGATAGAATCGTAACATTTGATCACAATATTGCTAGTGAAACGGGGGGAAGGGGAAGGGGGGACACTGGGTTTAGGAAATCGGGATCGTACATATTATTATACTCTCGGGTTCGAGTTCTCAACTTCAAAGTCGTAAACAAACATGGAGGAAGGTTTGGCGCCAGATGAGAAGTCAAACGAAGATGTTTTATCTATGGTTGATGTTTTAAAGGAAGAGACCGAGTTAGAAGAAGAAGCTAATGCGGTACTAGGAGATAGTGATGATCAAAACTGCACATACCCACTGGTACAGTAACAATCTGTTTACGAATCTGCATTTCGGAATTCTGCTGACTTGTCGTTTCTAGCTGAAACTGGCCGTATATAAACTGAAATATTGATATTATACCACAGTATAGCGCATAAATTTATAAATTGTCAAACCTCTCAGGTAAATCCGTGTAAGGCGTGTTTTCAGAGACAGAAAAAAAGTATGTTGTTTTAGTCAGGTTCTCATTGAATTTAACTGGCTTTGTAGGGCTATGTATCTCGGCAAGCTCTGTACGCCTGTTCAACGTGTAGCCCAGAAAATCCAGCAGGAGTATGTCTGGCTTGCAGTCTAGAATGTCATGAGAGTCACGAGCTGTTTGAATTGTACACTAAAAGGTACTGAAATGATTTAATTTACAAATTTTCTAAAAGCACAAAAAATTTCACTGGGAAAAATACTACATCTTTGTACTCCATTGTAACCCCCCCCCCCCCCCCCCAAAAAAAAACCCCACTTCTTTAACTACATCCCTTAGAAGGAATTTTGATTCCAAAATTGTGCTATTAAGTTGTTTCTAGCAATAGTTATCCACTCTTCAGCATGAGCAAAAAGATCATTGAGGATCAAGAGATCCTGAATCTAGGCAATCATTGTAAAGTTTATACATATCTATGCTTCAATGCACATGCATAATGGACAGTGCACCACACCAAAGAAATTCTCTGTTCATGAAAAGTTTTAAAAGAAATGTGTCTGGTTATGAGCTCAAATTAGAACAGAGTTTATGCTAGTTCAAAGTGTGAACATATTTAAAAATTGTGTGACTTTTTGGCTCTGTCTTTGCACTTTTAAGAAATTCAATCTGTATCAATTGAAATTAGCTCAATCAAGCTACAAATAAATTGTACTGTGATGATGGTTTTCTAAGAAACCAAAAGGTTTCTAAGTAGATATAATCATGCCACCACATTTCATAGCCTAGCGAAGTTTTTGAAATGGTTATAATTTACTACTTATACAAGCATTTGAGACAGACAGGCAATATTGATATACGGCACTAATAACCGTACACCATAAGGCCAAATAATAGTTTTACTAAATTCAGTCATTGTTAATCGTTTTGTTGAACTGATGCAATTGTAGGATTATTTTAGACTGAGGATTGTCATACTAATATGCAAACATCCTCTTGTCTCACTAAGCATTCAAAGATGAATATTGGTCAACATCCATTGTATATTTGAAAATCTTTAAAAAAATTTCTTCTCAAGAACCACTTGTAAACAGGTTACATTCAAACATTGATTAAAAATCATTGCAAACTGATTTAACTTACAGATTCAAAATGTTTCGTTTGCTAGGTTGTCAATACAAATCCTGCACATTTCCATATTCTGCCTATGTTAATCAGTTTCAAACTAATTCAGTTTGGTTTATAAAGTATTGTTTAAATTGGTTCTAGTAGTGTATTAAATTCATAGGCCACATTATTCTGATAATTGCCCCAGTTTACATAATTTAAGTGAAAAAACAGGGTGGCAGGGGCTGGGGACCAGATTAAGATCTCATGAGACACTCTGAGTACTTTTCAACACTCGAGGTTATTTTACATTGTGTTATTTACATCTGGAGGGATGAAAAATTGTTTTATGATAAACGAAGACTGACAACACCAGTTTTGTTATAATGAATAAAATACAGTACTGGGTAATCAGTTGAGGTAGAATTGGCTGCTTCATTAAGAAACAAAATTGTGAGATTTGTTCAGGGTTATAATTTGAAGATATGTTTTGACACAAGGATAGTGGGAATATATACATGTATTACAAATTTGTTTATAAAATACTAAAAATTTGAGGCGTTGATGAAAGAATATAGCATTATAAAACCTCAAAAGTATTCAAAAAGTAGCATGGTAAATTTGAAAGTTTCTATATGGGGTGAATTTAATGCTTTTTGGTGTTTCCAGATTTTAATTCCTTAAATTCCCCAGTGGTCATGAAAATCTTTCACATAATTAAAACATGTAGTTTTATAATCTGTCTGTTTATATGATGATAGCAGTAAAGCTGCATATATGCTGAAATGTTCAGTTATACTAACACAATGTGTACATTTTAAACTAGGAATTTCCGTTGTGATTGTGGAAACAGCAAATTCCCTGGAACAAAGTGCAAGTTATACTCTGTAAGTATTGAGTATTGTGATAGATAAAGTAACTTTTATACTCTGTAAGTATTGAGTATTGTGATAGATAAAGTAACTTTTATACTCTGTAAGTATTTTAATAAATAAAACAGCTTTTGGGGATGGAGAAATATCAGTTTAATCATGTGTATATCGATGATTTCTAAAGAACAAATTTATATCACAGGAGAAAGATCCTTCAAATCCACAAAATGCATATAACCAGAACTTCAAAGGACTCTACTGCACCTGTCATCGTCCTTACCCTGATGTAGAAGATGAGGTACTATCAAGCAAACCTGTACACTTCTACCTGTCTAATCTGATACCTGCTGTAATCGGACAACAGTGTAATCTTATTCACTGTGAATTACAGCCCAATTCTTATGATTTATTTTATCCAGTAGAGTATGTCAGGTTCAATACTTTTCACTGTATAGGATGACTGACTGACTTGATTGCCTGATGCCACACTGTGTGTCTAGATTTTATGAAATTTTGTAGACAATTGCTGTAGTTCTTTCCTCAGTGTACTACAGTGATGTAGGCTTGAGAGTCTTGTAATTATTCAATATACATGTAGTTATACTTTATATGCCGTATGGTATTAAAGGAAATACAATCATATATCTGTTACTGTTTCATGTGCTGGCTGGATTTCTGTAATAGAACAAGGAAAAAAAATATTCATAGTTTTTTCCACAATACATGTATTTGCAGGAATATGTGAATTTAGTAGATTTAGATCTAAATCTTTGTGAAGTTTCAATGTAATCAAAAAATACGAAAGTAAATATTTTTCTGCTTTTTAAAGTGACATTGTTGTGAGACTACTGTGAAGTATCAATAAACTAGCCTGTGAAAACACATAATGTGTAGATGTAACACTATCGTCAGAATTTACATAATTCCACGTTTTTGGTATTGTTTTAGATTGAAGATGAAATGATCCAGTGTGTGATTTGTGAAGATTGGTATCATGGAAGAGTAAGTGAATGACAGTTTCATGGAGAATAATGCATGTGCTAATTTTCCATATCACACCCCAGTATCTTCCTAAAGGCCAGGAACATAATATTGTTTGAGGGTTGAAATGTGATGTGACATAGAAAACATTATGTTTATTACATTCTTATTAATGATGATATGCAATAAAAAAAAATAAGATAAACAGAATAGAGATATCATGTCAGTATTTTAGTGTGTCTGTCATAAAATGGCTGGATCTTATAGAGCATATAAAGTGAAATTTGGTGTATAGATACATCATAAGAATATCCAGGTCAAGTTTGGGATGAATAATTTTTGACAGAGTTGTGTCCCTTGGATAGTTTCTACTCACGATATTCTCAATCATGTATGTGAAATCGTTGAATTGAAATTTAGGATATAAAAATGTCATGAGAACACACGGGTCAATTTTGTATTTGGTTCATGTAAAATAAAAAAAAATATCAGAGTTATACCCCTTGGACTTCCATAATAATTCAATTTCCACTCAATATCTCATTCATGTGGACATTTTGAAATAATATCAGAATATAGATATATTATGAGGATATGCAGGTCAAGTACTTATATGGGTTTGTCAGATAACTTTTAGGCTAAGAGTTAAGGCCCTTAGGCTAAGGAAATTTTAAACAATTCATAGTTTTTATGGACATATTGATTTGAAATTTATAGACAATTATGAGGATAGACTTGTACAGATATTGATCATACCATGGGGAGTGCTGTACCTTTAACTACATTTATTATCACTTCACTTGGGTAAAACAGAATACATTGTATAATGTCCCCGGTTCAAACTTTGTTCGCAGGCATTCATGTCACTCTGACACATCTACGGGTAGCTCTCTTTAAGAAATTAATTTGTTTGAATTGAAAACATGACACTACAACTGATGAGATATGCTGAACTCATTAGACATGTATGAATAGAGGAGTTTGAACCTCTGGTCCTGATCTGTATTGTGTGAGCACAATAAAGCTCATGTAATGTCAGTTGTATCAAGAATGCAAAACCTTGTATATTTTACTAATTATGTAATAAAATTGGTGAAGAACATGAACAAGGAGAGTTAATGCATGTACTTTTGATAGTACAAGTTTTTCTTCCCAACAGAAAAAAATAGATATATATATAGTGTATATATCTGTTTAAATGGTTGTGGTAGTGCTGTGGTCAGGATGTTTGTTTTGTGACTGGAAAATTTTGGGTTTGAGCACCATTTACACCAAGGCTGAGTCAAATCTGTGTTATAGAATTAGATAGTCACTGCTTCTTCACCAATTGCTCTCATTTACAATATATGTAGAAGTGAGAGTCAAGGGTCCTTTAGATGAGACCTTAAAGACTGAGGTGCCAAGTTGTGGCAGGTGTTAGCATGACAGAATAAACCCTCGCTGTTTCAGCCCTGGGTTTCATGCATTGGTCACATTTTGTGACATGTCACCTACAGATGGTAATGCCTCAATACAAGTGAAAAATTCTCAAAGGAACATAAAACAAACAATGTGTGTAAAGTTTTGTAAAGTAACTAATCATTTTATGAAACAGGGATCATTATGAATTTTAAGATGTAAAATTACTGGCAATTACTATTTTTAGGTACTGTAAATCACGTTTATGGCATGAGCTCTATATTCAAGCTAATTGATGAAATTAGCAATGCATACTTTTGGCTTACTGCCATGGTAAGATTGCAGAAATAAAATCTCGTGAAGTATATTTACAGGATACTACAAGATACTAGGTACAAGTATATTTACAGGGTACTACAAGGTACTAGGTACAAATGTTTCTACCATTATTATTATACAGTTGTGAATAAAGCATTGGAATCAATTCATTTTTCTCTGATTTTCAGCATTTGAGTGTTGATTCTCTCCCACCCAGTGATACATACTCTGAAGTGGTGTGTGCAGGCTGCATGCAGAAACATAACTTCTTGTGGGCTTACAATGTGCAGAGCCAAGGTTTGTCTGAAGAAACAGTTATGACATGGATCAATATGCAATACACATAGTTAGAGATTAATCATTGTAAGCAGTACATGTATATAATCGTTAACAGACACAAAGTGCATGGTGAAAGAAGAGATTAAGTCAGAGGTTGATGTAGAGGGAATTTCACCAGTCAAAACACAGGGAACAAGGGATGACGGCAAAGATCAGGTAAGCCTCAGGGATGATGGCAAAAATCAGGTAAGCCTCAGGGATGATGGCAAAAATCAGGTAAGCCTCAGGGATGATGGCAAAAATCAGAAAGCCTCAGGGATGATGGCAAAAATCAGGTAAGCCTCAGGGATGACGGCAAAGATCAGGTAAGCCTCGGGGATGATGGCAAAAATCAGGTAAGCCTTGGGGATGATGGCAAAAATCAGAAAGCCTCAAGGATGATGGCAAAAATCAGGTAAGCCTCACAGTTTGCTCAACTTGAGACACAATAATAAATCTTCAAGAGCCATATGTATTTGTGAAGTTTTACTTTAATTTTTACAAGCACTTGTAAGATAATTAATTGTAAAGCCATATCAGGTGGGGACTCTCAGTAAGTAATCTTTACAAATTCATGTATAGAAGATAGCTAATAATAATTCTTAATTTGAATACCCAGGTTAATAAATAAGTCTATATTTATAGATACCCAGGTTTATAATTCTTTATTTATAAATTCCACCCCGCGGGGATCCGGGTTGTTAGAATAGATCCTCAGTACCCCTAGCTTGTCGTAAGAGGCGACTAAATGGGGCGGTCCTTCGGATGAGACTGCAAAAACCGAGGTCCTGTGTCACAGCAGGTGTGGCACGTTAAAGATCCCTCCCTGCTCAAAGGCCATAAGCGCCGAGCATAGGCCTAAATTTTGCAGCCCTTCACCGGCAATGGTGACGTCTCCATATGAGTGAAAAACTCTCGAGCGGGGTGTTAAACAATATATAATCATTAATCAATCATATTTATAAATACCCAGGTTTATAATTCCTTTTTTTAAATACCCGGGTTAATAATTCTATTTTTAAATACTCATACCAGGTTAATGATTCTTTATTTAGGTACACAATCCCCCCCCCCCCCCCCCCCCAATAAAAAAGGGGGCATATTGGTTTGTACGAGTTAGTCAGTAAACCAAGTGGTGTCCCCTCCTTGTCTTAAGAACCGTTTGCTTGATGGCAGAAGATTTTTTTATACTGGTTTCCCCTAAATAGTAGATGACGCTATTGGTTTTGAGGTCACAAGGTCAAGGGTCAAACTACTCTGGACAAAAGATATTGTTCGCTCAGTATCTTGAGGGCCTTTTTCTTGACAGATATTTGACTTAGATACTAAGGAATAGATGACACATTGATTGGTCACAAGGTCAAAGATCAAGGGTCAAACTGAACAAATGAAATAATTACTGTGCTGTATTTAAAAGGTAAAACAGACATTAGCATTTTATGTGTAACTTTGCTTTGTTTTATGTGATATATATTATGTTTTATGCATGTTGTAAAGTGCTTTGCTCTGCATCTATCAGTCTGTAGACCAAGTCTTATCCTCTCAATAGAACTCTTTGCTTGATAATTACCAAACTTGGTATAGTGGTTGCCATAGAGAATAGATAATCCTATTTGAGGTCATAAGATCAGTTCACTCTGCACATATGGAGATTTTGCTTAATCAATATCTTGAGAAGTGTTTGCTTGACAGATATCAAACTTCATACACTAATTACCCCTAAGAAGCAGATGATCCGTATTGATTTTGAGGTCGCAAGGTCAAGGTCAAAGTGGACATAGTAAGACAATGTCTGCTCTATGTCTTGAGATTTATTTGCTTGACAGATATCAGACTTTATGCACTGGTACATCCTAAGGAGTAGATTTTCTCTACTGTTTGTCACAAGGTCAAAGATTAAGGGTCAGACTGGATGTAGTAAGGTATTGTCATGAGAACCCTTTGCTAAACAGACATCAAACTTGATGAAAAACACTGAATTGCTGTTGAGGTCATAAGGTCATAAGTCGAGTTACTTTGGAGATGCTGGTACATTCTAAGGAGTAGATGACCCATATTGATTTTAAGCTCACAAAATCAAAAGTCAAAATACTCTGGACATGAGAAAATGTTCTCTGCTTAGTATATGTGAACCCTTTGATGGCAGATTTCAAACTTAGTACACTGGAACCCCCTAAAGAGTAGATTACACTCAATGGTTTTCAAGTCATTTAAATGACTGGTTATTTGGAAATATCTCCTCAATATCTGGAGATTGTGGTTGCCTCTGATTAGTGTATACACCTTATTTCTCATTATCACTGCAGACATTCTAAATTTCAAGTTGATTCTTTTCAGTATTGCAACATATATAATTCTAAAACATTTCTTGGTTTACTTTTTTATGTTTGAAATATGAAAAATGAATTTATACTGTGAACGTAAGTGCATATCTAAAATTTGAAAGGGAACAAGTGTTGATGCAGATGATAACATGAGCTGTCTACTGAAAGATCTGCAAAAGAGGGAGACAGCTGTTCAGGAAAGGAGTGCATTTTGGCAGGATGGTTGGAGAAATAAACTCTGTAAATGTCAGGATTGTATGGTAAATAGGTTGACATACATATACTTTAAAATAGAAACTTTGAAATAGAAAAGAAAAGTTAATGAAATCAAGTTTTGTTCGTTAAATCATGGAATACAAACTTGTTGAAAAGTCTTTTAATTCAGCTGAACAGAATACTACATAATTATCTTTTGTGCAATCTTACCTCCATAGGTAAAATACAAGGAGGGGGGAATAGAATTCCTGACAGATGAGGTGGACACTGTTCATAATTATGAACAACGAGGCAGGAATAAGGCAACCTCCTCCTCACAGTATGACAAAGGAATGCAGGCTTTGTCCTCCATGAACAGGATTCAGCAAGTAGAAGTTCTCCATGGCAAGTGTTTGTAGAGGAAAAGCTTAGGATTTGTTATGCTGATAAATTAGTGTTTGTCATAGAGTGTAGAGGAAAAGCTTAGGATTTGTTATGCTGATAAATTAGTGTTTGTCATAGAGTGTAGAGGAAAAGCTTAGGATTTGTTATGCTGATAAATTAGTGTTTGTCTTAGAGTGTAGAGAAAAAGCTTAGGATTTGTTATGCTGATAAATTAATTTAATGAAATGTAAAATATACGGGACAAAAAAAGTTAGGGATCATGGACATTTTGGTTTTTAAAGATTTTGTAAGAAATTTTTTGTGAAATACCACATATACATGGATTGAAAAAACATTTTGTGCCTTGAATCCTGTTCACTGTATGCTTCTTCACAATTTGCACATGCCCATGAGTCGCACAATAAAAATGTGGTACACTTTGGGTAGTTGTGTATGGCAGACAATCAGTCAGCTGACATCACTAGGTTATTGATCAAGTGAACAGCGATTGAACGTGACTTATGTAAAGGCATACCATCACAAAGACGTCATTTACAGGCAAATGAGCATAATCAAGCAATCGGAATGCTTCAGGCTGGACAAACCCAGTGAGATGTTGCTATCCAGTTTGGTGTGTCCCAGAGTGTGATCTCTAGACTCTGGACACAATTTCAGGAGACTGGTACAGAGGCTTAGGGGTGGCAGACCCAGTGCTACAACGCAACACCAAGACCGGTACATCATAACGTTGGTCCAGAGGCAGCATTTTCAACCTGCTCCAAGACTGACTCCTCAGTTTAATGTTGCCACAGGCCTACACATTACATCCCAGATTTTGAGAAACAGACTTCAAGATACTAATCTCAGGGCTTGGTACTGTTCACAGGTGAGTCCCGATTCTGTCTGGACATAAATGATGGTCATAGGTGTGTATGGAGAGGCCAGACAAGATACAACCAGGCATTGGTGGCTGTACACAATTGGTTTGGGGTGGAATCTCTCTGATAGGTCGCACTGACATGGTAGCCATCAGGAATGGTGCACTGACTGCTCTCCAATACAGGATGAAATTCTTCACCTAGCCGTCAGGTTGTTTGCAGGTGCAATCGGGCCAAATTTCATTCTGATGGATGATATTGTCCATCCCCATCGTGCTCATGTGGTTCAGGGGTATCTGCAGAGGGAAACTATTGAGTGTATGGAATGGCCTGTTGTTTCACTTTACCTGAATCCCATCGAGCATGTGTGGGATCAAATTCAGCATCAACTTTCACAGCATTCAAACCAACCACAGACTTTGGATGACCTTAAAAACGCACTGAAAGAGGAATCTCCCACAACAGAACATTGTGAATCTAAAAATGAGTATGCAACACCGATGCCAGGCTGTTCTGGGAGCAATTGGAGGTCGCACCAAGTATGGAAACTCTGAGTCAATTTTGGACATGTCATGTAAAGTTCAAGTTGTCTTTCGTGCCAGATTTCTTCATGGCATTCAGAGACATGTTGTGTGCACCCCAAAAAATCAATAAATGAAATCGAGATTTCTGATTAAATTTTGATGAAAAATGATATCAACGTTTGTGTTGCATATATTCTGTCATGTACGTACAAAGGGTTAGTTTTAATCTCTGAAATAGTCCATGATCCCTAACTTATTTTGTCCAGTATATGTTACCCATAGGTAAAGACTATTTGAAAGTATGATATTTCACTTTAAAAAATGTATTCTTTTTGTGTTGTAGGATTTAATGACTTGAAGTCAGAACTGACAGATTATTTGAAGAAGTTTGCAGAAAATGGAAAGGTAGGAATAGAAATAATATTATGTCTGAATTAGATCCTGGTTTCTGAAAAAAAAGGGGGGGATGTTGCTATCAATAATGGTGAACACTTATCTGAAGGTGATATAAATACTCATTTATTTTGTTTTGTATGAGATCTGAGAGGTAATTCTTGTAAGCATGAAATAGGGAGGTAAAACACAAAGTAGTGGAAGGGTTTTTTCTTTCAGACTTCAAAACATTGTAAAATAATAAACTAAAAAAGATCTCAAAATTTCAGCCTTGCAAAACGAAACCCCTTTACAGTATTACTGTTAGCAGTAAATGTTCCTTGACACAAACTCACACACCCATCATGGAAAATGAATCTTATACAAATACCCATAACTCTTGTTAAGGTGGGTCAACCATGAAAAAGGTTGAATATGCTTTATATGTTAAAAATGAATTTTATGTAATGACTGTAAGTCGTGGAAAAGTGGTAGTCAACCATAATTTAAGTTATAACAGCAACACAAGACAAATATACAGATACAGTAGACAGACAGATAAAAAACCAATTCATTCTGTCCAGTTTCACAGGTAGGGAACTTACAAGCTGGAAATTCAAGTCTAATTTGTATTTTTTTTTTTTTTCAATGTTTAAAAATTAGGAAATTGAGCGATTTGTAAAATAATTTTGAATTTTATGTGTAGGTTGTAAGAGAGGAAGATATTCGAGAATTCTTCTCTGGAATGGAAGCCAGGAAACGTCAAAGGGGCACAGGACCAATTCCTTTTATGTGTAAATAGGCAAAGCGTGTCTGGGGGTAGGCAAAGCGTGTCTGGGTGTACTACCTTCCAACATGTGTTGAATTATGGAAACACATTGTGAAATGGACATTCTTTTACCTATTATTTGTTTTGGTGAATGAATTTGAATCATGTCAAATTTTTCACAGTCCAAGAACATACTCATTAGGGAGATTGGAATTCTGGGTAAATTCTTTTAAAAAAAAAAATTATTGCTACTAGTTCTGTTGATTTATGAGTGTAAGATTTACAAAATAAACAGTGAATTTGATGTATGTTCATGATGATCATAATTCTTGTTTTTGGTACATGTATGCTGAGAGGAGAGATGTGTTTTCAACATGCACTTTTATAGAAGTAATGTTTTAGTTACGTTGCCACAAATTTTGTCTGTTAATTGATTACATGTGGAGTGAGCAGGCTGATTTGTTTTCCATTTGACTTTTACACCATGGTTTGTTTAAAATAAGACCTGGGACACAGATGTTGTTACAAGTTAAATGAGGAAGATCACATGTAGTGATTGAAGAGTGGGTGAGGGGGTGAGTATTTATATATCCATTGCCTTACCACTGTTTTGGGTATTTGTGGTTTCATTGGTTTTAACATGGCTAGTGTATATGTGTCTTGTGCTGTTCATTTTTTTTTTTTTTTTTTTTTTTGGAACTCGTGTTTAGGCATTAAAGTAATGAAAATTTTTACTCGCTATTATGAATGTGAATTTCAATTGTAATTTGCATTTGCCATAACTTTTTACTACTTACAAATAAAAGAAGTTTTTTTTTTTTTAATTCTAGTGGATTTCATTATTTCTGTGAGTGTATTTCAAAATACATTCTGAATGAGATATAAAGTTTAAGACATTTCATATCTGGACTTTGCAAGGTGGTGCCTTACAGAAATTAGTGTCATCATTCTGTAGCAATTTGGACAACAATGTTAGGCTGACAATCATACAGTAAAAACAAAACCAATGACAATCTGTCCAACCAAACCATGTGACAATCTGTCCAACCAAACCATGTGACAATCTGTCCAACCAAACCATGTGACAATCTGTCCAACCAAACCATGTGACAATCTGTCCAACCAAACCATGTGACAATATGTCAGACTTAAACCATGTGACAGTCTGTCTAACCAAAACCTTGTGACTTTAGTATGTTACATCACTTATTGGTAGTAGGATGACATAATTCTCAGCAAGGTAATGAATATTAAAGGGGCATGGACAGAATTTGAGTTGAAAATTGTCTTTTTTTGTTTTCAATGTTTAACTAAGATATTTTTAATGATCAACCAAAATTTGAATATCAGTTGTTTAGTTTCAAGTGAGAAACAGCACTCACAATTCTTTGTTATGTAAACAAAGCTTGTGTCATGTTGTTGTTTACATATAGATTGCTTAACAGAAAATATATGTAAAACAAAATAAGATTTGCCAAAGACTAGAAAATGTTTAACTGTTCTAAATAAACTTGAAAATAAAAAAAAATATCTGCTTTAAACAAAACTTTTACTAGTATGATTAATTTATATGTATAAAAAAAAACATAGCACAAGCCTTGTTTATGAAATAAGAATTGTGAGCTCTGCATCTCTCATGGAATTCTGACAACATTTTGCTGACCATCAGAAATAGAGCTTGTCTGTAAAAAATTGTACAAAATATCAGTATCTTTCTGTATATTTATAGTATATTTATGAAAATAGTTGATGGTTCATTATTAATTAGGTAACTTATGTCATATGCAGGAAAAACGAGTTGTCAAGAAGTCGGTTAAAAGTACTACTATTTTTGAGATAAGTGTTAGTTTCGATAGTAGTGCAATAAATGGCATGTCTCAGTAGAAGGATTGGGTGTGGAAGGTTTCTCCATCAGTGGTCAGATATGTCAATCAAGGAATGTAATTTCCCCCTGTTTT
The DNA here is from genome assembly GCA_024699665.1 of Ostrea denselamellosa. Taxonomy (NCBI): domain Eukaryota; kingdom Metazoa; phylum Mollusca; class Bivalvia; order Ostreida; family Ostreidae; genus Ostrea; species Ostrea denselamellosa. The sequence goes on from JAMZEH010000011.1 coordinate 807,579, forward strand.
GAGGGTTACAACTCTCACTCTCAATAGATAAAGTACCATCAAATTTTTGATTTTTTTCTCTTCAAAAATCATACACAAAGGCAAAACAGAAATTCAGATATTTGTTGTGCTTAATTACATTGGTTTAGCACTATTACATTAATTACATTGGTTTTGCATTATTACATTAATTACATTGCTTTAGCATTATTACATTAATTACATTGGTTTGGCATTATTACATTGGTTTGGCATTATTACATTAATTACATTGGTTTGGCACTATTACATTAATTATATTGGTTTGGCATTATTACATTAATTACATTGGTTTTGCATTATTACATTAATTATATTAGTTTAGAACTATTACATTAATTACATTTGTCATTAGTTTACAATTATTACATTAGTTTAGAACTATTACATTTATTACATTGGTTTAGCACTATTACATTAATTACAATGGTTTGGTACTATTGCATTAATTACAATGGTTTGGCAATATTACATTAATTGCATTTGTCCTTGGTTTAGCCAGCTATACCTCCATGAACATCCCACGGACAAGGACGGTTTCTTTAAAATGCATGTTAATACAGGTCCAAGTTGTGGAGGGAAGTAGTCGATGAACATTTCATACAATAGATTCGTGTTTCAAGACTGCAAAGAGGAAATGAATCTATCTCCTGGTTTACCTTGTGTTGGAGATCTTAATGTTAATAATTGATATCAGTTGAAATAAACTCTTCTCAGTCACTGGAGGTCGTATTTATCATATAATGATACCTTATGGACTAAGATCTTCGATTTTTATTGTTGATTATTCAAACGAAGCTTATGATGGTCCGTATAAGTAGTACTAAACCTTTGATATACCTGTTGAGTAGAGCCGTTGAATACACGAGTAAAACACGACAGACTGTCGCTGTGAATTATGCATTTCTTCTTAACAAGTTTGGTATAAGGGGTTCTCGTAAAGATCCTCAGATTATTGGAACCGCACCGGGATCAAAGGTCATCTGACCCCACGAGAATTACTTTTCGATGCCTGTGTTGTACTGATGCACTTTCTTTGCCAACATATCGGTGAATTATTCAGAATGAACAGATGGTCTTTGCTTAATTAAGGTAACTTGCAGCAATGGATTCCAATCAACAGGTTCCCTGGAGAGGATTCACCTGAAGGACTGGAGGAATGCTGAAGTGCTCATCAATTTAATATACTGTGACACAACAGGTGGTAATCCGTACCCTAATGTTAGTGTACACGCTGAGAATAAATGTGTTAACTCTTACATGTGATGTCGGATGAATTCCTGCTTGAAATAATACAGTACACTTTATCACAAATCTTTATTCAACAAGGAAAAGTAAATCGCCCATCCCCAGACATTCTATTTCATCCATCTGTCTATTTTGCACATGTATGCTGAATTTTTCTTGAGGTCCGATTTCATCGATTCACGTAACGATCTATGATATGAAAATTTTTATATGCCTTATGCAGATAATATGCAAATAGATGTATTCGGCAGCAACTCGAAGCGACCCAAATCGGTGTTTACTTTAAACTGCATAACTACAATATATTCACTAAAAGCAAATCAGTTAAAACGGTACTAGCAAAGTTTGGCTTTTGTTTCAGCCAGAGGCTTGACGCTAATTGTTTATGCATTTTTTACTGATAATATTTGCACACAGAAAATGGAATTAAAGTTGCGTTCTCGGAAGTGTATTGCGTTGAAATGTGTATGTAGAGATTTTGATCTTCTGGATCAGGAAAACGCTGTCATTTGAAGCGTGACTCGTACATTAAATAAACTATTTCTGTGTATTTGCTCTGTCAATTTAAACTTTATTTTCGTAATGAACTTAATCCCCTTTGACTCTGCAGGAAAGAAAACATGAAAATCAAATTGTTATCAAAAGTGGAGATTCTTTTTAAAGATTTTGGGTACATGTAAAATCTTTCAAATAATGGGAACAATTTTCATATTGGGATATTAATTAATGTACATGATAAACCGACTACGCTGAGAAGTGACAGTTTGAGGACACCTATCTTATAATCAGTTTGGTGTATCGATCTTGAGCGTCAATACACGGTATCTAGTGCCACACGGAGTAAGCTCAGTCCGCGCGGAGCACCCGATGAGTAACATCAAACACTACGGACCTCCAGGACTGCAGAGGGCGTCAAAAGGACTTGTTCATGATACGAAAAACTTTTAAATGATTTTACATGTGAGGAAAAGACGCTTCATTTCTAAGTCTGAACGTCACAGAAGTAAGAAGTGGACTTAACATTGAAATTCAGCAATGGGTTTTAGTACACACCGGTTTGTAGGGACTGTGGACCCAAATTTAATATGTGGAATTTGCAGTTCTGTTATCGAGGATGTTGTGTTGACGCCTTGTGGGCACACATTTTGCTTCTGTTGTCTGGAAACTTGGATGAGTAAACCGGGAGTGAATTCATGTCCGGAGTGCAGAAGCATTATGTCACTGAAGGACGCAAAACCAGTGTTGTGTCTTCGCAATCTCGTAAACGGTTTTGATGTCATGTGTGACAACAGCGACCGTGGGTGCAAAGTAGTTGTGAAACTTGAACGATTAAAAGCACATCTTAGGGTGTGCGGATACACTCTTGAAAAATGTGCGGGGTGTTCAGAAATGGTGAGTCGGTCGGAACTCGCAAACCATCAAATGACTTGCGAGGGCATTGCAGCATCTTCGAAGGATGAAAACTACGATTCCTTCATGCATAAATCTATGGAAGCGATATCTCTAGAAAAGAAAGCTACATCTTTAGAATTTTCAGGACTTTTTGCGAAAATTTCGTCTTTAGAATTTCAATTAAAATCTTTGAAAAGAGATTTGCAAATATCCGAGTCGAAGAATCGTGTGCTTGAAAGAGAGTACCGGAAGTCCAAGGAAGAGCTGCAGCAGAAGAGAAACGAGGTTCTGGATGTGCAGTATGCCGAGTTCGACCCGGACTACGACTACGGCTACACACCACAGACAGTGGCCAAGTTGTCCTTGCTCATCGCTAGATTTCTGTTGAAGAAGCCGTCGTATGTGGACGCGAACAAGATTTTTGCAGCAGTTAAGCGTTCCTACGAGCAATACGCTCGCTGTGGCACCCACTATGAACACGATGTCCACATGCTTGTTGCCACTGCTTTTGCAAGCAACTGGTTCGGCGAAAGTCAAAGAATCAGTTTCCACTGTTGGCTCCAGAGCATCGCTAGGTATCGCCAATACGCTCATTCTGAAATGGACTCGTGTGAACATCGCATTTATCAATGAAAGAAGGCATGAACTATAGTAAAAAGGACAGTTATATGAAAATTCTTAATTAAATACTGTTATAGAATATAATGTTGCTCAGTGACAGTGTTGCCACCATTGCTAATTTCATTTATACTACATATAATGTTGCAAAGTCGTGACGCATGTGCATACATAGAACATTTCAATGTTATTGAACGTGTATCAACAATTCTAATACGGGGTTGTAACGACTTATAAGCTGTGTATTTGGTAGCCATCCCCTCTGATTAAATATTCTACTGTATAACATTTTAAATCTCCGTGTCCGTTTCCATCTTTCACGGTCGGAATCGACTATCCTGTGTTAAATATTCCCGTCAGTTTAGTAATCCGGCCTCATTTTCCTATCTGCTTGGATGGCTCTCGACACCACGCATATTTCTGTGTAATAATCTCAAACATGTGATTTTATCTTTATGTATTGAACTAGGGAACTTCAAACTAGCAAGTATGTGATGACAGTGTAATGAAGTCCTTTAAACTTTAGTATTCTTAGTGCAGTAAATTGTTTCCAGCGAATGGACAATTAAAGAATTTAATTGTGTTTTGATATTTTTCTTTGAAAAACGTTGTGAAAGCTAGTTTGAAGTCGCGTCATCTTCAATTACTAGTTTGCTGAAATAATGATAGTCATTATCCGTATAGTAAATTACAACTATTAACTTTCAAAATGACAGACTTCATAAGTCATTTAAATTTTCATTATACTACACAAATTCACGTGCATGTTTTTAAAAATACGGAGCATGCTTTTCATTCAATTTTAAAAGTTGTTTTTTTTTTAAATTGATGATGGTATGTATGAGAAGGCTTCATATGGCTCCATTCAAAAGGCAAGTAGGCATGGAGAGTGTGTGTGTGTGTTGGGGGGGGGGGGGGGGGTATGGAGTGTTAAATCTTTTCCTGATTTACATCTCATTGAAAATCCGTTCACATCTCTGAATTTATTCACACCTTTGTGTAATTTACCGTTTTATTCCAGGAATCGGTAATAAACCATTACTGTGACAGTGTTTCCTATTTTATCGTTTGTGTTCACTTCCTGACGTCGAGCTACAGGATTGATTGTTCTTGAAATCAATAGATCCTATCTCGAACAGTCATATCTATCGGAACCCGGTGGTGGCCGAGACCCATTTCCTGTGATTATTGTATCATAAAACGGTAAAACAAAGAAAAGAAACAGCAATTACAAAATAAAGTCTCTTCTACAATGAACCACAACTAAACAGTGTATGCTGTACAGTTTGTGTTTTAACACTAAAGCTTCTTATTGAGTGCTCATAAACACCCGGGCTTAGCTTCAAAAACAAGTTAATTGCAGTTTAGAATCGAAGCACTGAGCGCGTAAAATGGACTATTGGGGGACAGTAATGTTCCTTTGATAGGTCAATTTATGAAGTAGATCTTAGGAGTCTTTAATGTCTGGGACAAGAATTAAGATGTCCTTTACAAGATGAGTAACTGAGCACACACACACACACACACACACACGCCTTTGAATTAAATCACAATGTCATTTTAACTTCACTGACAGGAACACAGACATAGTTTTACGAGGCCGTGATAATGATATTCATGGACTGCATGGTGACACCCTCCCTCTGTTAACAAAAAAAAAATCAAATCAAATCATCGAATAGATATAATCATTTTCGTTTAAATGATTTTATTTCTTTATTTTTGTTGTGAAAAGGGGGTGTATATGCAACATAGTGGAAAATTCTATTCGAAATCCAAGTACAAATATAAAGGTGTTCTGTTGTCCATTGGGGACGTAGCAAGCGGTACCTAAAAAAATTGGGAGGAGGGGCACAGAAGTAGGTATACATTACATGCACATCTCACAAACACCGTGCGCATTTTACAGACAGGAGGTGTAGGGCTTAGCTGATCACGTCAATCAATTTTTCTATGATTGACAGGCGGTATTTAATAGATATGGGCAGAGGTAAATTATGTGAGCGTTGATTTATAATGTATCCAGTTATTTTCTGTTTTAACAAAAATGATAATACAAAAAAAAAAAAAAATAAATATTACTAATACCTCCCATTTCGACTTTAGATGATTATTATTTTTGTGACCTTTCAATTTATATAAAGTTCGTTTTTATATTGCCCTTGTTTTACATGTTAAACGCTTTAGAGTAATTATATAATTAGATAAGGCGCTATATAAAAATAGTATAATAATAAAATAATTGACTACAACATGTATTCCACTGGGAGAAGGTTCGGTCAAAGCATTGTATTAAAAATCTTTTTTTTCTTCAAGCTACTGTTAGGGTGCCTTCAATCAAGATTGGTTGATATGAACTGAAGCTAACCTTTATGAATCGTCAAATAAGGTGCGGTCAGTTTGGATCTGTTAACAATGCTCATGTAGTACAGTGAAAATTCCCGTAGTTTCTCGCCGGCCGGTCTGGTTCATTGTGTTCCTGTATGTTACATATACGTCAAAAGCTCCTACACGAGAGGAAAAATATATTTTGCTGTGGCTTTCAACTCGACATTTAGATTTATCAATGACGTATCTATTAATGCTAATTTTCATTCATTCCTATGTCGATTCGATATATCTCGGTGAACTCGAAAATAAAAGACACCACAGAGTCTTCCGTATCTGCTTCAGACTTGGATATTTAATTGAACACAGATGTTATCACCTGCATATATGGTGTTTATATCTCAACGGATTCGATAGCCAAGGGCATGTTCTGCATATAATCAGGTTTTAAAATGAGGCAGACAAATAAGTTGATGTTATGGGGTTTCAACAGTGTCGTTTAAAGTCAGCATTTCACAAATTCTATGGTCGTTATATAGTCTAATTTACATATACAACCTGTCATTATGTCGAATGCTGTCTAATCAATTTTGACTACGGGTTACCTTATGTACTCCATTTACTTGATGAAGATATAGGACTCGCAGTAGGTGCGACCAGTGTACAGGGGATACTTACTCCTCCTAGGCATCTGATCCAGGGGTCTGTGTTTCTCTTGCCCTTAATTTTTGTATTTAGGAGAATTAGGAGATTGATCAAATTCGTTATCTTCATTTTCTTCATGGAAGATATGACTATTAAATAGAACATGCAACATACCCCAGTGGCGGATCTGAAGAGGTGTAACAGGGAGTTGCACTCCTCCTTTGGATAAAAATCTTAAAACAAAAATTGTGATTTTGTGCAAGTTTTAGGTCGTCAATCCGCCCCGTTTTGGAGGCAAAAAATGTACAATTTGGGTCGCAATCCCTTCTATTTGAAAATGTTCAGGATCCACCACTGAACTCTGCGTATACTTGAGACATCTGTCCTGATTTTATGTAACTGGCACTATGTAATCGGTCTGTGCAAAAATCCAGAGGCAGAATAGAGACGATAATCATCGAGTGCAATGATACAGGTAAATACAGGTAAATTGTAAAAATCAACCAAGTTCCTAGTAATGTGGTAGGTACGAGAAACGCGTAAACTATTGTAGTACAGCACCATGGATATTGTAGTACAGCACCATGGATATTGTAGTACAGCACCATGGATATTGTAGTACAGCACCATGGATATTGTAGTACAGCACCATGGATATTGTAGTACAGCACCATGGATATTGTAGTACAGCACCATGGATATTGTAGTACAGCACCATGGATATGTTTAAAAGGACATTGGAAATATCAAAGGTTAGTTGTATATTAAAAAATTTGGACAATTTTGTAAATAAAAAATGTGGAGAATTTTTATGCTTTTTTCACGCATTTGCATGAACATGTCAAACGTGTGAAAATTCCTTTATCAGGAATAACTGATAGTATAAAGTACTTCTAGAATAAATCATATAAAATACAAGAGAAATGGGGAACGTTCCAATAGTAGACGCATACACCGGAAGAAAACGCATTGAGTGCGGATCTGCTGCCGCGGGCTGGGATAGCGCTTTACGTGGAAAATATTTTTTTTTTATTTCGTTTATTGGAAATATTCACAATGTACGATAATAAACCCCGTATGCATTCCGACAGTAAACATGTTATCACTCTTAATCCTTACTAAATAAATTCCAAAGTTATAAGGGAGTGATTTATTTCAAGGGGTGGGGATGGAGTGGGGTGGGGGTTGGTTAGAATTTTCAACAATAAAAAAAGTAACCCTCTTTAAAAAAAACCCAGTAAAATGTTTAATTTAAACCCAAGCTTAAAATCCTAAATCCGGGGTGGAAGAGTTGTCTCCTTCAATATACGAGTTCGATCCCTTTTTACTGCTTGCTTGAATCGAGTTTTGCATGTAATGAATAACTGACTTTATATGTTAAGAATAAGGAGTAAGGTATACCATCCTCTTGCTAAGCGCCTGATTATTTTCCCGTTTCTTTGCCTAGTTATGATTATGTAATTTCTTTTTCGTCAGTTTCTAATGATGAACACAAAAGTGACAGTCCTAACTGTATAAACGTCAACAACTTTCTGACAAGGCAGTAGCATAATATAATGTTTGCATCGTCCAGAAGTTTGCTGTTGGCAAAATAGTGAAAGTTGTATAAACATTAATTCCTCTAATCATGACCAGTGGTTAATCGAGTATAAATAAAGGTGTTACACAGACAGAAATAGATATACGTTTCGATACGTCTCAAGATCCAAACCATATATAGCACCGAGTGAGTAAGATTACTGACGATGCTAAGTAGGTGTTTCAATTACGAGAAGTTTACCCTTTCATCACCTGTAAGTATGAAAATTGTAAATGACAGAAGGATATCAAACGAATCAGGGCATTTTGAGCATAATTACTTCATGATAAGTCTGTCATTTGTCCCCATTAACTTAGCTTACAAATGCAATAACTCAATTTTAAAAATTCTTTTATTTATTTATTAATAAACCTTGATGGCATTATGCTGTACAAATTCAAGAGAGCCCCACCCCTATGGATCCGCGCTTGCAGATTTTCCACAAAATTCAGTTATTGTTCTCCCGTCTAAATTCTAATTACAACACTTGGTGTGTTTGTTTTAAAATTCCCGACGGTGTGAATTTCAGATTTGTTGGTAAGGATTCTGAATGATCGCTGTTACGGGGGTGTACTGTAAACCGGTTGTAATAACCACACACACACCATCCGTAACAGGTGATATATTTTACTACCATAAGGTCGATGTATGGCCTGTACAGCTCTGAAACATAAACAATTATATACATACACAATCACACGCCACGTAAAACCTTAGGAAAATAATTTACTACGATGAACATAAAATTTCTCACAAATCAATGTGAGAAATTTAAGAAAATGATTTAAAATAACTTAAATCTTACATTGAGATTCTTTATCCATAATGCATTTTAATGTAATAAATCAGATATTTATAACATTTATGCGAACTATATGGTAAAGTGGACATTTAACACACAAAAGAAATTATATGCCAAACACAGATCTGTACTGCAGTGACTCTTTTCCTTTGTGTAACCTGGTTACAAAATTACCACACGGGGAACTCTGATTTCTTGCCATATATGGACAAATACACTAAACATCACAGAAATACGTCCAGCACATACAGCTTACCAGATATATCGGAGCCAAACTATCACAAAGAGGAATATTACTGTTCTCAAGGAACCTGTATAAAATATTAATTTCAATACTTTGTGTTAATGAACGGAATGAAATTATGTATTTTATTTAATATTTAACACTCACACTAATTAATAAGTTAGATTCATTTTCTTACCTAAGTCATATAAAATTGTCAAAAGATACAAAGGGAAAACCACCCTTCAACAATATGCGGGTAAATACTACTGACTATCTGAAGATCCAACTTACACCAAAAATCCCAGGACATTTAACCTTTGACACCAACACTAGCCAACCAAAATGAATTAAATAGACCTTGAAAAACAACTGCATGCTTGATTAAATCATAAAGAGAACCATTGAAGTTACTTATTTTAATTAGAGAAATATGGAAGACCATTATAGAACCAATAAAGATTATGTTTAGCAACTGTATATTTTATTTACACTAGATTTAAAATAAATTCTAAGTATCAATATAATTAAAACTACTACAGTATGGTACCAAAGAGAAAACAATAAGTGTCAAGAAATTAAGGGCTAAATACACTCCATTATAAAGTTTGCATCTTCCCTGCCTGGACATTATACGGTCTACATACATGCTAGCTATAAGTAGTTATTGGGAGTGGTATTATTTTGTCCATACTAGGTATACATTCGAGATTTTTAGATTTTTCCATGTGCAAGAAAATCTTATTATTTATTTGTTTATGTTTTTTAATTTTTTTTAATTATCATTTTCTTAATTTTTAAAAAATTATTATTATTATTATTATTCATGGAAATAAATGTATACTAATTAATGTATGAAATAAAAGGATATGCATGAAATAAACGATATGACATAAAATATTGTTCAATGAAATTGGCCTTAATTTAAGTTTGCGCTTCCGTCATATAATTATTACAGAAATAAAAAAATAGACACACCTCAATGAAATATTTTCTGACAAAAAAAAAAATATATGCTGAAATAGTCAATACCAACTAAACATTAAAAGTACATGAAAGGGGGGGGGGGGGGGGTGTCTGGCGGAAGTCCTGGCCACAAGCATCTCGAGTTATTGGTCGTTCTAGAAAATTCGCTTATAGGTGGTGTTGTAGGTTGACTTCCGGCAATAATTCTGGAAGGAGCACGCGAGAGCAAACTATCAACACCGAATAAGTGAAACCGCGCGATTTGAGAACAATACAAGAAGAAGGTTTAGAGAGTAACGGTCAGAATCGTTGATCAGAATGGCGAAGTGGGGAGAAGGGGACCCACGCTGGATTGTGGAAGAAAGACCAGATGGAACCAATGTAAACAACTGGCACTGGTGAGAATCAAAACCGGCTACATTATAAAACGCTGACGTGATAAGTCAGTTCAGAAAAAGCAAAATTTATAGGAAGTTTGTGAAATTTTATGAAAAGATATTTAAATACGTATTTTGATGACATTTGGTTGATGGAGATGATCCTGTAACGTGCAGTAAATATGGCCATGGTTACGTGAGATAGTATTGGGTGTAATTTACAGTTTTATATTTCTTAACCTTTCAGTGCATGATATATCTATGATAAGCCTTAAACAAACGAAATTAAATTGAAATGTTGCCATAGCGATCACTTTCATCAGATTGGGTATAACTTTAGGTGGAAGGGGTAAAAGAATCAAAGTTGTGTGTCTTCGAGGGCAAAGACAGTTTAAGGAGGGAAGAAAAATATACTAGTTAGGGCCATATGGACTGTGGGGCTCAGTGGTTTGAGCACCTGACAAGTAATGCAGGGATCCTGGGTTTGATTCCTGGTCCAGCCATAAATTTTCTCTTACTCTTTAGTTTCAAGCAACGTCGCAATATATTTGAGTCATCAGTGACTGTAATGATTTTTTAAAAAAGAATATATTGAGACTGATAAGATACAGTGTTCTATATGTTTCAGGGTAGAAAAGAATGCCACAAATTGGTCAAAAGACAAACTAAAGGAGCTGCTTACTGGAGTTGTAGTTGAGGATGATAAACGTAAGAATTTAACAGTGAAGCGTTCTTTGTATGAATTGCTAACAGATATTCTTGCCAAAAACATAACAATTTGATTTGTACATCTATCCATAATTTATGCTAAACAGTGATCGTACAACGGACCATAATGATAGATATGCGATCGTACAATGAATAGAACAAATTATTGTCAATATAATAGAATATTTTTGGTACGTTGTGTGATATGTTGTGTCACACTTGGTCATGTATGGTTGCCTTTAAACACGTTTCTGTTTGGTAACTTGAGATATGGTTGATCATTGTTATAAGCTTTGTTCAGGGTCGGCATGCAGCTGTGATGTACAATACATGTATCATGTTAATTTTTTTTTTTTCATTCATTAGCGTATGGCCTGTAGTTCACTACAGACCCCATGACCTTTTGTCTTTGTTCAGACAATGGCGGAATACAGATGCTACTACTGTCACGTAGATTTATGTAAATTTACATCTGTCATAAATCGCTATACCTCGAAGCATCCAATAGAAGAACTAAAATATAAACAGTATCTTCTAAACGCTACAACAGAAAAAGTATGGTACGAAACGAAGAGACACATTGGTATCATCCCAAATATCTTCTTCATGATGGAAAAACTATATTACCAGTAAGTCCTGGAAATATCGGTATTTAAACAACAAACAAACAGAATTAATGTAACCAAAAGTAGATAGAATATTATTATATAATCTATTTTTATCAAATTCTTCTCTCTTATTGGTGAGAGAGAGAATCAGATAGATAAATAGATAGACAAATAGATAGGGGATGTCCTCAATTCCCATAGCAATCCAAATTATAATGAAGTTGGATACACTTCCATCCCCAGCGACCAACACACAGAACTACTTTCTTTCTGTTTTGATTTACATTGCAGTGCTGATGTATTAGGTCTTCTATGAGAAATAAGACACATTATCATGAAATAGACAGGTCATTTTCTCGATATCAAGCAAGACATAATGCTATAATACTCATATCACTTTGGTAAAAATTAATACATTCTTTGTATGATATTTGAATAATAGCATAAAACAGTGATACTATATTCAAATAAGTGGTATATCAAGCATTAATAAATCTTGCCCTGTTCGTTTTGAAATGCATTTTTCATTGAGAAGGGGAGATCGCTTGATCTGCCTCTCAAAACAAATAAAAAAAAATGTATCACATTTTATCATATGACATCATGTCACATGTTGATTGCGATTATATTTTACTGTTGGATTTCATACTAGTGACAAATGTTGCATGCAAGTGTAAGTTTTGGTGTTTTAAGAAATCTTTGATAAAATCACAAGCCGCACATTTGTGCTTTTTCTGATACGCGAAAACTTGTTTACTATAGCTATTCACACCCTATAGACGAGTCGTGAATTTCTAGGTTAATAACATAGACAGGACAGAGGATGCAGCTACGAAACTGACACTGGGGTATCCCAAGGTGTTTTTTTAAAAATTCACTGGATGGTATTAGATTAAGAAATTTAAAAAAACACACACACAACATGAAACCAATCCCCTTCCCCACATCATATTTGATAAGGTCACTTGAAAAAAGCATTCTTGGGTAAAGGGTATTCAAAATAACAATAAAATCAATCAATCAAATCAAAATAGATCAAATAGTGGGTGGCACCCTTTTCACAGGGGAGAATTAAGGAAAAATAAATTATTCAAAATTGTTCCTATCATGGGTCACAGGGGTAATGTGCAGTCACAATAGGAGTTTGATGTGGTGATGTATAGGAAAAATCTTTATAAACATCTTCTCAAAAAGAAAAGGGTCCTGATTAGTCATTGAATATGCAAGCATTCTCTGATAACAATAGAATTAAGTTTGTTCAAATCATAACCCTCAGGAGTAGGGTGAAGCTACAATGGGGGATAAATGTTTTATGTGAAGACATATAGGAAAAATCTTTTTAAAAATCTTCAAGAAAACAGGTCCGTGATTAGTCATCAATAATATGTAAGCATGCATAACACGCCATCTAGTGAGAGAGAATGGGTTACCCCAAAAACAGGAAAGTGGTTGTAGAAATCCAACAAATTGTCACGTGGTGGGAGGTGTTATTCATCCGTTTCCTTAGGTGCATTGTGTAGTTAAAAAATGAAAAAGTTGAATTCCACCTGTCACCACTATTTTTAGCAGCATGCAATTCCAAGAAAAGAGGGCTAGTTCAATCATTTTACATAATATATATATATATATTTATAATGTTTGAATATTCCAGATTTTTGTGAACTCAAAGAAGTAACAAGCATTGAAGGGGAAGCATCTACTAATAACAGAAAAGCTAAATTAATTTTCTTCTATGAATTTGTTATCAAAGGGGAATGGTCAGGTAAGAAAAATACAAGAGAGTAGGACTTATTACTCATTTCATGATGTAAACTTGAAATTTTTTGAAATTATTTGATTTAAAGAAAAGCAGATGATTTAAAAGTTGTTTTTTTTTTTCCTAATGCTGAATATACTGTTTGAATAAGAAAGAAAAATGTGTTTTCTAGGCAAATTCAAGGACAGTGAGAAGAAATTTGAAGGCAAATTTGAAATACCTAATCTTAGTGAAGAAAATGATACAGATGAAATTGATGTAAGTACAATGATTTTTTTATTTTGGTCAAGTTGCAAAATTAACTGTTAGGTTGGAAAAACATGGGTTGGGAATTGAAATATCAGAAAAGTACAGATAAGTGACCATACAGGGTAAAAATCATAACAAATTCACACTTTATTCCCCTATGAGAGAAAAATAACTAAATTGTTATTGGCTTTTTAATGAAATTTAATGATAATAAACTCATTTTAACTGTCTGTAGTCATATAGTTCATTCAAGATACCTACTATTTTGAAAACTGATGCAGAACTGTTTTTGAGTCACCTGAACTTTTCATAGTCAAAACAAGGCACCAGCTCTTTTTATGTGTACATGTCACATGACTTAACTATCGACATGGCACCAAAGTTGACAGCTCTGAAAAAGCTTCTGCAATGAAAATTTTCTCTTCTTTCTGCTGGCTTCCGAAACTGATTTATCATTAACCTATATCAAGTTGTTGAATACTTTGTACATACTTTTAGAAATCCTGGTGTTCTCACCCCTGAATGTGGTTTCCTGGTTAATAGCAAGTGTTTAAAGTTTACAGTCCTGTGAAATGCTTACACATTCTTCTCACTTAAAACAAACGCTGCGTTTGCAAAGACTGATTTTGGGAGTCAAGGTTTTATGTAAATACATTGTGTATCCAGTTTAAAAATATTTTATAATCCATTTATTCATAAAAGATCTTTCTTTCTATAATAAAAACCTGTCAATTTCAACCAATCCAAAATCATGTCCATGCCCTTTTAAGGTCAAATGGTCAGATGTCATTTTCAAAGGCCTGTGTTTTTGAGAAAAAAAATATGTTAATTAGAATGTTTACTGAATAAATGAGTATTTGTAATGCAAATTTCTTTCAGCCACAAGTTGAAGCATCTGGCTATCTGAGAGTCTACTATATATAAAACATAGCAAGCATCAGAATTATTTTGAAAGTTGAAGATAAAGGTCACTTCCAATTCACATATAGAAAAAAATTAGAAGTACAATGTATTGTTGAAAAAAATGTTAAATTGTAGCAGGGAGTCTCAAAAGGTTAAGAAATCCCCCCCCCCCCCCAACTTTTAACCGCAAATCAAATTAAAAAAAAAAATTCTACTAGTGCAACATGGTAGTTGTATCACTGTAACTGCTGATATGCATGATATCCATGATTGACGTAGAATGTATTTTCTTTGATAGTTCAATGTAACAATCTCCAAGGACACAGATGAGGGATACAGAGTAAAGGAATTTCTCAGGAAGAGTGGAGTCACAGTCATCAGACAAAAGATGGCAGAATATTTAAATAATTTAAAGAATGGTCAGATATTTGTCAGATATTTGTCAGCTGTTTAAACATCTTTATAACTTCATAATTTACATTCGTTGTATGTATTTCATATACACAGTGTTGGATACTTTAGTGTAACCCATTCCATACAAAATGTGTATCTTTACCAAGCCATCAAACAATAATGTTCTCTGTCTCCTTGCTATTTGACAGTCACATCCGCTATCAGGAAAGGTGTGAATCGGGTGTCCCATACCTTTAACAGGTGCTAACTTCAGGCGATGAGAACTCCTGGTTCCTTTAATTTCACTCATGTAACTTTGTAACAGAATTAAATATTGAAACAAGGCTCACATTTGTGTAAAGGATTATCAGTATGTTCAATCCAAATAATATTTGACCAAATTTTATTGGTGTTTATGTTTAAGTAATAAATTATGTTGAATATAGTCCAAATGTTTAATGATTTAGATGCATGTGCTTTGCACAAAATAGGTATTGTATTTTGGGAACTTGAACAGCAAAACTGAATTTTTTGAATAAAAACAAGACAAAACTAGCCCCGAATTTGAATTGAAATAGGACTAAAGTATTTTTTATCGGCTGCAGAAAAATTAGCCATGATTCTTTTCATTTAGATGGGTTTTACTGGTACTGGGCGACATAATAAAATTAACTTTGAAGAGAGAGTAAAAGTCGCATTTATTAATAAACGTCAATCTGTACACAGAGTTACCGTTCCTTACACTTGCATATACCTCAATGTCTCCAGGGTTTTTCAAGATTCTTGTAAAATGGTCAAATAAAGTTACAAATGGTTTTTTGTTGTATGAATTGATTACAGAGTCACACCGGTGAAATTGTAAGAATCCTTAGACCTCCGCTCTAAAAGTTTAAAACAACCTTGTTAAAGATAAACTGTACTGTGTAGGTGATTCATGTATTTCACGATATTTGGAGTGGGTGCATTAAATCCTTTAATTCAATTTTAATGCAGTCATTGGTACCATAGTTTCATAACCCATAAGACATTGAATATAACACTGCAAAAGATAATATTCATGTTCAGTGGATTCAACTTTATTTTTTGTGTTTTTTTTAATTTCATTTAATTAATTTAGGGCAGATCAGTCTTTTAATTCTTGGAAAGTAATGATATATGTATATATATAAATATATATATTTTTTAAAAGAGTTCAGCAAAGGTGTTATCTTGCCAACCAAAGGAGGACATCAAACGTCTGTCCAAACTGCAGCAGCAACTGTAAGCGTTTTCTGGAATGACTGTGTTTTGTAACATGAATAAATCTGAAAAAGAAAACACTAGATGAAAATATCAAGTAATATAAAATTCATGTAGATCTTGAAATTTATCACTGAATTAATGATAATTAAAGTGTATTTTGTCAATGTTTTCCAGAATAAAGCCAGAGAAGAGATGAACAAACTGGTCATAGATCCTAAAGCCTCCAAACCTCTAGGTGTAAAAATCCACACCAAAAAAATTGTGGGCAAAGAAGAGTTCAAGTGTCGAGCAGAGGACCTTTATAGAGCCCTTACTGATGTTCAGGTAAAAAAGATACAGACAAGAGTCCGTGCTTACTGTCATTTAGTGTTCTGAAGACTTGTTATGTACAATGCACACGGGTATTTGAAGTTCCCTTATATATGTCATATGTACTATGTTGTCTTTCTTTTAAACAAAGTGGTCCTAAAGTGTTTAATTTCGATATATATATATATATATATATATATTTATATTCTTATGGTTAATGACAAATGAAGACATTACAATAATTACAAAACTATGTGAATATATAGTTAAAACCTTCAGAAAAAGAAGGGAGACTGTAAAACTACAGAAATGTATTTAGTAAATACAATACATTTATGTAAATACTTTGATATATACTATCACTTATGTGTACAATCCATATGCACGAATCACTTGTTTGAGTATTTCCAACACTACATTCACATTGAGTTTGCAATTAGCATTGTAAATCTTCGCTGCATTTTGATGTTTTCCTCTCCTCAAATTGTCATTTCTGTTATGCCATCTGGGCCCAAAATTGAAATAAAGTTATCTTATATATATATATATATATATATATATATATATATATATATATATACTTATTACTGCTCATTTACAGACATATTTATATACAGATTTTATTATTCTGTATAATTTGAAGAACTTTT
This sequence comes from Ostrea denselamellosa, assembly GCA_024699665.1. Classification (NCBI taxonomy): domain Eukaryota; kingdom Metazoa; phylum Mollusca; class Bivalvia; order Ostreida; family Ostreidae; genus Ostrea; species Ostrea denselamellosa. The sequence goes on from JAMZEH010000011.1 coordinate 824,593, forward strand.
CTTTATGGAAAATCAGAAATAACCATGAGTGATAGGTACACAGCAGCACTTTCAGTTTTTCTCTTATTTTATAGATGGTTCAGGCATTTTCTGCTAGCCCAGCTGAAATGGAGGTGGAAAGAGGAGGACAGTTTTCTTTACTCCATGGAAATATAATAGGGGAATTTGTAGAATTGGTAAGTGAATGTATTCCTCTAACCAATGAAAAAACTGTATCAGATTAGAATTATCTGCCCCTGCTCTTGGTATCAGACTAAAATTATCTGCCCCTTCTCTTGGTATCAGACTAGAATTATCTGCCCCTTCTCTTGGTATGTTTAGCTCTTGATTGAAAGATATTTACAGAATCCATATCTGCGTTTCATTTGATTAATTTTCTAAATAAGAAAATTTGTTATTATAATCACCAATACAACAGAGTTACAGTAGTTCACTGCATTTTTCTGAAGACAATCCCAAGACCCCAAGACAAAACGCCTCCTCCCTCCCCCCCTCATCATGCTATATATCATGCCACAGTTTTCAAATATATGTACTATAGTGTAATAAAAAAGACATTATTATTGTCATCTGTAAGCAATAGGATATTGAATAGTGTATTACATGTACTAAAAGCATTCTGTAAAATAATGATACAAGTATTTACAGTAATAAAGCATGGCTGAGACCCTCTCTTAACAAATTTTTCCATACAGTTTGTTGTGATGGAAAGTGATTTCAGAAATTACAATGTGTTGAATAAGATTGAACTGCTTACAGGTACCCAATCAGAAAATAGTGCAACGATGGAGAGTGAAGTCATGGCCAGATGCTCATTATTCAACAGTGACATTTGAATTTGATGAAAAAGATGACTGTACAGTGCTTAATTACACACAGACTGGGGTTCCCGACTCAGAATATGAGAAAACAAAAGAAGGCTGGGGTATAAACTATTGGAACAGAATGAAACAAGTCTTTGGATTTGGATCCAGTATATACTGAGGAATGTATTAAGTTTCCCCAAGATATCTCCAAATTTACAAAGATTTATCTCAGTATTGGTAATATTTTGCATTTACTGTGAAGAAAATGCAGACCGACACAACTAACCTACACGAAGTGTCGTTACTGATCAATACATTTACTGATAACTGTATTTGTTTTCAACAGCAATGTGTTCATCAATATAAAATTACATATTCATAAATTGTTTATGAGCAATTTCTTTTGTCTCAAAACTGAGTTTAGTATATCATGTGCGACATATGACTTAAGTAAATGAAGGAATATATTCAGGAAATGATTTAAGGCTGTCATTGGTTAAAAACTCTCAGTGACTGATTGCAGTCAATGATTGAAAGCTAAACATAAATGAACACTTGAGTCATTTAAAATTTTGTTGGAAATTTCCTTGTAATTTTGTTTTGTACTTTTTAAAAAGAGATGGTTACTTAGTAATGTTCTAGTACTCTGGATTCCTTATTTTACATCAGGTTTCTGAAAGCATATGAAATTGTAGATACTGATAAAGATGTGCAGTCACAGATTTATGTCACCAGCATTCTATTTTCCTGCCATATGGGAATGGTACTGATACCCTTCAAAAATAGCATCAAAGTAGAACAAATTGTGAATCTTCATGTCAACAAATGGCATTTGTTTTAAAATTAACAGTGAATAAACCTAAATATACTAAGATAAACTCGAGTATTCATTGCTTACAATTTTACAAACAAGTGCCAATTTATTGACTTTTACTTTCAATTTAAGAGGAAGTAAAGAAATTAATTAACTCTTACAACATGAAGAATTAACTCTTACAACATGAAGTGAATTACAAGCCTTGAAGTACGAAGACTTAGCAGTTTATTACTTGGCATTTTTGACCTCAAAATCGGAAAAAATCAGTAGTATTTTGGCATTGGGGATTTTAATCTTTATCAATACCAGTTATATAAGGGGAAAAAATGCTGGTTGATCTTATTTTTATTCAATGTATTTAAAGAATATTTCTTAGTGTGATTATCTTCTGAAATTATCTTTTGAATTTACATAATATGTACTTCTCCGTCAGCTGCATGATAATACAATTTCAGATGATATTAGTGACGTCGGGTTCGTTTATTATAACATTAACATTATTTTCTTTTTCTTGACACAGTTCATCTGTGTGTGAATGACTGGATACTAGACTGATGATATGTTGTGTGCTTTACATCGATTATTTTGATCAATTTTTGGAAACAAGAACTATCATAGATTGATGCATGTTACAATTTATTATAGCAATCTAGGAAGAGTTTATAAATCATTCTTGGATCCATGTATTTTTCACATCGCTTTTCTACATGTCATACAAAATAATATATGTATTATGGTTTTTTGTTAAACAAAAGTTATTTATGAATGAGAATAGCAAGTTTAGAGGTATTTCTAGAGTTATATAATGTCATCAATACCAGATCAGGATGCAAAAACAATTTGTCAAGCAGAGAACCAGTGTTTTGGTAGTTTTGTCATTGTTGGAGGTATTTTATATTTTTTTTCTCTCTCTCCATATTTTGGAACATGAATTGTACAAATAAAAGATTTCATCTTGGCTCAATCACCTCAGTGAAAATTACCAGAAGGCAAATCTTTTGACAAATTCATTTGAGATAAAAGTGCCTTATGAGGGTTTAAGGTACTCGTCTTAAAATGACAGGCAACTAAATTTATTTTTTTTTTTACGCATATGTGATAATAATTTAGCCATATGTTTCTGAAATTTGGACCAGTTCTGGAGTTTTTAAGTGCCTTTGGCAGCCAGCAATGAGCTAACTCTTTTTCAAATGCTTGGGCAGTTCATTGACATAAATAGATTTTAGTTGCGAACGTGTAAAATGGCATTCACAAAACAATTTGTAGATAAAAACATAACGTATGAAGTTTTGTACACATGGGAATGTGCAGTGGCTATTTTCACTTCATTAGGAAATGTGAATTTCTTCACCTGGGTTTGTATCATCTTTGCTTCAAATATATGATTTAAAGTGGTATTATGTACGATTTCCAACTCGAAAAATGTTTTCATACACAATGAAATGGGTGAACAAGGAGAGAAAGGTGCCCAAGAGTGCGTGAATATGAAAAACAAAAATAAAGTCACTCTCAGAAGAGTTAAAGTCCATCAATTAGCTATAGAATATGTATATTTACCATAGGTTGTTTGTTGTTTTCCGCCACACTCAACAATTTTTCAGTTATCTGGTGGCGTCCAGTGTTTATTGGTGGAGGAGAGAACGCAGATACAATGTACCCGGATAGAGACCACCGACCTTTCGAAAGTAAACTGGCAAACATTCTAGCAATATATCGGCACAAGCGAGGATCGAACGCACGCTGACCAGAGGCGAGAGGCCTTGTGATTTTGAGTATGATGCTCTAACCACTCGGACAAGTAGAGAAACAGCTATTTGTGTACAAAAATTTTACTGTATGATATACTTGAAGAATAACTTTAATTTGGGGAAATTAGATGAAGGTTATTTATGCAATGCATATTTTGCTGCCCTTCAAAGATCAACTTGAAAGTCGCTTCGACAGATTGAGAATATATTGGAACTTGCACTGTTGACGGCCTACCCAAAGTAAGTCTTCAGATATCAGAAAATGCAATAATGGAAGGCTTTTAAACTTAAGATTTTTACTAAATAACGAGTCTTGCATGCAACATTGTCGCAGATATTAAATCCGACTCATGAAATACAAATACATATGCAAGTGGCTAATCGCGATACACTTCAATATGTGATGACTTCATCTGATAAAATGTGACGCACAATTTTTTGTTTTGATGAGACGGATCAAGCACCCCTCCCCTGACAAATGTATTTCAAATTGAATACGGTAACGTTTACAAATTCTTGTTAAATCATTCAGTCGAATATATAATTTGTCTAAATCTATTTGATTGATTAGATATTGTTTAACGTCCCTCTCGAGAATCTCTCACTCATATGGAGAGGTCATCATTGCCGGTGAAGGGCTGCAAAATTTAGCCTGTCGCGGTAGCTCAGTGGTTAGAGCGTTCGCTTCGTAACTGTGAGTTCGATCCCCGCTCGTGCCAAGACGAAAAATAGGTAGTGATTGCTCCTTCGCCAAACGCTCGGCATTTAGAAGTGAGAATCGCGGGTCTTTCAGATATGACCTTAAAAACGGATGTCACGGTAGGCGTTGTCACGTTAAAGAACCCTCACTGTTACGGCCCTGAGCGCTAAGCATAGGTCTAAATTTGTGGTACTTCACCTACAGCTGGTGACGTCTCAATATGAGTGAAAAATTCTCGACGGAACGTAAAACAAACAAAAAATCAAATCACATCGGCGCTCAGTTTTTGCGGTCTCATCTGAAGGACCGCCCCATTTAGTCGCCTCTTACGACAAGCAAGGTTACTGAGAATCTATTCTAACCTGGATCCTCACGGGGCTCTTTTATTCGCACATGCTATTACTTGAACATTACATGCGGAGAATATATTGATGGTTTACAACGGTGATTTATGTACTAAGTATATTGTATACGGCTTACTTAACGACGAGAAAATACCAGTAATCTGTGTATAAAACCGAAGTATCGTACTGCACATGTTGACTTTATGTTCCATTGAAGGCCCAAAACAGTGCTGCGATGTAAATTAAAGGGGGGGGGGGGGGGTTAGTTCCGGCAGCTGGTAGTCAAGAGAGTGGGGTCCCATAGCAAAGCAGGTTATACAAAAATAACGTGTGTTCCTCGGTTTGAATCTGACCAATCAGAGGACTAAATACAATGAGAAGTAAATTATATTTATATATTTTGCACATATGTAATATCAAATTATTCTTTATAAAGAGTCTACATTCTAACGGAATGTATTCACAATGTATATTTTCCTTTGTAGAATAAATATTTGAGAAATCAGAAACACACAAATCTCCGTTTTCATTAGAAATATCTTGAACATTCATGATAGCACACCGAATCCAATATTTGAAGCAGAATGGCTTTAATTATATTGAAGTAGTTGTTCCATAGTTCTGACAGGATTTTATCCCTTTTAAATTGGTTTTATGCTTGTTGAATGCTGAGAATATTTCGCCAAAAAAAGTATGGAATTTTAAGATATTGGGAGAAATCAGAGTTTTAAAATTGCATTCGTTTCTATACGCCTCTTCTTTACACGGGATATATTATGATAAAGCGATGTATGTACGTTCCTCCGATGTTGTTTGTTTCTAATTCTCTATCACACACATTATTTTAAGCTGAAACTTGCTGTGTAGCTTCTCGGTGGGTCACTTTGGACCATGTTGCAATGTTGGCCTTTATTGGAGAATGTTTGCCCTACATTATTTAAGGTTTCGTGTTTTATGTAGGGTACACGGTTTGTCCTATATAGGACTCCTTCCACAGTTTCCAAGTGTTTGAATTGGTATTGGAAGATCTGCAGGTGGTAAGGATTTTGATTTTCTTCAATTTCCGAGAAAAGTACAGGTAGGATTTTGTCAATTTTGAGGATTGATTGATTCATTGAGGTTTTACGCCGACTTGGCAATTATATATGATACATAGAAAGAGCATGGTTTGTCCGTCCAACTCCTCACAATTTCGAAGCCAGGGTGTTAGTTAAGAATTGTTTAGATTTTAAAAATGCATATGGCAAGAATTTTCATTTTTGACAGAACGATAGGTTGTTTAGCTTAGCCGTAGAATACTAAATTATAATGAAACGCCCTTGTAACGGGCGCATAATATATAGTTTCTGTGACTCTTGTTATAATTTCAAACACAAATGGTTAACATTAGATTTGCCCATGATGCTTTTGCAGCCATGGATTTACATTTACAATCGAATTTTCCTATACCTATGATTCGTATCTATTAAAAAAGAAATTTCTTTAACTTGGATGTATCTTTAACTTGAATTATGAGAAGCTGACAATGGAAAGCTGGAGTCAATCTGTTTGTCATAGTCATCTCGTTAGAGAGAAATGCAATTTAGACCCATTGATAGAAAATAGTGTTGTAAATGATTTTGCAATTTTCTTTACACACTGAAGTGCCGGCCGGGGTTATTGCCCAGGTTCACGTGGGCAGCAATGCAATTTTTTTTTACTGATTGTGATTAAAAAAAAATAAATCCAATTCCTCTTAGTTGCAGTATCGGCGCAGTCTCTATTGCAAAATGTTAACAAGGTTTTCATTTGAAGAATTTATGACAATTTTGTCAAGTTTGATTCATTTAAGACACAAAGCTTCCAAAACATAAAAAATACATCATGTTGCTAGGAGACTTGACAGTAATATTTCATAGAAAGGGAGTGAATTCGACTGAAAGGCGGCACCTTGAAGATGTTTTGAAATGCCAAAACAAAATCATCTGAAGACAACGAGTAAGCAATATTAAAACATTTCTTTGTATATCATGCGTATTCAGAACTTGTGATGGTTTTGCATGAACACATGTTGTAGATATAAAATACAATGATCCTCTTATTTTACACGTACTATTCTATTCAATTCGCTACGAATGTTTGACTAAATTTGGCTTTTTTTTTTTTTTTTTTTTTTTTTTTAAGAAAATGATGTGTTTGTATTTACTTTTTTCCAGTGATTATGTAACGTACATTTTGAGGATTTGTTGACAAATTTACTTTATTCACCTCAACATGCACCGTCTGCATAAGAAAGGTAAACTAACTGGTAAACAGAGTGTATGAAAATCTGTTAGCAATACGATGTTTGAATTGTCACCGCATAGGTTACAAAGCAGAACGAAATACAGCTGAAATGTTAATTCCATACGTAAATTTCATCAATATTTGAAATGTGGCCGAGAATGTCTCTATGATTACAAGCAAGAGAAGAGACTAGTTGACAAAATCAAGAAGACCCTAAGTTCATTCCAAGCTGGATAATACTCCAAAAGGTTTTATTCCCACTAAGCCAACGTTGTGAGTGATTGCCAGTTTTGTCATCTCTTTGAAATTAATATAACTCTGTCTTGGAATAGCAAAGAAAACAAGATGCTGTCATAAGACAGTAATACCCACACGCAAGTGTTTGGTTTTAAATATCCCCCTCTATTAGAAACTCAGTCACAGATTGTGCCAGACGGTGAACTAAATATAAAGGGAAACCATTGACACGTCAGAATGGACAAAGACTATAAGGATATCACAATCTCGAATTAGGCACGTTAAAACCAAAATGCATACCATTTATCATGTTTTTAGCAAATCTGAAGTAATGAAAGAGATCAAAACGCTTGTAACAACATCATCGTCGTTCATAAGGGTCTTTTTCACAGCTGTATTTTAGAAGAACTTGGCTTTCCTTCCACCATTTTGGAATCCAACTTATACTCTTGGAAAGTATATCAACATCGAAAGAGTGATACAATTATCTATTATGAATTTTTGGGATTTTTTCTGCAATAATAAAAAAACGTGTTTTGTTTGTAAATAAAAGATCTTAGAGTCCGTATTCGTTGTGTTTGTTTGTTTGTTTGTTTTATTTATAGTCGCCTGAGCAATTTTTCAGCTATTCGGCGACTGCGTATTCGTTGTGAATTGATGTATGATATATATATATATATATATATATATATATATATATATATATATATATCAGCTATATAAAATAGATAAATGAGTTTTTGTTCGTGTATTGATGTAGGTAATGGAAGTTAATGTAAATATATAGCCTGCTCTTGATAAAAAAAAAACTTCTTGGAACGCATTTTATTTCGTGGGAAAGAAATTTAAAATTCATGTATTGTAATCAATGGGGACGAATTGTATTTAGTGGGAACGGATTTGTAACAGAAATATCTCTGAAGGGCCTTCATGGCTGAGTGGTTAGGGCATTGCGGTCAGAATCACAAAGCCTCTCACCTCTAGTCGGCGCAGGTTCGATTCTCGATATATGTGAGAAAGTTTGCCAGTTTACTTTCGGAAGGTCGGTGGTTTCTTCCAGTATATATTGTTTCTTCCAGTATATAATAAAAAACTGGACGCCACCGAATAACTGAAAAATTGTCGAGTGTGGCGGAAAACAACAAACATTCAAAGATTTCACCTGTCCTGTGGAATCCGTGTTAGAATAGGTCCTCAGTACACTTTGTTTGTCGTAAGAAGCAACTAACTGGGACGATCCTTCGAATACGACCGCAAAACTGAGGCCCGGTTTCACAGCAGATGTATCACGATAAAGGTCCTTTATTGCTAGAAGAGTTCAATCGCCGAGCATAGGCCTAACGTTTGTAGTCCTTCACCGGCAATGTTGACATTTCCATATGTGAGAAAAATTCTCACGCGGAACGTTAAACAATACATAACGTAAAATTGAAGATAACTAGCAGTATTCAATCTCTATAGAAAATACAAATCAGAGAGATGGGCAAACACGGATCCCTGGACATACCAAAGTGGGATCAGGTGCCTATAAACCAGCCATGGTAGGAAAGTTTGTTTTTAATGTTGTTACACGTATGTCTAGTATGTATATTTTCCAGAAACAAAATTCTATACTATGTTTTGGTGTGATATCAAACTCATGAGAGAGAGAGAGAGAGAGATTTATAATTTACAAAGAGATGGATGTGAATAGGAATCAAACGAGGAAGAGTTTTACAAATTGATCAGATCGTATGTAACTATGAAAAGTTATCGAGTTATTCAATAAGTACGCATGTTCATCCTCATTGACAATATCTCCGTAGTCATTGGTAATGGGGTCTTCCAACAGTCTGTTGGAATTCCTATTGGCACGAATTCTGATCTTTGTTAGCTGACCTGTTTTTATATTCTTATGACTTTATTCAAAAGCTTCTACACGAGAAGAACACATCTCCTGCCTTCAGCTCGACATTTAGATATATCGATGACATTTTATCAAATAACAATGATCATTTTCATTCATATGTTAATTCGATGTATCCTAGTGAACTCGAAATAGAAGACACAGCGTCTTCTAGTCTTTTGATATTTTATTGAACATAGATTGTAACGGTAATCTAACAATTTAACTTTATAACAAACCGGACGATTTTAATTTCTCCACCGTCAATTTCCCATATTTATATGTACCTATACCGTACCTATACTGGATCCCCAAACTCCACAAAAACCCTTACAAACAACGATGCATTGTTGGATCCAGTAAATTTCTACCAAGCCCCTACATTGCTCCCTACGATAATATTAACTGCTGTGAAGGAGAAACTTCAAACGTACTGTGCCACTACATATGCCAGAAGTGGGTTAATAAAATGTGGATTCTTAAACATTCTAATGAACTTTTATTGAATTTGAAATTACAAAACTTTCCTTGAATTCACAACAGTAAAACGTATGATTTGTACAACTCTTTACACGACCATACCTCACGATAAATTAAAGACTAGACTTTTTGACATCATAGACAGTTGTTTCGTGAACAAAAATGGTAAAAACGAAATATTCATATTTAGTGATTGGTCATCCCAGAAGTTACTTTGTTAAACACCATTCTGACTCCACGCACAAGTTCTCTGAAGTTGATATTAAAAAGATGCTAAAGTTCCTCATTGAAAATATTATTTTAGTCTTTGGTGATCAGGTCTTCCAACAGTGTGTTGGAATACCCATGAGCACGAATTGTGCTCCTTTGTTAGCTGCCCTATTTTTATATTCTTACGAAGCAGAATTCATTTAAAAGCTTCTACACGAGAATTTCTTGCTGTGGCCTTCAAATTGACATTTAGATATATCGACGACGTTTTGTCTATTAACAATGATCATATTCATTCATATGTCGATTCGATATATTCCAGTGAGCTCGAAATAAAAGACACCACAGAGTCTTCCACTTCTGCTTCGTGCTTAGATATTTTACTGAAAATAGATGCTGGCGGCAAACTAACAACTCAACATTATCACAAACGCGATGATTTCAATTTCTCTATCGTCAATTTCCCTTATTTATGTGGCAATATTCCATCATCACCTGCATATGGTGTTTATATCTCCCAACTGATTCGATACGCAAGAGCTTGTTCTGTTTATGATCAGTTTCTAAATCGAGGCGGGCTACTGACAAAGAAGTTGATGTTATAGGGGTTTGTAGAATCTCGTCTAAAGTCAGCATTTCGCAAATTTTATGGTCGTTATAACGATCTAGTTTGCCAGTACAACTTATCATTAAGTCAAATGCTGTCTGATGTGTTTCCTATCAATTGTTAGGGCGTTGTTGGCACACTGATTCTGACTACGGATTGCTCCGTTAACCTGATCGGAATATAGGACTCGCGGCGGGTGTGACCGGTCGACAGGGGATGCTTACTCCTCTTAGGCACCTGATCCCACCTCTGGTATGACTAAGGGTCCGTGTTTGTCATTTTCGTTAGTAATTACCAGATTGAATACTGTTAGTTATCTTAGTCTTTTCATGTAGCAATGTTCCATTATCACCTGCATATGGTGTTTATGTCTCGCAACGGTTTCAATGCGCAAGGGCTTGTTCTGCTTTTGATCAGTTTTTAAAAAAAAATCGAGGCAGACTACCGACAAACTACTTGATGTTACAGGGTTTCATACCTATTGTCAGGTCGTTCTTTAGACACCGATTTGACTACGGATTAGTCCGTTTACCTTATTAAGATATAGAGTTCACGTCGGATGTGACAGAGGACTCTTAATCACTTGACCCCTCTGGTATATCTAAAGGTCCGTGTTTGCCCACCTCTTCATTTTGTATTCCTTATAGGAGTTACAATGTATGAGATCACTGTTATCGTTACTTTTCCTAACGTGTCTGAAATTTATTTGGCAAATACTAGCCCTCCAAATATCGATCAGTAGATTAATTGCAAACAATCCTTGAATTAAAAAAAATCTTTTCTCAAGAAGGTATAATAAGATCACATCTTGTAAATCTTGTTTCTGAATTCTGATATATGTATTGTGCTACAGCACTAGTAAGTATGTATTAGCGAGATGACAAACCTTCATATGCTAAAAATTACATGATTCACTTTTTGATTAGCGTAATCACATGCAGGGTTCTGACGAGCATGTAAGCATTTTTGTCAGTATGTAAGAATGTTCATAGACTAGAAATGTGCCAAAAATTAACAAATGTTTCTTGGACTTGAAAGATCGTCAGATTTTAACTGTGCTAATTACTCCTGGACACCTTTCCCCACTTCTGGATTGTCCAGGGATTCGTGTTTGCCCTTCTCTTGATTTTGTATCTTTTATTGGATGTTAAGATTGATCGTTGTTCGTTATCGTCACCGTTTCATTATAGAGTATATGCATTCATTGCAGAAAATTTCCGATTAGAATCTGATTTGATCGTTACTGTTTTTCAATGGGATCTAATAGAATTTTTACTGTCAGTGTACCATATTGTGAAAAACGAAAATACCTGCAATTTTTAATGTCATCGATATTATAATGTGTTATTGATTAAAAGATATTTCGTGCCGAGTGGTTAGAGCATCGGGCTCAAAATCACAAAGCCTCTCACCTCTGTCGGCGCGTGTTCGAATCTCGGCCGCTGCGTTATGTGAGCAAGTTTGCCAGTTTACTTGCGGAAGGTCGGTGGTCTCTTCCCAGGTACATTGTATCTGGGTTCTCTCCTCCACCAACAAAAACTGGACGCCACCAGATAACTGAAAAATTGTTGAGTTGTTGTTATGTTTAGTGATAATGTACATGTGTAAATATTTTATGTATAAATGTCTTATGATTTTCTATCCTCTTATTTAATCTGTCTGTAAATATGTTTTTATACAGGACCACAATGTGAACTAGTATGTAATACTAATTGTGCTATCCTGTCTAAATAAAGAATTTATTATTATTATTATTATAGTGTGGCGGAAAGCAATAAATAATCAATCAATCAATTAAGTTCCTTAACAAATCATTGTGGAAAATTAATCAGTGTCTTATCATGTTTGTTTCTTTTTTCCTTGCATGATGTTTTTAAATTTCTGCATAATTGCGTAAGTAATACACGCAAGAAATCATTTATTGTTTCCATTGAAAATAACATCCTATCCTGAGGTAAACATGATCAGATTTAATTAAAATGTTCAAATTAATATGGCTTGTGATCGAAAGCTATTAATTGGTTAGACTGGTTAAAGAGATGTCCCTGGGTTAGGGTTCATGTAAAACGGTGTATATGATAAAATGTGCAGTCATGCAAAATTGTTATTTAATCTTTTGAATCAATGTTATACATGTCTGACTGCATATTTTTGTTTATTCTGTTCATAGAGGTTATTTTGTTTTACCATAGCTGAATATTTGTTAACAAGTCAAAACCATCACAAACTCTTTCACTTAGTGATTAAGTTAGATACGTGGGTAACAGAAATCCTCATTGATAAACTGTTATATTAATATGCGTTACCTACAAGCATTCACTGTAGACAAGTACTGAGAAGTACACATAAACACGGTGGATGGAAAACAAATTAACCACAAAATCATTTTCATTCGCTAGATTGCTAACCTATCCAAACAAGTCACGAGTATACCTACAACTAACGGAAAACTATTCTCAGGGTTAGGATTAGGGTTAACCTAACCCTAACCCTAACTAACGGAAAAAATATTCTCATTTGCCACAGGACGTGTGCATTGCATTTCAGGTCATCGTTTTTGCTTGACTTCAAAATGTTGAAAAAACCAAATAAATTCAAAATTGATATTTAATCTTTTAGAATTAATGTTATACATGTCTAACTTTCTATTTTAGTTTATTCTTTTCATATGGGTTATATTGTTTTAGCATAGCTAAATAAATTAATTGGTTACTAGGTTATGGTTGAAAAAAAAAAGAAATCACATCATAATTTCTGTATTATTTTCATCCACATTATTTTAAGTTGGCGAAGTCGGAGTTGATAATGGTGTCATCCCCTACTGTTTCATTATTACTTGTTTGAATTTATTTGTATATTTAGAATTTCTTTATGGATTTATCTAAAGAATACTCATTTATTTATTCAATAGTTTGTATTCGTAATTAATTCAGCCTACAAAGTGTGATAAAGTACACGTCGGTTTCAGCCCACAAGGAGTATATGCTGTTTGGGTCTTATAAAATGAATACGCCATTTATCATTTTAGTTATTTTGGTATTTTGTAATCATTAATCATGTGTGATAACGTTTTATTCTCTCAATTTCCCGGCATGAAATCATATCAAGATACTACTTTGATTAATATTTTGCCAACCTTAATTGCTATGCATTCATTTACAATTACGATATAAAGCTGATAGCAAATTAAACATACATTATGACTTCATAAAAGTGGGGGAGTAGTTAGAGCATCGGACTCAAAATCACAAAGCCTCTCACCTCTGTCGGCGCGTGTTCGAATCTCGACCGCGGCGTTATGTGAGCAAGTTTGAAGGTCGGTGGTCTCTTCCCAGGTACATTGTATCTGGGTTCTCTCCCCCAACAAAAACTGGACGCCACCAGATAACTGAAAAATTGTTGAGTGCGGCGGAAAGCAATAAATAATAATAATGACTTCATAAAAGACGTTCAATCCGTTGGACACATTATACTGTTCCATCAAGTTATATCAAATAACCTGCAGTTTATTATATTATTTACTTAGTTTAGTGTTTGATATACTAAGTTTTCTTTATTTGATTAGCTTGTCCCGAAAAGTTGTAAATTGTTATCTATCTATCTATCTATCTATATATATATATATTATATATATATATATATATATATATATATATATATATATATATATATATATTGTCCTTTAACATGTGTACGCCCATATTATATGTGCTAATAAGAACTGATAATAATTAAAGATCCAATTCACTATTACTACAAATAATGTATATGTACTTTTACCAGAAATATCTGTCTCAGTTTTTACAGAGAAATTGCATACTACTGACTGATATTTGTCAGCACACTTGAACATTTTATCTGGGGAAGCCAGGATTCCATTCTGAGCGAGTTCAGTTCATATGTATGTTATGTTCTACTTTAGTCCTCATGTCCTTCCAGGGGTCTACGTACTCTACTGGTGATTGTTGATAATGAAATAATGAAGTTATCCTAAAAGTGTGAAAGACATAATATGCCGAGTATGTGTATTGTAAGTTTATATTGTGTTATCCATAGGATGTAGAAAAACCTTCAGATATTTAGAAAGATGAACTAAGACCAAACTGTAAACATGTCGAATGGTGAAGTTAACAATGTGTTAATCGTAAACATGTAAGAAAACGTGAAAATAAAGAACACTGATCAAAGTAATGATTTCTATAAAAGGTACAAAATCAAGAGTACCTCAAACACAAACCCCTGCACAAACCGGAAGTGGGCGCAGGTGCCTAAGAAGAGTATATTCCCCTGGTTACCGGTCAAAACCACCGCAAGCCCGTTATCGTGATCAGTTAAACGGAGTAATCTGTAGTCAAAATCAGTATGTAAAGAACTGCCTAACAATTGGTGCCTGTAATAGTTGACTTTCATTTGTTTTATTAACCTAATCTAATATTTCTGACGTGTGTTGAAAATGTACACGGGAAACATCTATTTACATATGGTCATTCATTCAGGGTAAAACGTCCCCCCCCCCAAACCCCCCCCCCCCAACTTTTAGTGTATTTTCCCATTTTCCTTATTTATGCGGAGCTTCATCAAGCATATGCATACCTATTGAAGGTATTTTCCTTTTTTCGTGAATTTTTTAAAAAAAAGAGCATTTTTAAATAGTACGAACTAGCAACGCAGACTAGAAATAATCTCTGTTGCATTTCATTACTTTTATGTCATCCAAATCTTAAATGAATCATACAGAGCTGTTATGAATTGTAGTACACATATTAATGAAATGTCTGTAGTCATTGTCAATGTGGTGATGTATTGAAGTAATATCGGCACATGCAACCGTTAGTATTTCCGACATGATTCATCCAGAATATGAAACAACGTGAACGAAAAAAAAACTTATTTGACAGGCATATAGATCTGTCCAGACCTTTGATATGTTTCCTCCTATTTGCTGATTTGTGTATATGGGATTGGAGGTACAAACATATTTATATGTCGCAAACATTCTGTATTCTCTTCAACATATGCATAGGTATTTTTTCTCTGTATATTATTCAGAAAATTGAGCATTGGTTTTATCCACCCCACAATAATGAATAAAAATTCTACATTTCAGCCTGTTAGACAAGAAGGGAGCCATGAAGATCGTTTTGTGTTCTGCTCTCGTGATTGCTGTGTTCTCCGCCACTGCTGAAGCGGCCGGTTATGGTGGCAACGTACAGGGTATTGCTACCTACTACCAACCCCGACAGCAGGTATATGCCTACTACCAACCTGCCCGCGTTCAGTATTACACTCCTAGCGTAGGATACAACACCGGAATGGGCTTAAGCGGCGGGTCAGGCAATGCAATGGGATCCGTGATTCCTCTTCTTCTCATCTGTAAGCAAACAATTCTCTCCTTCTCTTGTTTAGTTATTTCAAACTCTCACACCATTTCACCTGCATTTTAAATGGGTATATAAATTTTGGGGATTCGAAGTACAACGGTCCAGTATTGAGAAAATATATCCGAATTCCAATGCAATTAGATTTTGTCATATATATATATATATATATATATATATATATATATATATATATATATAGAGAGAGAGAGAGAGAGAGAGAGAGAGAGTACGGCGTAGCCACAGAGACAGTCCCAGGAGCGGACGCCCGCGCGTTACATCGTTTCGTCAAGAAAGAGGCATACGTCTATCGCACCTTTGTAACTGATTTCAGACGGTGACGGAAATGGCATGCCAAATTGTCTTCACATATGGTCGGCCAATGTGTCCACGAACGGTTAGGAATCGGTTACGAGAGTTTCATTTTAGGCCACAACGTCCTTATATTGGTCCCCCACTTACGCAGAGGGGAAACCATTGTCGATGGCTGCTTGCACATGCACCTACGCGGTTTTGTTTGGCCCATTGGAGACG
Source organism: Ostrea denselamellosa (assembly GCA_024699665.1). Taxonomy (NCBI): domain Eukaryota; kingdom Metazoa; phylum Mollusca; class Bivalvia; order Ostreida; family Ostreidae; genus Ostrea; species Ostrea denselamellosa. The sequence continues at coordinate 840,604 of JAMZEH010000011.1, forward strand.
CGTGTTGTTCACTGACGAATCCCGCCTCATGCTTTGCAAGTCAGATGGACGATAACATGTCTATCGACTTCGTCGTGAGAAATGTTCTGACGATTGCGTAACAGAAAGTGACAGATTCGGGGGAGGGCTTGTTATGGCATGGGCAGGGATATCTGAAGGCGTGAAAACACCTCGTTGTTATCTAAGACAATCTTACAGCAGTATCTATCGGAATCAGGTCTTTAGGCCACGCGTCACGTCTTTTATCCATCAACGTAACCTTACATTGCAGCAGGACAACGCGATGTCCCGTGTTGCTGGGGTTTGTTGTGACTTTCTGGCTCAAAGCAACGTCCCAGTTCTTAATTGGCCACTATACAGTCTAGATTTGTCTCCAATCAAGCATTTGTGGGACAAATTGGTCAGAAGGGGCACGCTAACGTTCTCTATAACATCGCTCAATCCAGGCTGCCCCTCTATATTTATTTTAGGCTGACCTATATAATGCGGAAGAGCCTCGAGAACCTTCCTAAATTCACACAGACCCTAATTCAGGAGTGGAATAATATCCCTCAAAGAACAACAAACATCTTCATGGGGTCAATATCATGGAGAATAAGAGCAGCGATTGAAACCAGGGGTGGACACACATACTGCTGATTTGGATAAGTAGGGTACCCGTTTTAATATTATTCATACAAATGCCGTCTATGATACATTAGGAAAAATCATCAAAATATATTCAGCAATGATGAAATATTCAAGAAACCAAACAAATAAAAATGTTCTAATAATTAATGATAATTATCGAAAATAAACAAACCTCTCTCTCTCTCTCTCTCTCATATATATATATATATATATATATATATATATATATATATATATATACAAAGTCTCTTTTATCGGATGTATGTGAGCACGTTTGCCAGCTTACTGTCGGGAGGTCGGTGGTTTCTTCCCGGGTACATTGTATCTGGGTTTCTCTCCTCTGCCAATAAAAAACTGGACGCCACCAGATAACTGAAAATTTTTTAAGTGTCAATCAATCAATCTTTCGTCGGAGTACAATTTTAAAAATTAACTCTAAACACTTTCTTGAAATATATCGACCGTTTTACGGATCTTCGTATTTATTTATCATAACAACACAACGCAAGACTACACACATAAAAGCACTATAAGTGTTACTATTGAAACGTAACATCATCGTTGATATTTCGCGAAAAACGTTTGTAAAGGTACGAGTCTAATAATGAAATGAACAATATTCACCCGACTCCGTGGACACATCCTCCAAAATGAATATATGTGCATTTAAATATATGGTACGGTGGCTGATTTCGAACTGGTGGATGAAAAAAATTCATTCCTACGAAATTAATTAGTTTCGCACGAAATAAAATTCGTTCCCGTGAAATAAGATTCTCTCAGTATTCATTTGTCAAAGGACTCAGCTTGTGAAATTCACCAAGTTCATAACATTTAAGAGAGTACGCAACAGGTAACGCAGAATTTTCCTATAATTCAATTTTTAAAAAAAAATATCACATGACTTTTTATTATGTTAAACTGCACCTGTTTGCGAAAAATGTCGATTTTATCAAAGAAATTTCTTAACAAGAGGTAAATGAAATAAAAAAATAATAATTAGAGTCACAAACTATTTTATGTAATCATTTAATCACACTTGAGGATATGTATGAAGTACATAGTACTGTATAAAAGAATCTATGAAATAATTTTAAAGAAAAACTAACCGATGACATTTCAAGACATATAGATTCAACAAGAAGAGTATTACAAAAATTCAACATAGGGATTTCATTTAACAAGCGTTTTACTACCCCCTTTAATCAATGAGAAATGATCAACAGACTTACATTCTGTGCCAATGTATTGTTCTCAATATATTTCCTTATTTTTCTTTTCATAAAAAGGCTAAGATAACTAGCAGTATTCAATCTAGTATTCCTATAGAAAATAAAAATCAGGGAGATGGGTAAACATGGACCCCTGGAAATCCAGAGGTGGGATCAGGGGTAAGCATCCCCTGTCGACCGCTCACACTCACCGGGAGCCCTACATCCCGATCAGGCAAACGGAGAAATCTGTTGTCAGAATCAGTGTGCCAAGAACGGCCTACCAATTGGTGTGAAACACGTCAGATACCATTTGACCTAATGGAGAGTTGTACTGGCAAACTTGATCGTTATAACGACCATGAAATGCTGACTTTAGATGAGACTGTACAAACCTCTGTAACATCAACTTTTTTGTCAATAGCCTGCCTCGATTTAAAAACTGATTATATACTGAACAAGCTCTTGCGTATCGAATCATTTGGGAGATATAAACACCATAACATTATATCTATTTAATCCCGGCATTGATCAATTTATTTTATCGTCTCCCCATATCCTCCATCTCTCTAGGTTCTTTTAAAATCCACCTGTGAAGTGAACTACACGCCCTTTATATCCATGTTTCGTATTCATATAAACTCACTATATTCGCTTTGGATAAATGAACAGGAGAATTTTATATGAATGTTCAAAATTATGCCATAAATGCAATTCATTAAGTTTCTTTAATTACACACTCAAGTCCATATCGTGTTTCTTTCAATTTGTATGTGAGATGAAGCGGAAATTTGCATACTTGGGGGAAAGTTTGTTTAGGTAGATCAACTCATTGTGGTTTTTTTTTATTATTTAATCACAAAGACTCGTAGATAGGTTGCCTAATTTAAAGATTCTCACCCCCTCACTCTTTATTTGCACTTGTATGTCATGGCCGGTCCCTCAACTTTACTTCTGATGTCAATATATTCATCAGTACCATATTCAGCATCTGTCAGTCAGATACTGGACGATAATAGTACATGATTATGATTTTGAATTTCCAAATCCCCTTTTTAAATGTAATCGTCTCTTGGATTTTACAAACATCTTGGATTTTACAAACATCTTGGATTTTACAAACATCCAATCACTTAGTCCTTTACACTCCATATTAATGTTAACTATATAACCTAGTACCCGAAGCCTTCCGCTTACACTCGGAAAGCTTCAGGTACTAGCCTATCGTCCCTATTATTTGTTGCTACAAGCGCTTGAATCATAAACTGTATTGTGTAAACGTTTGAATGAGGAGATGATAGATTTTCGGATACTGCTGCGTACTACCTTAAGCACTACTCAAAATAAAACATTAAAACCGAAGCTCTATTTTACTTCATTATATATCAATTAATTAACCTTTGGAGCATCACAGGACATATTATATATATATATATATATATATATATATATATATATATATATATATATATATATCAGCAAAATAATCCCTTGCATGCAGTTTGTGACCATGTACTTGTGTGCTTTTATTAGAAGAAAATAAGCAATGTTCTAAGCTTTTTTCTGTTTTAAATCCATTGCGTTATTTTACTGAAAATTCCAGGAATTAGTTTAAGTTCAACGCATGCAACCCCAATATTACAAAGCATGTGTACATATGCTAAAGAATCTTAAAATAAATGAAATAGTTGTTTTTTTATTTCCTACGGTTTTCTCCATAAGAAATTGAAGTTTTAATCTATTGTTACGCTCTTGATTGTCTAAAATTGGAGTAATTGAAAGTGGATGGAAGGCCTATTATGTTAAAGTTCTCAATTTTTAGGATATGATCAAGGTACCCCAGAAAGAAATAATACTCATAGATATATAATATATGAACGAAAGTTACAGATTTATTGCAGATTGCATAATTACAAAACATAACAAATGTATAAGTTAGATTATATAACAACAATTTGAAATCGTTAATGAGTTTTATTTATACATTGATTTAGGCAATAACATATAGCCTGCTCCCAATTTAAAAACAAATTCGTGCGAACGACTTTTATATTCTGGGAACGAATTTTATTTCGTCCGAAAGAATTTTTATTTCTTGGGAACGAATTTTTATATCGTGCTAAGGAAATTTTATTTCTTGGGAACGAATTTTATTTCGTGCGGAAGATTTTTTTCTCAAAAATCTTCTCCACCTTTCCTAAACCATCCACCGTAATGTAGTAAGCAAGGTGGCACAATTTGAGAAATCTTTTCTCAAAAAGCAGTAAACGTCTGGTCTAAGTGCTCTACAAACATGAAATATTCTCTTCCCATACTAGACGTTGGTTATTAAAGAGGAAAATATTCCTTTTCGTTTATTTCGAACGTTATATAAGTATTCAATTTCTTCTCCCACCTACAGAATTTTGTTGCATTTTTGTTCAAAACACACCATCAGCCACGTTGCTGGATTTATAATTAATGAAAGTTTGACAAAAGACAATTTTTTATCTTTATTTCTTTAATAATTAATGTCTTGTATACAAATAACTTGTTATATGAACTGATTTTAACTGATATATATATATATATATATATATATATATATATATATAGAACGTGAAACCAACGAAAAATAAATTTTTTTCTTAAATGCTACTTAATTTAGTTTTACAAAGCATTAATATATACACCCGCTCACTATTTTGTAATATTACAATTTTCCCGCATTATTTTTACGGACGTTATATTATGACGTCATAATCAACTATGTTTAAGCGTAACAATATATTGGCGCTTTATGATAACACCTTGTAATCCCTGTGTACATGTGTAACTAAGACTAAGCAATATTCAGTATACTCCTGAAGAATTGAAGAAAGTAGTCGAGTATATACTCAATAGGCTTTGTGATATTTTTATTATACTACTACTTGTGTAGATTTTCTATACTTATTTATGTATATATATATATATATATATATATATATATATATATATATATCGTCAAACATCCGACGTATAGTTTAAGGAATCGTACAAAAATGTCTACTGCTTTTTCAGTCTTCCTGCTCGCATTCTTTGCTCCACTATTGATTGGAAGTCTTCTCTTTTCGAATGATGTTTTGTATAGTAGCAAATAAAAGGTAAGAACATCCCTAAATTAACTTGAAACCAAAAATGAATGTGGCAGTATAAACGAAATGTAAAATGCTATTTTTAATATCCTGTTCTTGGTGATGTCTTTTTGAAATGTTTCCTGTTTTAAATTCTCTTTTAACTAACCAATGAGTATTTAATATTTTTGAAAGAAATGAGTATTCATAGCTCTCTTATATTGACAGGATTGGTGAACTGGAAAAGGGAAAATTGTTAAGACTAGCTCGCATTTCACAGTGTATATAATCTCAAAATAAACTGCATGACACGATTCTGATTTTTTTTTTAATGTTCAAAGAATGCTTTTGGTACGCCTGGCGTTATTGTGACGTCTTTTTAACACGTTGAATCGGTTTTATGCTTACTTTATACAGTCTATCCTGAATAGATAAGGATGTCTGTACACCATACATAAACGCAATGTATGGGTAATCAATACCAGTGAGTTATGATTATTTTATAAATGGTGGAGGACTGTGACAGATTATATATATATATATATATATATATATATATATATATATATATATATATCACATATTAGGGGTCTCCGTGGCCGAGTGGTTAGAGCATTGCTCTCAAAATCACAAGGCCTCTCACCTCTAGTCGAATCTCGCTCGCGCCGATTATGTGAGAAAGTTTGTCAGTTTACTTTCGGAAGGTCTGTGGTCTCTTCCCAGATATATTGTATCTGGGTTCTCTCCTCCACCAATAAAAACTGAACGCCACCAGATAACTGAAAAATTGTTGAGTGTGGCGGAAAAGAACAACCAACCAACCAATCAATCAATCAATCAATCAATCAATATCACATATGTACCCCTTTATCCAGTGGATATCACTACTATGATATTTTGTTCGTATCGCACACGTGTATTCTACGCCGCGTGGCGTAATGTACAAAATATATGTGCATAGGAAATGGATCAGGGTGAAGCAAGTTCCAATAGTGCAAATGGAAATTTAATAGAAGTGTCATCACACGCATTGCTAATTTCTTCAAATTCTTAAAAGAATGAATTGATATATGAAGTTAGGATCGAGGGAACAGGCTTGCCGATTGCATTTTCTAGCCAAGTTTTCATCTTCAAAAAGTGAAACAGCCGATAGGATTGCATACAACCCTTTCTCATGTTTGTATCGATTGTTGAAAATGTCAATGGCAATTTTCTCAATGATCAAGGAAAGAACAATACATTGGGAAAAAATACGAAATAACTCAAATCTCTTCTTGAAATTCAAAATAAAAACCGTCCTGTTGAAGTCAGCACTAAGTGACTTACTGTGTAAAATTTTGACTGAGTGTTAGAAATCTCTATAGTTTGCATTAGGAACCAAACACATTGATCAACTTAAGGTCTGTTATCATATATTTACCCTTTTATTTAGCGGATACCAACTTTCCAACTCCATGCACCAAATGAACCCGGGACGGGACAACCTACATTCTACAGACATCGGACATCAGAAACACAAACACATCTAACACTAAAAGTTCAAGGACCCTTAATGTCAGGGGAGACATACAACATAATGTAGGTCAACACTGCGGTAAATTCATCATCAACATTCAGAAGTGCAACAGCAAATTCAAACCAAAGACTGTGCGTCATCTATGATACATATTGTCATCATACCTATCTAATTGATCAGAACCAACCACATTTAGGTAAACTGCTGTTTGACGTGTTTCATTCCAATTGTTTAAACACTGATGTTGATTTCGTTTATCTGATTAAGAGATGGGGCTCATGGGTGTATGACGGTAGACAGGGAATGGATACTCCTAGGCACCAACTCCGGTGTGTCCAGTGCTCCTATTTTTAATTTTGTATTCTCTATAGGAGTTATGACATTGACCACTGGTAGTTTCACCTTCTTATGATCCAGTTAAATATTCATTAAATACATGTATACCATTTCCATACTCAATGTCAGTACAGCTAGCCACAAAATGACGAGAATTCCATAGTCAATAGAAAGCAAGTTGGTGGAGTGTCTAGCGCTCTGGTCACACGATTTTATGGAAATTTAACTCCTTAGGTCTTGAGTTCAAACCTTGAAAGGGGCAAAAAAAAGTGAGTAACCTAAAAAACAATAAGTGTAGAAAATTCTACAAAAGTAGTAGCATAATAAAATTATGACAATGCCAATCAATCAATATCTATCTATCTATCTATCTATCTATCTATCTATCTATCTATCTATCTATCTATCTATATATACATATACCGGTCGCTGTAGCTCAGTGGTTAGAGCGTTCGCTTCATAACCGGGAGGTCGTGAGTTCGAGCCCCGCTCGCGCCATGGCCGCGTCAGACCTAAGACGAAAAATAGGTAGTAATTGCTCCTTCGCCAAACACTCGGCATTTAGAAGTGAGAATCACGGGTCTTTCGGATATGACCTTAAAAACGGAGGTCTCGTGTCACGGTAGGCGTTGGCACGTTAAAGAACCCTCAGTGCTACGGCCCTGAGCGCTAAGCATTGGTGTAAATTTGTGGTACTTCACCTACAGCTGGTGACGTCTCAATATGAGTGAAAAATTCTCGACGAGACGTAAAACTAACAAACAATCAATCAAACCAATAAATGTTAGAGTCAAAAGGTCTAAGGTCAAGCCTGCTGGACATTGAAATACACAAAAATGGTTTCCAGGCTCCCACATGTTATCCTTTTCACCTAGAGTCACCGTACCTTCAGAACTGTAGCGTTATGTTTTTATATTTTAGTCTTTGATGATAACGCAACAGTTCCCGTGAAGCAAATGGGATATATTTCTCCACTCTCCAGCATTGGTCAATCAAATACCTTTTATTCCTTAATTCTAGACATATCCAATTACCAACCTATATATTTTATCCACCTCCTAACCCTTTATTGTCGTCTCTATAGACATCAATACACTCACTTGGTTTGCATTTTCTGCCATCCAACAGACATGTTGACCTACTGGCGAGATCTCGCTAAAACGTCTCTCTCTCTCTCTCTCTCTCTCTCTCTCTCTATATATATATATATATATATATATACTCGCTCAAGCCTCTGATTATTTCCGGTATTATGCAAGAAAGATAAATGAAGTGTTTGTGTTTTCTCTGAGAAATCAGTTTGTGGTATTTAAAGAATAAGTGAAAGTCGATGAAGAAGTTTGTTAAACTATATTTTGTACGAAATCGATAGAAAATCGAGGAAGCGGAGCTTTTGGAAAAGAAACAAAAAATATGGAAATTTCATCCCAAAGAATCGGCATCGCGGACCACAGGCGTAGTGAATAGAAATCAACTATCGACTCATTTATGCTTACTGCTATCAAATGATATACAGTTGAATCCCCGTCCACCTGGAAATTCTATATTTATTTTCTGTGATAAAGAACAAATTTTAAACTCACATACTAGTTTTAGAAAATTTGAATGGATCTGTGATTCGTGTATTGATATTTGCTGTGGAGATTCCACCTTTGGCCAAAGTGTGAGTGAAGTTATATTTTGTTTTGTTCGTTTTGTTTTTTATTTATAGTCGCCTGAGCAATTGTTCAGCGACTGTAGTGAAGTTACAACTACATTACCTAAAGGAATCAGATTTCACATGTTAATCTATGTAGCATACTCAATAAACTTGATCAGATGAAGAGTTTACTGAAAGATGGCGTGTTTGATATTTTTGCTGTTACTGAAAGCAAACTAGACTGACAAATTTCCGATTCTGAAATTAAAATCAAGGAATACACTGTAAGCAAGAAGGGATCGTAATCGGCGGGGCGGGGGGTAAGTGCACTTATGTTTATTAAAGACAAATAGACTGTAACGAAGACATACAAAGATGAAAAGTTAGAACTTTTGGCAGTTGATATCAAACTTCTCAATTCACAAAAAATCAATGTAGGGGATTGTTTATAGACCGCCCGACCCTAACGCGCAGTGGATGGAAGATTTCGAGGAGCGGATTGAAGATTTCGAGGAGCGTGATGGGCGACTTCAATATAGCCCTTCAGAAGAATTCAAGTTCTAAATCGATGATGGAAACTTGTGGCCTAACTCAAATTATAAACGAACCCACCCGTGTGACACGCAATTGCGCTAATTTGATAGATCACATATATGTTAACCATCCCGTGCTCTATATCTCCAGGGGAGTTATACCACTCGGACTAAGCGATCATTATCCTGTGTATTCGGTACGAAAGAAATTTAAAGGTGCTGCTCCACCTGATCATGTTTATATAAAATACAGAGATCAAACGAAATTGATTGAAAGTGATTTTATTAACGATATTAACGCTGTTGATTGGGACTCGCGAAAATCATTACCCGTTATTGATAGCATGTGGTCGTTGTTCCAATCCATGTTTATGACAGAGATTGACAGGCATATGCCGATGAAAGAGCGACGTATACGCTTGACTCCGTGAAATGAATCAACGATGATATTCTCTCAGAGATTCGACAGAGGAATATATAACACAACAGGGCATTAAAGTCACGTGATAATTCTGACTGGATGTTATATAGGGCCGCAAGAAACCGAGTAGTGACGACGATCAACGACGCCAAACGCGAATTCTTAGCAAATGCAATAAATGAAGCCGATTCAAAACCAAAAGACACGTGGAGGAAAATCAAGCAATTTTTGCCGTTAAAATCAGCATCCGCGACACCTACACACTTGGAAAGGGACGGTGAATCGGTTACAGATGCAAAAGACATGGCCAATACTTTTAACGACTTTTTTGCGGCATTGGGCACAAATATGCGGAGGAATTTACCTAAAATTGAACAGTTAATGCCTCAGGGGTCTATTAACATTCCAGATATATCTATTGCTTTCGTCAAAAATGAAATAAGATCTATGCCAAACTCAGAAGCTACCGGAACGGGTGCTATCGCTGTAAAATTGTTAAAAATAACATCAGATGCAATTGGCGAAAATTTAACATATTTATTAAATATTTCTATAAGAAGTGGTGAAGATGCATCCGAATGGAAGAAAGCAAGAGTTACCCTCTTCTTAAATCTGGTGACAATTTCAATTTAAACAATTATCGACCGGTGTCATATTTAGCAATTGTCAGCAAAATAATAGAAAGGCATGTTTTTAACTCATTTTACGAGTATTTGGATAAAAACAAACTTTTAAATGAACATTAGTCCGGTTTTAGACCAAAGCATTCTTGTGAAACGACATTCCATAATATTATTGATAGTTGGCTAAGTAACAGAGACAGTGGCAAATTAACAGCTGTCGTTTTTATTGATCTTAAGTAAAGCTTTTGACATTGTGAATCATGAAGTATTGCTGCACACGCTTTTATCATTTGAGCCGTTCCAAGCAAAAAGCCCCCTTATGTGAAAATTTTCGAAAATTAGTTTTTAATGTTCAATGAATGTATACGCTATGGGCATCATTCCTCACAAATATTATAGTCTGGTCCAGATTTTGAAAAAAGAGGCTAGAAATGGGTTCTAACGGCAAATTATTATTATTTGGTCCAACATAACTTTTTAACCTAATTTGCGTATGCTGAATCCGAAAAAATATGTTGAACTTCATGAAAATGGCGTTAAATAGGTCAAAATGGCGATTCAAAATGGCGGTGTTGAAATTTGCAAAATTATCTATATGGCTTTATTTTAAAAATGTTTATTGCAAATTAAAGCAATTTAAAGGCTTGTACTAAACTTATATGTGTCTGAAAAATAGAATAAATTGTTCAATGTTCGTTAAACAATTAAAATTGTAAAAAAAACGATTAGATCCCAATTAACTCATTTTTTCGCAACCGCATATTGACGCACAGTATATATATGCATTTTGATATGATATTTAATGCTTATTTCCTTCTAATTGTGCAAATTATTCAGTTAACGTATTGCATACTTTATGATATAAATGCACTTGAAATTCAACACAGTGTTCAATGGTTTTCACAATAGCGCGACCGACACAATCGAGGATCGAATTAACAAATGATTCTGACATAAGGTATAAAACTGATGGCCGAGGTTATAGGCTTGTCATATCTCACCACTCATTGATTAGAAATCATGACTGAACGATCACTTAAGCGAAGTTATCAAATAGATACAGATTTGTGTGTTATATGTCAGGAAAAAAAGACAGACACGTTAGAATTAAAAAGCAAAAAGTCTATCGAAACGTTGACCGAGAGGGCATCTCGTCGTAAGAAAGTTAAAGATGCCAGGAACTATGATGCCATTGACAGAATAGAAAAATTAAGTCCGAATGATAGAGTTCTATGTCATAGGAAATGCTATAGTGCATTTACTCACCCCAGACCAATTCAGTTAATGGAAAGAAAAGCATGTTTGCTTACAAACACATCTGATACAATCAACGTCGATACAGAGGATGATGTACCGTCTACGTCATCTTGCTCACACCCTTCTGCAGCAGCATCCCGAACTTTGCGAAATGCATCTACACCAATAGATTGGGAGTTATGCATATTTTGTCAACAACAAATTAAACAGAAGCTATTCAACATTACAACATTTTCTGTTCGCGACATGGTTCTTAAAAATGCAAAGTATGACAACATTCTTCGTGTTAAGTTAGGAAACGTTAGCGATTTGATAGCTGCAGAGGGTAAGTACCATCTAAAATGCATGAATGCTTTTAAGTATGATACACAAAAAACAGAAAAGGAGTCAAAATGTGAAGATCTGGCCATGATATTTCTTGTTCGAGAACTGGAGTACGCAGCCAGCAAGTGCCAAATCTTACAGCTCTCTGATACATGGAACAGGTACTCCAAGTTGGTAGAAGAGGTAGGATCTGAAATGCCACAGTCTTTTATCACTCGTAGATCAACGTTTAAAGAAAATCTGCAAGCCAAGGTGCAGAATATCTTCCAGTTTCTTCGTCCCCTCGATAGAGCAGTATCTGAACGCGAAACTCTTTTAGTGCCCCATATTCTTTCTAAATCTCATTTTGGAGATATGTTTCATGATGACCAAGATACCATGGATGACGAATTACTCACTATGCCATGTTATAAACCTCCACACAACTCATTTCATGAACTGGTACATGTTGCTCATGAAATGGATACACTTAACACAGTTGTCCAGAAATGCATGCACATATCTGAGCATCTTGGTCAACGTCATACAGTTATCACAGTTGATCAAGCTTTGTACTTTAAGTTGATGGATTTAAAATGGTCAGTTCCTGAGTATAGAGACAGGCTTGTTCCAAGAATGGGTGGCTTACATATAGCTATGAATTTCATGAAATGTATAGGAGATCATATGAGAGGTTCTGGTTTGCATGAACTGTGGATGGAATGCGAGTTATTAGGACCTGTGGCTGCTGAAAATGTATTAGGTGGAAAGCACTACAGTCGTGGCATGAGAGCCCATAAAATTACTGCTCAAGCAATCTGGAAGATTTTACTGCCAGACTTTGTGTTATTTGTATCTACCAAAAATGTTGATCATTCGCAAACATTGAATGGCATCATGACTGAAAAGCAAGACATACTTTCTAGCATTGACCAACTGCAAAATCCTGTTTTCAAAGAGTATTTTTCAAGTTTCAGACAGGAAATTGACAACCCAAATGTCCTGTTTTGGTGGTCATATTTGGACATGGTTTCTATCCTTTTAATGTTTACAAAGTCAGAAAGAGATGGGCTTTGGGATTTATATTTGAAGTCTTTCCGTTCAATGCTCCCATGGTTCTTCCGATATGACCATACAAATTATGCTAGGTGGGGTAGTGTGTATCTTGCTGATTGCCACCAATTGCCTATTGAAGTACTATCAGAGTTTCAGGATGGAAATTTTGTCGTCAAGAGAAGTGCTGGAACTTTCAATCAAGTTGACCCAGACCAAAGTCAAGAATGGCTAAACGCCACGGGTAAGAAAGGTGGTGGAATTGTAGGAATTACTAGGACTCCATCTGCTCTCAGTAGGTGGTCCCTTTCCTACAATCTGAGATCTCATATAAGTCTTCTTACAAAGGTGATGTACGATGTGAATCCAGATGACATTCTCACACACAAGGACGCATCAAAGAGTCGACAAGTTACTGATGCAGTGTATGAGGATTCGCTCGTTGATGCAATGAAAAGGTTTAGAGTATTTGACCTTTTGTACGAAAGAGATCAACTGATCAATATAGTTACAAAAGACAAAGCTACAGATATGATCAAGGAGTCCTTACTTTCTGCAGCAAATTTGGGACAGATATCATTAGAGAATTTCGTAAAAGATCGTCTGATACCAAACATAGAAACAAGTAGTTTACAAGTTCCTTTGAGAAGTGTTCTGAAAAAAAGCTGCTCATTAACATTTGACTCCTTATACAAGGTACAAGTTGTACCAAAAGCTGTGGAAAAGAAAAAAATTCTAAAGGCAGATCGGAACATACTGCAGAGACTTGTCATTGCATATAAGGCCGGACGAGAGGTTGATTTAGAGCAGATTTTGAAACACGAGCTCCTTCCTGTGCCGATATCTATAGCGGATACCAGCGGTGCACTAAAGTCTGGAAACAAATCTGTTGTTTTAGAAGACATACTTCAAGATGTTGATGTAAGGGCGCGAGTCGAAAATGTAGGCGAATCACCAGCTTTGATCATAGATGGCCAGGCTTTAGTTCAGAGCATGAAAACACATGGCATGAAAACATTTGGAGACTTTGCAGATGAGTTTGTTTCCACTGTGGTGAGAAAAGGGGCCATGTATTCAAGAGTTGATGTTCTGTTCGACCGTTACAGGGAACAATCTATAAAATCGGGCACTCGTTCTCGTAGGGCAAAAGGGCAGCAGCCAGTTAGAAGGGTTATTGAAAATAAGGATGTGCCACTCCCGAATAACTTTTCAGCTTTTTTGTCTTTGAATGACAACAAGAAAGACCTAGCTGCCTTTTTATCTGAGCAGATAATTCTTCATGCACCCACAGAGAAAACTGTTGTTACTGCTGGTGGGTTTCTCGATGAGAATAGCGTTAAATGCAATGACGAATTCCTCGATATATCTGCCCTACATGCGTCACATGAAGAGGCAGATACTAGAATAGTTCTTCATGCCATACATTGTGCGAAAGAATCCACTTGCAGTTCAGTTGTTGTACTAGCATCTGATACTGATGTTTTACTGCTACTTGTATCTTTCTTTTCAGAAATAAATATACAGTTGTGGATGGTTGCTGGAACATCTGCAAAGCCCAAGAACATTCCTATTCATGCTGTTGTAGAGAAAACCTTTACCTCTCCAGAAATGTGCACGAATCTGTTAGCATTCCATGCTCTGACTGGATGTGACACAACTTCTTTTTTCTTTGGGATATCCAAAAAAACTGGATTTAAGGTTTACAAAGACAATGTTGGGCTTCTTGGGGGTTTTGGAGAGGGCAATTTAACTGAACAGAAAATAGTCGACTGTGAAAAGTTCGTATGCAAGCTGTATAACCAGGGCACAGTGTCGTCAACTGACTCGGTTAGGAACATTTTATTCGGAAAATCCAAGAGCCCCGAAAACATGCCCCCCACTAGCGATGCCTTGCATCTGCACATTAAACGTGCACATTATCAAGCGCTGGTATGGAGACAAGCAAATATAAGTAACCCCACATTACCATCTCCAACTGAGATGGGATGGAAGTTGAATGAAGGTATTCTAGTGCCTATTCTGATGACTTTAGACCCAATTCCAGAATCTTGTTTAGACTTGATTGCATGTAGTTGCACAACAGGTTGTAAAACATTGAGGTGTGGGTGCAAGCGTAACAATTTGCTGTGCATGGACCTTTGTAAGTGCAAAGTCACAAGCAAAGAACAATGTAGGAACAGTATACGTTGAATTTTGAGGAAAAACAGAAAATTCGGGTTTTCTTTCGTGCAATGGCTTTTTTAGGGTCGCATGCTTATTTCTATCTTTTTCTCGATGCTATTGTATTTTGTAATCATAGTTTTTACATTTTTTTTTCTACATGCGCGTTTCAAAACGATTTGAAAAAAATTACTGTCCGCCATTTTGAATCGCCATTTTGACATATTTAACGCCATTTTCATGAAGTTCAACATATTTTTTCAGATTCAGCATACTCAAATTAGGTTAAAAAGTTATGTTGAACCAAATAATAATAATTTGCCGTTAGAAGTTCTTTTTAGCTGAAATCGGACCAGACTATTAAAGGTTTATTGATTTACGTTCATATTAATATGTATTCAAGTTTATGACTATTTTAGGGCAATGACGTCGATTTATTGGACGGACGTTAAGTAACTTTGAGAAGCTGGACACGTCTTGTCGTCGGCATTTACCTTCACAAGGTGCACGCAAACTTCTCAGATGATTAGGGCAGATATAATTTATCTATTCATTGTTTGGTTATAAATATTTGGTTAGAATATTCATAATAAATTTAAGATCATTTGGCTGCAATTAGCTCAGGACAATGTACATGACGTACATGTATCCTTCATTAACTCCACAGATTTCAAGTAGCCTTATCATGTTCTTGCTTACAGTTTGACGTTCTAGTATGATTCATATGTAAACTTGCCGTGTCCTTCGACCATATATAAAGATATATCGATGACGTCTTATCAATCAACAATCTTAATTTTCATAATTATGTCCATTTGATATATCCTGATGAACTCGAAATAAAGGACACTACAGAATCTGACGTGTCTGCTTCATATTTGGATATTTTATTTAATATTGACTCTAACGGCAGACTGACAACTACATTATATGACAAGCGTGGTGACTTCAACTTTGCAATCATCAACTTTCCATATCTATGTAGTAATATACCACTTTCGCCTGTTTATGGTGTGTATATCTCCCAGTTCATTCGATACGCGAGAGCATGCCATGCGTATGAGAATTATTTAAAGCAAGGTCAATTATTGACAAAAAAGTTGATGTTTCTGGGTTATAATGAATCTCGTTTGAAGTCATCATTTTGGAAATTTTACGGTCGCTATAATGACCTTGTTTGCGATTACAAAGTGTCCCTGGGACATATGTTGAATGATTTGTTTCATACCCTTTCTTAGAATGTCATTTTTCATACTAACTTTGACTACGGGTAATCCCGTATACCTAATTTCAATTAAGGGCTCACGACGGGTGTGACCGGTCAGCAGAGGATGCTTACTCCTCCATGGTACCTGATCCTACCTTCGCTTTGTCGGGGGTTCGTGTTGCCCTACACTCGAGTTTTTATTTGTTTTTGGGATTTATGATTACTATTAACACATTGTTAAAATCACCATTCGATATCCCAGTCTTATCGCTCGTATATTTTTTGTTTGTTTTGTTTTTGTTTTGTTTTTATCTTTATAATAATACCCGCTTACCATATATATGCCCTGCGTGAGGATTTTGGATGTTCATCTAATTCATGATAATGCTCCGTCACATACATCTGAGCTTGTGAAGCAGTTTTTGAAATCACACTCCCCAGACCTAGACTCATGCGACTTTTTCCTATTTTCAAAACTTAAAAAGATCTTATCTGGTCGTCATCATAAGTCCCGACAAGTCCTTGGCTCAGACATCAGTCAGTGGCTCAGGGATCAACCAAAATCACTTTACCGTGACGCATTTCAGAGATGGATTCAGGGATTTAATTATGTATTTCAAATACTTTGAAATACTTTGACAATACTTTGAAGTGATGTAATGTTTATTTCACTATCTGAGTTGAATTCTTTTGAGAAATCGTACAATGGGCATTACGTATCGAACAACCCTCATAAAAACACAATCGAAGAAAAGTAATATTTCAGCATTAAATTCAATAGTACAGTACGAAAAGGCTAAGGTAACCAACAGTATTCAATTTCATAATTCCTATAGAACATACAAATCAGAGAGATGGGCAAACACGGACCCATGCATATACCAGAGGTGGGATCAGGTGCCTAGGAGGAGTAAGCATCCCCTGTCGACCGGTCACACCACCCGTGTGCCCTATATTCCGATCAGGTAAACGGAGCAATGAGTAGTCAGAATGAGTGTGCCAAGAACGGCCGAACAATTGGTATGAAACTCATCAGACAGCATTTGACTTAATGACAAGTTGTGCTGGCAAACTAGATCGTTTTTACGACCATAAAATTTGCGAAATGCTGACTTTCGACGGTAATGTACAAACCCCTGTAACATCATCGTCTTTGTCAGTAGCCAGCCTCGTTTTCAAAACTGATCATATGCAGAACAACTTCTTGCGTATCGAATCAGTTGCAAGATATAAACACCTTATGTAGGTGATGATGAAATATTGCCAAATAAATAAGGGAAATTAACGATGGAGAAATTGAAATCATCTCATTTATCATAAAGTTGAGTTGTTAGTTTGTCGCCAGCATCTATTGTCAGTAAAATATCTAAGTACGAAGCAGAAGTGCAAGATTATGTGGTGTCTTTTATTTCAAATTCACTGGGATATATGGAATCGACATATGAATGAAAATGATCATTGTTAATAGACGAAACGTCGTCAATATATCTAAATGTCGAATTGAAGGCCACAGCAAGATATTTTTTTCTTCTCATGTAGAAGTTTTTGAATGAATCCTGATTCATAAAATATAAAAACAGGCCAGCTAAGAAAGGAGCACAATTCGTGCTTATGGGATTTCCAACAGACTGTTGGAAGACCTGATCACCAAAGACTAACAAAATATTGTCAATGAGGAACTCTAGCATCTTTTTAATATCAACACAAGATTAATTGTGCGTGGAATCATAGTGGTGTTTATCAAAATAATGTTTGGAATGACCAATAGCTAAATATGAATATTTCCTTTTACCATTTTTGTTGACGAAGCAACTGTCTATGATGTCAAAAAGTCTAGTCTTTAATCTATCGTGAGGTATGGTCATGCAAAGTGTTGTAAAATCATACGTTTTAATGTTATGAATTTGAGAAAAGTTTTGTAATTTGAAATTCTTTTAAAGTTCTTTAGAATTTTTAAGAATGCACATATGATTTACACCACTTCTGGCATATGTCATGGCACAGTCCGTTTGAAGTTTCTCCTTGACAGGGGTTAATATTTTTTGTAATAAGCAAAGAGAGGGACTTCGTAGAATATTTACTGGACCCAGAAGTGTATCTTTGTTTGTAATGCCTTCTTAAAACCATAGGCTATTATATCGCTTGGGTTCGAATTAATTATTAAAAGAGTAAAGGTATAGAAGTGTAAATAAAGGGTACTCAATTTTGCCGATTAAACATCGGTAAACCAAATGGTATGAAATTCTACTCTGTACTCTGATATGACTACAAATAACCAATCTACATTGTTACCAAAGGTGATACCGAAATTCCGTATACTTCCAAAATATGCAGAAATGAATTCAGAAAAATGCCTAATTTTTTTTAGGTCTAGTTTTAGGTGGGCCCTGGTACTGTACAACTAAAGAGAATGTGTGTGCATTGCATCTAACAATGATATAGAATGTGCAATATTAGATATCATTTTAAGCTAAATTTCTTCTTTAATAGCAAATTCGAATCCAAGCGATACGATTGCCTATGCTCAAAAGTAATGAATAATAGAAGGTGTTGAATACTGTCATACAGTAACCTAGTGTTTTTTCTACTGGACAAGAATCCAGTTTGATCAGGATCAATTATCTAAAGGCTTATCAAGCTGCAATAACTGCACCGTATTTAGCAATGTGATAGGTCGCCAGTTTTTAGAATAGTGTTTTCGTTTATCTTGTTTTGGTAACGATGTAATTACCCAATGCCCATATGGAAAACATGTTATTCTGGTATCCATGATTAATTAATCTTAGAACAAAAATCACAATATATACTCTGCAAAAAAAGAAACGCATAGCCCTTTTGAAATTTTAAAAATGCAAATTATGTATTTTACCAGGTAAACTGAAATGGTCAATTGAGTAATTGATTTTTTACAGGTAAGTATGAAACTTTAAAGGTCTGTTCATTTGATTTGGCTCTCTGCCAAATTAGCTCGGCGACTCTCTAAAATTGCACATCACCTCTATCGCCATGGAATTTGGCTTACGTTTTTCACGAGAACTTTGTGCTTAATTCAACCACTACATTAAAGGGTATAAAAGGACGAAGTTTGAAGCTTGAATTCATCATAACGTTAAAATGCTGCCATGCCAAGGTTGGACCCTGCTACTCGAAATATCGTCATTGGCCGTCTCCAGGCCGGAGTATCCCAAAGTGAGATTGCACGAACTGAAAACGTAAATCAGAGCACAATTTCTCGGCTGTGGAACAGATTCCAGCAGACTGGCTCTACTAATGACCGACCGAGGTGTGGGCGACCTCGCATTACGACTCCTGGACAAGATCGCTACATCCGGGTCTTTCATCTACGGAATCGAACCGTTGCTGCAACAGCTACTGCAGTCGGAATACCTGGATTGAGAAGAATCAGCTCGCAGACAGTCCGCAACCGACTTCGACAATATGGCATTAGACCCAGAAGACCGTATTTTGGAGCAGTTTTGACACCGTTACACAGACGAGAAAGAGTCCGATGGTGCAAAAGATTGAGGGGCTGGACATTCCGCAACTGGCGTAGAATCTGGTTCAGCGATGAGTCCCGTTTTCTGCTACAGAAACGTGATGGAAGAATCCGTGTATACCGGCGCAGGAATGAACGTTTCTCTTCCTCGTGTGTCCAAGAAGTGGATAGCTTCGGTGGAGGTAGCGTCATGATGTGGGCGGTGATCTCTAATGACCGTAAAACAGAACTGGTACATGTCCCGGGCAATTTAACGGCTCAAAGGTACAGAGACGAAATTCTCCAACCTCACCTTATGCGCGTAATTGACCGACAGAGGGAGTTATTCCAACATGACAATGCTAGGCCTCACACAGCCCGCTTAACAATTGACTACCTTCAGCAGAACAACATTAATGTGCTACCATGGCCTTCCAAATCACCGGATTTGAATCCGATTGAACACTTATGGGACCAACTGGATAAACGTGTGCGCCTGCGCCAACCTCCGCCTCAGACCCTCGATCAGCTCCGTCAAATGTTACAACAGGAATGGCGAACAATTCCACGCAATAACGTAAGAACATTGATTGACTCTATGCCAAGGAGATGCAGAACTGTGTTGGCAGCTCGAGGTGGTCATACACGGTACTAACTTAAACGTGACAGGAAGTGTTCTTAACTGTGATGATCTGACTTTTTTTTCACCAATATCTAAGGTTTGGACTGTAATTTTTTTCAATTGAAACAATTCTAGTGAATATCTACATTTTTTATTGTAAAATCATAATCCAAAATACATCTACTAAACTCTTAAAAAATCCATTATGCGTTTCTTTTTTTGCAGAGTATATTTCAAGAAAACGTTTAACACAAACTCCGTAGAAAAATTGTCTGACTCTGGAGATTTATTTGATTTCATGTCATGAAGCGTTCTTGAAGCTTCACTTAGATTGATTTCTCTTTCTACATTTTCCGATTTACCTGTAAAAGTTGAGGATATCATCAATATTATGATAAATCTTTATTTGAAGCCACATTAATATTTTCTAAATTTAGATAATTGAAGTTGATTTCCAAATGTCTATAAATAGTGCAAGTAATATATAGTGTATAAATCTGAGTACTTACCAGTTGATTGAATTTTTTTGTTTGTTGTTTTCCGCCACACTCAAAAATATTCAGTTATCTGGTGGCGTCCAGTTTTTATTGGTGGAGGAGAGAACCCAGGTACAATGTACCCAGGAAGAGACCACAGACCCTGAGAAAGTAATCTGGCAAACTTTCCCACATATATGGCGCGAGCGAGAATCGAACCCGCGCCAACTAGAGGTGAGAGGCCTTGTGTTCACTTGTAGCTCCATATCCATCTTGGGATCAAACATGACACCAAGAGTTAGAACGCAGGTTGAAGAATTAATTTGTGAGTCACCCACTGCAACTGAAATAGTTTTAATTAGGTTTGTATTACGACCGGATGTGAACACAATGACCTCGGTGTTATCCGTGTTGAGTTTCAACATATTACCATGCATCCAAGACACGATGCCGTATAGACAACGTTCAATACGATGTAAGGTCTCTGCCTGTGTAGTTACGCCCGTAGTCATTTCCATTGGCTTTGACTTGGCACCATCTATGCAGTGTCAAAAAGCAGCAAAAATGCTTTAATCAAATTTAAATGAAATATGTTACAGCATATTAGATTAGAAATACTATTGATCTTGTCTTGTACTTTCGTGCTCTTGTACTTTTACTTTAATAGAATACCTCCATTTTCAACATTCATATGTAGGCAACAAAGACAACTTGGAAGACGTGGCTATGGTAACTATCCTGGAAGTTGTGAAGACAGTTGGGCATTCAACATTCATGTAGATTTATTCGTCTTATTGTGATGGAACAGTTTATTTCATTATCGATATCGACTCTATTCCATATGTTAACTTTTTGTCCAGCTTCAAAGTGCACAAACGTGAAAAGGCTGGATAATGTTGCTTTGAAAGAAGGATATTCATTGACTGCTGTAAGGGGCATTACTCAAGAGCAAGCCAGGGTGCGACTGTTTTAAGAAATGGAGCCAGTTCATGAAATAATTACTCATTTCGTAGCTTGAGAATCAAAGTGATTGGTATGGACAGAAGATTGCAGATTGGCACGTCACTGTATATACATAAATGTAGAACTAAATTTTTAGCTTAGGAACAAATCGAATATTTGTGATTGGATATATATCATTTCATTGCATCGGAGTGGATCTGAAGCAATAAATCCGTCAAATCAGCAGAAAATGTTGATTCATGAATCTTCCTGACAGCAATTTCTGTTCGTTATGTTCGATGTGCATTGACCTCAGAAGTAATTATCTCAGAAAAATGCGGAAGAGAGGCACTGCGCAAGTGTCAGATTTGTAAACAATTTAATATGCCAATTTTAATAGAGATCCATTATCAAAATTTCAGTTGAATGACACGTATGCACAATTTATCGTGTTGACATGCTTTCAAGATACCACTCTGTAAATATATATTTCATTCTAATATTGTTCATTGAAGACAGCAAATCAATACATATGCTCATGTTGCATGTTTATATGTAGATGGGGCAAATTCAGAAAATTGGCAGTTGTAGCAAATAGCATCACAACAGGTTGTGAAAGGAAGATAGTTGTTGACATTTTCGTTGGAATAACATGATATCAAGCACTTGGTGTTGAAATTTTCATGTTTAGTGACCAACAAATGGAATCACTGTCATGATGTATGGTACTGAAATTACCTACACTCACGAAGAGTTCGGATTCGCTATGTTTTCTCAAGTACAGACAATCAAGTTCAATTTCAATAAACAAAACATTTAAAAACAAAAAAAAACAAAAAAAACGATAAAGTAAAACAAATACTGTTGACAAAAACCAAACTTACTTCAGTTATAGTTATTTCAGAATATTTTACACTTACGTTAATACTACACGAATTTTAAGCGGATTGAAAAAAAAAATTCCGAGGAAATATACAGGTTTTCAATATGCTAATTTAATACACCAATCAACGTGAAATGTCCTCGTATCTCTACGTGGGCATTGATTAGTCTCTGTTCGGGATTCCGCCAATACAGGGCGATAATGGAACACCACAGTGACACGACAGAGACACAGAACATATTCCGGACTTGCACAAATGGATGATTCACAATCTAACAAGATTAGACATGTAGTGTTCCTGTTCCCGGATATTTTGTCATCTTGTGATTCCAACGGGCGACCATATTTTGCGTCATGTTGATATGAAGAAACTGGTCCGGTATTCCGTTTCTGGTCTGGTCCCTTATCATATACCTTTTCACATAGCAAAACAGCGTAAGTATTGTTGATTGATTGTATATTGTTTAACGTCCTCTCGAGACGTCACTCATATGGAGACGTGATCATTGCCGGTGAAAGGCTGCAAAATTTACGCCTATGCTCGGCGCTTAGGGCCTTTGAGCAGGGAGGGATCTTCATCGTGCCACACCTGTTGTGAGATGGGACCTCGTTCTTACGGTTTCATCCGAAGAACCGCCCCATTTAGTCACCTCTTACGACAAGCAAGGGGGTACTGAGGACCTATTCTAACCCGGATCCCTACGGGAAATCCTAAATAAGAAGAAACCTGGAAGAGCTGAAAGACTTTATGGAATTATGCGGAATGTTTCTATGTTTAGTAACACGTAATTGTTAAATAAACGTGCGTTGTTTTATTATGTGAACTTACGCTGTTAGCCCGTAGGGATCCGAGTGAAAAATTCTCGAGCGGGACGTTAAGTAATGTATAATCAACCATATAATCAATTGAAATGCTCATGTGATGCATCAAAATTGGTACCGTGTTTAACATGGATATGCACTTCTATATGGTGCTAATTTAGCATCATTACAGAAACTTCAAAATACTGCTGCCAGGCTATTATCACGGAAGCATGAGCATAGTACACCAATTCTCATATCAATGGTTACCTGTGACATATCAAACGAAATATAAAATCCTAATGTATACATTAAAGGTCCAACATGAATTAGCTCCAACACATATCCAGAAACTAGTTTAGGTCTACCGCCCGCAGCGTACACTTATGTCTGCGGATTTGTTTAACCTTCTAATTTCATGTACTAATACTAAACTGTATAGTGAAAGACGGTCCAGTGTGTCCTCATCCTCAGCTACCCTGTGAAACTGCCTCCCGCTCGATCTTCGGTTCGAAGGTTCATTAGCTGTTTTTATGCATAAACTGCAATACTATCGTTTTAAACTTGCATTTAAATTTAAATCACAAAACATTTATCAAATCAAAAGCTTTGAAACGTATGATTTTACAACAAGTTACATGACCATACCTCACTATAAATTAAAGACTAGATTTTTGACACCATAGACAGTGTCTTCATCAACAAGAATGGTCAGAGAAAATATTCATATCTATTGATTAATCATCCAAAAATTATTTTGTTAAACACCACTCTGATTCCACGCAGAAGTAGTCTCATTGACAATATTGTCGTAGTTTTTGGTGATCAGGTTTTCCAACAGTTTGTTGGAATTCCCATGGACACGAATTGTGCTACTTGTTAGCTTATCAGTTTTTATATTCTTATGAAGCAGAATTAATTCAAAAGCCTCTACATGAGAAGAAAAAATCTCTTGTTGTGGCCTTCAGGTTGACATTTAGATATATCGACGCAATTTTATCTATTATATTTATTTTATCTACAACAATCGGTCAATGTAGTAGTTCCTAAAAGTCGAACTGCTACGTACGGGGATGGGTGCTTCATGTCAACAACTTTGAAACTGTGGAATGCCCTTCCAGAACATGTGAAGGATTGTAAATCACTATGCGCCTTCAAGAAGTCATTGGTAACACATTTTTCCATCAGGTTTTCAATAACTAGCCTCCATAAGTTGAAATGGGTTTTTTATATATAGTTTTAATTTACACACACACACACACACACACACACACACACACACACACACACACACACACTAAATCTCATCAACATTATCTCATCATCTTTACTTTAATATGCCCTGAAACTGATGTTTTAAACTTATTTAGCATATTTATTGTATCTTATCTTTATATCATTTTATTTCAATGTTTTATTTAATTGTTTTATGTACTGTAAAGCACCTTTATGCATACAAATGTATGAGAAGGGTTCTATATAATCATGGTATCATTATTATTATTATTAACAATGATCATTTTTATTCTAATGTCGATTTGACATATCCCAGTGAACTTGAATTAAAAGACACCAGAGTCTTTCACATCTGCTTCGTACTTAGATATTTTATTGAAAATAGATGCTAATTGCAAACTAGCCACTCAACTTTATGACAAACAGGATGATTTCAACTTCCCTTATCCCTGAAAAGGCCAAGATAACTAACAGTATTCAATCTCGTAATTCCTATAGAAAATATAAATCAGAGAGATGGGCAAACGCGGACCCCTGGTCATACCAGGGGTAGTATCAGGTGCCTAGGAGGAGTAAGCATCCCCTGTCGACCGGTCACACCTGCCATGAGCCCTATATTCCGATCAGTTAAACGGAGCAATCCAAAGTCAGAAGCAGTGTGGCAATATTCCATTACCATCTGGATACCGTGTTATATTTCCCAATTGATTTGATACGCAATATCTTGTTCTGCATATGGTCAGTTTTTAAACCGAGGCAGGCTACTAATAAAAAAGTTGATGTTACAGGTTTTGTACATTCTCGTCTAAAGTCAGCATTACGCAAATTTTATGGTCGTTGTAACGACCTAGTTTGCCAGTACAACTTACCATTAAGTCAAATGCTGTCTGATGTGTTTCATACCAATTGTTAGGCCATCCTTAGTACACTGATTCGATTACGGATTACTCCGTTCACCTGATCAAGATACAGGGCTCACGGGCGGGTGTGGCCGGTCAACAGGGGAAGGTTACTCCTCTTAGGCACCTGATCTCACCTCTGATATGTCCATGGGTCTGTGTTTGTCTATCTTTCTGATTTGTATTTTGTATTACGAGATTAGAAAATGTTCGGCATTTTAACCTTTTCATTGTAATTTGGTATTTATCGAAACAGTTGCTTTTACAAAAAAATCTTTTGTGTTAGTTTTTTTCATGTTCTTTTTATGTAATCAATTTTCTTTGTTTTAATTGGTTTTACATGTAAACACCTTAAAATTATTGTTATTACATACAGCACTATATAAGTATGTATAGCTGTGTTGAGATAATAACACAAATGTCCCCAATCACCACCCGAAGTTGGAAAGGTGACAATAGAAGTCTATGCCAGATGTGGACTCCTCTGTTCACAGTAGACATGAAATATGGTTGAAATCCGACAAACTTGATTTTTTAGCAGCCATTTTGAAATGGCGAGCATTTTGAAACAAGTGACAATTGAATGGAAATACTTACTGATGCCAGAAATTAAGGCTGGACCCCCAATTGATGAAAGGATCCAAATGCGTGGATACTTTGTCCCTGAAACGTTCTAATTTACTATTTTTCTGTTCGCTCACCTTGCATTCATCGTTCGTTCAGCGTCCAATAACCGTGCGCTCTTCATTACAGTTTCGTGTTCTTAAATCGTTGAGCTTGGGCTTACCGCGCGTTCACCATTCATAAAGCGTTCCCCTTTCGTTCATCGTTTAGTCTTTGCATTATCATTCAGAACCTCAATGCGAAAGGAGCGATATTCATTGGAAGGAGAAAATTAAAAAGGAACGTTTAGAGAAGTAACTATCAATCAAACATGTAGATGGAATTAACTGCTGATGTAATATGCCGCATCGCTCTTACTTTCTCAAACGAAATAATAATATTCGGGATCAGGATGAAATAAATATTTTATAGATTTTTTCTGGTGAAAATATCGCTAAAAACAAATACTTTTGACAAATGTTGCAACATCATTTTGTAATGTTTCCTTAGGTGGTATAGCTGTAAAAATATAATCACGTGCATCAAATTATGAAATTTTAAGAAGGTATTCTAGAGTACAACAAAGTACTCTAGCGTACTCTGTTTAGTAGTACCCGTCAAGAATTCTAAATATGATACCGAAAAGTGCGTTTCTATTCTACGTTTATATGTACACATATTCATACGGCACACAATGTACGTATGAAATTTGTTTTTGTTTGTGAATGATTACTGCGTATATTGATGTAAAATTTAAGATGATTGCATGAGAAATATACATTCAATACTTGTACAAAAATATGATATGTTTTGTTTAGACAAAATACAGTACCGTGCCAGTGGTTCACGTCTTTGTCTAAAGAAATAAAACCATCAAATATCTTTCAGTAATTCTTGAATATCTCAACAGTCTTACGCTATCAAATCTAAATGTAAGTAGATGGTCCTTTAAGTTATTTACAGACAAGTAGCAGAGGTAGACAAAACATGACTTCCAATCGTTGAAAAGTGTCACCTGTTCTGAAAGAACAGGTTGTACGGTTGAATAATGAAGGAAGAAAAAAAAAAGCGAGATAGCAGCTGGAACGATTTGCTGAAAGAAAACAGTTGAAAACGATAGTCGAAGTGGACGCCCTAAATTGACACGTGTGCAGGCTAATCATGTGTTGAATAGATTAGTTCTAAAAATCGAAGATAGAATTTGTGTGATGTAATTGCAGAATTTAATAACTATGTACCGAAACCATTGTCAAAACAGTCATTTCAAAGAAGATTGCATTTCTTAAATTAGTCACGACGAAAAGTAGCAAAGACTCTTACAATTTGTAAAGTCAATAGAAAAAGACGGATAGAATGGTGTAGACTTCATAAAAATTGCTCAGTGGACAACAGTTGGAAATCTGTTATATTTTCTGCTGAAACACGAGTTGATTTAAGAACAATCGTTATTTTTTAATCAAATACAACAGTGACATTGGTCACTTGGATGTTGAATCATTTCGCCATCTTTTCCTGAGTCTAAAACGTGCAGTTCATAATGCTCCTTTTCATATCTTTTCGTCCATGACATGCAGTGTATTCAGAGGAGGAAGTGTTGTTTGGAACATTTTGAATTGGAGAATGGGAGATATTTCTTTTTAAAAAATACAAATTATATTAGAGTGAAAAGCCTAAGATAACTAACAGTATTCAATCTGGCAATTCCTATAGAAAATACAAATCAGAGGGATGGGTAAACACGAACTCCTGGTCATACCAGAGGTGGTATGATGTTGTTTATATTATATACAAAAAAAAAAAAAACAAAAAAAGAAAAACAAAAACAAAAACAAATATAACAAACAAAAAAAAAAAACAAAACAAAAAAAACAAAAACAAAACAAAACAAAAAACAAACAAACAAAAAAAAACCCAAAACAAAACAAAAAAACCCCCCCAAAAACAAAAAGAACAAATTGATAGAATTTTATTGAAACTTGAGGAAAACCCTCCAAATAATAAACTGTTCAAATGACAACGAGATTTTGACTATTTTATTCCTGTAATGGATTTAAATTAATGTTTACATTTCCACTAATGCTGGCCTTTTAAAACATGTTAAAGCCTAAATATTGTAGCTGCAATCCATTGCTACTAAAGGAAATTGAAGGGATTACACAAGGATATAACTTCCTGTGTTCCAGAGGGTGTGGAAATTTCAACTGACTGAAGTGCTTGGCTGAAAAACTCACACATTCATCGTCCAGAGAAGCACCTGTTCTTGAAGTGGGAATCTGCCACTACTAAATTGATGAAGTAAGATTAGAAAAAAATGATTCAATGTTTGTTTGTTTGTTTTAAGTCCCGTTGAGAATTTTTCACTCATATTGAGACATCACCAGTTGTAGGTGAATTACCACAAATTTAGACAAATGCTTAGCGCTCAGGACCGTAGCAGTGAGGTTCGAAACAAAAGAGGACGAATCCGTGGTTTCTTTTATTTCAATCTCACTGGGATATATCGAATCGATATATGAATGAAAATGATCATTGTTAATAGACAAAACATCGTTGATATATCTAAATGTCGAGTTGAAGGCTGCATCAAGAGATTATTTCATGTAGAAGGTTTTGAAGGAATTCTGCTTCTTAAGAATATAAATACAGGTCAGCTACCAAAGGAGAACAATTCATGTCCATGGGAATTCCAACAGACTGTTGGAAGACGTGATCACCAAAGACTACGAAAATATTGTCAATGAGGAACTCTATCATCTTTTCAATATCAACTTCAGAGTACTAGTGTGTGGAGTGAGTGTGGTGTTTAACAAAATAATGTTTGGGATGACCGATCACTAGATATACGTTCGCACAAAACTCGGTTATTCAGTAATGCAGATTTTTACTGAATTGGGGGAAGGTTATACGTCTGATAAGGTATCTGATAGAATATTCTGGAGAAAAGAATTTCTGATTAGCACAGAGTCCATCAAAAATCTAGTCGACCTGTGACTGTAACAGACAAAACAAATGTCTCAAAAGTCAGGGAAATAATCGAAAGTGATGGCAGGTAAAATATACATGATAATTGCTAAAGCTGTTGGCATATGCTATCGCGGGTACATTTCGATTTGAAGCATATTTGGAAAGTACGAAAAATTTCTGACAAATGGATACTCCATATATTGACAGATGATCAAAAACAGGTACGAGTACAAACGGCTACGCAATTGCTCAAAATATTTCCCAAATTCAATCAAAGACAATTTGCTAACACTGTTACCGGTGACGAAACATGGGTTCACTATTTCGAACCAGTAAGAACAATTGGAAACAAAATATGGCTAACTAAACAGGATAGAAGGCCTGTAGTTGCCAAAAGAACCATAAGCATAAAGAACGTTCTTTATTGCATTTTCTTCTCTTGTGATGGTCCAGCCGTACAAATTCCGGTGCCGAAGGGCAAAGGTGTTACAGGTCAGTATTACCGAGATGTTATACTGAAAAATCTAAAGAAATATTATCATAAATGATGCCCTGTGTCAGGATTTAGGCATGTTCGTCTAATTCATGATAATGCTTCATAACATACATCTGAGCTTGTGAAGCAATTTTTGAAGTCAGTGAAGGCTACCGTCTTGCCACACCCACCATACTATCCAGATCTACCTCCATACGAGTTTTACCTTTTCCCAAAACTTTAATAGGTCTTATCTGGTCGTCGTTACAAATCCCGATTAGCCCTTGGCTCAGCCATCAGTCAATGCCTCAGAGGTCTACCTAAATCAGCATATCGTAACATATTTCAGACATGGATTCAGTGATTCAAATTATGTGTGTCAAACCGCGTGGAATACTTTGAAGGAATGTAATGTTTAATTCACTAATGCTTTTGAGATATCGTACAATACACATTACATATCGTAAAACCCTCGTATATGTTCGTATGTAGAATAAAAAATAAAAATCAGTTGATCAATTTCCTCTCAAATAAGTCAACACGGAATGTTATATATTACCCGTTTCGTTTGCCAACAATAGACCAATTACATGCTATAGGACATTTTCTCATTTTTTTTTGTCAGCTGACAGGACTGCACTCAAACCCACGTGTTTCCATGTGCTTGTAAACAACCTGTGCTCTTCAGGAAGTTACCGTATCAACCTACAGCAAATAGTTTTGTAAACAGGTTCTTATTTTTACACATTACATAAAATGTACTAATCAGGAGCACAAAACTTAAGAGAAACAAGAGAAAGGGAAATAAAAAAAATTTTTTTTTCTTTAAAATGTATGGAACTGCAACTGACTAATTTCATTTCACGAAGGCAATCTGGATTCACTCATCTTTGTTCAGTTCTCTCAAACGTTGTGAGTTCATCTGCGTTAAGTGGTCAAACATCATGATACAGGTTTTTTTTCACTTCCTCCTTTGACTCGTTTCTGATTTCTTAAATTTGGCGATAATGGCCAGGTTTTTCCTTCTCCTCCGGGAATCCCAATATCTTTGAAAGGTCGATGGTCACGCCCGCAGTGTCTTTCATCATGGCTCACAAATCTTCACGATTTTCTGGTCCTTTCTCCTTCCTCCTAAAATTGACATATGGTTTTGGAGAATATTGCTGATTGTGATTAGCAATAGCTGAAGCAAATTCCGCTATTGATTGGCGTCTCCTCATTGTGTATTGCATTAATCTTAATTCTTTCAGATGTTCTTGAAATGTTTCCCTATTAAAGTTTATTCTCACAACCTCTGCGATCTCTTCAGTTACAGACACAAATTCTTTCAATATTTTAATCAATTTTGTTTTTAAACTCATCATTAACCTGGGGGTTGGTGTTTTCTGTGATATCTTTTGTTAATGTCTCTTTAACCACTGTGATTATTTCTTTTTTTATCATATGTTTACTCCTTCATCTAGCTGATATCAACCAATATGGACAGGAATTGTAAACCTTTGTTAGCTGACGTTTTTAAAAAATATTTTTGTGAAGCAGGATTCATTCAAAAGTTTTTATATGAGAACGAAAAAAATTCTTGCATTGGCCTTCAATTCGACATTTAGATATATCGACGAGGTTTTATCTATTAAGATCATTTTCATTCATATGTCGATTCGATACATCTCACCACACTGAACATGAAATAAAAGACACCACCGAGTCATCCACATCTGCTTCGTACTTAGATATTTTATTCAAATTAAATTCAAACTTATAACTCCACTCTATGACGAACGGGTTGATTTCCATTTCTCCATAGACAACTTCCTTATTTATGTAGTAATATTCCATTATCACCTATATCTGGTGTTTATATCTCCCAACTGATTTAATACTGAAGAGCTTGTTCTGCATATGATCACTTTTAAATCGAAACAGCCAACTGAAATGGAAGTTTATGCTACAGGGGTTTCTATAGTCTCGTCTAAAGTCAGCGTTTTGGGAATTATATGGACATGATAAAGATCTAGTTTGCCAATACAACCTTCCATTAGGTCAAATGCTGTCTGACGTGTTTTATACCAAATGTTAAGCCGTGTTGGCACACTGATTCTAACTGCGGATTACTCCGTTTATCTGATCAAGATATAGGGCTCAGGACGGGCGTGACCGGGTGATTCTTATAAAAGAAATGCATCAGAGAGATGGGCAAACTCGGGTCCTGGGCATACCAGAGGTGGGATCATGCGCCTAGGAGTAGTAAGCATCCCCTGTCGACCGGTCACACCAGTAGACAAAAATATATAAAACGAAGACAATGAGGAAAACCTCATTGAAAGCCACAGTCAAGCGTTGTTTTCTATTTTAATGAAACCAGTTATGAAATGTACATTTGAGTGGTATAAGACCCTTAATAATTTGAAGAAGCCAAAACTAGTCCATATGTGGATTTTCGCACACCGGAATATAGACTGAATTCTATGATTATGGATGTTGCTCATCACAGGCTCCATAAACCACTGCAGGTTTTGGATGATGTTACTTCCGATTCTAGGCCCCAGTTCCTTCAACTCAACTTTACTAACAAAGGAATTGAGGCCGTCAACATAAACGTCGTGATAAAAAAATTCAGTCTTTTATTCCAGATTATTTCAAGTTCACGTCTACATCTTGTATTTTCTTTAGATTTACTTCCACTATTGCATCCAAACTTTTAACTACAAACTTTACAGTGCCTAGATATAGACCATCTTATCCTCAATCCACCTACGTGTTCCTGTTCTTCGTCTTCTTTTAACTATAGTCCAGTTAGACATGTCATTACTGGTAATGTTGATATTTAGTTAAAAATAAAGATCGAAAATCACGTATTTTAAAAGGTCCTTAATTCAGAGAACCTCGGTCTTTCCATTGGCGTAAGAACTTCATCTCTATTATGAATTTTGTCGAAGGTTATGCCAGACGATGGGCTAAATCTGAAAAGGAAGATCTT
This sequence comes from Ostrea denselamellosa, assembly GCA_024699665.1. Lineage (NCBI taxonomy): Eukaryota > Metazoa > Mollusca > Bivalvia > Ostreida > Ostreidae > Ostrea > Ostrea denselamellosa. Next base: position 872,941 of record JAMZEH010000011.1, read on the forward strand.
GATACCTTGTCAGAATGCATAAAAAGTATAAGAGGAATATTAAAACCCCGTACCAGACATGTCAAAACAAAAATGCGTACCATCTCTCCTTGTGTGTTTAGTAAATCAGAAGTGATAAAAGAGTTAAATAGGTTACATAAGGAGTATGTTTTGATTCCAGCTGACAAAGCTAGCAACACTGTATTCGTATTGTTTTGTAAGGGCCATTCTTACAACTGCATTCAAAACGAACTTGGCATTGATTACACATTTATTAATCGCACATATACTCTAACAACCCTTTCAAAAGATGAGATTCTTCAAAATAATGATTCAGGTTTAAATACATTTAGTATCCCAATCAATGAAGCGGATGAATATGAGTTACTGTACCTATACTCGATTCCCAAACTCCAAGACCCTAACAAACAAAGATACAATGCTGAATCCAGTAAATGTTCTACCAAGCCTCTATCTTTGCTCCTTACAAAAATACTAACTGCTGTGAAGGAGAAATTTCAAACGTAACGTGCCACTACATATGCCAGAAGTGGTATTAATCAAATATGGATTCTTAAAACTTCAGAATAACTTTTAATGAATTTGAAATCACAAAATATTTTCTCGAATTCACATTAAAACGTATGATTTTACCACTCTTTACACGACCATACCTCACGATAAACTAAACAATACACTTTTTGACATCATAGACAGTTGTTTCGTCAACAAAAATGGTAAAAGGAAATATCCCTATTTAGTGATTAGTCATCCCAAGAATTATTTTGTTAAACGCCACTTTCACTCCATGCACATGTACTCTGAAGTTGATATTAAAAAATGCTAGGGTTCCTCATTGACAATATTTCCGTAGTCTTTGGTGATCAGGTCTTCCAACGGTCTAAGGGGCCTCCGTGGGCGAGTGGTTAGAGCATTGCGCTCAAAATCACAAGGCCTCTCAGCTCTAGTTGGCGCGGGTTCGAATTTTGCTTGTGCCGATATATGTGAAAAAGTTTGCCGGTTTACTTTCGGAAGGTCGGTGGTCTCTTCCCGGGTACATTGTATCCGGGTTCTCTCCTCCACCAATAAAAACTGGACGCCACCAGATAACTGAAAAATTGTTGAGTGTGGCGGAAAACAACAATCAATCAAGCAAACAGTCAGTTTGTTAGCTGACCTATTTTTATATTCTTACGAAACAGAATTCATTCAAAATCTTCTACACGAGAGGAAAAAATCTGTTGATATGGCCTTCGAGTTGACATTTAGATATATCGACGACATTTTGTCTATTAACAATGATCATTTTCATTCATATGTCTAGTCGATATATCCAAGAAAGATTGAAATAAAAGACACCACAGAGACTTCCACTTCTGCTTCGTACTTAAATAGTTTATTGAAAATAGATGCTAGTGGCAAACTAACAACTCAACTTTATGACAAAGGGGATGATTTTGAATTTCTCCATCGTCAACTACCCTTATTTATGTGGCAATATTCCATCATCACCTGCATATGGTGATCATATCTTCCAACTGATTCGATACGCAAGAGCTTGTTCTGCTTATGATCAGTTTTTAAATCGAGGCGGCCTACTGACAAAGAAGTTGATGTTACAGGGATTTGTACAATCTCGTCTAAAATAAGCATTTGGCACACTAATTCTGACTATGGGTTGCTCCGCTTACCTGATCGGAATATAGGGCTCACGGCGGTGAATTTCAAAATAATATGCAGAGGCATAGATTTCTTGACGAACTTCAGATGAAAGCACTAGTTGATATTTTCAGATTTTATACAGGAAGCTCTATGATTACAATTGTTGACTTGGTTCAAGTTCAAGGTAACTGCATAGAGTCACAAATGCTAATAGATACTGCACAATTAATTCTTCAAAACCAGGACAAATTTAGAGCATATCATAAAAGAATACAGAAGAACCTTTCAAGGAAAAGCTTGAGGATAATATCACCTATGCTGGTACATTGTATTTACAAAGAAATCACTCTTGACGCAAGCAAACAATCCATATACATAAGAACGACTGCGCTTAATCTTTTAGAGAGAAATAGGCTTGGTTGTTGATATGCGCAGACTTAATGCTGGCTTTCCCAGTGACACATTTGATATATCCACCCTCCCAAAACAATGTCAAAAATTGTCGAGGAGGCAAGTAAGGGTTATTTCACATATTGACGAGGGTGCGTTTAGAGCGACCGAGGCAAGTGCGAAATAACCCACTTGTCGCACAGTACATTGTTCTTTGATTGAAAGGGGTGGTCACTAATAGGTAATCAATTGGCAGAGGGTCTTGCTGTTCCTGAAAAGTGTTCATTATTGAATAAAATTCTGATCATTCTAATTCCCCTTATAATTGGAACAACCATTCACCTTCTATTCAAAAGGAACCGTACTGACATCAGCAATTATTCAAGGGTATTTAAATGCTTACCTGTGGTAAGAAAAGCGGAACTGTGCGACAACAGCTGTTGACGAAAGACGACATGGGACCACCCACCTCTCGGTATGCATATTTCTCAATGATTTAAGGGGGCCTCCGTGGCCGAGTGGTTAGAGCATCGGGCTCAAAATCACAAAGCCTCTCACCTCTGTCGGCGCGTGTTCGAATCTCGGCCGCGGCGTTATGTGAGCAAGTTTGCCAGTTTACTTGCGGAAGGTCGGTGGTCTCTTCCCAGGTACATTGTATCTGGGTTCTCTCCTCCACCAACAAAAAAAAAACTGGACGCCACCAGATAACTGAAAAACTGTTGAGTGTGGCGGAAAGCAATAAATAATCAATCAATCAATCAATCAATGATTTAATGTAGTGAACAAAAGAAAAGTGTCCTGAAAACACAAAATGCCATCAATGAGTTTCAATTGCAATTTGCCCTACAAATATCCCTTTGCTCGTACATCGTGGCATTCCACTTGAAAAATACGTCGACATACAGTATAAGATTCAAAGACGACAGCTAAGACTTAACCATTCTGACCAGCAGTATTGCACTGTCCTTTTAAAGTACTTCAAGCGAAAGGTTATAGATTTGAAGGATGGCAATGTCAAAATTTACTTGTTTTGTGATGACGAAGTCAAGGTTGGAGAGTCTGACAATGTTACTGTGATAATAAGGTTTAGAACCGTGGATTCATTAAGGGCAATTCCATATCAAATGTATGGATATGTTATGTTCCTCATGAGCCCGATCATCCATCAGAAAAATGTCAATTGTCCTCTTCCCCCTTTAGTTTTTCCGTTGAATATAATCTTGTTTTAAAATACCAGAGCTCTTCAAAGTCAACTGTGATTTAAGACGTTTATAATACAGAAAGTTCTAATATGCAAAGATACACATAAATATGCACATATATGTAAAATATTTTAGAAAGTTAACATACATTTAAAGAAAATAACCTACACACCTACCCTAATTTTGAAGATATTACCGGAAACGCAGATTTCTTTTTAGGCCTTATTACAAAATATACTGGACAAAAAAAGTTAAGGATCATAATTTTGACCTCAAAAATTTTTATTAACTAAATAATTATTTTGACAAATTTTAACATGTATAGTTTCTCCAATGTGTCCTTAACAGTACAGATTTATCTGGTTTCATATTGACATCATAAATGCACGATTTTTTCGCCCAAACACAAGCAAGGGGTCAAAATCAAAGTGTGCCAATGTGTATACTGAAATTGAAAAATTGTGATTTTCATTTTATTGTGGGTATTTATTGCTCTAATCGACTCTTAGGTGAACAATTATTGACATTAAAAGCCATGAGGCGCCATTTAACTGCTCTGGAAGCTGGTCAGGCAGTAGGTATGCTTCAAGCTGGCCAAGTTCAGAGAACTGTCTCTAGACATTTTAATGTGTCCCAAAGTGTGATTTCAAGGTTGTGGAATCGTTTTAGGCAGACAGGTAATGTTTCTGAGAGACCGAGATCAGGTCGTCCAAGGTCCACAACCGCTCGCCAGGATCGCTATATGTCACTTGTGGCTCGTAGACACAGGTTTCAGAGTGCTGTCCAACTCAATACTGACTTTCATGCAGCAAGTGGGGTGCGCATAACACCACAAACTCTCAGACAGAGACTTCATGCTGTATACCTTCGGGCTCATCGACCTGCTGTTCGTCCCATTTTGAGGAGAAGACATCGTGTAGCACGACTCAATTGGGATCAAAATCACATAAACTGGTAACTGCGTCATTGGACGCCTGTTCTGTTCACAGACGAGTCACGGTTCTGCGTGGACTTTCATGACGGTCGTAGGTATGTATGGCGCATGCGCGGAGAGCGGTACGCTGATTGCTGTGTAGCAGAGCATGATCGTTTTGGAGGTGGCTCCGTGACGATTTGGGCCGGAATCAGTATTGGTGGATGTACTGACTTGCACGTGATTAATGGCAATCTTACCGGTGCAATTTACAGGGACGGGATACTGCATCCAATTGTGACACCTTATGCGGGAGCTATAGGCAACGACTTTGTGTTAATGGATGATAATGCTCGTCCCCACAGAGCACGTATAGTGACAGACTACCTTGTTACAGAGACAATTGAACGTATGGATTGGCCGAGTTGTTCTCCGGATTTAAATCCAATAGAACATGCCTGGGACATGTTGCAGCAAGCTGTTTCCAGACGCCCTGTACTTCCGACAAACCGCCAGGAGCTTACGTTAGCTTTACAGCAGGAATGGGCAAGGTTGCCACAAATTGCGTTCCGCAGGCTCATCAGAAGTATGCAGAGGCGTTGTCGTGCCGTTATACAGGCTCAGGGTGGACATACACCCTATTGATATTGCCTATATAAAGATTCAATCATTTGTAATGAAATTTGTTATTGTTGCTCATACCGATTTTCAAACTGTTTTCGGGGGTTACCTGACAATGGTTGCTCTGGCTGCTTAACGTATTGATGAATTTGTAAAAACAGGTTTAAAATGTATTGTTCGATTGTCGTTGAACATTTTGAGTATATATTTAACATAATTTATTTGGTTTTGTTATGAATAAAATAATTCTGAAATCATGATCCTTAACTTTTTTTGTCCAGTATAATTTCCTGTGTCGTGTATGACGTCACAAATGTACGTACATTTTACATAATTTGTTTACAAACTTGTCGGAGGTCAAACATCCCAACAATACTGTAAAGATCGATTAGGGTCTATCATGGAATGGATGACAGCTGCAGCGGCAATTCTGGGGATAAAAAAATAACAAATCACTGTGCTCGCAAACAGTTTATTTAAAAACATCAAGTACAAATAACATACCTGTCAACCATACTATGAAAATAACTGGCCACAGAAATATCTAATCAACAACTACAGTTTAAATGAAAATCAATGTAGAAATATTTCGACAATTCTTTCAAATTCAACAGGTTCAGGATCCACCACTCAATTTCAATTTAGGCAAAATAATTCTGTCTAAATAACAGTGAAGCCACAAACACAACAGCAAATATGACAGGGAGGGTCCCAAAACTTGTAAATGATAACAGTTTGGGTGGGAAAATAATCGTAAAAATCCACAAAATTCCTCGTCCAAAAACCACCGCGCGTGCTCTACGACTCAGGTGACTGGATGAATACAAAACAGTAATGAATAACAAAGCGAAACAGTAAAATGTTAATATTGTGAAAATTAATACTCTAATTTGTTTAGCTTCATTCCATAATTAAGAAAATTCTCAAACATGATTTGTTTGTGTATGGTAAAAGGCACTTTTTATTTTAATTATGCGTATTAGTGTTGGCATGGTAAAGTTATTGTGTTATGCAGCTTCGAAGGTCAAACAGTAAAAGCCAGGGTAGGGGGGTTAAAATGTGACAAAGAGAATTTGACATGCGTTGTGGTTTGATTTGATTTATATCCAACTCGTTATGTGTTTTTATCTCCTCGCGAAGGCTCAGGAATAGGACTAACACAACTCCCTGGATATAAATCATATCAAACCACAAACCATTATCCTATATTTATTTCCCCCTTGTTTCTGATAAAATTGTATTAACTTTGCTTTCAGGATAATCGTTTTCACCATTGTCTCCCTGATCCCTGACAAAGTTTCATTAATGAGTCTCAAGTTATCCGATATGTTGTTACGTGAAATAAGAGGTTCGATATGTTGGTACCTGGAATAAGAGGTCCAGTGTTGGAGCTGTTAGTCCGTTATGTTGGTACCTTAAATAAGGGGTTCAGTGTCGGAGCTGTTAGTTCGATATGTTGGTACCTTAAATAAGGGGTCCGGTGTCGGAGCTGTTTGTTCGATATGTTGGTACGTGGAATAAGGGGTTCAGTGCCGGAGCTGTTAGTCCGATATGTCGGTACGTGGAATAAGGGGTTCAGTGTCGGAGCTGTTTGTTCGATATGTTGGTACGTGGAATAAGGGGTTCAGTGTCGGAGCTGTTAGTCCGATATGTCGGTACGTGGAATAAGGGGTTCAGTGTCGGAGCTGTTAGTCCGATATGTTGGTACGTGGAATAAGGGGTTCAGTGCCGGAGCTGTTTGTTCGATATGTTGGTACGTGGAATAAGGGGTTCAGTGCCGGAGCTGTTTGTTCGATATGTTGGTACGTGGAATAAGGGGTTCAGTGCCGGAGCTGTTTGTTCGATATGTTGGTACGTGGAATAAGGGGTTCAGTGCCGGAGCTGTTTGTTCGATATGTTGGTACCTGGATTAAGGGGTTCAGTGCCGGAGCTGTTAGTCCGATATGTTGGTACGTGGAATAAGGGGTTCAGTGCCGGAGCTGTTTGTTCGATATGTTGGTACGTGGAATAAGGGGTTCAGTGCCGGAGCCGTTTGTTCGATATGTTGGTACGTGGAATAAGGGGTTCAGTGCCGGAGCTGTTAGTCCGATATGTTGGTACCTTAAATAAGGGGTCCGGTGTCGGAGCTGTTAGTTCGATATGTTGGTACGTGGAATAAGAGGTCCAGTGTTGGAGCTGTTAGTCCGTTATGTTGGTACCTTAAATAAGGGGTTCAGTGCCGGAGCTGTTTGTTCGATATGTTGGTACCTGGATTAAGGGGTTCAGTGCCGGAGCTGTTAGTCCGATATGTTGGTACGTGGAATAAGGGGTTCAGTGCCGGAGCTGTTTGTTCGATATGTTGGTACCTGGAATAAGGGGTTCAGTGTCGGAGCTGTTAGTTCGATATGTTGGTACGTGGAATAAGGGGTTCAGTGTCGGAGCTGTTAGTTCGATATGTTGGTACGTGGAATAAGGGGTTCAGTGCCGGAGCTGTTAGTTCGATATGTTGGTACGTGGAATAAGGGGTCCGGTGTCGGAGCTGTTTGTTCGATATGTTGGTACCTGGAATAAGGGGTTCAGTGTCGGAGCTGTTAGTTCGATATGTTGGTACGTGGAATAAGAGGTCCAGTGTTGGAGCTGTTAGTCCGTTATGTTGGTACCTTAAATAAGGGGTTCAGTGCCGGAGCTGTTTGTTCGATATGTTGGTACCTGGATTAAGGGGTTCAGTGCCGGAGCTGTTAGTCCGATATGTTGGTACGTGGAATAAGGGGTTCAGTGCCGGAGCTGTTTGTTCGATATGTTGGTACGTGGAATAAGGGGTTCAGTGTCGGAGCTGTTAGTTCGATATGTTGGTACGTGGAATAAGGGGTTCAGTGCCGGAGCTGTTTGTTCGATATGTTGGTACCTGGAATAAGGGGTTCAGTGTCGGAGCTGTTAGTTCGATATGTTGGTACCTGGAATAAGGGGTTCAGTGTCGGAGCTGTTAGTCCGATATGTTGGTACGTGGAATAAGGGGTTCAGTGCCGGAGCTGTTTGTTCGATATGTTGGTACCTGGAATAAGGGGTTCAGTGTCGGAGCTGTTAGTCCGATATGTTGGTACGTGGAATAAGGGGTTCAGTGCCGGAGCTGTTTGTTCGATATGTTGGTACGTGGAATAAGGGGTCCGGTGTCGGAGCTGTTTGTTCGATATGTTGGTACCTGGAATAAGGGGTTCAGTGCCGGAGCTGTTTGTTCGATATGTTGGTACGTGGAATAAGGGGTTCAGTGTCGGAGCTGTTTGTTCGATATGTTGGTACGTGGAATAAGGGGTTCAGTGTCGGAGCTGTTAGTTCGATATGTTGGTACGTGGAATAAGGGGTTCAGTGTCGGAGCTGTTAGTCCGTTATGTTGGTACCTTAAATAAGGGGTCCGGTGTCGGAGCTGTTAGTCCGTTATGTTGGTACTTGGAATAAAGGGTTCAGTGCCGGAGCTGTTTGTTCGATATGTTGGTACGTGGAATAAGGGGTTCAGTGCCGGAGCTGTTTGTTCGATATGTTGGTACGTGGAATAAGGGGTTCAGTGCCGGAGCTGTTTGTTCGATATGTTGGTACGTGGAATAAGGGGTTCAGTGCCGGAGCTGTTAGTCCGATATGTTGGTACCTTAAATAAGGGGTCCGGTGTCGGAGCTGTTAGTTCGATATGTTGGTACGTGGAATAAGGGGTTCAGTGTCGGAGCTGTTAGTTCGATATGTTGGTACTTGGAATAAAGGGTTCAGTGCCGGAGCTGTTAGTTCGATATGTTGGTACGTGGAATAAGGGGTCCGGTGTCGGAGCTGTTAGTCCGATATGTTGGTACGTGGAATAAGGGGTTCAGTGTTGGAGCTGTTTGTTCGATATGTTGGTACGTGGAATAAGGGGTTCAGTGCCGGAACTGTTTGTTCGATATGTTGGTACGTGGAATAAGGGGTTCAGTGCCTGAGCTGTTAGTCCGTTTGGTGTTACATTGACGACATTTTTGTCCGAGACAGTATAATAACTTTGTACAGACGGCGGCATCGCATGTATATCTAAATTCAACTGGCTTTAAAGGAACCTTTTGTCTGCTGATTTACCACTCCGGCGTTCCTATTTATAATTCTCTTTGTAAGAGTTTTCCGTTTATATTTTGACACATAGATCAAGTGACTGGTAAGTGGATATTCACTGTGATCTTTACCTTTCGTAGACAAACAAGATAAAATTCCCAAGGAATGGTCAAATAATGCACACAGACATCTAGATTTTAACTTTATTAAACGTCTTTTGAAGCTTTTCTTTTTTTTTAAGAAAAAAAAGTTAAGATTTTATGCGAAGCGCGTAAAAGTCTACAACCACCACGTGACCGGAAGTCATTCAGATGGATATCAGCTAAAATTTTATTATCATCTCTTATAAATGCATTGTCGTGAAAGCTACAATTTGCTGGGTTAATGTGATTCATTTAGTACATATTCTGAGTTATAATAAAAACAATAACTTTTTGAGTTGTTTATTTACCTCTTGTCATTCACATGTGACTGTCCAGTTCCGATCTAATGTGCAGTTATAGGTAACTCACTGGACATTAGATATATTCAGTACAATATGAATATATTAGACTATGGAGAACAAAAGATGACGTCACAAAACTGTTTGAACTATGCACAGTTTGTCTGTTAAATTTGTATACTTAGGCTTATTAATTTACATAGATGTAGTCCGCTTGAGAGCCTTTAGAACTCTTTAACAATAATTGATTGATTGATTGTTTTGTTGTTTTCCACCACATTCAACAATTTTTCAGTTATCTGGTGGCGTCCAGTTTCTATTGGTGGAAGAGAGAACCCGGATACAATATACCCAGGAAAAGGCCACCGACCTTCCGATAGTAAACTGGCAAACTTTCTCACATATATAGGCGCAAGCGAGAATTGAACCTGCGCCGAGTAGAGGTGAAAAACCTTGTGATTTTGAACGCGATGCTCTAACCACTCGGCCACGGAGCCCCTCCCCCTTTAACAATGATGTCACAAATTGAAGACTTCCAGTATATGTTTATTTCCTCATTATAATGACCACGTAAAAAATGTTTAGAGAATTTGATCAATAAAAAGGACGTTACATGTACCATCAAATCCAACATGTTTTCACAATTCACAGATACTGCTAACACTAATTTTATCTATAATTATCTATGTAGTTACCTTAAAAAGAATGAAAACGTTCAAATATCAAGGGATGGCTACTTAGAGATAGCAGATCAAGAATGAACCATATCTACACCTAAAAGACCAAACACAAAATAGAAAATAAAACATTTATTGGGATGAAAAGGTAACAAGAAATATGGAATTGCAACAGATCTTATCACGTGTCAAAAGAAAAAAATTGCGTCATGTCACTTTAGATTGATGCATCTTGGACAACATTCCCACGGCAGTTGAATAACTTTACGTCCCACGGGACACGCTGGGCACATGTAGTGGGTGAGTTCTACCACGCCATTGACACACTTATACTCTTTACAAGGCGAGGTATCCTTGTGTAAGATCATGTCTCCATCATCGTATTCCTGACCATTCCAGTAACAGTTATCTGAAAGGAGGAATGTGCATCAACGTTCACAATTTCAACAACGCCACAGTTAAATAGTTCGGAATTTCTGCCAGTCATGTTCCAAACGATGATTTGGTTATTTTGTAAAATGTGAGAGTACTTCTGGGAACCAGATTTTGTAAAAAAAAAAAAAAAAAAAAGAATAATAAATCAATAAATACATAAAACAAACAAACAAAAAACCCCCTGTTTATTCTACCCCTATTTTCCCCCAGGATAAACGTTCCCTTACTGTAGATCTACAGGACAGCACCTATCATATTTCAAAAGATTAATTGGTTACTGCTTAAGATAAAGGAGTAGTTTGATTTGTTTGTTTGTTTATAGCCGCCTGAGCAATTTTCAGCTATCCGGCGGTGAGTAGTTTGAAGAAGAAAGTGTGACAGACGAAAGTGCCGGTATAATTAACGTTGTTTGCAAGACAGTGGAACTGCTGCTGTTTGTAAAGTCCAGTTTGCTGGATTACTTTCTGACAGGTAATTGAAAGTAATCAATTACCTATGCGAAAAACCATCTAATAATTGTAACTGAAGTTAGGCATTGTAACTGAAAGTATTTTGCAAGACTTAAACAATGAAGTTTCCTGGATCTGACACTGGGATTATAGACTTGCGATTTCTTATCTAAATGATGATGATTGAAAGTTAAATTCTAACTATATTCTAATCTACTTTTTACAAATATAAAACCACTTGAATTTAAAAGGCAGAAAGAGAAGGCTTAAAAAATATTGTCGGGAGTAGTTCATACAAAGGAAGTCCCATCAACTTAGAAAATGTCTTATCCTTTTATTTGTAATGTACAGCAAAACCAAGCTGTAAATTACCAAAATTCTCCTGTATTCTTTAAGCGAAATTGTGGATATAAAAGTCTATGTATGCTGCGAATAGAACAATCCGCTTAAGCTTGTCTGGAATATATTCCAGTATTCTTCAAACGAATCTTTCATCATAATCATCAATTCTCTGATTTTGTACTCTAGCACATACGAACTAGACTTAATTAATGTCTTTTCTAAATGACATCAGTTGCAACTAGTAATTATATATGTCATTATCCAACGATTACAATGTTATAATTAGATAAAAAAATTCGAGAAATCTTTTCAGGTCTTTCAGATTTAAAGAAAATCTAGAAATCTCGTCAGATCTTTTAGGTACAAATCAGCATTAGATAACACAATCAAATATATTTTTAAAAACACACAATGTGAAAAATTACATCATCGATTTTACATTTTAGCTACGATAAAATGGAAAACTAAATTGTCAAGAAATATTTGCAAAAAATTAAACTTACTTCCGGCATTGGCTGTAGCCACAATACAGAGAAACAGAATCCCAAACACCGGTGTCATTCTTAATTTGTATTAGACTTTTGGGTGAGATGGTAATGCAGCAGAAACTTCGAGATCTAACACAGCATGACGACTCCCACAGCTCTGTCTAATTACCAGTATCTTCCTATATATAGAAGTACTGTGTCCGACGATCAACTTCAATAAATTTAATTTTAAAGCTTAATCTGTCACTCAGCTGTAGCATGTTATAAAACCTATAATTGATGCCCGAGATGATGGGACATTTTATATTCTGGACAGGAGGTTATTGGCTATCCTATCGATAAATACCTCTGGCCCCGGGGCTCTCTCAGTGGCTTCAGACATTTATTGACAAGGCATCCATCTGTTGACCTCCCAAACATTTCTCATGCCGCGATGTTATTGTGATATGTCATTGTTTATCTATAGAGAGTTATTATGATTAACATTTTTATGATAGTTTTGTTATACGCAATGATTGAATAATTTATCAATATTTATTGCTTTTAAAAATGACATATTTTCAATACTTTGGTGGTGTTCTAACAACTGAATATCGTTGTGTTATTTGATAAAGTGATATTCAAAAATTAATGTTTCAAAAACGAAAATTAGTCCTTTTATTCAAATTCTACTTTCATTTCTCTCAGAATTCCTAGCCGTTAAAAGTAAAACTATATCTATCAAAACTGATACTCCCATTATTCAAAAGTGCATTATATTCTTTTAACATTTTACAAAGTTTGAAAAAAATGAAATCACAAAAACTTTTCTCAAATTGACACCATTAAAATGTATGATTTTACAACACGTTACTCAACCATACCGTACGATAATTAAGGACTACACATTTTGACATCATAGAAAGTTGCTTCGTCAATGAAAATGGTGAAAGGAAATACTCATATCTAGTGATCGGTCATCCCAAAATTTATTTTGTTAGACTCTTTGCACAAGTACTCTGAAGTTGATATTAAAAGGTGCTAGAGGTCCTCAATGACAATATCTTCGTTGTATTTGGTGATCGGGTCTTCCACCATTGTTGGAATTCCCATGGCTACAAATTGTGCTACTTTGTTGGCTGACCTGCTTTTATATTCTTATGAAGCAGAAGTCATTCAAAAGTTTCTACATGAGAAGTCTTTTACTGTGGCCTTCAATTCGACATTTAGGTATATGGACGACGTTTTATCTATCAAAAATGATCATTTTCATTCATATGTCGATTCGATATAACCCCGTGGGGATCCGGGTTAGAATTGATTCTCAGTATCCTTTGCTTGTCGTAAGAGGTGACTAAATGGGGAGGTCCTTCGAATGAGACCGTAGAAAATGAGGCCTCGTGTCACAGCAGGTGTTGCACGATAAAGATCCCTCCCTGCTCAAAGACCATAAGCACCGAGCATAGGCCTAAATATTGCAACCCTTCACCGGCAATGGTGACGTCTCCATATGAGTGAAAGATTCTAATAATACAATAAAACAATATCTAATCAATACAATATATAATCAATCAATCGGTTCAATATATTCCAGTGAACTTGAAATAAAAGACACCACAGAGTCTTCCACATCTGCTTCGTACTTAGATATTTTACTAAAAGTAGATGCTGGCAGTAAATTGACAACTCAACTTTATGACAAACGGGATGGTTTTGAATTTATTCTTCGTCAACTTCCTTTATCTAAATGGCAATATTCCATCATCACCTGTATATGGTGTTTATATCTCCCAGATGATTCGATACCCAAAGCTTGTTCTGCATATGATCAGTTTTTAAATCCAGACAGGCTAATGACAAGGGTTAGGGTTAGGGTTGATGTTACAGGGGTCCGTACAATATCGTCTAAAGTTAGCATTTCACAAATTTTACGGTCGTTATAATGATCTAGTTTGCCATTACATCTTTCTCTGAGTGAAATGCTGTCTAACGTGTTTCATATTAATCATTAGGCCGTTCTTAGCACACTGATTCTGACTACGGATTACTTCCTTTATCTGATCGGAATGTAGGGCTCACGGCGGGTGTGACGGTCGACAGGAGACGTTTACTTCTTCTAGGAACCTGATCCCACTTCTGGTATGTCCAGGGGTCCGAGTTTGTCCATCTTTCTGATTTGTATTTGTTATAGGAATTACGAGATTGAATACTGTTAGTTATATTCACCTTGACATTCATGAAGAAATAGCTATCATTAAAGTTTGTAAATATGTCAAGGGCAAACGTCATTGGAAATGTAAATACTAAATTCTAAAACGGCATCTCATACTTCTAGGGAACTCTATCATAAAATATTATTCACATTTCCAATGTTTTGTCTTTTACATCTCTACAAATTGTAACGATAACCATTTCCTCATGAATGCATTGCAGTTGTGCACAGTGTGCTGATGAATTTTGATAAATATGATACGACTGTTTAACACCTGGGAATTCCGACAGAAATGAATTTAAAATTCAATGAATGTAAATAAATAAATGAATTTACAGTCGGATTGTTCTTGAGTTTACTTCTATATTCCAGTATGAAAAGAATAAGTACCTATATATAGCGATATTCTTGAAAACAAAACTTCACTTTTACACACATTTAAAAATTTAATCATAATGATCACTTAAAAACTTTGAAAGATCAGCCTATTTCTCAGAACAACACAACACTGTTCGTTATCATCATCTTTGTCATGCATTACATATTCTGTATATTCAGTATTAGTCCATGTAGCATGTATAAACTAGATGAGTTTCTATTTTATAAGTCTCTCTCTCTCTCTCTCTCTCTCTCTCTCTCTCTCTCTCTCTCTCTCTCTGTGTTACCAGTCAATAAAGATGGTCATTGTATTCAGATTTCCATTAAATAGTTCTTTTATTTGGTTGTCTTTTGTTGTTATTTATATTCGTTTTGTACACAAGGTCTTTTGTGGCCTTCGTATCTTGGGTTAGTATTATTTTTTGGGATTCTCCACAGCAATGTCTATCAATAAGGCTTAAAAACAAGTCTGATGTCTATTGTGGTTGACCACCGCAAGGAACTGTAATATCTGTCGATTTGTTTATGTCCAGTTAATGGGAAGTACTTCTTAGAGTTGTCAGTGAAGTGACAATATTTAAAGCTGATCTGCTGTCCTACGTAGGTCATGGATAACAGCTGGAAAATATAAAAGTATCTTTTTTGTATCCCTGGTTTACTTGAGGCGAAGACTGTATCTAAAAATAATTACACAGACATACAATCCATAACATTTCGAAAATGACCACATTCTGTAGTGTTAAGAGACTTGAGAACAGATTAAGCTATTGAAAAGAAATACTTCTATCATTCGTAATAAATAGTTTCATTAGATGTATAAAAAAAACCAAACAACCCCCCCCCCCCAAAAAAAAACAAAACAAAATACAAAATAAAAAACAAAAATTACGAAAAAAAACCAAACAAACCAAAAACAAAACAAAACAAACAAACAAAAAAATAACAAAACAAAACAAAAAACCAGCGTGTCAAAGATATATTCTTAGGTTAAGGATGCGATGCCACTATTTGATTCATATACTTGTCATAAAGTGAAATATAACAGACATTTGTTGTTTTTTTTTCACCAGTGTTGCAAACATATCACCAATATATCTTGAGGAAATTAGTCTCTCTCTCTCTCTCTCTCTCTCTCTCTCTCTCTCTCTCTCTCTCTCTGAAATTACTATGTATATCAAATAATTTTAATGAGTCATTTTACAATCGGGAGGGGTGTGCCTTACTACGATATATTGGCCGACTGCTGCCCCATTATTTTGATACTATTATTTAATGTTACGCATTTGCGGATATCTTGGGTAAAACAACAACTTTTGGCAGCTCTCCCCCACTAGCATCTTCGACGACGACTTCACTTTAACAGCAATGCTACTTGCCAGATCTTTGTCAAAAGAATTCAGTCGTCTGAAATAGGACTTATTTCAGATACCTAACTCAGAAATCCAATAAATTGCGTGTATATATATATATATATAACCCGCAGGTGGTAAGGAAAAAAGGTTTTTCAAGGTATAACAAGTAAAGAAACGCGATAGCATAAAGTCTCAAAGCCAACAGATAACGGTAAACCAGGGACCACCTCCTCTATTGTTTTCAGTATATAAAATCTGCAGTACTTTTTATTACACAAGCATGCGCTTTTCACCCTACATATTTACATTTATTGAGACATTATCGATCACCCACCTGTCATAAATGATAGCCAGGTACGTCCCGGCAACTGTTGTGTACCTAATATTAGCAATAACTATCTTTGGTGTTACTAAATTTGATATTCTCCGAGGCAGCCTCTGATACGTTATATAGGTGTAAGTCGATCTAACGTTAAGAGTGTCATGCATACCTAACGGTCAATCGGTCGTGGTATCCTATAACGGTTAGGGTGCTAGCTTCGGAAATGGTTTTCGATACAGACCTAAGACGTTTCACAGACTTCACTGCTGTGACCTCAAGTGACATCCATATTATAGCAAGTCACCCACTGATGGTGGCGTCCTCATATGTGTGAAGAAAATTCAAATGCGACAAAAATGAACTCAAAAACATGATAAGCTAAATCTGTAATTCATCACATATTTTTTGTCATATTATGATAGGCCGCGCAAGAGCACGGTCTGTCTTGATACGGGTTTTAAAATGAACATGCGTTTCTGCGTCATTAAAGTAAATATATTTGTTAATGATTTCGTCCAAAACATTACTGTAAGTACTTAATTGGGGATTGAAGTTATTGTTAATTTTAGCGTTTGACGTGTAAAATTTCAATATAGGTAAGTCAAGCTTATATAAAATTTAATAACATTATTATTGCCATTTTGTACTACGTTTGTTTTGGGTTAAATTTATTTCATTTCTATCACTCATGGAATACAAAAAATGTGTACAATATTTTGTGAATTCAAGACTATTTTTACGAATTTACACGGCTAGTAATATATTTCAATGGTCTTGAGGTGATGAGAGTGATCTAGTCTAGGCAAGTAAAAACTCCAAGCATAAATGCCTTGTAAAGTCGTTGGCCGTTTGTGTAAAAGTGTCTGTACTATTTTTTTTCACTAAAAACATCTTAATTAAAGTATGTCTTCCACAATTAACTTGTCAATCTGTAGTGATGCACAAAATGCATATCGTCAGTATGATCCGATCCGATAAAAAGAAGTAATGATAATTTTTAAAAAGTAGCATGATTTCTTCGTGTCTTCTTCGGTCTGATACCTTTGACGCTTGCGTCAATTTGCTTTCTTGTTTGTCATTGATATGATGATGGATTCAAGTATTTGAAGGCTTGACAATATGAGATAACAAGATAAGTTGGTTGGTTTGTTGATTGTATATTGTTTAATGTCCCGCTCGAGAATCTTTCAATCATATGGACAAGTCACCATTTCCGGTGAAATGCTGCAAAATTTAGGCCTATACTCGATCCTTACGGCCATTGAGCAGGGAGGGCTCTTTATCCTGCCACACCTGCTGTTACACGGGACCTCGGTTTTTTGCTGTCTTATCTGAACGACCACCCCAGTTAGTCGCCTCTTACGACAAGCAAGGAGTATTCAAACGCGGAACCCCATAGAGAGATGGCCTCTTTGTAATATTTGGTTATATTGATACATTGAAATGTTATGTTACAAATATTAAATAGCACTCTCATAGATGAAGGAGAAAACGGAGGTGGCGTGGGGTAAAATATTAGTATCGTAATAACGTGGACCTCTTCAGTAATGGAATTGACCAATTTTCTTGTTACCTGTGCTGTGATAGACTGTCTTTGATTAGTACATGTAAATAAATATATTAAATTCAGTATTTAGATTGACATCTTTATATTAATCGTAACAATACCTTTATTCCATGTAACTGTCCACAAACAGCTAGATGACTGACATATAAAACGTTAAGCCGTCAAAAACAAACTCCTACACACCATAACCTGACACCAATTCTAGGCATAAATTCATATTAATATGTCAAAGCACCAAGCATTTATGACCACTTAAACAAGAATTTCAAAGGTATTAAAGGTCATTTTGCTTTAGAAACATAGAGATAGGTAGGAATGAAAGCTAATTAGCGTTTAATGAAAATTTATTGTCTTTGCAAGCTGTAAACTTGTATATAGAATCAATTTGTTACCCGCTTATCGGTCTTGATTCTGTGTATTCGTGACATCACAACGACCTATCCATCTAAACAACGCAACGAAAATAGTGTATATTGTACACCGTATGATACCGAAATCTCACAGCAATTCAATGGATATGGAGACATTTCTGTTTTCTGACGAACTGCCCAATTTTGTGGTTCAACCATATCAGTTTGAACCAGTCAGAAATGATGCACGGCAAGCGAATAACTTTCATCAGAGGATGATTTTGAAGAAGAGCTTGCGGATTTCAATACCCTTATGATATCATATACTGAAGTTTAACTTTTGTGTTTTAAAAAGATTAAACGTCTTATGAACTTATCTACATTTTATTTAGAATTTATCGTTTTGAAAATTATAAAAACTGTAATGATAATCCCATTTCCTTACAAATAACGACAAATGAAGTTGCGCTAAAACATTCTTGTACCACAAGTTGTGGGTGTAGAGTATCCTAAAACATTCTTGTACCACACGTTGTGGGTGTAGAGTATCCTAAATGTGGCAAATGTATCATCATGGCTGACATATGTTGTACTGGTGCATGATTCTTCATAATCAGCTGGTCTTTCCTCGTGTGCCCCCAAAATGTAAAGTTTATAAATCGTTTTATTTAAAATAATCGAGGGGATCTTTATTCTATATATTTACAAATTACAAGGTATTTCTAAAAAAAAATTTGCGTTTAGTTCTATAGCATGTATTGTTTTTACTTTCTTACCTTACATTCCCGCCGTTCAAATAATAATAATAATATTAATAATAATAAAAATAGATGATAAAATTATTCTTTTTGAATATAATGTAGTTGTATTTGTAATTGAATCATAGGCCTATATGTATTATGGCCATTTGGGCGCTAATTTGAAATAAATCAGTACTGAAATAGTGCACGTAGTACGTGTTATAGCTTCTGAATGATACCTCATGATTTTCTTATATTTGAATTTCAGAATGAAAGGTTTATTTACAATTTCAATTTAACTATCATATATTATAAATCTTATAAATTTGATTAAAACGATAAACGAATCTTCCATACGTTTGGGTTACGAGTATTGCTATGTTACATGTATTATAATTAATAAACAGGAAACTATACGAATATTGTTAACTGCTTGAGTTTGTAATGTAGATCAAATAAGAAAATATATAATTTTGTGTAGATTTGATTAAAGTTCACATTCATTGATGGAGTGTGTTTTGTGTAATACATATTTCCAGTGCTCTTCGCTTTAATTAAGTGATTGACTTTGTATGTTCATTTGTTTCAGTCTTTGGAAAATGAATAAAAGACACGTGTAGTGTCCTGCCAATAAATCCATCGCATCGGAAATTCATATCAGAAGCGACGCCATATCAAAGAGGTCTAGGACCAGTTTCACAAAACTATCTTACGACTAAAATCTGTTTTAAGATCAAAATTATCATAAGATTCATCATAGCTCTTTCACAAAACTGTGATATCTTATGATAATCTTAAGATAATCTTAAGATTGTTTGAAATCTTACGACATCTAGATACATGTCTTAAGTCTTAACTTAACATGGCGGCGGAATATATTTTGGGTCGACATAGACAACTCATCCGAAGGGAAAGTATCTTCCGAGATAGAAACAATCCATTAGATATATGGAGGATTTGGGCATTATGGACAAGTCTCGTCTTCCATGGCACGTGATTTGTAATCTGTGTGATGAGCTCAACAATGCTTTAGAGCACCCCACTAGGAGATCTCATGCTCTACCAACTTCTCTGCAAGTGATGATTGCTCTCCGTTTCTTTGGTAATGGCAGCTTCCAAGTTGTAACTGGAGATCTTCATGGTGCGAGTACATCTAGAGTCTCCAGGGTTGTTTATACCGTTTCATCTGCATTATTATCTGAAAAGCCTATCAATCAACTTGAAAGTTGAGTCGTCTTCTTTCTGTCGGTCTTCATATCCTCGTTGACGTGTAAGGCTAATTTTCTTCCTATGCATGACTTCATCTAAGATAAAGAAACTATTTTAGAGTACATTTGATACTATAACGAAAGAGTTAATAATAGCCAACTTACCAAAGGACAAGTATGGTGAACTTGGTGAAACATGTCGAAACTTAACTGTTGCATATCTATGGGGACAAATTAATTTTGCTGAAGTTTTTGCAATTGAAATAATGTTAACTTACCATTCTCGATATTTTCTGTGTTTGACTGGGTGTTTGCTGGTGTAGATTCACTGGATGTCAATTCATGTTCCAGCACGTCAATTCCTCCTTCCACTCCCGAGATGGACGTTTCGCCAATAATGCCTTCGATCTTCTCCTCCACGGGGCTTATCATAGCACTTGACAGTAATGATCCCCCCCGTCTTCCTTTGCTCTCGTTTGTTCATTGCTAACTTCTTTTTGATCTCACTAGACATACACGTCCATTTTTGTAAAATGTCCTCTCCAGAGCGCAAATGGTTTGACTCATGAACGACGTTTTTTGCAATCTCCTTCCAGGTCTCCTTTTTCTTCGAGTTCGTCACAACTGAATTTTGTTTCGAAAACATTAATATTTGTCTTTTTTCCACTTTCTCTTCGTTAATAATTCTATTTCTGAAGCGGAGAAATTAGGACCACGTTTCACGTTTCTCGCCATTTCCAACACTTGTTGGACTCTATCAGCAAGAAAACTTCACAAGGTACCCGTGGATGTGAGAACATTTAAATGTGCTGACAATGGAGGCAAACACCTGTGTATTAGATTTATATGGAAGCTTGTAACATTCATATTTTTATGCAACTTAACATGACACAATCTATGTGAATACTAGAGAAAGGACACTTAGGGATATCAACACCATTGGACTACTATATATAAATGTTGATGAAACCCATTGTATTGGAAAATACATTTAAATATATTGCCGACAAACTAACGACTCAACTTTATGATAAACGGGATGATTTCAGATTCGCCATAGTCAACTCTCCATATTTATGTAATAATATTCCATCATCACCAGCATATACTGTGTATGTCTCAACTGATCCGATATACACGTGCTTTCATTTACAGGTTTTCCAATTCATATCGTTTCCATCCTTTTTTTTTTTAAATTCCGACATTGAATTAATGCAATTTTGAATTTACTACAATTTCACTGCATTGAACCTTATCGTAGGATTTGTCTTAAGGCGTTGGTATCGTAAGATAAGTGCCACTATTACGATTGTCATAAGACAGATCTTCTGATGATCTTAAGATCTGTCTTATGACGAATCTTAAAATACGTTTGTGAAACCCAGACCTGCATACAATGGGATGGTAAAATTAATATAACTTTGTAAATAAGTCTCCGATGACATTTTCATAGTTGCCAAACAAAATAGATCTCAAATATAACAAATTCTATGTAGGGGAGATTGTATCCTTTTTTTATTATGCAATTCTGAGCACTTTGGTTTTGGTTGGCAGAGTGATGATCCTATAGATGACAGTATTTTCATTATGAGATCCCTGCGAGACAGAACAGAAAACCAGAAGGAATATTCAAAAGGTAAAAAGTGTACTATTAGAGAAACTAATCAATTTATTAAAAGAATATTTAATTTAATTGTTAATACATGTATTTCAAAAATATCACGATTTAAATTAGCATCTGATTATAATAAAAATGATATAGTATCTTAATCCTTTGTTTGACAAACATTGGAACATCTTAAAGATGACGCTATTGATTTTGAAGTCAAATGATCAAAGACCAGTCCATTCTGGACAAACGAAGACCTCCGCTAATCCCCCATTGTCTGCTCAATGTCTTGATGTGTTTTAGCACTACTATCAATTAAATGATACATGTGTATAATGTGTAACCCTTTTTAATTTTGAACTGGTAAGGGGGGTTATATATGTTTCTGAAACACATCTTGTTGAATTTATATCTGCAGCTACTTCGCACCAAGTGAGAGAAGAATGTGTACTGGAGAGGTACGTCTGCTACCCCTGATGAGAGGGCACAGCATAGACGTCAGATGCCATTGAAGTCTATAGATCAGTTACTAGCCACAGTGATGAAAATAAGATTGGATTGTGCGATGAAGATTTGACTGAAAGCTATGGTATATATTAAAGTTATTAATATTGTAGTAATGAATATTTTTTTTTTCAAAATGAATTACAAAGTCACATGCATTACATGTAGTACGATTTCTGCATAACAATCATATTGCTCAATTATGAAAATTTAGAGTTGAGAATTTAAGATACAGATAAAGTAACTTCACAGAAATACAATAATTTACTGTGTATATTTTAGGAGTGTTGGACTACTTCACAACCTGAGTGTGCTAGCTGTTTCAGAAGCTGAGACCATTGAACCTCTTTCATTCTCAGAACATCATTCAAAGGAATAAACAAAATACAACTTCTTGTTTTCATTCTTTTCCCAAATTGAAATTATTTTTCTTTTCCCAAATTGAAATTATTTTGGATTGACTGAAATATCTGTTCAGAAATCAAACAGTCTTGTTAATCAAAATCGTCAGAGCTTTTATCTTTTTTCCCCAAAGGATTCTCAGTCGCACTAACTTCCATCCCACTTTCCATGTTAGGACATTCAACAACTAAAACATGAGCATCCTTGAATTATAAATTTTGTTTGCATATGTTTTGCAATTGATATGCTTAAAAGTTTTCTTTATTAGATATGGTTTAAATACATAAGTTGTAAAGTGACATTTAACATATTTAATAATTATTGTACGGGCTTTTTATATCAGTGATACTGATGGGAATTCAAAAATATGGGAAACAACTCTTTTGACAACTTGCTGCACGGTGCTGGCCAAGTGAAAAGACATTTGATCAGGATGGCATGTATCAAAGTTTATTTTTTCCTCTCCCTGAACTCCACCTCACCTTTCTCGTTCAGTTTGGTCAAAGCTTCCCTCATCTAAATAATAAGCATAGGCCAAACTTTCAATCGTCGAGGGGTTTTGGTTCCATCTCCATAGGTCTTGGTACACGCCATTGGCATGCTTTTGATGTTGAGCTGTTGGAACACAAGACCTGACTGAAGTGATGGAGGTACATAAGTAGCCCATTGGTGTGGCTGCACGACTGTGCTAGTCTATAATGAATCATAGGAGTTTTACGATTTAAATGTATAGGTATATACTGCTGGGATTTAATACAAAATATGTTAAATAGGATCCAAATCAAAAAAATATCTTGCCCTTTACAAAAAAAAATCACATACTTATTTCTTTGTTTTTTTCTGGGTTTTTTTTATGGAAACTGAACAGAAAGTTCTGAGGTACTCCAAGGACTCGTCAATCTAATCAAAATCATGATTGAAATTTACAATGTACACATGTACATGTGTGTTAATTTGCACAATTGCTGATATTTGTGTGCGATTTCTTTATTCATTTTACTGTATCCGATAGACCATATATATATATATATATATATATATATATATATATATATATAATATATATATATAATATATTATATATATATATAATATATATATATAATATATATATATATATATATATATATATATATAGGTATCTATTTAGGTGTATATTCATGTACAGAAGTATAATGTATATTATTTGCATTTCATTTATTAGACATAGTCTTTGATAACTAATCACTATAAAGTAGATACCGGAAATGACCATTTTCAGTTTGGGAAATAGATGATATTCTGATTGAGCGAGATCAGGGGAATGCTCAATCAACTTGAAGCCACAATCGCTATGGCACATGGCAGCCATGACAGTGACAGATTTGTGAACAGAGGCATTGTCCTAGTGGAACAACACACCTGTACTGAGTTTTCAATGGCGCTTGATAATAATATTTTCCCGCAAATGCCCCAAAAGTGATGCATAGTGTGTGCTATTGATTGGGTGTCCCTTTTGGAGATTATCTACCATCAGCATCCCAGAAAACAGAGGCCATAACCTTCATAGCTGATGGAACAGTATTTGGTGGGGGTGAGCCAGAATTCTTCCATTGTTTAGACTGTTGTTTTGGTCTTTGGGATGAAGTGATGGACCAACGTCTCATTCATAGTAACAAATCTCTGAGGAAAGCTAAAAGGGTCTACCTCTAAAAGATTAGCACGAGCTTGGCTATATATCTTTCTGTAACACGCCTGTCAGTCTTAACAATGTCATAGACTTATTGACCATTTCTGGGGGTGACAGACCTTCTTGGACAGGGGTCATCCTCAAGGCTCTGCCGCGTTTAATTTCCGCCCTTATACTTTAGCATATGAACTTCTTTCCATGGTGTTGCTACCATATCAGTATAAATACCATTAGGAGCTAAACCTGTCTTATGCAAGTATTGGATCACTGCTCTTTCACCGATTTTGTCCATTTTGCAAGTCACTTGTCTTATTTACTTTACGGTACTACTTCGTTGATTTAAACAGTCTTCAGGTACACGGCCTGAAATAGTCAGGAAATAGTAGGGCTGAAAAAAGGGCGTCATATGCTAACCTCCTTCAACACAAGCTCACAACATATCAATCAGTCCTCATTTGGTAGAGCTGACAGCTTACATGAGTCAAACCATTAGGCATTGATATTGTATTGGGTTTTTTCCATCTTTTAAAAACAATATTTATTTATTTATTTATTTTTTGCTTCGATATAGCGCAACAGGTATATCATGCGAGTTTACTTCTAATGTCGTCGCTTAATTCCGGAAATATTAGGTCCATTTACTTTATTCCGGGAATAGCACGCCAAATTTGTTGTTTTTTAAATAGAAACCTTTTCGAATCTTTCTTGGTAGGGTTGGGTCAGGAAAAATCTAAGATATAACAAATTTCAAAAATTTCAACTTTAAAGAGAAATAACAATAAACTTTGAACTTTACTTGATATTTTAAGCATTTTATAGCTATTTCAAGTAAGGATGGGCATTGAATGTTTCCGATAGCTGCAAATTGAATTTCAAAATTCTAGAGACCTGTCGCGGTAGCTCAGTAGTAGAGCTTTATCTTCGTAACTAGGAGGTCATGAGTTCGAGCCCCGCTCGTGATTGATGTGATTATATATTGTTTAACGTCCCGCTCGAGAATTTTTAACTCATATGGAGACGTCATCATTGCTGGTGAGGGCTGCAAACTTTAGGCCTATGCTCGGAGCTCATAACCTTTGCGCAGGGAGGGATCCTTATCGTGCTAGACCTGCTGTGACACGGAACCTCGTTTTTTGTGGTCTCATCCGAAGGACCGCCTCATTTAGTCGCCTCTTCCGACAAGCAAGGGGGATGGAGAACCTATTCTAACTCGGGTCTACACGGAACTGTCCCGCTCGTGCCATGACCGCATTAAACCTAGGACGCAAAAATATGTAGTGACTGCTCCTTCACCAAACGCTTGGTATTTAGAAGTGAGAATCATGGGTCCCTCGGATATGACCTTATAAACGGAGGTCCCGTGTCGCAGCAGGCGTTGGCACGTTAAAGAAATCTTACGGCCATAGGCGCTAAGCATAGCTCTAAATTTGTGGTACTTCAACTACAGCTGGTGACGTTTCTATAATTCTCAACGGGATGTAAAACAAATAGTCAATTAATCAAATTTTAGAACGTCACATATCGGCCCATCACTGTAGCACTCCATAGCCTCTAAACGTTTCATGTACTAGGAATATATTCTAGAATCATTTAAAGAACATTTCTTAATTTTCTATAGGAATATGTCGATCTTTAAACGAGCAGAGCGTCAAGGAAAGGTTGTTTCGGGTAAAAGGTAGGCTAACACAGACCAGTGTTTTTCTTTTATGTGCGCCTTCCAGGATATGTGTAGGGATATCGGTATCCCTGTAAATAATAATAAAACTGTAGATCAAACAACTTGGTCGATTTTCTGGGCCTCCAAATGTATACAGTCAATGTGCAGTTAGAATTTCTCAGAATAAGATCAAGGAACTCGCTCATTTGTTAGTACACTGAGTATTAAAAGACGAAATATTGTCAGACCTTTACGTTATTGTCGGGAAACTAATTTTTTTAGCAAAGGTATTCAAGGGAGTTGGCCATTTAATATGTTTTTGATAATGCCATAATTAATATAAATAAAGCATACCACTATATCAGAATAAATCATGCCCTGCAGAATGATGCGGTTACTTGGTGGGTTACACTGCTTAGAAAAAAATCAAATGTCGTCATTTACTTCTCTAATTGGACCGGACTTTGAGTTTAACTATTTTACGTGATATCACCTTCATAGAACTAGAATTAATTGTTTTGGCTTTGCGTATCTGGGGTAAGACATTGCAGACATGAGAGAGAGAGATAGAAAGAGAAGGAGAGAGATAGAGAGAGGGGTACCATTGCATCAGTTCACATTTTGAACATCTGATAGACCATTTCTGAGACCGCTGATGCTGGTCGCATTACGTAATAGTATCCAGATTGAAGCCACGCACACACCAGGCATTGATTGATTGATAATACAGAAGGCCCGTCTGCGAAAGAAAGTAACATGCATGTGAACGATCAAGCATGCAAGACTCTGACGTGCAATTTGTAATTTAAACATTCAGTTTATTAAGAATGAATGGTATAATTATTGTAACAATTTTTAACCAAATCATTAATATAAAAACAGTGATACGACTAAACAGATGAACGAGTTCATGATTTTCTTTGAAATCAAATTATACGATATACATATATATATATATATATATATATATATATATATATATATATATTATATATATGCTTACATTTTTGTTGGTTAATTTTGTCTATTTTAATCTTAATCTTAATTGTAATTCAAACCGTATGTATAAATGATTGTTGTTGTTTAATATGTATATACAATGTAGGAGTAGGAGATAGTCATTGGCGTGTCCCAAGTGATAATCATAATTCGATTAAGGACAGTCAATTAGAAATAGAAATATTCATTGAAATTATATATTAATAATAAAATTTCCCTTGTAATAAAGGTCAGTAGCATCCATATATTAAAACGGGGATATATGAGGATAATTACATGATTCGCCTATTCATTTAATAGCGAAAATTGTGCATATTTGATGTCAGATTTAAACAATTATAAACATCACCAATACATCACGATTTTCAAATTAATATACAACGACAGCTAAACAAAGTTAACCAACAAATTCACACTGGTAAAAAAAGTAAGCGTAAATCTATTTATTTAAAGAAACGCATGAAGTCGTTCATCTATTTAGTCGTATTACTATTTTATCAATTCAACGATTTGCTTAAAACTGTTACAATAATAATAATTATAACATTGATTTTGAACAAATTAAGTGTATAATTAAATATTGCACGTCCCAGTCTTGTATTTTTTGCCATTAAAAATTAAAACACGAATAACTGTTGAAGCAACTAATGAACAAATTGGCAGCGCCCATATGGACCACAAAATTTTCAGTTAACGTGTGTAAAGTTTATCTCTATTGTTTTGCTAATTTTGTCATTTCTTTCGTTTACATACTGGTTAACTTTAGAGCCTTGTTTCGTTGACGGGCCTTGGGCCTGACCGACCTTCGTTCAGTGTATTTATTATTATTATTATTACTATTTTGGTTTGAAAGAAAAAAGTCAAGTCTAAATATGACATAATAATGCACTGTGTACGTTAGGTGGCGTTATATTCCCCGAAAATGCGAATCATATAGACATGTATTCCCCCTTTAAATATCCCGCAAACAGTGGGAATTGTTCAGGAGATTAGCACTCAAGGCAGACAAGGAGCCTCAACCTATCCCGAGTCCATTGCAGGCAAGGTAAACGACTTCTTACAGCATCTATGTCCGTCAACACACATAACATATAGGAGAGGAACATTCCGGCCTTTGACCAGTTTCTTAAAACACAATACTTAATCCTATCCTGACTGCCGTTAGACGCTTACTTAAATATGTTTATTACTCACCTGTCAAAGAAGGGTTTCAAATGCACTACTGCTCAATCTTTAAAAGTAGTAGATGTTAGATATGGTGAAAGGAACTAATGCAATGAATACAGTGTATAACATAAACTGAACATTGATATTAGATTTATGGATCTTTAATTACTCCATACATGTTGCAGATTTTGTATAACCAGTCGGGATTTACGGCCCACGGCGGGTGTGACCGGTCGACAGGGTATGCTTACTGCTCCTAGGCACCTGATTCCACCTCTGGTATATCCAGGGGCCCGTGTTTACCTTTCTCTGATTTGTATTTTCTATAGAAATTATGAGATTGAATACTGTTAATTATCTTATACTTTTTCATTTTGTATAGTTGATATTTATTGGTGTAGATTTTGCATAATTACTATTGATGACAGTCACACATTTGCGATAAACCCGGTGCTTCATTTGTTCTAATGGGGCATCATTCATTTGTTATTTCGTAAGCATCATACTTGAAGGCAGTCCTTTGGTAGTGCCTGCAATTATCACCGCGACCAAAGCACCACACATTAAATAATGCTATCAGAATTTTTGTGTTGTGTACATTTGCGAAAATCTGACATAGAAATAATTTTCAAGTTGACTGCATTTCCTATGCTTCTGACCAAGTAATCAATCGTTTCAAAGAACATTAAGAATGATCAGAAGTAGAAGTTGTCTAAATTCAAGTTATGTCTCTTGTTCCAAACCAATATTAATGTTCAAAGCAACTGAATAATGTGTCAAAGAAATGTGTATAGTTTATTTGAAAGAGACATTTGCATTCATTGTAAATAATACAAAATACAATAAATGTCTAAAGGAAGATGTGACTATAAAATGAATAGGTGTAATCTTTACTTGTCCTCGAAAATTGGAGAACAAATCAAGGATGAATTTTTTAAAATAGGAAGATAACATTCATGTGATAAAAGAAAATTGTACCTTACAAATCTAAGTATGTAAATGTATATTGCTTTTAAATACAAGATGTAGTGAAACATAAACTTTGAAAATAAGTATTGGCTTTTCACGATTGCAGTAAGTTTTCTCCGTGATGAAGTAATACTGATCAAGGAATCTGAGAAGTTGTGTGGAATAAAATTACATGGTAACAGTTGGATGTCGGAGGAACTGCTTTCTCTTTAAATTATAAGTATGGATTGATTTCTAATTTTGTTTAATGAAAGAAAAGATTAAGATACAAAGTAGAGCATAAGCATTCTCTCATTCAATCTAAGGAGTACGTTGGTAGCCTAGTTAGTTCAGAATAGAATATTGATCTGAAATTTCTACCGAGATACTGTGTTGCATCCATGTCTCAATATATTTTGCTTCCAATTTAAGGAATGTTCCGAACAGTGCAGGGCAAAATTGAATATATAACTATTCATTAATGGTGTGCTTGAAAAAGCATGGCATATGTTCTGATTACGGATTTTTATCCATTTTTCATCTGAGTTAGAATTTGAATTGTTTGAAAAGAATGTCGAACTTTGTTGTAATAGTTCACAGACATTAAATTTTTGCAATTTTGTTACTCAAATGAAGTTTGAATATCAATTGATGGATGTTGATTTGTTTATTATTTTAAATCCCTGTTTAATGTTTTTGCATCCATTTAGGGGCCCTAAAAGTGTCACAAACTTTCACCGATAAGTGATGCACAAAACAGTGGAAATGAGGATTCTTTATTGTATCAATGCGAACCATGATATCAGATCTCTATTTTTCAGCTGATATCCGAGACATCCTTGATTTTCGCTTCTAATGCAGTGCAACTGTCGGCAAAGAAACGGTCACAACAGAGGTTATATCTGACACTAGATAAGATTCGAACCTGAAATCTGCCGGTAGCGAAGCGAATGCTCTATCCATTTGACTACCACTGATTCACTGATGAATAATGCTCAATTATAATAGTTATTTTCGTCTCATCTCACGCCACCATCAGAAAAAGATACCTCCCAAGTTCATTAGCTGTACTCAAAGGGAATAGAAATACTTTGTCAATGTAATTAATCAAAAACGGTAACCGAGAAAAACGGCATAAATTCTATTCAATTTCAAATTAATCTGTGACTCTCTAATACAAATTGATTTGGAAAACGTTGCATGTTTATCGCTTTCTGCAGAAGATCATATATTTTGCGACAACGTGTATCGGTGAAGACTAGAAGCTCTTGGAAAGAGCACGAGGTCGCATCACGCAGTTTAATGTTAACAAAGCAGTGATGTGGTCCCAATAGGCATCATTCTCAAATTTATCTTTATTTCACCTGAATCGATGCGCGTAGCTACAAAACCACTCAGATAGCGTTATCTTGTCTTTCGTTGGGGAAAGTTTCCTATAATTGCAAGCAAACTTAATAACGATTTGAAACCCTGCATGGCTATTAAAATATCTAGAACTCGATTTAAAAAAATATATGTTGTTCATGCATATTCATCATTGAACACGAAGGCCATAATCAAAGCCTTGATACATATACTACACAATGTTCCTATCTATCTGGATTTTCTAATACAAACTAAATATCCTCAGGCCGTAGGAATATTCATGGCGGTCGAACATTTACGAACGGAATCTTAATCCCAGGAGTTGTGCATATTCCCTGTCACATATAACCACTCTTCGGAATATTTGCAATGTTACAAAAACAAAACATTGGTAGGTTTTGGCGAATGTTTTCATGCTGAGTCATCGTTATGAATATCAATATCATTACAACACTGACAAAGCTAGTGCATTTATATGTATCAAACTTTCTTGCTTCACATGTGTTAAAAGAGGTAAACCATTTAAGAACATTTATATCTTCAGCACTCAAAAAAAACCAAACAAACAAGTGAACAACTAGAATCCCTTTCGAAGTAATTCTATAAGCGTATTATGATTAGTGGTATTGTTAAAATGTCTGTCTGTACGTGTTTAGATTAACTTCACTCTGATAAAGTACTTCTCAGAATTTCAGCATTCATAAATTAACTTTTAACAAACTGCTAATTCCAGCGTATTGACAGACGTGATAGAAAGAAATGGAGTGCTGATTTACATTAAATTGTCTGCTATTACGCAGTTGATTTTTTTTATTTTTTTTTTTTTATTTTTTTTTTTTTGCTTTTTTTGTTGTTTTTTTTGTTGTTGTTTTTTTTTTTTTTGTTTTTTTGTTTTTTTTTGAAAATGACAAAAAAGTAATTGGGTTAAAATTTACACACTTTGACGAAAAAACATCATCCTTACCACACTGGTAACGCTCGCACATGTTGCTTCGCTATATACGGCACCCAAGAATGGTTCTGAAATATGGGCGTACAGAGCTTAGGGGGATTTTACTGTTTCTTTGACCAGTCCCTTATAATTAACGTTACTAATGTAATTTATAACCATTTGGAGCCTGTGTCTGAAAAATCCACCACAACTAGATATTCATCTACATATTAAATAACAATAATCTTTGCTCCCCTTACGGAGTGGTTATTCAGAAGTCAGTGGTGATGGGATTGGCAGCAATATAAGATCAAAAACAATCAATATAAACAGATATGGGAACCTCTCTTCTTTCTAACCCTTCTCAGATGTTCCATAATATACATAAAAGTAATTGACACGGCTTTGTTTTTGCCGTTGGTTATCAGTTTCCCCATTGTTAAGCATGCCCTATTGCAATAAATATTTAATCTCTAGGAACTCTGTCTTGCACTCGTAAGGGAATCATATTACACAATGTTGGAATTTTCCGATGTGTCCTCGTTAGTAATAGAAAATTCATTGTATATCAAATATATTTTGATTACACAAAGGAAACGTTTAAGGTGCTATCTTCAGATTGCGATTCCAGGTTCCTAATTGCATTTATTGTTTGTATCAAATTCTTCATGATGCCCATAAAAATCAAATTTGGTTATTTGACGATAAATCAATACGGGCTTCCGTATGTCATCCTGATTTCAATTAAGTCCTCGTAACAGAGAGTGTGAGAGCAAGGGATAGTGGGGACACAGGAGAGTGCCCAGGGAATTCTCTTCTGTTTTGTACGTGAATGGTATAGTAGAAGACACCATTCTGGAAATGTGATTTATCATTGTTATTAGGCTTGATTGTCACAGCGTGCGACAAAATTCAAGTAAGCAAACAATTGTTAAACTTCTTTGCTAATTATGAATTGGTTCATTTTCAGTTTTACCTTTTGCAGAATTGTAATGGACTTTATATTCTTTGTACAGATCAAGTGATGTCAACCAACGTTTGGCTTTAAAGCAATTGAAAGGCGATAAGGTAGTTTACAAACCCGAACCAAATGAATGATAGAGTGAAAGAGTGTTTCTACATGTACGTTTGATGTCTCCCAGAACACACGATAGTCTAGTGAGTAAAATATTTTTATATTGATCGATTCTTTTCTGTGTTTATACTTGTTGGATTTTCTCGATAACTTTATTCCAATCTAATTTGTCCCACGTTGTACTTAAAAATTTAGTACTTGACGAGACTGGCATTGATCAGACGATTGCCGTACTTGAATTTGTTGAAGCAACGAGACAGAAAATCGGAACTAATTATTATCGTTGGAAAAATATTGATGGTAACCTGGATATTTAGCCAATATCTCATCAATTATTTTCCCACAGATTTATGGTCAATTATATTTTCATTGGAAAAAAAGGTCGTTATGCTGGAAATGAACTTTCTAAATCATTCCCCCAAAAATTCAGTATTCTTCAAATTAAAAAGGCATAAAAAATATATCATCAAGGAATGAATTTATTCATAGTAAGGGGGGGGGATCTTAGTTTTCATCTTATAATATTCTATAAGATTTTTTGTTCCTAAATGCCCAATATTCGAAAAGATCATCTCTGATGTATGAGTTGATGTATATGAAAGATTATGTTGATAGGTCCGAACAGTTTATATAAAGTAGTTTTGCGCTTTGATAGCAGCATTTCCTAACTCCTTCGGAAAGAAATATAGACATGATAAGAATAAAATCTAAAACAAAAAACAAATATCTGCAGTATCATTTGCATGTGCAGAAGAACTAAGACAAACAACCTTTGTAGCATTACACTAATACGTACCTAACGCTCACAAGTGCATAACGCTCAGTTGTATACATAACGCTCAGTTGTGTACATAACGCTTACATGTAGATAACGCTGATATGTACCCACCATTCACAAGTACATAAACACTCACATACACATAACTCACACATGTATATTATACTCATATATACATGACGCTCAGATTTGCACATATATAACACTTTCATGCATAACACTTGGGGCCAACTAACAACTCAAATTTATAACAAACGGGGTGACTTCTCCTGCTTCTCGATCGACAACTTCCCATATTTATATACCGATATTTCATTATCACTTGCATATGGCGTTTATATCTCTCAACTGATTCGATATCCAAGAACTTGTTCTACATGTGATCAATTTATACATATGAATCTAGGCAGGCTAGTGACAAATAAGTTGATTTTACAGAGGTTTCAAAAGATTCGTTTAAAGGCAGCATTTTTCAAATTTTATGAACGTAATAATGAAAAGGTGATTAATTGATTGTATATCGTTTAACGTCCCTATCGAGAATTTTTCATTCATATGAAGGCATCACCATTGCCGGTGAAGGGCTGTAACATTTAGGCCTACGCTCTGCGCTTACGGGTTTGAGGATGAAGGGTTCTTTATTGTGCCGCACCTGCTGTGACACGGGACCTCGTTTTTTATGATCTCATCCGAAGAACCATGTGTGCCCTACCCTTAATTTTGTATTCTTTATTGGAGTTTGAGATTGATCACTGTTCGCTATCTTCATCTTTTTATATGCATACCACTCACATATACATAACATTACATGTACATAACGTTCATAGATATGTACATAGCATTTACACAACACTCACATGTGCATATCATTAACATGTACATAACACATGCACATAACATTACTGTGTATACACACAACATTTACATAAAGTTCACATGACGTACATACCGTTTACATGTATATAACTGACGTACATGACACACATGCTTTAGTCGACTCATGTAGCGATTTACTTGGCCATCTTCGCTAGACAAGGGTTTGCTTTTCTACAACCCTTGGCTGCGTTAGCACGATTTTCGTGTCAACAACTTCCTGCATATGATTGGCTGTAAACCAAGTTACCTGCATCTAATTAGATAGTGTATTACGTTAGACACATGCAAGACAAAGGAATGTGAAAATAATTAGTCTTTGTCTTCAAGTAGTTGAAACATGCATTTATCGTTGGCTGAACATATTAATAATAATAATAAATTTATTTTGTAAAGCGTAAAGTCCATACTGCTCTAAACGCTATTTAAACAACAATAAAATAAGTGAAATGAGGTATATAAAAACAGATCGTAGTAGGTCCCAGATTAGTTGTAGCATGTGAACAGATGAGTCTTTAATTTAGATTTGAAGGTACAGAGACTGGTGGCAGTTCTGATATCATACGGAAGAGCGTTCCACAGTTTAGGGCAATCCAAACAGATTTTGTTTTCTCCGCAAGCTAGAGGGCGCCACTCACACCTACGAAAATCATGCTAACGCAGCCAGGGGTTGTAGGGAAGCGAAGTGGATCATAAATCCTTGGCTAGCGAAGATGCTCTTTGACATCGCATCCATCTGTCAGATTGTCCTCTTCACTGCCTCATGGATACGTAACTGAGTACAGTTTGACTGCAGTGTATGTTAATTGTTTCCATTGCCGTGCACATAGAATTACCAATAATGTCAATGGAACACACACATTGTTAAATA
This sequence comes from Ostrea denselamellosa, assembly GCA_024699665.1. Taxonomy (NCBI): domain Eukaryota; kingdom Metazoa; phylum Mollusca; class Bivalvia; order Ostreida; family Ostreidae; genus Ostrea; species Ostrea denselamellosa. The sequence goes on from JAMZEH010000011.1 coordinate 907,541, forward strand.
CTTTAGAATCGGACATCGATAGCAGGTCTGAATCTGGATACAGTTAGGAGAAGATAAGACTGCGGAGATGAAAGTAAACACTGCGTGATGTCTTTCACTGAGTTTAAGTTTTTTAATGACGTTATACATGACATATTTAATTTTAATGCAAACAAAAATGGTGAAAGACTTGTGAAGCCTATAGAACTCCTTGCTTGTCGTAAAAGGCGACTAAATGGGGGCGGTCCTTCGGATGAGACCGCAACAACCGAGGTCCCGTGTCACAGCAGGTGTGACACGATAAAGATCCCTCCCTGCTCAAAGGCCATAAGCCCCGAGCATAGGCCTATATTTTCAGCCCTTTACCAGCAATGGTGACGTCTCTATATGAGTTAGAAATTCTAGAGCGCGCCGTAAAACAATATACAATCAACCATTCGTATTGGATAACTTTCCGTGAAAATAAATGATATGGCGATTTTTGAAACAATATTCTAACAGGATTATGAAGAATATACCACTGAAATGAATTGACGTATTCTATATTTGCGTTTTGTGCATACAAAACAACGAACGAGTTAACATAATTTACATACTCGCATGGTACATTTGTGCGGGAATACTTGATGTAAACAAGACGAAGGGAGAGGCAGTCAAGGTATTTGAAGACTTCAGGAGATTAAGTTTTATCGATACCTGCTGTGTATTGTGTCTGGGCTGTCGCGTTTTTGTCTTTGGTGGTAGGCTTTACGTGTTACGTGCTACTTACCATTAAGTCAAATGCTGTCTGATGTGTTTCATAGGCCGTTCTTGACACACTGATTCTGACTACGGATTGCTCCGTTTACCTGATCGGAATATAGGTCTCACGGCGAGTATGACTGGTCGACAGGGGATGTTTACTCCTCCAAGGCACCTGATTTCACCTTTGATATGACCAGGGGTCAGTGTTTGCCCATCTCTCTGATTTGTATTTTCCGTAGGACTTACGAGATTGAATACTGCTAATTATCTTGGCTTTTTCATATTTGACATGTATCTATAAATGATCGTTTTATGCAGATCTGTTGGGTAGCATGGGTAGTGACCTCTGACCTACAAAACTTTTGTCTGATTATGTAACCTTTTGTTAATAGATGTGTCATGTTCCTAGTTTGTTACCTTGAAATTCTACAGATATCTAGATAAGCGTCATACTTAATATATGTAAATTTTCTTTTACCATCCTTGATAAGATTCAGAATTAAAGCTCATAAGATCCTGTGAGGACCAGGGTTAGAATAGGTCCTCAGTAGGCCCTTGCTAATAAATGGGGCGGTCCTTCGGATGAAACCGAGGTCCCGTGTCACAGCAGATGTGGCACGATAAAAATCCCTTTTGCTCAAAATTTTCTTTTACCATCCTTGATAAGATTCAGAATTAAAGCTCATAAGATCCCGTGAGGACCAGGGTTAGAATAGGTCCTCAGTAGCCCCTTGCTAATAAATGGGGCGGTCTTTTCGGATGAAACCGAGGTCCCGTGTTACAGCAGATGTGGCACGATAAAAATCCCTTTTGCTCAAAAGCCCTGAGCGCCGACCATAGGCCTAAATTTTGTAGCTCTTCACCTGCAGTGGTTACGCCTCCATATGAGTGCAAAATTCTCAAGGGGGACGTTAAACAATATATAATTAATCAATCACAAAGTGTTGTATATACCCGTCCTTGGAAATCGTGGGAGAACGTACTCCGAGGCCCTTAAGGCCTTAATGTTTTTTTATTTTACGTTTTATTATTATTCTTTATTATCATTGTTATTATTGTCATTATTATTGTTATTATTATTATTTCGTATAATAATAATTATTATTATTATTACTATTATATATTATATATATTTTTTTCATTCATTTATTATTGTTATTATTATTATTATTGTCGATTTCCGGGGAGATTTTTTTCACTCCAGTAGAGACCTGATTTAGTAGTGCTACAGATTTTGACATTTCTCTTACGGGCGTAGCGATGGGAGTTCTTTATCGTGCTCACACCAATCATGACACAGGACCTCCGTTATATCTGAGAGACCCGAAACTATTGATACCGGACGCTTGCCGAAGGAACAGTCACACCTATGTGAAACGTCTTAGGTTTGACGTCGTGACGGAATCGAACCTACGCTTTCTGGTTGCGAAGTGAGTGCCTTCTGCACTAGGCTTCCGCGACCAATTTACGAAAAACCATTATTATTGCATAGTGTAGCAGATTTTTATGGCTATAGTTTTGTTGTCTGTGAAGTGTAATATTTCTATAATGTTTAATCACAAATACAGTATCATTATTGGAATAACATATGTTATATACAGTTTGACATGCATTGAATTCGACGAATTCAAAGTCACATTTTTATCAATAAAGATTCATTATGAAATATATATTAACGATTCCATGGTTGGATTAAAGACGAACCAATTCAAGGGTCATTGTACTTTTTTGTTGACGCAGAATGTATGAAATAAGTTTATCATTCTGCACTGAATCTTTTCTAGGGTATAAATAATGGGATCTATTAAGGTCCAAGTCAAAAGATCGATGCCAGATACAGAACGTCACTCACCCACCATTGTTTGAGGGTGAGGGAGTCAAGAAGCCTACTGGCGACGCCGAATCAAACAGAAGGGAAATCGAATATGATCATATGTATGCGGATTTTTAGCATCCTGAGATTATCAAAGGCATTGACACAATCTGAAAATGATACAAAGTTGATAAATGTACAGACGTAAAAATTTTTTTTTTTTTTTTTTTTTTTTTTTGTACAGACGTAAAATTTATCTTAAAAACAAAAGCAACAACAAATTGTCCCAATGACGACAGCTTCATAATAGTACAGAATTTATTTAAAACAAAATCATAGTTCGAAAACTTGACATAAAGAAGACTTATGAATATGCAGTGTGAAAGCCTTCAGTTTCATGTTGTGTGGCATGGACATCAGCAGTATGTCAATTGAGTACTATGATTATATATATATATATATATATATATATATATATATATATACAAATACAAACAACATTCTATGAAGAACCAGTCTACTGTAGATACTGTGACAGGGAAGAACACAAGGAGTTTATATATGGCGATGACGTAAAGTCCGGCTTTAAAGAGCAGTAAAACTTACCTCACCATTTTTGAGGGGTGGGGGGAGGGGCATTTATCTTTGTCTCTTACAACTGAAGTTCGCGTCATCCATATATGGAAGTTTAATAATATAGATAGATATATCAATGACAGAAGAACAATAGAGGACTTTTACAATATGCTGTTGGAACTTCATTTATATTTGATGGTTCACCGAATCCACTGGTATGTAAGTTTATGTATTTTAGAAAAATGCGTACCATCAAGTGACTGGGTTGCATGATTAATATGTATTCCTTACAAAACTGGAACAAATTATCTTCATTTGTAAGACTTTATTAAAACTGTATAGAAAAGATTGGCTTTAATTCCAAAATTTGAAATCCAGTAGACGAGATTGGCTTTCATTCAACAATTTGAAATCCAACTTGCACGCAAAGTTTTATCTGAAAGGACGAAATTCTTCAAAATCAACTTTCAGTTTTAAACACATTTAATACCCTGGACAATGAGACGAATGAATGTGTATTTCCATCCCGTACTAGATTCCAGAACTTTACAAATACCCTTACAAAGAAAATGTATTGCAGGATCCAATAAATGTATTACCAAGTCCCTGTCTTTACTACTCGCGAACATATTAACTTTTGTGAAGGAAAAACTTCAGCCGTACTGTGCCACAGCATACATATGTCAAATAAGAGGTGAAAATCAAATGTGGACCTTCAGAAATTCCAAAGAACTTTTGTAGCAAAAATTAAATCTAAAAAATCAGTAGTGTCAAAACATGACTTTTCATCATTTTGTACCGATATGTTCATTACTCATGATAAATTAAAGACTAGCTATCGACATCTCTGACATCCTAAACAGCTACTTCTTCAATAAAAATGGAACTCGGCAATATTCATATCTAGTGATCAGTCATCCAAAATATTTCTTGGTTACACATCATTCTGACTCTGCGAGCAAGTAGTCTGAAGTTAATATTAGAAATATGTTGTCTTTCGACATCAGATCTTGCAATAATTTTTAGGAATTCCACAAATTGTGCTCCTTTATTAGGTGATCTGTTTGATTGTATGAGGCAGAATTTATTCAGAAACTGTTTCTGTTGTTGTGGGCTTTAACTCGATATTCAGATACATCGACGATATTTTATCAAAAACCACACACACACACACACACAACGGATTCATTTTCATTCATATATAATAATGATTTGCTACATACCAGTGAACTCAGAATAGAAGCCCGGGGGGACCCAGGTTGTTAGAATAAATCATCGGTAGCCTTTGCTTGTAGTAAGAGGCGACTAAATGATGCGGTCCTAGTTAAAGATCCCTCCCTGCTGAAAGGCCAATAAGTACCGAGTATAGGCCTATATTTTGCAGTCCTTCACCAGAAATGGTGACGTCTCGATATGAGTTAAAAATTCTCGATCGGACGTTAAACAATACATAATCAATCAATCAATCAGAATAAAAGACACCATATAGTCTCCCACATTCGTATTTGGATGTTTTGTTAAGCATAGATGATAACAGTGAAGTAACTACTCCAGTTTCTCCATCGTCAGCTCCCATATTTATGTGCAGTGTAGAAATATTCCATTATCTCCTGCACAGTGTGTTTAAGTCTCCCAAATGATTCGATAAGCGAGAGAGTGTTCTGTTTATGATCAATTTTTAAAACGTGACAGGTTACTGGCACACACGTTGATGTAAAAGGGATTTTAGTAGTCTAGTTTAAAGCAAACATTTTGCACATTCTATGATAGTTAAAAATCTTATTTGCAAATACAACCCGTAATTGGGTCTAATGCTATCTGATGTGTTTCATTTCAATTGTTAGGCTAGTTTTTACATACTGATTATCATTTAACAGATTACTCAATTTGCATGATCAACATACAGGGTTCACGGCGAGTGTGACCAGTCTTACTTGCTCCTTAATACTTGATTCCACATCTTATGTGGCCAGGGGTCCTGCACTCACTTATCTATTATCTATATGATCCTTAAATACTTAAACATTGAATATAGAGCAGAGAGAAATTCATCGCATGCTGACAATGGAGATGATGTTAAGGTGTTTCGAAAGTCTTATTTACAGGCAGCTTTTCGTAAATTCTGTGACGTTATAACTATCTAATTTACCAAAACCTACCATTGGTAAAATGACATGTTTCATACCGATTAAGATCGTTCTTTGAACACTGATGTTGACTAAGGATTGCTCCGTTTACCCAATCCAGATATAGGGATCACGGCGGGTGTGGCCGGTCAACAGGATATGCTTACTCCTCCTAGGTACCAATCCCACCTCTGGTCCTTATTTTGTATTTCTTATAGCAGTTATGAGTTACTGTTACTGTTCATTATTGTTACACTCATTCCGGGGATTAACTCATTGTTACACTCATTCCGGGGATTAACTCATTGTTACACTCATTCCGGGGATTAACTCATTGTTACACTCATTCCGGGGATTAACTCAAGTCTGCTGAACCAAAAACATATTTCATACTTGTTCGAAGAGTAAAATAAAATAGTGGTAAGAGGCATTTTTCTAAATAATCTGAATTCTGCAAGCTTGGATTGTATTTTAGTCATGACATTCAACGTCAAAAATAATTCCATATATACTGGCCACAAATCCATATATACTGGCCACAAATCCATATATACTGGCCACAAATCCATATATACTGGCCACAAATCCATATATACTGGCCACAAATCCACATATACTGGCCACAATTCCATATATACTGGCCACAAATCCATATATACTGGCCACAAATCCATATATACTGGCCACAAATCCATATATACTGGCCACAATTCCATATATACTGGCAACAATTCCATCTATACTGGCCACAAATCCATATATACTGGCCACAAATCCATATATACTGGCCACAAATCCATATATACTGGCCACAATTCCATATATACTGGCCACAATTCCATATATACTGGCCACAAATCCATATATACTGGCCACAATTCCATATATACTGGCCACAAATCCATATATACTGGCCACCTGAAATGTGTTTGCTGATATGATTCTAACGTAGAACCATTAAACAGCACACTAAGGATTGATTGATTGATTGATTGATTGATTGATACTAAGGAGTAAGTACGCTTATCCTTATGTAAGCATCTCTTTATTGATATTTTGAATCTGAATTCTAGTCAAATTATATAGATAACGAATGTATGTATTTCATCACAATAAGATTTCTTCCATTTGATAAAATAATGACTAAAATTCGGTAATTAAAATTCGTTGCATTTTGATATTTTTTCCTTACTGAAATGATTTCATTTTCCCCAAAATAAGAGAAATAATCTATTCCCTCATTAGCATGTGAACGTAATGATGTGATCAGTCCGTATATCCCTTCCATTAGAGAAGTTTGTGTACCTAATACCAGGGATTATTCAACTGTAAGAAGTCTCAATATTGCACAAACGTGATCAGGTTTTTCTTTCTCTTTGCCGCTTTTTTCTTATTGATAAACGATTTTCTGATGAGAATATCTGAATGTAATCTGAATGTTATGATTACTCTATTTTCTACAGAATAACGAGAAGGAGAACAACATAGGGTGTTATATACAAAAAAGAGAAAAGAGTCAATGTAATTCAAGTTGCAAACCGTATCTTGATTTTTTCAACTTGCGAAAGAAGCGACCATCCGTTTTAACAGCATAGCTGCGTAAATCACAAATGTTTCAGAGAGTCTTAATGCCTCATACCCACATTACATTAACGCAGTTTGACATTGCTTGTGGAATACATCGTTATATCCACATTTTCTTCTTGCATTGTGAAAAAATGCTTGTAAATGGTTCATATGTATCCGAGCAGAGATGTGCTTACACACGTGTGAAAAATACGTAAAGGTGAATAATGATAATTTGCGTAAAAGAGGAAATTATTTTTAATAGTAATATGTATTTAGAACAACCGGATTACAATTTCAATATGACGAAAGTAAACATTAAAGACAAAATAGTTAGAATACTAAAATTTGGAAATGTTTGGTATTCTCAAATATCACATCTCTAACTTCGATTTGTAGTTGGTCCATTGCGCATAGGAGATAGGTTGTTCAAAACAGTGCACTGATTTTTGCATAAATGGAAGTCAACACTAACCGTATTTTTCCAATTCAATACAAAATATCAAGATAACGGATGTAGGCTTCTTCGGAATAAATCACTTGCTTTCAGTATTGCATGATTCCAATGTGGTCATTTACTTAAAGTAAAATATTTTGATTAGTTCTCTTATAATTAATTAGTCTAATGTGTGCCTATATAATCAGCAGTTGGTATTTACATGTACTACTGAACTGCTGTGTTTTACGTCATTGTTCGGATTTTGCTCTCTGACTTTTTAAAAAAAAATTTCATTAGCAGTATAAGCTGCACATTGTCAGTTTTGTTCGCAGAATCATTGATCACCACTAGATTGAGATTCCTATCAGGTAGAGAAACATCTGAAGTTGCTTCATCTTAACAGACATCGTACTGAGGTTGTGGGCTTATTTTTCCAAGACCATTACCTGAAACGAAAAGAAAATATTCATAACTGACATTACAACTAGCACTGTTATTGCAGTCTAATGATTATGATCATACGATATATGGACAGTAATTATGATCATAAAATACATGGACAGTACGATTCATATCATATCCTTCCACTTTGAAAATTTTGATGATTCTATAATTTTATAAAAAAAAAAATTTCGATTTTCCAAAAAGTGTATATAGCTGGATAAAATAGCTTTTTTCCAAACTGTCACAAGAAGTAAGACGATATTTCATTATTCAAATATTCATTCATGGTTAATGCGTGAGGCTGATTGCTTCCAACTAATGGAACGGAGCGATTCACCAGGAATTACTTGGCGATATATGACAAAATTTCACTAACCCTAACCCTGGAGGGTTTCCATAAGTAGGGCATCTGATGATAGACTAACATCTTCGTTTTCGTATGTATTCAAGTGACCTAAAATTTCTAAGATAAATAAATGGGCATGGGTGGGTGGGGTGGAGTTAAAAAGCGCGGGTATTTTGTGTTACAGTAGCTATACTATGGATTGCACAAATATATTTTAGAATTTTTTCCACAATGACTACATATGAAAGATATCTCTATTCCGATAAATACCTGATGAGGAAAATAATCAAAACAATTTACCTAAAACCGGATTGCAGCTATTGAAATAATCGTTTAATGAAGAAATAATTCCTAATAAATAACGACATAACAACTTCTTTCTGCTGTTAAGACTTCAAATGGCATTACCTTTAACTTTGTTGAGATATAGGACTCAGGGCGGGTGTGGTCGGTCACCAACGGATACTTACTTCTCCAGGGTACCTGACCTGGATTTTGTGAAGACACCTGAAGTCTAAATCTAATCTTAAGTCGGAGACTTTGAATGCTGAAATAAAAGAGAATTCAAACTTGAGTTGATTTTTTTTCCTCGAGAAATCCAAGCCTGGTCCCACCACTGATGTGGCTAAGGGTCTGTGTTTATCCTTCTCTTAATTTTGTGTTGTGACCCCGTGGAGATCCGGGTTGTTAGAATAGATCCTCAGTACCCCTTGCGTGTCGTAAGAGACGACTAAATGGGGCGGTCCTTCGAATGAGACCGCAAAAACCGAGGTCCCGTGTCACAGCAGGTGTGGCACGTAAAAAATCCCTCCTTGCTCAAAGACCATAAGCGCCGAGCATAGGCCTAAATTTGCAACCCTTCACCGGCAATGGTGACGTCTCCATATGAGTGAAAGATTCTCGAGCGGGACGTTAAACAATATTTAATCAATCAATCAATCAATCATAATTTTGTGTTCTTTATTATGAGAGTGATCACTGTTCGTTGTCTTCATTTTCCGTTATTTAATATCATTTATGCAGTGATAGGCACTTGTCCCGCTGTCCGCCTGTAAACAAATTGTTTTGTGCCTTACTGTGTACGAAATTTCTATAAAGGGAAATAACTCGGACGTATTCGAAACTTGCGTATTGCAAGTTAGTTTAGCGTCATAATTAGGCGATTGGATTCAACTACGCATTTTCAGTTTTAAAACTAAACAAGCCTTTCATATCTACAAATATGTCGTTTACTAAATGTAGTGATTTATTCTAAGAGTCACTCTTTTGTTTTCGGTTTATTGTATAGTAGTAAAACAGAAAGTTAAATTTAGAGAAAAGTGTATATCTTGTATTATTAATCAATCACTTTTAGCTTGTTCCTTCTTAATTTCTCTGGGCACGTAACTGATAAACTATTGACCGGTCAATAGTTTGGCACCCTGTGTAGATTTTGCTGTGAATGCGCTGTATCGAAATAACTATATACTTTATGAGCTATATCTCCTGAAAAATCAATAATGACTTAAGAATGTAAATGCGAGATGTCAAGTGTTTCATCAATTGAAGTTCAATATGGAATATCGGAACTATTATTTCGTCTTCGATTCCGTCACGGTTTTAATACTTAGTATCTCCAACAAGACCTCGTTTTCTGCGTTAACTTGGGTAACTTTTCGTAAATGAGCTCAGACATTAGGTGTCGTTTTTGGAAGATTCAAAAACGACACGATGATGCCAATATAATGTGGAGGGAGCACACGTAGATAAAAGTTGCATCTATATGCATCTGAAAATTCTTAGCAAGAGATCGGGGGTAGGGAGTGTCATCCTTCAATATACTCAGTGCATGAATTTAATCAATCTTGAATTTACACTTCCATTTACACGTATCATTTCTATAACACGTTACCAGCTGATAAATTGATGTCTGCATGTAAATATATAACGAGCTTTGTATGTGATAATAATGAGGAAAAGTACGTCACATATGAAGATAAGTTAACTCCCCCCCCCCCCCCCCCCCCCCCCCCCCCCCCGAGAATGATACATAAAACGTGATTATATACGATCTCGTTGTGTAGAGGTAGTTCGTTATACGCAAGAAACGCTAACAAACTGAGTACATACCCATATACTGTAGAGGTGTACCTTTACCGTGTATGAAATACTGTTAAAACTCATCGTCATGATTGCGATTTTAAGTTATGAGTATGTTTTACATGTATCGGAATTTTTTTATTAAAGTGTGAGAAAAATAAAAGTAAAAACGATATATATATCAAATAAAAAAAGTGATGTATATGTGATGTGAAATTTAAAGAATGTTTAAATGAACCATGTTAGTCTTCTTACTTATCTCTGTGATATTAAATTTAATATTTGTTTAAATTACCCCATGTAGCATTTTATGAGTAACTTTGTTTGTTTTATGTGATATATTATGTTTTATGCATGTTGTAAAGTCCTTAAAGTAATAACTGTAATGTTGGGTAATGCGCTATATAAATACTTTGTAAAATAATAATGATAATAATAAGTCATGGTTTGGAATTAAGATAGTCACTTGCAGCATTCTGAAAAATAATCTTCAAATCAGGCAGGTAGTTTTGTACCAGAAATGCATCGTCTTTAGTCATCACTATTTTGTATACAGGAATTACCCAAGTGAAGCATAAAATTTTAATAATTTTTCTTTTTTCTGAAGAGTTCCAAAAATTCTTAGTCCTGATATCCCGTATTAAATGCTTTAAATCAAGGCACCTGTTTGATAATGGATGGTGTTCTATAACGTCATGATGGGCAAGATCGATTTTACAGGCATACATGCATTCCCAATATAAGATAAAGGCCACGCAATATTTCATTTGAATCCAATTTAACGAGATTTTCAGTGAGAAACGTTTTTTCTGAGAAACCATTATCGATACTCTCAAGAAATATTAATTTAGCATACATTATAACATATGTAAAATTAATAAGAATTCACTGAACATTTTTTACAAGTGTAGGAAGAAACATTACTTTGGTACCGTAGTAAATAATTGAAAGCTAAAACCCCCGATCTGATTCGTACCATCGTATATACCTTTCCTCCATTTCTTACAGCTATATACATCAACTATAATACGTGTTGGGTGTAACATTTACTTTGGAAGATTGAAGAATGGATATTGCTATGACAATCGTAGCAGCATACATACGGTTACCCTGAAACCAATGTTGATACTTTCAGAATATGAATTTTACTTCTCATACCCGCTAAAGCATATCTAAAGAATCGGTAAAAATTCGCTGGGTCATTTACAGCATGCCTCGTAAATTCACTGTCAGTTTGCTATTTCTCTGTGCAGACCTCAATCGTTTGCCTGTGACTTCCTCTGAGTGATTCCGGGATTTTATCCTAGCAGATAGAAAACAAGGCCTCAGGACAACTGGAATGTACATATACTGTAACAACCAGTATGCATGTTACCAATACACGGTGAAGGCAACGGATCAAGAATCCTCTGAGGCTTAGATAGCAATAGTTTGACGAATTTCTATACAAAGAATAAGGAATAGCTTTCACCAAGAGAATATCAAATCTGCAAAACAAGGCTTAAACAGCCAGCACATTACAAAAATTTTGCAACAACCATACTATTTCTGTTGCTATTCAACTACAGGTTTCCATTTTGTGTAAATTTGAATAAAGGCTTGAAACCTCTTTTATATTCGAATGATAAATGTCAAATTGATTGCTAATTCTGTTGCTGATCGAGTACATCATACATCCTTGATGGTTTGGGGAGGGGGGGGGGGAGTACATCGTCAACACGGAAGGCCAACATCGCATCATTTAATCAAAAATAAAATAAAACAAGAAAGATATGAAGAAATCATACTATTTGTTTAAAATCATTATTACTTCTTTTTATCAGATCAGACTATACTGACGAGATTCCTTTTGTGCATCGCTACAGGATGAAGAGTTAAGTGTGAAGTCACACGTTAATTAAGATGTTTTTAGTCAGCAAAATTAGTTAGTAGAGACAATTGTACGCAGAAGGTAAACGACTTAACACGGCATATACATTTTGAGATTTTACTTTGTCTAGACCCACCTTATCACCTCAAAACCACTTAAATATATTACTAGTTGGGTGAATCCGTAAAATATAGTCGTGAATCCACAAAACACTGCGAACTCTTTTTGTATTTCATGAGCGAATAGTGACTGACTGACTATCTATTGCTTTCCGCCAAACTCAACAATTTTTCAGTTATCTAGTGGCGTCCAGTTTTTGTTGGTGGAGGAGAGAACCCAGATACAATGTACCTGGGAGGAGACCACTGACCTTCCGCAAGTAAACTGGCAAACTTGCTCACAACGCCGCGGCCGAGATTCGAATACGCGCCGACAGAGGTGAGAGGCCTTGTGATTTTGAGCCCGATGCTCTAACCACTCGGCCAAGGAGGCCCCTAGCGAATAGTGATAGAAATGATATAAATTGAACCTGAAAAAAGCCCACGCATTACAAATTTAAAATAATAACGTTTATTAATTATTTTGATTTATCTATCAAGAGACTATACAAGCGCTAAAATTAATACTATCTTCAAAACACTAAATTCAATTCCTAATGAAGTTACGCCGTTCTTTATATACTGATTTCAATTACGAATTGCTACGTTATCCTGATCAAGATATATGGTTCACGGCGGGAGTGATCGTTCCAAAGGGTATGTTTACTCCTCCTAGGCACATTATTCCATGTTTCCAATAGAGTATGTACTGTCGGATTTGTATTTCTATAGGATTGAAGAGATTAAACACTTCTATTATTGTTACGCACCTGCCATTATGAAAACAGAGTCTACTGGTTCTACAGTCTCAGCATTTTATTGCACATAGTAATATCTGTTCCATTTATATTGATGGTTACTGCAAAGTAGTGATATTCATAAATACTGAATAAGAGAATAAGATATAAATGATGAATGATATATGTTGAAACTTTACAATAATGATAGATAAAGTAGACTGAAATAATAATAATACGTTAATAATAATACATTTATTTTGTAAAGGCTAAAATCCATATTGCTCTAAACTCTATTTAAATAACAATAAAATGAGTAAATTAACTGAAACTCTACACGTAAACATACACCAATTCATGTATTGCAAATGTTTATTTATTATATGTATCTTTATCCAAGATACCTGATAAATAATCATAAGATGCATAATTCTCGAGATATTTATGACTTGAGGCTACCAATGCATTGGACTGTCACCTTAGAAAACGAATTCCCAAAACAAGATGTGATGACTGGTCAATAGACTCATTGTAAAATGGGTGAGCACAGATGCACACGTCATAAACCGTCAGCATCAAAACATCAAATCAAAGCGCAAATGGCTGGACATTCTATTCAGCATGTCAAATATACCAAACGTTCGTTCAACGAAAGCTCTGACATCACAAAGCAACATTTTAAACGCATAATAACCGCAATGTATTATGTATAACACAAGTTCATGGTTGGCATGAATATGTAATATAGTGGAATAAATATAATTAACAGTTCAAAACTCAATGCAAAATTACTCCGGAATAGTTGCTTTCTTTCAATGGATTTAGGATGCGAAGAAAGTGCTATTTGAAAGGGCCATAAAAATAGCATTGCAACCACCACCAACGGAGTGCCCAAAGTTGGTGACGGCCATTGGCGTAGCTGCCATTGACAACAAAACGCCAGGGAGTACACATCAATTTGACAACAACAAAAATTATTATTAATTTTTCATTTAATTTTGCATGATTTTATATCTAGAACAACCCATAAAAGTAACCCGAAGAGCCTCAAAACCCATGAGCTTCCGGGGGCTTCGCCACCTGGGTCCCTACCAGTGCATTGTCCTGAACCCACTGGGGGCCTTAAGACGGCCCGCAGACCCCCAGCCTATTCTCGATTTGTCACTGTGCGTACACTTCACTTCAAGGCCAGCTACGCCGCTAACGGCGGCAGAACCTCAACTCCAATGGTCACCGCAAACTAGTATTAGTGTTGTAATGGGATTAAGCTGGGAAGCCAATGCCAACACAATCGATCAGACCTTGAATTACACACTGAAAGTTGCTCAAAAGTAAATCGTTACCTTGCTGGTACAAATATATTCCATCAGAGTCAAACGGTGTGGTGCCCTTGATCACCGTTCCGTAGGAGGTTCTGGCAAGTGTTTACTTTTGTCAGTCCTGGCGGTCGAATGCTTTCAATTGGACTTTGGCATCGTATACCGATATGAAAAAGTAAATAAAAAACCAACAATATTACGATATTAAAAAAAGCTAAAAGTGGCCTAAAAGGTACAGGTCAAGATTGTAACCGTACAAGGAATGGAGCTTTAACATCCCGTTAGAGAAATTATCACTCATATGGAAAGATCACCATTGCAGGTAAAATGCTGCAAATTTTTCCTATGCTCGGCCCGTATGGCCTTTGAGCATGGAAAGATATTTATCTTGCCACACCTGCTGTGACACGGAATCTCTGTTTTTGGGGTTTTATCCGAAGATCGCTCAATTCGGTCGCCTCTTATGACTATTAAGGTGTACTAATAAGGACCTATTCAAACATGTATCCCCACGGGTTGATTGTATATTGTTGAAAGTCCCAATCGAGAGTTTTTTCACTCATATGGACATGTCACCATCGCCGGTAAAGTGCTGTAAAATCTAGGCCTAAGCCCAGCGGAATAACAATTGCAGTACGGACCACTGGATAAATGCACGTATACTAGACAAGCTGTTATATGTGACAATAGTAAGATATGACCAACAAATTCAAAAAAATTCTAATTTTCTCCAGGAATAGATACACAAATGTGAATATTCAGCAATCTATGACATATCCAATTTGAGGTAGAATATAGACGGAAGTTTGAGGACTCAACTTCTTGGTGTCCGGGTAGTGTAGTGGTTAACACATTTGCTTGTCGTCGTTGCGACCCGAGTTCCATCCTCAGGATCGACAGTGGTTGTATGTAAAAGGGTAAAATGGTTGCCCACTCGGACACGTGGGCTTCCTCCAGATTCTTAACACGGTAAACCAATATTCAAGCTTACTAGAAGCGTTAATTGTTAATCGCTGTAAAAATAATAAAGTTTAAACTTTAACATTCCTGCTTCGGTTGAGTCTTCGATATGACGTCTTTGTCACCGCAAATGAATCAGGAAGTTGGCATATAAACTTCAATCAAGAAAGATAACGAGGCAATGGAAAGAAAGGAGAAGATGGAAACTCTTCTAAATATAAAAATCGTTAAACCAGTAGAAAGGGCATAGAATCATAACGGCGTTGTCTTTTGTGAAGAGAATTGACACTCAGGACCGCAGTACAACGAACGTAGACATTTTACTGCAATAGAACTCAAATTTTCCTGTTTCTTCGCATGAACAAATCCGAAATAGCTTATCTTGAGCAGTTCTTAGTACACATCTAGAAACACAAGAGAAATCGCATAATCTAGAATCACTTCTCCCCAGTGTTACAAGAGAATAATTTGACAGAAATTTTATTTCGTAAATATACACTTCAAACTTTTATGGATCATATTCACGATTTTTTGTAATAATAATAATAGTCTTTTATACATCGATTTAATTCACAATGAAACCATTTCATACATGTGTAGAATTCATAATTTTTAATTGCGGAGATGGCGAAAATTGTTATTGGTGGTATAAAATCAAAACTTGTTGAATTATGCAATACGTTTTACTCAGAAACAAACGTCAACCTCGAACTGTTGTATTTCGATGTAGCATCCATCAAGTTACGCACCGAATATCTTTCTCCGCGAATAAATGGAAGCAATTCCCAATTTTCTACTCGTGAAAGCTTTTTTTTAATTCAGTTCACTAGCTGTGAAGAAAAATCCCAAAAGACTCATTTTTCGTTTAAGTATTAGAACGTGAGAATAATCTACTGGTAGCGACAACCTCTGAAGCAGTTTGATCAATCAAATAATTGCTAGATTCAATTTCCGCTGCATGTCATACGAAAATTGGCGAAATGTAACTAGTTACTGTTGAACAAATATATTAGATTGTGTTCAAAATAAAAATCAATACGAGATAACCACAGGTATGATCAATATTATATTGTTTATCAACGATGTCTGTCTGTAACAATAAAATATTCAAATCATTTACTCTGATGAGAGCCTCATTGTTTTATTTCATTGTGTACCTTGTCAGATATAGTTCCTTCGGTCGTGTTTGTGAGGTTTGTGTTGTCTTTATTTATTTGCAAAATAATAATAAAAATCCTTTTCCCCCATTAGAAAACGCAAACTTAATATGGTCCCTGAACGGAGAATGCTAATGACAGGAAAGAGTAACATAATAGTATATATTGTCTATAATTTATGAAGAATTATTGAAAATAGGCAAATGTCAAAGTCTTTAAAGAATCGTACCTGACAGTAATAAATATTTCAAAGGAGTTACCCCTTTCATGTTTTCAAAGTATACACAATTGCACATCATTTGCTTACTAGATGCATGCAGTAATTAATAGTAGGTTAATGATTTAAGGTAATTCTCGAACATTTTTCACTTATCTGGAGACGTCACCATTGCCGGTGAAGGGCTGCAAAATTTAGGCCTGTGTTCGGCGCTAACGGCCTATGGAAAAGGTCGAATACTTATCGTGCCACACCTGCTGTGACACGGGACCTCGGTTTTTGCGCTGTCATCCGAAGGGCCGTCTCATTTAATCGCCTCTTACGGCAAGCAAGGGGTAATGAGGACCTATTCTAATCCGGATTCCCATGTGGCGCAATTAATACTAGTAGTTAGCGGATAGGTAGTAATAATTGGCATTAATACGGATTTAAAAGCAAGCCCCGCGCCGATTGTAAAAACATCTCTTTCATTAGTGGAAGTAGTGACATCACATGCGACCTTCTTCGATCATCTGGTTATGAAAGTAGTGTTAGATATTTTTTAAAAACTCGGCTTTTATTCACCATGGAAACATTATTCCAATGTTGACAAAATTCCCAAAGATTCTTAACATTCAACCATATATGTCTGAACCACTAGTGCATACAATATAGCGAAGTAAATATCCTAGAAAGTAGCGAGGAAAGCTAGGATAAAATCGTCAATGGCAAGGACATGTATCGCTTTCTGAACGCTATATCTTTAAACATCTCTAATGGCTATTGTTTTTATAATAATCTGTTCAATAAATATTCATTTATCGATCAGAAATACAAATTCCTACAATACCATTGTTGACAACTATTACATTTCGGAAGAAGTAAAATGACTAGATATGAAATAAGTATTAGAAATCACAGTGCAGTGTACTTTAATTATAAACGCAAGCAATATTACATGTAGATCTATTGAACTACACGGAGTTAGCCACTAAGAGCACGCAGTTCTATTGAACTACACGGAGTTAGCCACTAAGAGCACGCAGTTCTAGAATTCGTATTATGAGTTCCGCTTTCGGAAACATTCAATTTGATGTAGGAATTACAATATTGTGATACAAATGCAAGTTTAAATATTTTCATTTTCTAAAATGTGTAAATTTACCACTTGGTAAGGACTGTGAACACAACACTGTGCATGTTGCTACAAGTGTATTTGCATTCCCAAGGTACTAATGTCGATTTCGTGAAGTGATGGATACCAGAATAGCATAATTTCCAAACCAAATCTTTCTCGCATTTTATCACAGTGCTTGTCCAACTGCTCTTTAGAAAATTGCAACAAACATGCGGGACTGATTTCAATAGCGCAAGGTACTCGCGCCGATCAAAAAAATCTTCGCCTTCCTTTGTAAAATTGGGGGGAAAAATCAGTCCACCTCCTTCTTCGAACGGCTACTACGGGCTATTACAATAGTGGGCGGTGCAAATCACAGTAATAAACTGTTATTTGTAATCCATTTCAGTGATAATTGGCCTATTTGTCGATTAAATCTTATCCGTTAGCCAAATAGCCAACTGCCGTTTTCACACTTTCTCGCTTGAGGTCGCATACATGACGTCATACAAAATGGCGCTTGAAATTTTGAGAGTGAATATGCATATCGAAAAATTGTGTTTCGTCGGTTTCAAATTTGACAGTTACGCAAATTATTTCCTTTAAAACACATTTGAAATATTTAGCAACTTGCAATATGCCCTTTTAGCAAATACGATTGTCAAGAAGATTTTATGTATAAATTATTGTTTTACGCAGAGTTGCAGGATTACCATTTAGTCTCTCAATGATTTTTGCATTGTCATGGTTCAGAATCATCCCTTCAAACTACTCGATAATATGGAGGAATCGTTTGTTTGAGATCGTTAAAAAGGAGATAGTGGTCAAGAACTGTTGCTCCTTAACTCAAAACTGAATATTATTTAATCACAATGTTGATTAACACTGAGATAACGCATTGTTGAAATAATCACCTTTTCAAGAAATAGTCAATACTCATCAATGATGGTAATGATAATTTTTTTATAATTCGTTTTTAAAGTTTGAGATACTGAAATCCTTGCAGGAATAATCCGGTAGGTTGACTAGTTACATGTGTACACTAACTATACTACGATTTACATATCAGGTGTTTGTTCAAGAAGTAGAATTGAGTTAGTAAAACAAATAACATTCATTGAGTAAGCTTCACATTTGAATTTTGCCGAGAAATCGATATGAATTAGTTTCCCCCGTGTCAGTCCTTGGGGCAAATAGATAATAAGACAGTGTATTTTCTTTATTCATCTAAAGGGAAAACCCAAAAAGAATTTGTCCATAAATAAAGTTACGTAGCAAAACGGATACATACCGTACATACATCAGACCCAGATTAGCCTTAACCAGCAGATCCTTTCATGAATAAGGTGGATTGCTTTACTGAGCATATATCACATACAAGTATCTAAAATCAGGATCAACGATATTGATGGTGTGCCATTCTTTGAGTGGCAATTTCCTGACAAAGGCTATTTTATTGCAATGTTTTACAGCGTTGTCTTAGTGTTTTGATTTGATTCTGGCACTAGACAAACTCGAACGGAGAAGGAAAATATCACATTGTATTTATATTCGCACACTTGCGTTCACTAATTCATATTACTTTGAGTAATAGAAATGATAGTATATGGCCTCCGAACGAATTTCTCTGCATCTGATTAAATGTCCGGATAAAAATAGTAGAAGGACAACATCAAGACAGTTCCAAAAATTCATAAACCAACATTACTTTCCACAAAGTCTCATATTCATTCAAGAGAAATTACTACAAACCCCTTTTGGTCATTAGAGATTCTGATACAGAGCCCATGAGACATTGATGGATAACGTTGGGTTATTTTGCGTCTCTGTATTCATACAATGTGATAAAGTAATTAAGAGATTGTCAGCGAGAAGACTGATTTTTCAATGCAGACTGTTAGCACCGCACCATACTGCCTGGTTCCATATCTGCGACATTATATCGCTCTAAAAGCATTAAATATGGTAGACATTGATTAATCAGACATATTAGCAAGTTCTCGCGCCGTAATTTCATTTGTATCAAATCCGAAAGGGCTCTTTTCAAGCGAGCACTCACCTATATGTTGTCCGACTGTGTAACATCACGATCAGCAATTCCGAATGTAGTCTATGTAGAGGCTCTGCTATGCGGTATAGGATTTTGGTCAATTTCAATCAGTCAGGCATACGTTCAGTTGCTCTAAAGATATATACAATAGTCAATGTTATTGGAAGAAGCGCTTAGATGGCTCAGTACTGGGGAGATATATATACCGTGGACAGTGACTAACAATGAAATATGCATCTATGTAGATCTGGTGGACATATAGAATGACATCGAGAGGGAATCGTGAAGATGTGAGTTTTTGATATTGTATTGATCTTGTTAAATGATTCTGTTTTAATGAAGGTATTTTAACAAATATTTGAAGGCCATTTAAAGCGATTTACTTACAAAGTAACTAGTCTCTTGAATTCAAAGAGAGTTTTTTAAATATATGTTAACGGGATTCTTTTATTCTAATGTAATTTTCCTGATTGATGTTTACCGTATTAAGTGATGCCATAAACTTATACACGGAACAGGCATACGTAAGACCAGCCTGTGTAGCATCTTAGGGTAATAGTGAATTCATTTTTCAAACCTACAAATTCACGATATTTGTGAAATTTACTTTTTAAAGTAAGATTCAATAACAAAAAGACGAGACCAATATGGCTAATTATTTGAATAAAGTTGTATTATCTTCAGACTCTGCGCATTCGAGAAATAAAAGAAGTTGGGTTGATTTTTCTTCTCAATGCGCCGTAATCCCATTGAACAACAATTCCTACTTACCTGGCATTAATGATAATTTCGTTCAATAGACCAATACTAAACCTGTAATTTTGTTCCTTGATTTACAATTAGCAATCGATTAAGCTCTTCGTATGATTTGCAAAATGCACAGTTTTATCTCCAATTACATTAAATTACTAAATAGAGTGCCAAAGAAATGAGAATTTGATGAATGTCTTATGAAGTGTCCAAGTACAAATGCACAAACCGAAGGAACATTCATCTAACATGTATTTCAATATATTTGAAGAACCTACGCCTGTGTTTAAAAACAGCATTTCATTTCGTAGATATCTTTTTGAAAACATTTATAAAATGGCAAGTAACAAATATGGTAGGGTTATTCGTGGCGTTATTGAAATTTTCCGTTCCATTACATTTTGATGTTCTGCTTAATATGAGATGTATATAGTTAAATTGTTTGAATAAATCCCTGATATGTAATATGAAAGGATCATTCATCAAAAATGCAATGTAACTGTACCTTGTTCAGATCACATTTTAACACTTCAGCATCTCGATGAAAAGTTATAGATTGCTCTTGCTCTATGGGGACGTCATTTATGTCACCTGTAAGAGGGAAATGTCTGTATGATGTGCCGGAGTTTTATACTGCTTCAATGAATCCGTATCATGATAACTACTACTATTGCTTGTCTAAAAAACAGCACGAGACGAATTCCAACACAAATGGCGCCACCTTCATTCAACGTTTATCAACATGAACATTTATTTCCTAATAAACAAAATTCAACTACGTTTCTTGTGTTGAATTATGCTTATTATGATTACTTAATAGATGGTCCTTTTGAATAGATGCATGTACTTGACGTATTCGCATACAATCGGTTCACCATATACATGATTACGGAGTTTGATATTTTTAAAATTTAAGAGCTTGCAAACATTGATCATTCCTGATTTAGAAAGTCTTTTAAAGGAAAACATATGCCCAAGTTACTTTAATCCTGAAAACTACTATCCATAAATCTACGTTCTGAAACAGCAATGGGTGGCATCGCACTCTTCCATGGATTTGATCGAATTTTGAAACACTACTAAGGATTACCACATTCCTTTATACGTGTAACTTGAAAGGAATATTAGCATTGAACGAAGGGGGAAAACATTTCAATTCTGAATGGTAATTAAAATGCTAGAAAATTATATATATATATATATATATATATATATATATATATATATATATCAGAGTAACAAAGTGGAATGTGTGTGAATATCATGTACAATTCATCCGCAATGATTCACTTTCATACAATGTTTCAACCACTGTTTCTATAGAAACATTGATATATAGAAACAGCGTTGAACATTTCGTAATAATTACAGTAAAAGGTTGCAAGATATATACATTTCGATATGCCAGCGGTGACTGTTTTGATGTGAACTTGTTTTAGTAATTTTGGTTTTAATTATCATATGCTACTTTGGCAGCTAATTCATATTTAAATTTTAAGATAACATTCATTATCATCGAAATCCTTCTTAAAATAAGATTCCGAGAAACCACTGTATTATCGAATACTTTCTATGGTAAATGACAAAACAGGCGAGTTACCAACGCATTATCAGGAAATGTAACCAGAACCAATGATAATATTTGTTAGCATGAATAATACATTGCAAATATTGGATGAATATTAAATTACTAGAAATAATAAATTAGTATGTCTACAGAGAGGAAGTTGATGATTTATCATGCAGAAACATTATCAGATTTCTTTATTGCTGAACTTGTGCTATATTCAGTGTGCTAGAATGAATGCAAAGATTGTTTTATTTCAAACGCTTGGATCATCAATCATCTTAGCTAAAATGTAGAAATTGACATGATAAGGGAAAGGAAATACATAGAAATTGCCTTTCTTTTCTCTAAGCTTCTTACTTTGGTTGCAAAAAGGACTTTCTGTTTGGCATTGAGCTTTACCTTTCTATCATTTCTTGATGTACCGTTCTCATGTTTTACACAAAGTAGGTTTAAATTTCATATGATCAGTTTTTAAATCGACAACGAAGTTGATGGTACAGGGGTTTGTACAGTCTCGTCTAAAGTCAGCATTTCGCAAATTTTATGGTCGTCATAACTATCTAGTTTGCCAGTACAACTTACCATTAAGTCAAATGTTGTTTGGTGTGTTTCATACCAATTGCTAAGGCCTTATTGGCACAATGATTCTGACTACGGATTACTCCGTTTACATGATCGGGATGTAGGGCTCACGGCGGGTGTGACCGGTCGACAGGAGATGCTTATTCTTTTTAGGCACCTGATCCCACCTCTAGTATGTCCAGGGGTCAGGTTTTGCCCATCTCTCTGATTTGTATTTTTTATATTAATTACGAGATTGAATACTGTTAGTTATCTAGGCTTTGTCATATGACTTCAATGGATTCATATCCGCAACGGTTTTAGTTTAAATTATGTATTTGGTAAATCATAAGTGCTAGAATTTTTAGCTTTATTTATGGCGAGGACATCATGCAGTCAATGCGAAATGACAAAAACAAGTAAATGAATGCTTTCCGTGACAGAACATCTTTAGATTCCATTGCGATATTTCTAAAGAAAATAAATTTTTGATCCTATCTTCAAAGCAAACATTTGAAAATATACGGCCAATTGTTCTATTGATGTCTATACTACAGTGAACATTATAAACTATTTCAAATCATTAATTGGCAATTATGGAAATTAAAATTTTTACATGACATCTGTGTTCAATTTTGTTGAATAAGCACACATTTTGTGTGGTTTTGCTTACGGGTAAGAATGGTTTATAACACTAGTAATGGTACATTTAGTTGTAGAAATCAGACAGAACAATAGGTTAGAAATTCTGGCATCCCAAAGAATATCAGAGTATGTTTGTTTTTCATCACCAATCCGTTCCCAATATAGCCTTTGTATCCACCGTCAATAATACATTAGGTAGGTAATTAGTCTAACGAAAAGAATCCCGTCTTCTCGCATTCTCAAATTAAGAAATATCTGATAAAATTGCATTGTATCATATAAAACACCATCTTATCAGCACAAGACTTTCCTTTGCTTTTAAAGGAGCTGGGCTACTATGAAGAAAACATCATGAATATTAGAAGTGTAAATTTCTCATTTCAACACACAAACAAGCGACACACTATCACAAAATTTGAGGCGGTGGTTTGTTTGAATTTAAAAAGTCGGTTTACCTTTCATCATGTCCATTATCTAAATTTATATGCTAACTCTAAGATGATCTGTTAGAGCAGTAAAAGAACCATAAAGATTCTTTGTTATACAACGACATATCGTAATCAGCGGATAATAATCTCTCTATGTACATGTCAATTTTCTTCCTTTGTCTTGAATGCACGTTTTCAGTAGTTAAAAAACAAAATACAAGCCCAGACACGATGTAATATGGATTTCCAACTTTTGCATTATTTCATGATGTGCGAGAGAGGAAACGGAGGACAAAAATAATAGAACATTGAAAATAACGAATAGTGATAAATGAACAATTTTGAATTCCATACAGAATGCAAATTAAAGAGAGACAGACACTGACTAGGGGACACCAGAAGTGTGCTCAGTTTTCTAGGAGGAGTAAATATCCCCTGTCGATCGGTCACGCCCGCATGAACCCTCTCTCTTGATAAGGTAAAATAACCCGTAGTAAAAATCAGTATGCACAGAACGGTTTAAGAATTGGAATGGAACACGTCAGTCGACTTTCGACCTGACGACAAGCTGAACATGCAAATGAGATCATTATAACAGCTATAGAATTTGCTAAATGCAGACTTTAAATAAAATTGTTGAAACCCATGTAATGTGAGCTAATTTGTTAGTAACACCTATACATTTATGAATCGATCATACTCAGAATATGCTCTCGATTATCGAATCAGTTGAAAGACGTAAACACCATATACAGGTGATGATGGAATATTGGTACAAAAATTTGGAGAAGCTAAAGTCATCCATTTTATGTCATAAAGTTGAGCTGTCAGTTTACCGTTTACATTTATGTTCAATAAAATAACCAAGTATGAAGCATCTATATTCTTTCACTGCGATTGATTATCATATATCCTTACTACATCATTTGTGATTCGACAAATAGGCTACAATTGTTAGAAATAACCACCTTGTATATAACACGAGAACTTCACAATATTTGATTTTTCCCATATCTATTATATCGAATGGCGAAGTAAACAATGTGTGAATCGTAATCATAAATCCCCAAGACATATACAAGTTCGAGTGTTATGCAACACGGACCTCCGACAAAGCGAAGGTCGGATCAGGTGCCATTTAGGAGTAAGTTGACCGGTCACACCTGCCGTTAGCCCTTAATCGAAAATAGGTATACGGGATTACCCGTAGTCAAAGTTAGTACGAAAAACGACAGTCTAACAAAGGTTATGAAACAAATCATTCAGCATATGTCCCAGAGACACTTTGTAATCGCAAACAAGGTCATTATAGCGACCGTATTATATGATCGTCCATTTGTATTGTATATTTAACACTTTGCATTTTAAATGTTTTATTTCCATTCAATGATTTTCAATTTCTATTGTTACTTTCTAATTTGTGTATTTCCTATTTGTTATCTTAATTTTTATATCTCCATTGGTTGTATTGTATACCTTCCATTTATATCGTATAATACGCCATTTATAGTATATGATGTTTCATTTTTTCAATTGTGTGTGAATTCTATTTGTATTCCATATTAAAACTATAATAGTGGAATGTGCTTATTCCCATGTCACGATGGATTTCATTGGTTGAAAATTGTCAAACAGTTCAGAACAATGGCGACGTCCCTTACATAGTAGCTGTAGGGAGAAGACATCTATATCGTAGTTTATAAATTAAGAATATATTTTAGATAGAGAGGAAATACCTATTTCAAGACTGAACTTTATCAAGACAAATGACTGATTGATTTAGCGTCTGCACAAGTTGAGCGTAAAGCAGAGTAGAGTTTCAAATTATTGCCAGAACACCGTTTCTTCTGAATTTACACACTAATTCAGTTTGGTTAGCCCGCAGTATTTCTGCTGCATACATGTACAAGTATTTATAGTATGATTTTTTTCAAACACGATATGATGTGCTGCAGCTTTTAGAAATATGTGGAAGGGGGACGTTGAAGCAGGGGCTAGACAGCCATCGCCCTAACATTTTTTTTCAGAGAAAGGTGGGTGATAAATTTATGAAATTTGTGATGGAGATCTGTGTTCACTAGAACAACTTATGCAACGACGATCTGTGGTCGGTGGAATTGCAAAGTTGTTCATTTTGGGACGCCTTTGATAGGCTACACAACCATGAATAGTTGGGCAGTATTGCTTAAGTGTTTGAACTGATGTTCTACTCAACTTAAATGTATAAATCGTCTTTATATCAATGTAATTGGCCAATACAACCTGTCATTGGTTTAAATGCTATCTGACGTGGTTCATAGCAATTATTTGGCCATTCCACATACTGATTTTGCCTACGGAATTTACCTGATCAAGATATAGGGCTCACAGTGGGCGTGGCCAGTCAACAAGATGTGGGCACTTGATCCCACCTTTTGTTTGTCCAGACCTCCGTGTTTGCACTTCTCTTAAATTTGTATTCCATAGGAGTTATGAGATTGACCACTATTCGTTATTTCAACTTGATAATCAATTTGATCAGTACTGTTTGGTAATATTTTACACTTATATGGTCATGTGGTAGAAATGAAGTTTGTTTCTTCCTCAAAACAGAAAAGGTCATTAAAGGTCACATGAAACGATTTCTAACTGTGGTATTTTACTTTATGAACGTAAAGATAGGTATGAATGAAAGTTAAATAACATTTAATAAAAAAATATTGTCTTTGCAATGATTAAAAAATAAAGCTGTAAAGTTGCACATAGAATCAATTTGTTACCCGCTTATCGTTCTTGATTCTGTGTTCGTGACATCACAACGACCCATCCATGTGAACAGCGCAATGAAAATGGTGTACATTGTACACCGTATACTTAACAAAATGTCGCACTTATCCACGGATCCTATGGACGAATTTCTGCTTTCTGACAAACTGCCCCATTTTATGGTTCAACCATATCAGTTTGAATCAGTCAGAAATGATGCACGGCAAGCGAATAACCTTCTTCATCAGAGGATGCTCGCGGATTTCAATACCCTAAATGCTATCAGATACTGAAATTAAACTATTGTGTTTTTAAAGTCTCATGAACTTGTGTACATTTTAGTTATAATTCATCGTTTAAAAAATGTCTAAGAACTGTAATGGTAATCCCATTTCCTTTTTGATATAAATAACCATAAATGAAGTTGCTTTAAAATATTCTTGTAGGTGTAGAGTACCCTAATATACATGTGGCGAACGTATCATCATGGATGTCATCTGTTGTTCTGGCGCATGATTCTTAATAATATATTTTATACGAGGTATTTCCTCGTGTGCCCAAAAGATGTAAAATTCACAAATTGTTCTATTTAAATAACCGCAGAGGCATAATTCTGTATTTTTATATATCAAAAGTTATTTTTAAAATTGCTTGTGTTTAGTTCTATAGAATGTATTGTTTTTACATTCTCAACGTACATCCCCGCCGTTCAAATATTATTCTTAATAATAAAATTAGATGATAAAATTATTGTTTTTGAATATAATGGTGTTGTATTTGCAATTGAATCATAGGGCTATAGGCATTATGGCAATTTGGCCCTTAATTTGAAATAAATGGAATTTCTATACGTTTAATTGTCAGTACTGATATAGTGCACGGAGTACATGTTATAGCTTCTGAATGATACCTCATGATTTTCTTATATTTGAATATCAGAATGAAAGATTTATTTACAATTTCACTTTAACTATCATATATTGTAAATCTTATAATTTTGATTAAATAATAAATAAAAGTTATATACTTTTGGGTTGCGAGTGTAGCTATATTACATGTATTATAATTAATAAACAAGAAAATATACGAATATCGTTGACTGATAGAGTTTGTAATGTAGATAAAATTTAAGAAAATCGAATATAATTTTCTATTCAAAGTTCACATTCATTGATGGAGTGTGTTTCTTTGTAATACATACTTCCAGTACTCCTCGCTTTAACTAAGTGGTTGACTTTGTACGTTGATTTGTTTCAGTCTTTGGAAAATCTAAAATGATTGGCAATCTGATTTTAGAATGATCTATTTGTGTTCACATTGTTTGCCTGCCGACGGATGCACTGAAGTGCAGTGTTCGTGGTGCAATAAATCCATCGCATCAGAGATTTTATACCCGTATTTTTTTTTCTTAACTTAGGATCCCTTGGGAAGAAGTACATGGCCACCGCCCTTCCGCACCTAATACTGCAATTCAATGCAGCACAATGTGGCAATTTTCAAAGATATGTAGCCTTAGTAAATTGTACACTTAGTTATACACAAACTCTTGTTTATACAGTGGGTCCTTCTGACGTCATTGGCAAGGGAGATAAGCCGCGATCATCAAAGACCATTTTGGCGTGATCAAGTACATTTGATCAGCTGTTATGACGTAATTTTGCATTGAAATAATAATATAAAGAGTAAACGTTTATCCAAGTTGAATTACACAACATGTTTGTATTTTCTAGCACTTTCTTTTAAAATTTCCATGTTTCAATACAGATAATAACATTTTCTGCAAAGTGTAAGCTAGGTGTTTTCACGACAATCTCTCCCTCCCTTCCCTCCCCCGTTCATTGACTGGTGTTTATTGGGAAGCAGTTCCGTTGTAAGTTGACAGAATTCAACCAGTCATCATTGCACCTTGGGGAATGAGATACATGTGAAGTCTAAATATATGTAATGTTTATTAATTTATATTTACATTTGCCAGTGTTTTACCCTATATGACACTACTAACGAAATTGACATTAATGTTTTTTTAACATGAAGTCAGTCACGTGATCAGACTTTTTTTTCCCTGCCTATGAATGCAATCACCGCTTCAAAGGTATTTGAGTCAATTGTACTAGGTTCCTTCACCTGTTTTGACATCATAACGTAAATATAATAAAGATATCAGAATATTTATAGAGTTTATTTTGTAAACAGACAAGAATGTCATTAATGAATGAAACAAAAACATTCATTATACCGTTCAGTTGTTTTATCTTTTACCAATACCGTCTGCAACTTAAACGTCAGCTTCTGAAGTATGGCGAATTCATACGATGTTTTTGATATTTACATTATTGTAATCTAATATTAGATTCACTTTATAATAATGGTAACCTGTTGTTTCCTGGCATCATCGATCTTGAAAGCTACATACAACTATTTGATATTTTCTTTGAAATTAATTTTGAGCAGATCCTATCAAACCTATCTTTAAATTCCCTGAGCTTATCCCCAACGCTTGTTGCGAATGGGACGTCGCCATTACCCTGATCCGCCCAAACTTTATGAACCAATGAGATCAATCTTGAGAAAGAAATAAACATGAACCACAATTCTGATAAATATCATTCTCGAATGCAAATTGTATTTACACATAATAGGAATTGCAATATTAGAAAATAAATAGGTTATTATATAATACAAATGAAAATTATACGATATAAATAACGAAGTATACAATACAAACAGACAATTATAAAATACAAACAAAACATATACAATACAAACAGACAGTTATAATATACAAATACAAATTTACACAAGTACAACACGTTAAATATACAATACAAATGAACAGCTGGAGAAGATCTATATTACAACGTTCCAAATGTCATCATCTTTACAAGTATTGCACCATTATTGAAACAATATTGTTTCCTCTTATCAAACTTAAAAATTCACATTCGGTATTGAGAATACGAAAGGGATGTTTTAATCGGTCTCCCGACTGAACTTTTATTACCAAACAGAATATGCTTAGATGTTGTAAAATTGTTGCCTAGGAACCGCCAATTCCTACAGCTAAATAATTATGAAGTGAATAATCAATTTTTTCAGAAGTCTTTGCAAATATTAAAGTTGCTTAGACTTCCAGTCATTGAAATATATTGCTTATAGAGCTGATTCAGATTTAATCTAGTTTACCGGTAAAGATGTAATATGAAGTTTAATGCACATACATCTGATGAGAACCATAATTCCAATATTCTATATTTACCACCATTTCATATACATAAGTCTGACAATACCGGAAGGCATCTATTAATGATGCATGGAAAATTGCAATATGGATGTATTATTCATAACTTCTATCAAGGTACAAATGTTTATTGAATTCGAGGATTACATCGGAAATACTAGTTAATGTAAATTAACAATGTAACAAACACACTGTTTACCATCATATTTGGTACTTGATATCCGTTATATGAATTATGAAGTGCTTTAGCTCTTTTGTTAGATACAAAAAGCCCAAGGACTGTGACGAAAGCGTAGATGAAAAGCTTTATTGTAATACAAACGGTCCTAATCTTTCACCGAAAATTAGCCGGTCATTTAAACATCTCTGAAAACTTAACTGCTTCTTGCCTTGTACAGAAAATACCAATCGGATATAATTTACTTATTAGTCTCTGATGGTGAAGGCGAATGTGATGAATGCTAATATTATGGCTTCTAAGTGGCTGGTGCAATTGCGTGCCTCATTGAAATCCCTGGCATCAATGCTAATTTTCTGGACATGACGGAACCATGGGAATCTATCGAATGTTTTCAAGTGTTTCTCAAATCGCAATATCCATTTCTTATGGCAAGTCTTAAATGCTTTGCCGAATCATATTGATTGTGCCTAACAAGACTTTCAGAACAAGCACTAATGATCTGAAGACCAATTTTACGAACGAATTTTGACGAGTTCGCTAATAAATGAAATCAGAGCTCAGAATTTTGAAATTTTCTAGAAATATATTTTAAGTTTGCAGTTTCATTATTTTTTTTTATTAATAACAGCTACATTAACAAATCAATAGTCAATGAAATGGATAATTCATTCTAGTATTATGAAGCCCCAAAATGAGATGATTATGATAGGAGCAAAACTTTGAACATATTTTCTCAGTAGTTATTACTTGACACAGATGAGACATTACAAATACTGCACGTTGAACAGCTCCAGTAAGAGTTATTACTTCCTTAAGTTAATCATTTGATAACCATTCATATATCAAAATGAACATTAAGTAAATTTAAAATAACTAAACTCGTCATTTTTCCCAAACTGATTTTGACTACGGATTGCTCCGTTGATCTTATCACGATATAGGGTCACAGGGGTCAAAAGCGGAGGTTTGCTCCTCCTTGACACCTGATTTCACCTCTAGTGTGTTCAGCGATTCGCATTTGTCCTATTCTTAATTTTCTATCCTCTACAAGACTTATACGATTGATCACTGTTCGTTATCTTCACTTTTTCTCATCAAACTGAAAAATATACACATTTTATCTAGTGTCACATGTACATTTTCCTAGTTTATACAGATATTCCACACTTATCCGACTTTATAATGGACTGTTTCTATGAATTTCTGAATGGCAAAGGATTGCTGGTACCCTGTGATGAAAATATTACGAATGTTTTACACATAAATGTAAAGCACATATTATTCTTGCTATCTATTTCTGATGAAGGTACAGAAAGACCTAAAATGATTAATCCTGACGGTTGTTTTAAATAAATTTATACACTTTAATAGTATTGAAGATCAATTACAGAGTACCTGATTTAACACACAAAGAATATATAAAGTTGCTATATGAATTGTCAACAGTAATGATATTCAATAAATCTTTCACCGAACAAAATATTCCTTGATCCTATACTCACAACATATTTTACTCATAGATAAATGAACGTTTGTTGAAACGAACGAAAAGACGGCATTCAATCAATGGACGTTGTATGGTATCACAAATCAAACACGGACTTTAGGGCACACTGCAGATTCGGTAAGGTTATCTATGAGAATTGATATTCTGCAAATGAAATCAGGGGATCTAGGAGAATAAGGTTCAGCAAATTATCTGAAATACAGTTATCTCGCAGAATTAGAGTTCTAAAAGTGAAATCAGGTAGTGAAAAGTAGTGTTCTAGTTTATATTATTTCTGGTATGCAGGGAACATTAATACTACAATAGAGGAAACCAGCTACTTGGGGAAAAGTAGTGTTCTGTAGCTGAAATTTGGATGATTAGGGAAAGTAAGTTCCCTGTAAGTGAAATCACTCGGTCAAGGACAGTCCTACCTTACTATAA
Source organism: Ostrea denselamellosa (assembly GCA_024699665.1). Classification (NCBI taxonomy): domain Eukaryota; kingdom Metazoa; phylum Mollusca; class Bivalvia; order Ostreida; family Ostreidae; genus Ostrea; species Ostrea denselamellosa. Next base: position 939,205 of record JAMZEH010000011.1, read on the forward strand.
GAGTACCCCGGTCATGTGTCATGCTGTTGAGTGCTATATACAAAAACAGTGACGGTAAAACGCACTTTTCACTTTGTAAACGGCACATCTATAGGAAACACTATTTTACTATTCATTTCTTATAACGTAAAACTCCTGAGTGATATAACAGTACATAATGCTGAGTTTAACTGTTTCAATCAATGCATAAATGATCAACTTCTTGTAAATTTGCAGAATGTACACAAGGAAATTTTGGATACTAAATACAGTGCACAGCCTCGACACTTACAAAGTCACTGATTGATAATGAATTAGTAATATTGTGTAATAATGGTACATATTTCAAATTGTAACCCTGTAAGTATGCCACTGTAAACATGTCACTGTAAATATATCACTGTAAACATGCCACTGTAAACATGTCACTGTAAACATGTCATTGTAAATATGTCAAAGTAAACATGTCACTGTAAACATGCCACTGTAAACATGCCACTGTAAACATGTTACTGTAAACATTCGTAAAAAAAAGCAACAGCATAAAAGTAAGACAAAAAGTAAAAATGGAAAGACAAAGTAAAGATATGTGTTTAATGATGCTTCTCTATAATATGTTACAGCAAACTCCAATCAAGCAGTCATTTTGTGCATCACTAAGGAGAGATGCTCACTGGAAATGCATGATCCTTACCTTACTGATATACGGGTGTTTGTCTGCGATCATCTGGTGTCGACTAGCTGTCATCACTACGATAACTGTTAGTTATTATGGACAGCGGATGGCTAATACACATGTTAGCAAGTCTAAACCCTGTGAGGATGGATATATTTATATTCCTATTGCTTTCGTCATAATGCTATACCTTGTTTATCTTGTGGAGTGTTGGCATTCTCACACCAGACTTGAACTAAAGCACAAAACGGATGTAAATGCAGTTTATGAAAAAATACAACAAATGCAAGAATCTATTCCTATCATATGGTGGAAAGCTTTGTGTTATCATTATATCCGAAAAACGCGTCACGTGACTAGGTACAGAAATGGCGACTCTTTCACAAGTACCCAAGTATACTACGAACGCGTCAATTCCCACACGGCTGGATCTGCATTCAATTTCACACAATGTGGAATCAAGGACGTATCTGCATCGCTCACTGGTCTGGAGAATTTTCCCGCTACAAAAATTAGATTCACAAAAGGATATTCATTCCTGTGTTCCGAAGCAGAATACGAATTTGATGAACAACGAAATAGATTTTACCGAGATAATGAAAGAAGGGATGACTATATAGAGACAAGAGAAGGAATGGATTTACTTAATGTAAATTTCAAACAGTATATGATTGCTTTCAGAGATCCTGATAATCTCCCTTGGTATGTGTCACATGTGATCTTTTGGATTGCTTCCTTTCTTTTATTGTCTTGGCCTTTGAGAGTTATCATTGAATATAAAACTGCCTATGTTCATTACCATGTTCATAAAATTTTCGGTTCAAATTATTTAGAAACTGATATCGAGTCTACGCCTATGACACGTGTTAATACCATGGGGAGTTCAGATCTAGAAGTTGTGTTACAGAACAATTATATCGCCCCAAGCTACTCCGAGGCCTTATTAATGTCATCTGGTAGGACAATAGGGATTGCAGATGCAAATGGAAATGTGACAAGAACGAAATATGGTGCAACAAGAAGTGAAACGTTTGCTGCTCTCTCCTCTGTTGCCGATAACAAGGGTTCTATCAGAAGAATTAGATCTGGTACCGCCCTCAACTTTTCACCATGCAATAGCTTTTGCATTGTTAATGGTGGCGTTGTGTTCGAAAATAACCATATGCAAAATGATAGTTATGCAAATTCTCGTCGTAAAGAAACACGGAGATCCTTTGTATTTTCCAGACAAAGTGAATTCCATTCATCTCTTAATTCCCCTACAGACCCTTTAGTATACGTAAACCCTAGCTGTGATACTGCCCGACTATTACGACCGAACTCTGAGAGATGCCACAATCATGACCCACTTCTATATCATGATAACTATGTTGGCAATATGTTCTCTCCCACCAGGCATTATCGTTGCTCTGAAGACACGAACCCACGACAAGTAATCCCAGGCGATCCGCCCCCTGATTATCAACAAGCGCTTGTAATGCAAAGACCAAACGCAGTTCCTAAAGGGTCACAGCAGCCTTCGCTTCCGTTGCCAAGAACAAGAATTGTCATTGAGGAAAACGCATATTTGCATTCAGTGCCAAATCGTAGAAACTACCATACCATGATGGAAACTTCGTTATGATATATTATATTCAAACGTTGTTGTTATATTCGTAAATAAAAGAAGAGTTATTTGATTCATCAAAAGGTAGTGTTTCATATTCAGATACCATTTTGTATATGCCGTATGCAGCATATTGTTTTAAGTGTGTAAAAATGCTTTTTGTGGAATATACCATTATTACTTGATACTTATCTCTACTTTACAATGGCAGAAACGCATGCTTCGTTTGTGTACTGTCGGTACTACGATCGTGTTTTACGTATTTTTATTTCAGTATGACAAGAAACAAACAGTAGAACATAATTTTGAAATTTCAATTTCCATATAGCATTGTCGACATAAAAATATAAGACAGAAACATAAACAATCATGTTGTATATCGTTAGAACAAAAATAATACTATATGACTGAATTATAAAATGTCTACTAGTAAAATGTAATGAATGCTTAAATTTTCTTGTTATGAGAGTTACCCAACGTAATCGACCCAACGCGATCTGTCCAGCATGTAGAAAGAAAATAGTAAACCCGGCTTTTGTGAATTGAAGAAATATTTTTTGAATTGGAATCATTCCATAGTTCAAAGTTTAAATAGTTAATCAGAAAGTTGGAATTTACATAGAGGAATATAAAAAAGCCTTATAGAATAAAAAACCCTGTAGAATTGATTTATATCGCTGATTCACAAAGATTTATGCTCGTGCACATAGAACTATATCAGGACTGAAATCAATAAATTGGTCCATATTTTATGGTCGTTTTCCAACTGAACACTATAAATATTCTATTCTATGAAAGCGGTTTTATGAATAAAAATACCCAAAACAGTTATATTACTTCTTCGTCTTCTCATCGCCTGCTCACAAGCAATTCAGTTCAGTAATGCACATGAATAAAGTAAGATAGTATCAGTCTTTATTAGGAATTGACATGAGGACTTGTTTCAAAGTGGCAGTATTATATTATAAAGAAAAGTGAAACAGATCCAAATTTTGTTTCTTTGTTATTAGATGTGAGAAACTTAAGTATGTTAAGGACAAAATACATCATGGTCTTGATAGACTGAATATTAAAACGTTTGCTCTCTATATGATTTGTTATATTTCAATATATATTTAACCTTTATTCATGTTTTCAAATTATGCATAAATCTGCTGTAAGATATCAGAAAATGAAAACATGATATACATGTTTTTTGCTTTATCATTAACATTATGGTCAATATACAAATTATTTTCTTTCTAGTTTGACCAGGTTGAAGGTAAGAACCACTGAACAGCACCAATACGGAAACAATCAAAGGACTGAGAATACTGTTAAATGTATTTAAATTTTCTTATATCAGTTGGGAAATATGACTTGAGCCGAATCGTAGTCAAACAATGTACATGTTGGTTGAATTTCATTGATATGATTGATTTGTAATGAAATGCTTATGGCGAAAATAAATGAAAGTCAAGTCAAAATCATTTCATTTCTTAGGTCTTTTTATACAAAATATCCTGCCACCTCACATAAAAATTACAATTTATTTAACCAAAGTTATGTGGTCTTAGCAAATTAAAACTGGGAAGAGACCATCGGCCTTCCGAAAGTAAACTGGCTAACTTTCTCACATATATCGGCGAGAGCGAGAATCGAACCCGCGCCAACTAGAGATGAGAGGACTTGTGATTTTGAGCACGATGCTCTAACCACTCAATATTTCCCTGTGATATTAAAAACATAATGTTTCCATGAATTATTGCGAATTGTTTGGCTGTTTCTTTACGAAGAGTCTCCTTGTCCGAGTAGTTAGCGCATCGTGCTAAGCATAGGTCTAAATTTGTGGCACATCACCTACAGCTAGTGACGTCTCAGTATGAGTAAAATGAGCCAACGGAATGTAAAGCAAACAATCAAACAACCAATCAGTGAACTAACGGATAAATGTAAATATTTGCAAAGCTCAAACCCTAACCTAAACCCTAACCCTAACTCAAACCCTAACCCAAACCCAAACTCAAACTAGGAGAAAGGGAGGTATTCCCCTCACCATTACTGAAATCAGAACACATGTAACGGTGTGTTTCTTGATGTTTAGACCAGAGCGACTTTAATTAGAGCAACATCGTTTATTATAGAGTTATGTTTCGTGTTATTCTGACTGTGCAGCGGTTTGGACCAATGATGCCATTAGTTCGTTGTAACAGCGCTTCACGTGAGCATCGGAGATGGGAGCTATCCCTTTCTGTGTATTTGATGGGAATCTTAAACGTCAACGCTATACTCAGATTTTAGATGGACATAGCTTACCAGCGGCACTGGTTTGCATGGCATTATTGGACACTTCAAGATAAGATACAAAGCCCATCATTTTCGATAGTGGTTTGAGGCAAAAACTACTAATAACCCTAACCTAACCTAACCTTCTCAGCTAGTCGATCTACACTCCGGACTTAACCCCTACGGAGAACATTTCAGGTATCATGAAGGACACTCTTAATAAAACAAAAACTATCTCGAAACTATTGCCTAAATGAAGGCCTAACCAGTCAAAATCTTGGACAGCATACCATATATACCATGAGTATATAGACAAATTGATAGCCAGTATACCATCTCCAATTGCGATCCATTTTTCTGAATATGGTTGACTTCCAAAATGTCAAACGGTTCATATGCATTTGTGTTTAGTTAAAGGCATCATGCAAGCTACTGACAAATACGTTATTGTTACAGGGGTTTTGTCCGTTTCGTTTAACGGGACATGGTCACGTTTTGAACTAAATGTTTTCAAATTTTCTTTCCGCATTTTTTTTTTGATATTTACAATGCTTAACAACTTTTACGTATAGATTGTTTAATTGAACATATCATATCTAAAACATAACGAGATGTGACATACAATAGAAACTGTTTAACTGTGTTCAGAATTAACTTGTTAACGATTGTTCACATAACAAGCAACTGTGAATTCTGCATCTCACTTGTAACTCAACAATTGACATTCAAATTTTAGCTGACCATTAGAAATACCTTAGTTAAGTATTATGTAGATTGAAAATAGAAAAAATAAAATTTGAAAATTTTCAGGGCAAATCGTGTTCATACCTCTTTAAAGTCAACGTTTCGCATATTCTGTGGTTTCATAATGATTTAATTTACAAACTCCAAGCTCTCACGCGGTCGAACGCTGCCTGAAGTTTTTCATACCGATTGTCAGACCGTTCTTTACATACGGATTTTGGCTGATTTTAAATGCTTAATTTGTCTGATCAAGATATAGGACTCAAGGCGGGTGTGACCTGTCAGCATTGGATGCTATATACTCTTAATGTTGTATTCTTTATAGGATTTTTGAGATTGATCACTGTCATTTATCTTGTTGATCATTAAACACATTGTGATTATTAAACACAATCTTCATAAATTTAAGAATGTAATTCTTTTTCAGCAATTGTAGTTTTCAATAATTCCTCGGAAGCTCTATATTTCTTTGAGTAGAATGAACGATGTAATGTGTAATTTCATCTTGCACATTAAGTCACATTTGTAAAATAATTCCGTAATGAATATGAACTCAGGTGTGTTACGTTAATGGAACGCGTTTTACTTGATATTTTTTAAGCTTTAAAAATGTCTCGATTTAGTTAAAAATAAAACACTCGGTACCTTTTTGGTCTTCGTCAGTAGCTACTGGCTTCCATTGCGTTGTTGGCTGTTGATTGTTGCTGTTAAATTCAGTTTGTTGATATTTTGTGTACTTTTCATGCATTATTCCAGTGTAAATTCAGTGCTAAATCCTGCCGACTAAAGAATGAATAAGATGAAGATAACGAACACTAATTAATCTTATCAATTCTATAGACCGGTATGATTGGTCGACAGGGGATGCTTAATCCTCCTAGGCACCTGATCCCACCTCTGGTATGACCAGGGATCCGTGTATGCCCATCTCTCTGTATTTTCTATAGGAATTACGAGATTGAGTACTGTTAGTTATTTTAGCTTTTCATCAATTCTATAGAATACATAATTGTGAAAAAGGCAAACATGGAGGCCTGGAAACACCAGAGGTGGGATCAGGTGCTTATGAGGAGTAACAAACCTCTGTTGACCGGTCATTCCCGTGAATCATATGTGTTTATCAGGTAAATAGATAGTCAAAAGCAGTATACAAGGAACGGTATTTCAGATGGTACTCGTATTAAACACATTAGACAACATTAAACCCAACGACAAGCTGTATTTGCAAATAATGGGTCCGTATTTGCCAAACTCTCCGTATCGTATTCTTTCTAGGATTTATGAGATTGATCAATGTTCGTTATTTTGCATTATGAGCTTAATCACTGTTCGTTGTCTTCACTTTCATGTTGATGTCGAGTTGAAGGAGATTTTTCTTTTTATGTAGAAGTTTTGAACACACTTTGCTTCAGGAGAATAAAAACAGGTCAGCTAATAAAGGAACATATTTATGTCCATAATAATTTCCACTGATGGCAGACACGATCTCTGAAGACTACATGAATATTGTCAATGAAGAGTCTAGCCTCGTTTCAAAAATCAACTTTAGTGTGCTTGTACGTATCATCAGACTGTTTTACAACAAAGCTATGAATAAATCTGCGTCTATTTCTGTTAACGAAGCAACTGTTACAGTCTTTAATCCATCTTGAGTAGAGTATAAATCATTGAAAACGTGTTTTAATGACTTTGATCTTAAAAATGTTTTTAATATCATTTAAAAGAGGAATTTTCTGAGGCTCTGTGTTTAAGATTGTACAAGACACAGTTTGTCTGCAGTTTGTCCAGGAGTTGATATTTTAGTGAAGAATAACGATAAGGGCATGATGGAACATTTACTGAATCCTGTATATTTGTTAACGTCATATCTATTTGTGTGTAGGATCCTACAATATATCTTTCTATAAGGATTTGTGTTTTGTGCTAGAATCCAGCATAGGTACGGTGACTGAAATCCATTTGTCCCATTGAATGGAATATTAAATATGTTTCAAAGTGAAACGTGATTTTAAAGAATTTCATTTGAAAAGGAACTGAATGTTAAGTTAGATTTCCAAATGAGGAATTTAAGCTTAGTTCTTCGAAAATTTCTATCTTTGTAGTAATGCGTCTTGCAAGCTTTGTCATCTATACCTAATACATATTCCTTATGAACGTCCATTGTATCTAACTATTCCATCACTTCTTGTTTACTATACACATGGGGTTACAACACACCTCTAATACTATTCATTCATTCTGAGTCACTTCAGAGATACTGTTCCACTACATATTCCAGAAGTGGTGTCAATCAGATGTGGATTCTCAAAAACTCTCAGGAACTTTTGGAAAATCTAAAGTCTCAGGATTTTTCTAAAATTGACAGCATCAAAACGTATGATTTCTCCACACTGTATACAACAATTCCTCACGATAAATCAAAATCTAGACTTTTTCAGATAATAGATAATTGCTTTTTGAACAAACATGGCACTCGAAAATACAAATTACTAGTGACTGGAAAACAAGGTACATATTTTGTCAGACACCACTCCGATAGCCCGCACAAGTACTCTGAAGCAGACATTAAGAGTATGCTTGGCTTTCTTGTAGATAACATTTACGTAGTGTTTGGAAACCAAGTCTTCCAACAATCCATTGGCTTTCTCATGGGCACTAATTTTGTTCCCTTATTGGCAGACTTATTTTTATATTCTTATGAAGCGGAATTTGTTCAGAAACTATTACAGGATAAAAACAAAAAAACTTGCCGTGTCCTTCAACCATACATATAGATATACCGATGACGTCTTATCAATCAACGATCATAATTATGCCCATTTGATATATCCCGATGAACTCAAAATAAAGGATACTACAGAATCTGACGTGTCTGCTTCATATTTGGATATTTTACTTAATATTGACTCTAATGGCAGACTGACAACTACATTATATGACAAGTGTGATGACTTCAACTTTGCAATCATCAACTTTCCATATCTATGTAGTAATATACCACTTTCGCCTGCTTATGGTGTGTATATCTCCCAGTTGATTCGATACGCGAGAGCATGCCATGCGTATGAGAATATTTTAAAGCGAGGTCAACTACTGACAAAAAAATTGACGTTGCAGGGTTATAACGAATCTCGTTTGAAGTCATCATTTCGCAAATTTTACGGTCGCTATTATGACCTTGTTTGCGATTACAAAGTGTCTCTGGGATATATGTTGAATGATTTGTTTCATACCCTTTGTTAGACTGTCATTTTGTATACTAACTTTGACTACGGATAATCCCGTTTACCTAATTTCGACTAAGGGCTCACGGCGGGTGTGACCGGTCAGCAGAGGATGCGTACTCCTCCATGGCACCTGATCCTACCTTCGTTTTGTCGGAGGTCTTTGTTGCCCTACACTCGAACTTGTATATGTCTTGGGGATTTATGATTACGATTTACACATTGTTTACTTCGCCATTCGATATCTGATAAGGTATCAAGGACTTCTATTTCACATTTAACCCGGCATCTGGCACAATTGTTACCAACAGTCGAGTATCTACACTTCTTTACTACCCCACCGGTCGCGGTAGCTTAGTGGTTAGAGCGTTTGCTTCGTAACCGGGAGGTTGTGAGTTCGAGCCCCGCTCGTGCCATGGCCGCGTCAAACCTAAGACGAAAAATTGGTAGTGATTGCTCCTTCGTCAAACGCTCGGCATTTAGAAGTGAGAATCACGAGTCTTAAAAACGGAGGTCCCGTGTCACGATAGGCGTTGGCATATTAAAGAACCCTCACTGCTACGGCCCTGAGCGTTAAGCATAGTTCTAAATTTGTGGTACTTCACCTACAGCTGGTGATCTCTCAATATGACTGAAAAATTATCAAGGGACGTAAAACAAACAAACAATCATTACTACCCCTTGTAAAGAATAAAGATTGATAACAATTCAATAAATTTACTATGAAAAAGCCAAGATAACAAACAGTATTCAATCTTGCAATTCCTTTAGAATATACAAATTAGAGAGATGGGCAAACAGGGATCCCTGGTCATACCAGAGGTGGGATCAGGCGCCTAGGAGGAGTAAGCACCCCCTGTCGACTGGTCACACCCGCCGTGAGCCCTATATTCCGATCAGGTAAGCAGAGCAATCCGTAGTCAGAATCAGTGTGCCAAGAACGGCCTAACAATTGGTATGAAACACACCAGACAGCATGTACAAATGTATAGGAATACTTATTTCATTTCAAATACAATACAAAAACATAAAAATCACAGTCACTGCTATCACAGGTTTGTACGTCTCGGGATCCCTCTCATATGACATGTTTTGGATGGGTCCACGACCGACAGGTTCCTTCTTTTCGCACCTATCCGTGCCCGTTCACATGGCCGATAGTAAGAGCCTGATAATAGCAAAACATGTTTTTAAAACTATCACCAAGAATAAAGACGAACAAAATACAAAATACACGACCTCAAATGTTTCTATATCTTAGGAAACAATTATCATAATTTACTGATCATCAAATACTGCCTCTGACACACGGATATAACAGTGCCCGCACGGAATTTACTACACACTGAATGATACGAGATAACCACTCAAACACAATGCACACACGCATTTACTTCACGCTGAATGATACGAATAATCACTCGAACAGTCTCAAATACTAGTAAATAGCGATATACATCCACACAATATCGTATCGGTACTTTAAATGTATAGTCTTGTTCTTGGCACACTGATTTCCGACTAAAGATTCCTTCTCGGAATATAGGGCTCACGGCGGGTGTGACCGGTCGACAGGGGATGCTTACTCCTCCTAGTCACCTGATCCCATCTCTGGTATGACCAGGGGTCTGTGTTTGCCATCTCTCTGATTTGTATTTTCTCGAGAAATTAGGAGATGGAATACTGTTAGTTATCTTGGCCTTTTCATTGAACGTATTTCAAAATACTTACTAGCATTTAAATACAGTTAAGCTTTGATCAACACAATTCTTGTTTCAAAAAGAAAAATATATTGAACGTTTAACACAGATTTACATATACGGTACATAATAATACTTACCTCAAAAGCACCCCATTCGTAACTCTCAAGCTATATAGATGTTTCTACTTTCCAAGTATCAAAATAACTTTTAGCATTTTCAAAAGTCATCTGAAATGATGGTGTCTGAACGACTACCCGCGCTCGACTGACTTGCACGCAGAGAAGTACAGAGGGTTATACTTGACTAACCAAAATGAATTTCACTCACCAATTCCTGTCCAGGTGAGATGTCTGAGGTATATCACAGGTAGATTTAAAGTATTGAATAGGGGTATATGAGGGATAAGTTAGTATGATGGATGTGAGTGTGACATTAATCTACAACCAAGGTCAAAAATAGAAGCGAATTTCTATCACCATTTGAAAGATTGATGCCCGCTAAATTTTGTACCTTTTCAAATTCAGTGATTATAGTTAACCATTTTGAACTCTAGTTCTCCCATCACCAATACTATGTCCACCTGGTCAATATTTTATGGAAGAGAAACAAAATCATTTAGAAAATTTCATTTCAAGTGGTTCAAATCTAAGCAATGTATATAATCAGTTCGTCTTTAAAATATTTGGAAGAAAATATTTTAAGAAATACAGATTGTAGACTTAATTGAAATATACATGTAGTCAAATGAAACTCTGAACGTTAATATAATTAAGAATGTTACATACGTTTACAACAATAAAAGTTCACTTTAAAAAAACCGACCATGCGATTCAGAATTATATTCTTATGTAACGGTGGTTTAAAATGCCGGTAGTGGCCAGCTTAATTCGGTCTGAACTCTGGTGTCGAAAAATACAAATACGGAATGGTTTTGGCGTCTTGAAATAACCGCTGTAAAACTTTGCAAACGAACAGAATACAATTTTGTCGATCATGATGATTAGTTGATGTAAAATGAATCAAATATTTGGTTTCTGTTACAACCGATGTCCATGGTTATGCGTTCGTCTTTGTGTATTGGTAAAGGTCCCAGCGGATTGTTACACTGTGGACATGAAAGATCTCCACTCACCTGGACTCAAAAAAGCTAAGATCGTACTTAAATTTGGACTACTCAAATAAAAGAAAACTGAAACTTCAGTTTGAGATTTTTTCGAGAAATCCAAGCCTGTAATGGTTGTTCCCATATTTAAAAACAAATTGGTTAAAATGACTTCACTGAACATTTGATTTATTGTGATAGGGTGAGATTGATATGGCCTGGATTTAACGATCCGACATTTGCTGTGATATCACTCATTGTCCGAGGCATATACAAAGTAGACTGTCAGAAAGGAATGCATGGGAAAATGTAGTGGACATAGTTAGAAAAATATATATAATCTTACTTTAAGACATGTACCTCACCCTTTCCTGGAACACCCGGTTTCTAACTAAAATCATTAATTTGAGCCTCCGTTTCCTGTTTTAGGGCAATCAGGATAGAAACTTCTTCACACTGAAAACTACACATATGATGTAAGAACAGATCATCCGAGTCACTTGTTCTATTTCTTACCACGATTATAAAGTTTACCTATAGGCAGATCATTCTGTAACTTAGCTGTGGATAATGCAAAACTATTCATACACAGTACCAAAGACGGTCCTGGTCGAAGGAATATTAAATTTTATGATGTCTCGATTCCTCAGTGGATATGATTTGTGTGCAGGTATATATTACTAATTCTCTACAATGTATTGGGACAACGCCATGAATCACTTTGTAAGAAAAAACCAAGTTAATGAATTTTCCTTCTGTCTGGTGTGATTTCGCATCTTAGTCCCTCATATAAACAAGATGAATAAACTCTGAAGTCTGTTTGACTTGGTAATCAAATATTGAATTAAGTGGTGGACTTATTTATCTCCCTACACTTACCTGATGGAAATGTTTTCTCAATCTGAGCACAGCATGTTGTTGCAGTTGTCCCTTGGACGTTTAATTCCATCTACTAGTATTTTTACCATGCGTCGATACATTCCCCAATGATAGTTTTGCTATAAACACGATTTCCTTCCCACTTATGTTTGCTAATTGAATTATTCATAAATACTTTATCTCCCGGTCTAACTTTTGTAGGTATTTTATATTTCTTTACTACATTTGAATACGCATTGTCACTTTTTGTTGTTCTATCTTTTTTTTTCTTTTGGGTATCTGCTCTATTTGTTTTGGCTCCCTCGGGAATAGCTCGTCAATATCCGTTGCTAGTCGTACGAGGCGACTAAATGGGGCTGTCTTTCGAATAAGACAGCAATCTTCAAGGCCCATTGTGACAGCATGTGTGGCATCTTGCTCAATTTCGTAATTTTGCAACCCTTCACCAGCAATGGCGAGGTCTCCATTTGAGTGAAATATCGAGCGACACGGTAAACAATATACAGCCAGCCAACCAACCAACCATTTGCTTTGAAAAAATACTTCATCTGTAATTAAAGTATTATATTCTCCTTTATCGTAGACTTACACAGGAAAAGATATTTTTGTGGTTTGAAAATCGTCTTTGCTTTTCTTAGACAGATATTCTCGTGATAAACATTTCTACAGAAGTAAATTATTTCCAACGGTATAAAATTGAAAATTTATTGATTTATAAAAAGACATCTTAGAAGGGAGATGTATTATTGTAGAGATGTACCAAATCGTATTTGTCAGAATCTAACTTGACAATCTTTCGAAAATATATAGATAACGAATCTTGTCGAAAAAATTGTATGCATCCATTACTCCGACTTGTAGAATTGCAAAAGTATGTTGCAATCATTCAGAAGACACATATAACATTGACAGTCTGAGTAATAAGAACTAAATCTATTGTAGATGTATAGCTATATTTTGAAGAGGAAAAGTACTGGTGTGTTATGCTCTTAAATTGTATAATCCAGTTTGTTATCTTGACCTTTTTTCATATATTCGTATCTGTGTCTACCCTGTAATCATGAATGCAAATAATATCTTCATTTCATTTCTAATTTCATAATTTGTTTCGCTAATCTAGAGATTTTGTCTATATTCAAGGGGGAAAGTGAAAGGGGTGTCTCTATTGACGAGTTAACTTTTCTAATTCATCTTTGAATACTGCATAATGTTAAAGAATCATATTCACTTGAAACATTATTTACGATGTAGTCAATATTACATGAACATGGAGTTTATCATCACTATCTAGAATGCAGGAGTTGTCAGTCCTTAACAATACTGGAAGTATTGGGGAGCGGGTACTGAATGACTTCATCGGTTCGACCCACAAAAGTGATTTTAAAAAAATGTCAGATATATCTCCAACTAATGTTTTTGGGAACAGTTGAAAAAATAAAGAAATCTATTGTTGGAAGACAAACTATAATGATCTCGGTAGTCCAGGGGTAGAGCGTTCGCTTCGTAAGCGGAGGTCGTGAGTCTGAGTCCCGCTCGTGCCATGGTCGTGTCAAACATAGGTAGTGATTACTCTTTCTCCAAACGCTCGGCATTTAAAAGTGAGAATCACGGGTTTTTTGGATATGACCTTACAAACGGAGGTCCGGTGTCGCGACAGATGTTGGAACGTTAAGGAATCCTCACTGCTACGGTTCACTCAATGGGACGTTAAACGAATAAATCACCAACAAACCGTAACGTATCAATCGTTTGAAGTTTCTACCATTCGTCAATAATTAAAGTGAGTCTTTTATTTTTTGTCTCTCAAACCGCAGATTTTAACAATTTATAATTTTTCATCAGCTTTATAAACTGATCTATATACTGGACAAAAAAGTTAAGGATCATAATTTTGACCTCAAACTTTTTTATTAACCAAATAATTATTTTGACGAATTTTAACATGTATAGTTTCTCCAATGTGTCCTTAACACAATAGATTTACCTGGTTTCATATTGACGTCATAAGTGCACGATTTTTTTCGCCCAAACACAAGCAAGGGGTCAAAATCAAAGTGTGCCAACGTGTATATTGAAATTGAAAAATTGTGATTTTCATTTTATTGCGGGTATTTATTGCTCTAATCGACTCATAGGTGAACAATTATTAATATTAAAAGCCATGAGGCGCCATTTAACTGCTCTGGAAGCTGGTCAGGCAGCAGGTATGCTTCAAGCTGGCCAAGTCCAGAGAACTGTCTCTAGACATTTTAATGTGTCCCAAAGTGTGATTTCAAGGTTGCGGAATCGTTTTAGGCAGACAGGTAATGTTTCTGAGAGATCGAGTTCAGGTCGTCCAAGGTCCACAACCGCTCGCCAGGATCGCTATATGTCACTTATGGCTCGTAGACACAGGTTTCAGAGTGCTGTCCAACTCAATACTGACTTTCATGCAGCAAGTGGGGTGCGCATAACACCACAAACTCTCAGACAGAGACTTCATGCTGCATACCTTCGGGCTCATCGACCTGCTGTTCGTCCCATTTTGAGGAGAAGACATCGTGTAGCACGACTCAATTGGGCTCAAAATCACATAAACTGGCAACTGCGTCATTGGACGCCTGTTCTTTTCACAGACGAGTCACGGTTCGGCGTGGACTTTGATGACGGTCGTAGGCGTGTATGGCGCATGCGTGGAGAGCGGTGCGCAGATTGCTGTGTAGCAGAGCGTGATCGTTTTGGAGGTGGCTCTGTGATGATTTGGGCCGGAATCAGTATTGGTGGATGTACTGACTTGCACGTGATTAATGGTAATCTTACCGGTGCAATTTACAGGGACGAGATACTACATCCAATTGTGAGACCTTATGCGGGAGCGATAGGCAACGACTTTGTGTTAATGGATGATAATGCTCGTCCCCACAGATCACGTATAGTGACAGACTACCTTGCTACAGAGACAATTGAACGTATGGATTGGCCGAGTTGTTCTCCGGATTTAAATCCAATAGAAAATACCTGGGAAATGTTGCAGCAAGCTGTTTCCAGACGCCCTGTACTTCCGACAAACCGCCAGGAGCTTACGTTAGCTTTACAGCAGGAATGGGCAAGGTTGCCACAAATTGCGTTCCGCAGGCTCATCAGAAGTATGCAGAGGCGTTGTCGTGCCGTTATACAGGCTCAGGGTGGACATACACCCTATTGATATTGCCTATATAAAGATTCAATCATTTGTAATGAAATTTGTTATTGTTGCTCATACCGATTTTCAAACTGTTTTAGGGGGTTACCTGACAATGGTTGCTCTGGCTGCTTAACGTATTGATGAATTTGTAAAAACAGGTTTAAAATGTATTGTTCGATTGTCGTTGCACATTTTAAGTATATATTTAACATAATTTATTTGGTTTTGTTATGGATAAAATAATTCTGAAATCATGATCCTTAACTTTTTTTGTCCAGTATATATTTGGAATAAATGGCATTGAATAACACCCAACGGAAGCCAAATTCTGAAAATATAATTTCAACAGTGAATTTCAATTTGTTCCATACAATCGTTTCTTCTTGCAATTTAAGATATTTGGCAAGAGAAATCTTCATTATTAAATTTGTGATAGACGACAACATAAAAGTCAAAAGATTGACTTAATAATTTACACACACTTAACAATGCCATAAAAAAAAGAAATATCGCTTAGGAACTAAATACTGTTTCAAAATTTAATTAAAAGATTTGAAAATCTCCTTGCCCACAACGAATTTGTGTTCCTGTAGTCCATACAAAAGTTCAAGGGATAGTAAGAAATAATAGGTGTATCACTGACGGAATAAGATTTTGCACGATCTCGGACACGAAAAAAAGAGGATCACGTCGAACTATTGACATATTTTATCAGAAAATAAATAAGCGTATCTTTGGATACCTGTTCGGATATTACCTGCTATTCACCCCAAATTATTAAAGAAATTAGGAAGAAGTAATACGGTTAATCGGATAATGAAACGTCTTCCATCTATTGGATAAAATAAATGAAAACAGTTATTCGCTATGTCGAATGAACGGTCTGTGTAAAGTCACTTTTCACTGGCTGTTTGATTCACTCTCTCCAAGCTATGTTTTAGCATAATGCTTAGTTAAATTGATTGATGAGGGTGAATTACATGTAAATGTAGGTATATTCTAATTCTCTAACACTACCAATATGTTTTGTGACATCGGCTATATGCGTTGATCAAATCTAGATTACTGTATTTGCAAGAAATATTGTAAATAAATAGTGAACAATGGCGATTTTTATAAATTTTAAATTCATTTATCTATCTTACTTTTACTTATTTAATTCCTTTGACCATAATAGATGACAATAAATTCAGGTTTTGCTGCTTCATAATTCACTGCTAAATATTGTATTATCATTGCCTAATTAACGCAATTAAAACCAAACCAGACTGTTGGTGAAATAAAGTTTCCTTAGGATGTCAACAAAATCCTACAGGATTATGGAATTGCATGAACATTTTTCTAAAAGAGTGGGGTGTTTTTCTCTAATGAAGAATTAATGATATCACACACACACACACACACACACACACACACACACACACAAACACACACACACACACACACAGAGAGAGAGAGAGAGAGAGAGAGAGAGAGAGAGAGAGAGAGAGAGAGATATTACAAAATAGAAATATTAGAAACCTAATTTACACATAGGATATTGTTGATTTTTCTCTGATGATTTATTTTCATTCAAAATAAATTCTTTTTTTAAAGTTGGTCTGTTTCATTCCATTGATTGTATTTTACTGTGGTGACCGCCGAGCAATTGCTTAGACTTATTAGGACTCAATGCATTTATGCAAGAACATCTAAACATCATTGGAAATATACTATTATATAATGTGCGAATAAACTGTAGTCTGTTAGCACGTGTATTTCAATAAATAGGGGATAAAATCAAATATAACGAGAATACTAATCATATGCTATTCTAAACCCTTTCACGCAAAATTCATATCCGATTCTTTACATCGTCCATACCAAATTCAGACCCACTGCTCAGAAGAAACAGTGACATTTGCATCTCTCTCTCTCTCTCTCTCTCTCTCTCTCTCTCTCTCTCTCTCTCTCTCTCTCTCTCTATATATATATATATATATATATATATATATAAACAAGCAAATCGTCTCAATATCAGCATCCAGAAAATCAGAAATTGGATCAGTAAAGGAAAGTTTTAATTCAACTGAAATGATTATAGAAAGAAGAGCAGCTTGAATTTACATACTTATAGCGAGTCCAATAGCTTCAGGCCTATGCATTGAAGTTTCATTCAATCCCTGCTGGCAATAAAGTCCAGAAAAGGAATTGACAAAAGTGAAATGGTCAGATGGCATGGACTAACTGAAACTAGGCCATGGTAATTGCACTTGTCAAACACCTCAGTATCAGGCTGTTATGTAGGAAAAAAGTCCGAACAGTTAGAAACTGCGGATTTCGCAGTGAAAGGGCCGCAACTCTACTGCGATCGATTTTATTCTGGTCAGGTGGCTGTTATATAAGTTTGTAGCGATCTCATATATGAAAAAAAGGATATCTTTATTAATTGTCATTATATTTAGAGGTACCCTGAATTCTTTTCTACGTCAGAACCTTCACAGATCTTAAAAGTGTAAATATCGAAAAGGTTTTCTCTGCTCATATTTAGTACACATAGAGTTTCAAACATCTCCAATACCTATGTAAGTTAGGAAAATATCATGTTAGGTTCATCACTCTGACACAACTGTGTCGGTAATTATTTACGTGAGTAAAGTGTATTGGTTGCACCTGACAAAGCGTCTAGCAATATTGTTTTTGTTAGTAAGGTTCATTATTACAAAAGTTATTGTATTTTAACGAAGTTGGCTTTAATTTCTCAGTTGGTAATCCAACTTAAGTTTAAGTTTCCTTTCCAAAATGAATTTCTTTAAAATCATGTTTCAGTTTTAAACACAACTGGTATCCCAGTTAATGGAACGGATGAATACGAATTACCGAACCTATACTGGATTCCAAACCTACACAAATCCCTTACATATTAAACAGAGAAAACATTGAAGGATCCAGTAGATTTTCTGCCACGCCCCTATCAATACTCCTCACGAAAATATAAACTGCTGTGAAGGAGAAACGTTATAATGTTATCCCTAACATATGCGAGACGTGATGTAATCAAGGATTCTAAACAACTTGCAATAAATCACAAAGCTTCTTCCAAATCAACAGCATCAAAATGTACGATTTTTCAACACTTACACAAATTAAAGAACATTTTGGGAATCAATTAAGAGAAAAACATGCAGGTAATGGTAGAGTATTACAACACAAATATGGGAAGTTGACAGAGGATAATATAAAGCCATCCCGTTTATCATGATTTGAGTTGTTAGATTGCAATTAACGTCTATGTTTCTTAAAATACGAGGAGGATATGAAAGACTCTGAGGTGTCTTTTATTTCGAGTTCACTGATATGAAAAAAGAAAATATATCAAATCAATCTAAGAATTAATATGAATATTGTTAACAGATCAAAATTCGTAGATATAATATCTAGATGTCGAGCTGAAGGTCACAGCAAGATATTTTAATTTCCATGTAGAAATACACCAAAAAAAAAAAAAAAGCAAAATAAACAAAAAAACAAAAAAAACCCAGGCCAGATAATAAGGGAACAGCATTCGTGTCCATGTGAATTCAAACAGACTGTTGAAAGATTTGATCCAAAAGACCACCTAGACATTGTCAATGAGGAACTCCGACATCCCATTAATCTAATTGTCATTGTACTTGTGTGTAGAATTTGAGTGATGTTTCACTAAGTAATCCTTTGATGACTGACCACAAGATATGAATATTTCCGATTCAATTTTCATTGAAGAGCATCTTTCAATGATGTCAAAAGCCTAGTCTTTACTTCGAGGAATGGCGGTGTAAAGTGTTGAAAAGTTGTTTGTTTTGAAGCTGTTGATTTTGTAAAGGTTGGTGATTTTAAACATTCTTTGGGATTTTGAGAATCCACATTGGCAAAGTAGATCCCACATTTCTGCTTCATAGCATTTAAAGGTTTCTTGATGAGTGAAAATATGAACTTGGTAGAACATTTTCTGGATCCTGCAATGTATCTCTGCTGTAAGAATTTTTGTGAAGTTTTAGTATCTAGTATAGGAATGGTAACTTAAATGCATTCGTTCCCTCGATATGGATATTAATGTGTTTAAATCAGGAATATGATTTTGAAGAATGGTGTATAAGTTGGATTAATAAACGTGGATTTAAAGTCAAGTTCTTTAAGATAGAGTTGTATTGCACCTTATGAACAAATTAAAGACAATGTTACAGGCTTTGTTGGCTAGAACCAATGCATATTCCTTGTGTAACCTAATTCTGTCATCACCTTTAGTTTACTAAACACAGGGGATATGGTTCGCATTTTTGCTTAAACGTGTCAAATTCAAGATTGTACTATTTTCCTTTTACTGTCAAGTTCTTCCGCTTCATATTTAGCATATTTAGCTCATCATTTCAACCAAAATTTGAATGCGAGAAGTACTTAATGTTTTTAAAACGAATCGTTTTAGATGATAGACATATACTATAGTAGGCGACAGATTGTGCACACTTTATACTTCAAGGCCACTTACCGATCAATTACACTGTTTTAGAGCGTAAATTTTGTCACATATGCATAAAGCTAATTGAACAAAAGGTATAAGATCTGATGTTAACAACAGAAAGGCTGAGATGTTTATCAGATAATAGGCAACACGTATTTTACAGATACAGTGCCCTGCGGCGAAAACGGCCATACAACTCGTAAACACACATTGTATACACACCACCCTACACATAGCATGTAGTCGTCTTAATAAGGCTTTAAATGATAAACAAAGCCTAATTTGTAATGGAATCGGTATTCATTAACACTCACTGTTTCCTCCACATTTTCCGAAAGTAACCGTTATCGTGGTAGTCGTTTTCGGTTACAGTAGATCTGCACTCTAGCTGTACACAAAAATGACCGACGTGACATCTTTTCGTTTGATAATTATTCGGTTGACATTTTCTTGGTCACTAGGATGATTTAATTCCATAAATATCCGTGGGGGTGAATATTGTGCATCAAGTATATAAAATATAAACAGTTAAATTATGTCATTTCTTCAAGCATTTTGTAATTTTCATCAATATACACTGCCTAAATTCCTTGTTGAAATAATTTTTTTTTGTTAAAACTAAACTAATAATAATTAAGGACTCCATTGGAAGTAAGCTTTTTTGTAGCTGTTATGGGCTATCCTTAGGTATTAATTATCAACTGTATGTCATGCTTCAAGATAACATATATATTTGCATGTACACATTTCAATATTGCATAATACTGAGATAATGTCTGTTTTCAAAATTGTATTGTTTTATAATCATGACATTCTGTGATATTTTTACCTGAATAAAATGAAACGATATGAAAAAAAGGGAAGCTAAATGAACGTATTAACTGAGAAAATGTCAATACTTATATTTTTTAAATATTAATTGCTCTTCATGTACCATTGTATACATATGGTTTGGGCGAATAAAGTGAACATAAACTAGTTTATTAACCAAGTGTTGGAATTCAAAAGCAACTGCGTGAATTGGTCACCAGTATGGGGTATGTTAGCAGAAAATTCTCTCTGGATGTAAAGTTGAAATTTTGCAAAGTGTTTAATAACAAAGCAGCC
The DNA here is from genome assembly GCA_024699665.1 of Ostrea denselamellosa. Taxonomy (NCBI): domain Eukaryota; kingdom Metazoa; phylum Mollusca; class Bivalvia; order Ostreida; family Ostreidae; genus Ostrea; species Ostrea denselamellosa. The sequence continues at coordinate 960,133 of JAMZEH010000011.1, forward strand.
ACGGGAACATTGGTATAAAAAAAAAACAGAATAGAAGAAGAAGAAGGTATGGTGATAATTGAATTAACAGAAATTGTAGAACTCGTACTGCTAGAAACGAATTTCATGTGACAAAATATAGACATAATGCGTATGATTTTATAGAAAACAAGATTCATGTCATTTTCATGAGTAAAAATGCAAAACAAATCATGGATAGTTGCAATAAAAATAATTAAAAGTTATAGACGTTGGATGACTCGGACATAATAAACTTGCGTTCTAAAAACTCTTAAGTCTACTGGAACCTTTTGAATGATCCAGTAGAAATAATAAATGTGTTGTAGGTATCGATATGTCTGACAAATGTTAAGATAAATATCCCCTGTGATAAAGGAGTACGTCGGGGAGAAAATGTGTTGCCTTTTTGTTTCTTTTGTTCACCAATGATTTCTTCTTTCAGACAAAATATATACTGTTTGCATACTAGACCCACTTTTTGTATTAGAAATTATTTATACTGTTTTATGCTGACAATACTGCAACAATAGCAGAAACTGCCTATTATTTACTAAATGCGCTGACTGAATCATATTGTTCAGAATGGGAATTGCATGTTAACACTGACAAGACCATAATTTCTAATAATCTCGAGAGACTCATCACATGTACCTAAAATGTGTTTTATTTATAATAACAAAGTTATAGGGAATGTGAAAGAATTCTCGACATCTAGGTATATTGAAATATTCATATGAACAGCAAGTTCAAATATTCATGTATTGTGTGACAAGAAAGATCAGTAAATTTAATTTCAGCACTATAAATATAAAGGTGTGATTGTGCTTTCGTAACAGTATAACTCAGTGGATGTAAATTAAATTTTTGAAACATCTTTTAATTAAATTACAAAAGCAATATGGCCAGTGTATTGGTTCATGGAGATCATGTTTTCCCATGATATTACTGTCTACACTAGAACAATCACATGTTGCTTAAAATTATTTGAAAGCTTGGAAAACAAAAAGTTTTACCTTTTACACAGGAACCTAAAGACGCAATATTCAGCTAAAGATGTTAAAAACCCATGATTTGTTGGTATTTCAAATATTGTAGATTCTTATGAATTTGTTGATATGTCGAGTGATCAATGTCACCTGGATTACTACTGAGATAAACAAAGACTGGGGGTTCTGTTTGCACATAAATAATGTAGTGAAACTCATCACATGCTACATGTATGTATATAAGCCTTTTAATTCAAAATTCGAATATTATTAGTATCTATTTTACCTCGAAATTTTAATTATTAAAAATATTATTTAAAATCTTAAACTACTGCTCGACAGCTGACATTGGGAGATGGATAAGGTATCCTATTCACGAAAATCATTTACTTTATGCAAAACAGTTGTAAGTAGGCCTAACTATTTCTCTATATGCAATTTCATTTCATATAATGCACAGAATATTTATCGGCAGTGTTAGCTTTTAATTGTATATTTACAACAGAATTCATCTATGGCGCCATATCCGTTTTTATAGAGTTTCAAATAGGAGGAGATCATCTGCATTTTCTTGATTTCTTTCAAATATTTTCTGATTTTCTTTTTTTGTTTGCAAGTTCGGGCAAAGTTGAATATATCGTTACATGAAATATAATATCATAACGATGTAGTTTCCCAATACAACTTTCATTATGTCAAATGCTGTCTGACGTGTTTCATATCAATTGATAGACTGATCTTGACAGACTGATTATGACTACGGATTCCTCCGTTTACCTGATGTAGGGCTCACGGCGGGTGCGACCGGTCGACAGGGGACATTTACTCCTCCTAGGCATCTGATACCACCTCTGGTATGACCAGGGGTCCATGTTTGCCCATGTCTCTGATTTGTATTTTCTATAGGAATTACGAGATTGAATACTGTTGGTTATCTTACCCTGTTCACAGTTTTCTGTTCAATTTTTTCGACTTAACATGTATAACTCTTTTTATTGCAATATTAAGCATAACTACTTATGATATTTTTTTCTATCCATATGATTTGTACGGTGGCTGGTTTAAGACAGGTGCAAATTAAAAAAAATATATCTTGATTTGAAAGGTGATTTTGATAATGATAATGACAATAAAAATAATAATACATGCATTTCTAGAATTTTCCAACTTTATTTCCAATATATTGCGCCATTATTATTATTATTATCATATTATTTTTATTATTATTATTATCATTATCATTGTATTTATATAAAAGGAATTTTAATCTTTAAATGTTAGTTTGAAAAGCAATTCAGCATCCGCTCTAATTGTGTGCTAAATGCGTTATTTTTTGTGCTTTACTAATTACAGAAAAAAAATGCAAACATGTCATGTCAATAGTCTCAAAACGTCCTATACATATTTCCAAATTTCTTTTAAAGATCCAATAGTTACTTCTGTTATTTTGATAATATTATTTCACATACATGTAACTTAAATATTCATTTTATCCATTTCAGCTGCCGTATAAGAGGATACTAATTATTACAGAATATACAGTAATTCGAAAATGCATTTAAAATTATCACGTTGACGGCAATGCATACAAAATCCATCGCTTGATAACATCAACAAGTCCATCTTGTAATATTTGTAAAATAAAGTTCATTTTCCATGCGGTCTCATATATCAACATGTCATTAATGCAATGAATCATTATATATGAATGAAAGTCAAAGACAAAATAAAAGGAAAAAATATGAAAGTAAACATCTCTACACAGTTGTTCACAATGGGTAGATATATTAATGAAAGATACATTTTGAAAAGAAAAATGTTTATACATGGATTTTCACTTTTCACAGAACACTATCATATTTGTGAAATCCAGGCAACATGTTGGCATTCCTAATTTCAATTTTCTTTGACATTTTCATGAAAAAATTAAAGTAAAACATTGCCACATGCCGCTTCCTTTTTAGAACTTATCATATATTCCAGCTCTCCACAATATCTAACCCTCATTGAAGAAAAGCCTGTGTTTGTTCTTCATTGCGGCATGGGATAGCACTTGTAAAATCGGAATATCATTATTATTATTATTATTATAACATTTATATAGCGCTAAATATAATTAGATTACTCTAAAGCGCTTTACATAATTATTTGAAACTGCACAATGAATATACACAACTAAAATTAATTGAAAATAACATGGGCATACAAAATATAAAAGGGGGTTTAGATATAGAAATTATTTAAAATATTATTAAAATATTATTAAAATAATATTATTTAAAGCATAAACTGAATATCCATTTCTAAATCCTGATTCTTCGCGCTATAAGCCTTTCTATAATTTTATACTGTTTCTATTACTTGTTCACTGTGTTTTCTTTATCATGTAAGATTGAACTTCAAAATTTTTGTTAACATATGGATTGTTTTTCTTGGCAGTTTGCATTATTTATTTAAGCAGAAATCGTCATTTGCATTTTAAAATTTGTTCAATACTAAATGTTTAATACTAAATGCGTAATCATGGAATGTAAACATATTTACTAATTCTATTCATTACTTTTTTATATATGTAGGCCAGTTCACAGAATCATATAAACGTCGGGACTCAAAAGTAGGAAAAATCTTAACTACCTGTTGAAATTTTAACGAATCCGAATTTCAGGTTTGATCTCAATTTCTGCACTACTTAGCATTGTTTACAACACTCACGCAAGGCTACAATGTTTATTAATGCGCTGAATTTGATCGAGTCAGCGAAAGGTACAGGAGACATGTTATGAAGCATAGCGATCTTTTGTTTCTGAACTATTTTCAGTCCAATCGTAAGACACCCGTTGTAGAATCACGTAATAGTATAATATGTCGATCGGAGTTCTTTGGGTTAACTATCCTTATTATGACTGCGAGGCAGAGGAAAGGGAATAATAGGTCAATTACTTGCAATGGGAAAGTCGAGATTAGGGCTTATAAAAACCCCTTTTCTTTGAATCGTTCATTGGAAATTTGTTCTTCACGGCAGAGGGTAAAAGTAAGAATACATATTTTATTTTATTAGTAATGATGTTAGAAAGGCTTTATTCCATTGCTAAAACATTGATAATGTACTTAATTTTAATACGATATTTTGTTCTTTAAAGTCTTTGTATGTTTTATAATACAATTATGTTTTAAATGTTAATAGTTAAATGACCTTAAATATCTTTAATCTTAGCAACTAGTCTATTTGGAGCTTCATTCTGTTTGATACAGAGAGTTTAGTGTTGCTCACCACACGTAAGATAAGACCAAATTTCCTGATAAAAATTCTCCGCTACTAATCGTTTAGGTTTTTCTTGTACTTTAATTTATGTAGATTTGGTTGTTATAACATCTTTGTTTGAATTATATACATGCATACATGTACATGAATAAAACCCTTGCTGAAACGATTCATTAATTGTCCTAAACGATAACATGTTGGAATGAGATGGCTGACATCGACCAACTTCACCTTGACTCAGTTACTATTCAGTTCGTAGTTCCTTTATTTAAAAAAGTATATATCATAGGTACATACAAATTGTGGAAGCGTGTATTTGTAAAATGATGTACAATTCTCTTTTTCTCACATAAAAGGCACCTGTCATTTTTTGTTTTCTTCTTTTCCAGTGAATACCGTAATAACGTGTTTGCTAGTCCTGAGTGCTGCTATTTGTGTGTCTGCAAAGGGTTATGGCGCTGGAATGGGTTATCACCATGGATATCAATACGCAAACTTCATGCCGCGGCCAGCGTATGCCCGAGTGCAGTACTACCAGCCTGCATTCGGTACGGCATTGGGGCAGGGAAGCGGCAGTGGAAATTTGTTTGGAGGATCTAATATGGGAGGTCTTCTACCTGTCCTAGTCTTTTGTACGTATAGAATATTGTGGGATTTTGGGGAGTCTTTTTTTAAGTTTGTTTTATTATTTTGTCTGTATGTTTGCATGGGTATATATATATATATATATATATATATATATATATATATATATATATATATATATATGTGTGTGTGTGTGTGTGTGTGTGTGTGTGTGTGTGTGTGTGTGTGTGAGATAGATACTTTTTAATTTTTACTTTTTGCATAATTTGAAAGAGTTTACCACTATATTACTATAGTTATATTATACTATAATAATAATAATAATAATAATAATAATAATAAATTTATTTTGTAAAGCGTAAAGTCCATACTCCTCTAAACGCTATTTAAACAACAATAAAATGAGTGAAATGAGGTATATAAAAACAGATCATAGTAGGTCCCAGATTAGTTGTAGCATGTGAACAGAATATATGACAATAAATCATATCGTAGATATTGGTTGTTTAGTGGCTATAACAATATAGGATAAGATAGCATGAAATACATTTTAATAACCGGTATTTGATGACTATGGGGGGCATTTTCTTATACAATGTATTTATTCTACAAATTTACGGTAGGGTTTACCGATTTGAGAAATATACATATACACATATGTGTATGCTGCGAGCAATCCATACTGGTTAAGAAATTAATATAGCCACTAAATGAAAAAGTTTCTTTTCCACAAAATCAGCTCTTATGAGAAAGATATATAGATTTTTAAATCAGTTTGGGTCCATTTTATGTAATTTGTCTTTTAAGTGTTTGCTTGTAATTGAACGCGATTATTATTTACTTTACTGGTTGCTGTAGTTTAGAGGATAATGTGCTCGAATCGCAACCAGGAGGTCTAGGGTTCAATTATTGATCCTGGCCCCTGTCAAACCTCAGATGTATAACATACTTTATGTAGTGAATGATCCTTCACCAAGTACCAAATATGAGAAGTAAAAGTCACTAGTCTTTAAGATATGACCTTCGAAACAGTGATTTTATGTCACGGTAGGCGTTGGCACAATAAAAAAAAATCCCGTTATTGCATAATTCAAAATACATGACACTTCACTTAAAGCTGGTGTCGTCTCAAATATTGTGCAAAATCCTCAAATTGGACGCAAAACAGCATCCAAAAGCTTTCTTTTACAATTTCTCTGGTAGAGTACTCACCCAATGATGTTCATTTTCAATAAATTGTAGTCCTCGTGTTGGCAATCCTCGCCCCAATGTTAATAGCCTCTTTGACCTCCAGCAACGAGGTATTTCTTGAGAGTTTGGGAATGGACGACGACGACGATGATGATGACGATGACGACGATGATGACGACGATGATGATGATGATGACAAATAAATGAAGTGAGTACGCTGCATGCGCTATAGCGCTGCTTTTCATTTTACCTGAATCCTTTTTCCTGTCATACTTTTATTTCTTACAAATAATATAGACATTGTAACTTACATATAAAAATGAAACCGCAATTATTTTGACATCTCTATTCAACCTAATTTTCTCACTTACTCCAATTGTCCATTCAAATAACTATATAACAAATATAGGCAATTTTACAAAACGTGTTATGACAAAGTAAAAAGATAAACACTGTAATCTCCTTATATGATGCATAGAATACAATAAAAATTGCACAACAACCAAGGTTATTTTGATGCTTGAATGATTGTTGGACTCAAAGAAAATCTATTGCAAAATAACATTTCTGTCAGATTGCTGGCACACTGAATATACTCAGTATCTTATTCCATTTTATTATAACACTGAATAGGTTTTACTACCGTGGTTACCAAAGCTCCTCAATCCCATCGGTCATTGCAATTATACAGATTGAAATGACCTAATGTGATTGAAATATATAATACAGTCATTTCAAGCAGTCAATACAATAAATGATTCAGTCAATACAATAAATGATTCAGTCAGTCAATACAATTATTGATTCACAGACAATACAATCAATGATTCAGTCAGTCAATACAGTCAATGATTCAGTCAATACAATCAATGATTAATTCAGTCAATACAATCAATTATTCAATCATTCAATACAATAAATGATTCACAGTCAAAACAATCAATGAATCAGTCAGTCAATACAATCAATGATTCAGTTAACACAATTGATGATTCAGTCAATACAATCGATGATTCAATCAGTCAATACAATTAATGGTTCAGTCAGTCAAAACAAACAATGATTTCGTCATTCAATATATGAATGATTCATTCAGTCAATAGAGTCATTGATTCAGTCAGCCAATACAATCAATAATTCAGTCAGCCAATACAATCAATAATTCAGTCAGTCAATACAATAATTGATCAAGCTGTCAATGCAATCGATGATCAAGCAGTCAATACAATCAATGATTCAAGCAATCAATAAATCAATGATTCATTCAGTAATTACAATTCATGGTCCATTTAGTCAATACAATTCATGGTCCATTTAGTCAATACAATTCATGATTCAGTCAGTCAATATAATCCATGATTCAGCCAATACAATCATTGATTCAGTCAGTCAATAGAATCAATGATTTAATCAGTCAAAACAATCAATGATTAAGTAAGTCAATACCATCAATGATTCAGTCAGTCAATACCATCAATGATTCAGTCAGTCAATACAATCAATGATTCAGTCAGTCAATACAATTAATGGTTCAGTCAGTCAATACAATTAATGGTTCAGTCGGTCAGTAAATCAATGATTCATTCAACCAATACTATCAATGATTCAGTCATTAAATACAATCAATGATCAAGCATTCAATACAGTCAATAATTCAATCAATAAAACAATGATTCCATCAGTCAATATAATCAATGATTCATTTAATCATATAATCAGTGATACATTCAATCATTTGAACTGTCAATATAATCAATAATTCGATCATCTAGTATACTAAATGATCCATTCAGTCATTGCGATCAAAGATTCAGTCTGTCATTGCATTCCATGATTTGAAAGTTTAGCTCAGTAGCCATATAAAATATCATTAAGGACATGCATGTGTGAGTCATTTTATACATCATCTATATTGGCAAGTTGGAGTCGGTAAAGTTCAACATATGACCATGAAATGGACGGGTGATGCTCATCCATATGAGTGGTGGGGTGCAATAAATATCGGTTGAGATCTGACTCGGTTGGATATTTGGACAGACGCCTTCACCGAATCTCGGAGCAATCCTTCATAATTCATGTCTGGTAATTTATATCCATCTTCGGTCGGTTCCATCAATCAATTAATGTGCACTTAAGTGACATTGCCGATCGCTTCGAATAAGTGATTTGACTGTTAAACCTACTTTCTGTCACTATTAATATTGCATTGTTTATTGTTTAAGTATGAAAATCCCAAAATAAAAACAGTCAATAAACTTTCTGTTCTAAAGATTACTCCCATGGTATATCACTAAAGAAGAAACACATAATATAGGAACTCTTCAATATCAGGAGATAAACAATTCCTTTATGGGAGTCGTCATTTGAGCGGGAAGTTTAGAGACTGATTTTATTTTTGGGATTTTCATACCTCGACGGTAAGTAATGCAAAACCAATGGTCATAGAGAGTTAGTTTAACAGTCAAAACAGTTATTCTGAAGCAAAGTGCAGTGCCAGTTCAGCGCAGATTAATTGCTAACACCAACCGCTGCTGACTGTAGATATCCAGACATGAAATTATGAAGACTGTTCCGAGATTCCGTGAAGGCGTCAGTCTATATATCCAGCCAATCTTAGGTGAGGTTAGGGTGCAACTAAATCGGCATTACGTTGAACATTACAGCACCGGATATTGGCATGTAATTTCACGATACGCCATAAAAATCTCCAATCAGAATTGTGTTCCATAAAAGATTGCGGGTGGGAAATTTAAATGTTGTTCAGACATTGTTTTCTCCTTTTCTTGCCATGAAGCAGGTGATGTTAGTTTACTATAACGTTGCGCACATACCTATCTGAATCAGGACTATCAGATAAACTACCACTGTTGTAAATGTCCCTGCATATGACACCAAGTCTTCAGAATAGTTTGTCAATTTGAACTCTTCATTTCATTTCTATTTTTATTTTCCTTGGTTTAAAAAACCTAACCTCTATAGACTTAAATAGTCCAGTACTTCGCCTTTCGATCGCGTACTAATTTCTATAGACTTAAATAATCCAGTACTTCGCCTTCCGATCGCGTATTAATTTTTATAGACTAGAATAATCCAGTACTTCGCCTTCCGATCGCATACTAATTTCTCTTTGTCACTGACAACCTTGTTTCTATTTGGACATAGTACTATTAAGTAATAGTTCTACATAATACCATTAACTACTATTTCGATATAATTCTATTACATATTATTTCTGCATAACATCATTAACTATTATTTTGAAATAATAATAATAATCAGCTACATTTTCGATGCAATTCCATTACGGTATATAAATCATTGAATTGGTATATACACATATACAACTGTATCTAAAATACCATGTTATTTCGTTTTAGCCATATGATATAGTTATAGATCTATATTTTTTGCAGGGACAGTAGGAAAAGGGTTTTATTTTTACCAGCTGCCTGTGACATAGAATATGAATAAAGTCTGAGTAAATTGTCTCTTTTCTTATTTTGTATCCCAATCAACTGATGCTGGAGTTAATCTACTATCAGAAAAGGATACTCGTACATGTAAAGGAACCAACAGAAAATATCCAAGTTCAAAATTTGGATGTCAAATGCCCAAAAATGTTCTTCATTATAATGTAGCGTTTAGCTGCAAATTAAATTAAAATACACGTATTATTCATTGACTTTTGTCAATGTTGACCTATAGAGGTGGATAAGATTTTAGTGGGAAACATTAGATACTGTATAATTTGTTTTAATTTAAATCTTGTAATTTATTATTCAAATTCCTATTGTGGTAAAAAAAAAACCAAATATTTTGAAAGTCGGACCTATATGAAATGTGTTTACATATTTTTTTTTAAATTTCTTTGCGATGTTCTTGCTTTATATTATAATAATAGTTATGTTATAATATCAATATACAGTGGTGGATCCAGAAAATGTTTCCACCTTTCCTGCTCAAAAAAGTGACAAAACTGACCATAAACCCGTATAGCCCCTAGAATCAATTTAAAAAAATAACATTTTTAACTGAATCTGGAAAGGGGGAATAAAAGTTAGCGAACTTGCCAAGTTTCTATGTCTGAATTCTGAGTTTAAGCTTTAATATTAAGAATTTTTAATCCAAACTTACATCGAAATAAACAAAACGCAAACTAGATAAAACTGTTTTCCGTTTTTCCTTCGTCTTTTCATTTAGAAAATCAGCAGGTTGGAATGGGGAGGGGCGGTTAGATTACATGTAGGAGCACAACTCAAAATCTCTATTAATTAATATATAATATTGTCGGTGACATGAACACGTTTCCATCAGATAACATGAGTGTGGGGATGTTCGAACATTCTATATACTATAGCAATTGATATAGCCCTTTTGGAACAACACTTACATTTTCCGGAATTAGAATTTGCAAACGGTCAATTAAAAAGATATTATGTACGTCCGACATTTTCCAATAAATAATGTTATTTGCAATTCATCTATAATCTTAATCTTATCTTCAATCAACCAGCCATGTGCAAGTTATTTTTTTAATCCACAAATGAAATGAAACTATTCCTACTGATGTCAGTATTATATTAACCGCGGGTTGCATCTAGTATATACCTGTATTACACAACCAATACTATTGTACGCTCTGTAGTGTAAGCCATAAGAACTTAATTACTAGTATTGTCTTTCGTTGGTACATTAAGCAGAGTATATCTTAAACACTTTCAACCGGATTGCAACACATGTGTGTTTCAAAACACTGATTCATAAAATAAATTTTTCATAACCTGAAAAAACCAACAATAATACCCGTGTTCTGGTTGTTTATTATAATTAATTTTTTTTTTCATACGAAAAACTATCAGAGTTTTTCTAAAGAGTGATTGATATCAATTGAAAAAAATATCTTTGTTTCAATCATTCCCACGGTATTTTAATTTGCTTTTAAAATAAAAGAAGAAAAACGGCAGACACTGATAAGAAAAACTGAAGAGGTTGTAGATAAATATTGTGTGTTAAAGTCATAGCAGATTGTTGTCAAAAGAGAAAAAATAGTAAGATTGTTACATGTAATTTATTCTGTAAAACTCAAAGGATTTCATATACAGATGTTTCATTGGTGAAAATATTCTTGTCCCGTTTGAACTCTCCATATCATTGGAGGACGATCAACCCACCTGGCTTGTTGATTTCATGTTTTCGCGAAGGATTTTAATTAATTAGAGGGAGAATCTATTGTCAACACTCTCAAATCCTTTGATTTTCGGAAAACAGCTATTAAGGTGTTCTTGATTTTTTTCTGTTTTCAAAAGATTCCATTTTAGCTCAACCGAGCTGAAATATGAAGTAAACAGTGAAAATAGAGAATATCAAAAAGCAGCGGATATAAAATTCTCTACAGTAATTCCCTGGCCATAAAAAAGGGTTGGTCTTTTCTTTCGTTGGTATACCATATGGAAACCGTATAGGAGCACAATGAACGGGAACAATTATAAGTCTACAAGATACTAGTTTGTATGTTATGTGAATTGTATTAACTATTTTGTGTCATAGTATGATTCTCTTTCAGTGTTTCAGATGCCGTCGGATAATTCCAGGTTATGATATCCATGTAGAGAATAAATCAGTTCTCTAATGCTTTAAGAAAATCAAGGTTATATTGAAGCCCATCCAAAATTCTATTCTGTATTTAGGAGGGTTTTAGTTAGAGGACTATATCTATTGTCCCAACATTCCCATTTCTTAAAGAACTTTTTCAATATAAAATTCATCGACTGTGTCTGCGAAAGTAAGTGTTTTAAAACCTCAAAATGTATTATTTTTAAAGTATCTATATAAACAATCTGACTAGAATGGAATATATTTTTTTCTATATTAACCTTCATCAATCTCATCTATTCAGCGATAAAAAAGTATAAAACAAATATAGATTTACAATTCAAGTTTGACTGGAAGTAACTGAGGCAACCGTGGTGCCCTAGTCACAGACTAAAATAACTATAGTTTTACAATTCAAGTTTGACTAGAAGTAACTGAGGCAACCGTGGTACCCTAGTCACAGACTAAAATAACTATAGTTTTACAATTCAAGTTTGACTAGAAGTAACTGAGGCAACCGTGGTACCCTAGTCACAGACTAAAATAACTATAGATTTACAATTCAAGTTTGACTAGAAGTAACTGAGGCAACCGTGGTACCCTAGTCACAGACTAAAATAACTATAGTTTTACAATTCAAGTTTGACTAGAAGTAACTGAGGCAACCGTGGTACCCTAGTCACAGACTAAAATAACTATAGTTTTACAATTCAAGTTTGACTAGAAGTAACTGAGGCAACCGTGGTACCCTAGTCACAGACTAAAATAACTATAGTTTTACAATTCAAGTTTGACTAGAAGTAACTGAGGCAACCGTGGTACCCTAGTCACAGACTAAAATAACTATAGATTTACAATTCAAGTTTGACTAGAAGTAACTGAGGCAACCGTGGTACCCTAGTCACAGACTAAAATAACTATAGTTTTACAATTCAAGTTTGACTAGAAGTAACTGAGGCAACCGTGGTACCCTAGTCACAGACTAAAATAACTATAGATTTACAATTCAAGTTTGACTAGAAGTAACTGAGGCAACCGTGGTACCCTAGTCACAGACTAAAATAACTATAGATTTACAATTCAAGTTTGACTAGAAGTAACTGAGGCAACCGTGGTACCCTAGTCACAGACTAAAATAACTATAGTTTTACAATTCAAGTTTGACTAGAAGTAACTGAGGCAACCGTGGTACCCTAGTCACAGACTAAAATAACTATAGTTTTACAATTCAAGTTTGACTGGAAGTAACTGAGGCAACCGTGGTACCCTAATCACAGACTAAAATAACTATAGATTTACAATTCAAGTTTGACTGGAAGTAACTGAGGCAACCGTGGTACCCTAGTCACAGACTAAAATAACTATAGATTTACAATTCAAGTTTGACTGGAAGTAACTGAGGCAACCGTGGTACCCTAGTCACAGACTAAAATAACTATAGATTTACAATTCAAGTTTGACTGGAAGTAACTGAGGCAACCGTAGTACCCTAGTCACCTTGGAGACTTTACTGGATTCTTCCATGACATGTTGCTATTATTATCATTCAAATAGAGCACATGTTAAGAAAAAACGCAACAAGGATATGACTTTAAAAACCGGATGTCCCGTGTCGCAGCAAGCGTTGACACGTTAAAGAACCCTCACTGCTACGACCCCGAGTGCTAAGCATAGGTCTAAATTTGTAATACTTCATCTACAACTGGTTACGTCTCAAAACAAATGAAACATTCTCAACGGGGCGCAAAACAAACAATCAAGCAATCAATCAATATTTAATACATAGTCCCTTATACTGATATAAGATTGACACTGGTCAGTTTTGCTTAAGTATTTGATTGAAAACAGCTCAAAACGAAAATTACAATACAATTAGTATTTTTTTTTTGAGAACTACTGTAACACAGTCGTGTTATTCCAATGACCTGTCGAATGCAATTAAAGTGCAATCCGCTCGTGTGACCGAATTTCGGCTGCTTATAGCAATACATATTGTTACAAATTTCAATGTAGCGGTCGCTGAGAATATGAATAACATGTACTTGATGTCTATGACAGAAAAATCATGGATTTGATTTTGATCAATTAAGTCAGAAATCCTAAATCAAGTGATAGTACATAAAAGTGTCGCACATCATAATCGTTGTGTACAAACATTGTGTGTTTATTAGTTTGATGTACATTTATTCGAAGAATTCACGGCTAGACATGCGAAAGCACAGAAAACCTCCTCATTTGCCTCGTATCCTTGACGTCAAATGACTCGTTTTTCTTCTGCATACCTTGCTCTACAGATCTTCAGTATGATATGCTAACAGTCCAGTTGTTGAAAGCCAGAAGTGTAAACTGTTTATCCTGAGTATGAAAGTCATAAGAAACAATTGAAAAGAATTGATTTAAAGTTTTATCTTGACGAATTTAAAAATCTAGGGAGAATATAGTGGGATTTTTATCAATGAATCAAATTTAGATGGCATTACTATGATTTTGATCTTTTTTTTTTACGTAAATCTAGCCGTTTATAACTTGCTGTCATGATGATTATGCTGGACACGATTGGACTTCCATAGCGAACACACTGAAATGATCATTATACATAATATTTTCATAATATTTCTATCAATATAGATTTTTATGACCTATTTGCGCTTTCAAATGTTAGTAAAGTTCAAACATTATTTTATCACATCATTTTCCAGCACATATTGTATATTTTATGATTTTTATAATATGAATTAATTTCTTATTGTCTCTAGCTTATTTCTTTCATTGTTTCAATTGTTTATTGTGCGATATTGATATCTGGCATTATCAAGTATTTTATGTATTCTCTATAATTTTGATTTGCATTTTAGTATAGTGTAAAGCGCTTTAGAGTATATTTAGATAAGGCGCTATATAAGTGCATTATTATTATTATTATTATTATTATTATTATCATTATTACTATTATTCTTAAATTTTTTAAACATTTAATAATTTACAATGTTAAATACCTTACCTATATTGAAATTATACAGATACAAAGCTTTAAATGAAATATGACAATCAACTTGTAGATAATCTCTTCTCCCTAGTATAGATATACGTATTGTCATTTACTTAATAGATAATATTTCCAATTATACATAATGTTTCGTATATTCACCAGCTGTATCTAAAAGAAAACAACCTTTGGCTTCTTGACAACCTAACTAAACTGATAGTCTTGAAACTTTCTGAGGCTCGTGGGGATCTGGGTTAGGATAGGTCCTCAGTACCCCTTGTTTGTCGTAAGAGGCAACTAAATGGGGGGAGTGGGACCGCAAAAACCGAGGCCCTGTGTCACAACAGGTGTGGCATGATAAAGATCCTCTCTGCTCAAAGGTCATAAGCGCAGAGCATATGCCTAAATTTTGCAGCCCTTCACCAGCAATGGTGACGTTAATCAATATACTATTAATCAATCAATAGAAACTGTCTGACATCAGTTTTTCTTGTTTATAATTTGGTGAATTGTGTAAAAAGAAATCACAAAGCATGAAAGAAAACTAATGATCTGCAGCTTTTTCTTTTAGGAAACACCGCAACAGAATATGTTCGTTTAGATAATATGTATTACAATGCATTTTTTGTTTTAAAATATACTGTTGGAAGAATAGTATTTATTTATCTAGAAACTAAATTAAAATTCTGATTAACGCAGTAAAACGTATATGACCTGTACAATATTTCTGTCTAAAAAGAGCACATTTAGCTTTCCAAATACAAGTAGCAAGTTGTCTCTTAATGATAAAAAGTAGTCTGATGGCCTAGGTACACAGCGAAGACTTCATCAAATATTTTACATATAGTCTACCCCATGGCAACGAATAGGTGGCAGGAATGTGTGATATTGGTGGCTAATTAAATCAACGACCGATTATCCAAGTACAGAGTACTAATTCACTAGTTCTGATTGGCGCGTTCTTCTCCCATGTGAGTGCGAGGTGTGCTGTTCATTAGCATTGGTTCGCTTTCTCTGGCAGAGCAGGTGTGGTAGAAGCTTTATAAGGAGATAGTTTAATCATTTCACACAGAGAGGATCTTTGCCCGCTTTCACATCAGATCATAACAAAAACAGTAAGTACACTTTTCCTTAAATTCTTCAGAAAGCCAACGTAAACGTTAAAACTGGTATTATTATTAGTGTACTTTATTATTAGTGTACTTTATTATTAGTGTACTTTATTATTTATTATTAGTGTACTTTATTATTAGTGTACTTTATTATTAGTGTATATTATTATTAGTGTATATTAATATATAGCGCCTTATCTAATCGATAGAATTACTTTAAAGCGCTTTACATGTAAAAAGAACTGAAACAAAGAACAGTTAATACATAAAAAGGACACAATGCTAAACCTTGGGTTAAAATAGTTACCAAGAACAAGCAAAACTATAAAAGAAATATTTATTATTACTATTCTTTATTTATTTATTTATTTTTGTAAAAGTAACTGTTTACATAAACACTCAATTACAAATTAAATGCAAGTTTAAAACGATATGTTTTAAGTTTATTTTTAAATTAGCTGATGACTATCCAGGGAGGGAGTAACAAAATGTTGAAGAGACATCGAACCGTCTTTCCCAATACAGCTTATTCTAAACATCTAGATACATATTCATTTATTTTCTCTCAGATGCGGTAAAAGATGTCAATATCTGATGATGTACACATATGAAATTTACATCAACATTCAATATGCGGGATTAGGAAGGGGGGGGGGGGGCAGGTGGACCAAATTCGTGGACTCAAAACGAAATAAATGAAAAATCAAACGTGATAATATAAAGAAAAACACTCACAGTCCAGAAACGATATACTACATAGCAGTAATAGGAAAAAGGGGATAAGCGGTTTCTGGATGAAATAGACACCATGAAAAATAAATCTATTTAGAAAGAATTATCATGTGTTAGTCGTATGATGTAAAGAGCTTCTTCTAAAAGGCATCATGTCATTCCACAGTGAAGGCTGCCGTTGTCTTACTTGTTGCACTGGGCTTTGTTGCCTGTGTATCCGCTGGATCATATGGAGGCAAAGGAGGACTGCAGGGAATGGGTTTACAATATATGCAGTATCAACCTAAGCCAATGTATTACACTGCTGTACAGCAACCAATGTATTACGGAGTACAACCCGCTGCATCTGGTTCTGGAAATCTTTTTGGTTCATCTGGAAACATGTTTGGTGGCTCGGTCGGTAGAGGATCTGATATGGGATCCGTTCTCCCATTTGTCCTAATATGTAAGTACATATCTTTTAATTAAGAAGGCTCACTGTACCTTGCAAAAGTTTCTAAATCAGCACGAAATTATTTAATTATGACAGATATAATGATACAAAACAAGCACACATCTCAGATAATGGCGGAAAATGTGCAATTTTTTAATTTAAAAAACATTATTTTCAAAAATATGAACACAAGACTCTCGCGCATTTGAACTCGGATTCTGCGGTTCCAAGGGCGGGTTCAGGATTTCCGAAAAAATGGGGGCACATGTAAAAGTCAAGTATTAGCCAAAATTCTCAGTCATTTTGTGTACCAAACCTGGGGTTACTCACATTATTTCGTAAATTTTTGGCGGAAAGGACGGGGGAGGGGGTCCCTCTAAATCCGCCACTGTTTTCACCATCCTGACGTTTTAACCATTTGAACTATGATTATAGACAACCAAACTTATTTATAAAACATTTAGATAGCCATTTTTGATATAGTGTCAAAATAATAAGTATAAGCATTGGTTTAGTGAGGTATCTTGAAAAAAAATCTCTTGGGAGAGGGAAAGTACCACTTTTGTTTTCAAACCCCCCTCCCCTTAAAAAGTTTCGTATCCACCCCTGGATCTTTAAATCACTTAGAAACTGAACTGTTATTGATTATTTTTTTTGTAGTCGTATTGTTGGCTGTCCTTGCTCCAGTTCTTATTGGATCCCTGGTATCCAGCAATGAAGCTCTCTGGGAGAGTTTGGACAGCAAGTAAATAGGTACGTTAAGCTGCACCCATATACTTATAATCTAAGTCGACCAGTCTCAATTTCAGTTCCTTACATTAGATTATGTATTCACTTCCTATAACAGATTTAATCTGATTGAAAAACCTTTTGTTTTTTTAATTTTCAGAGACAGTGAATAGGATAAGGGATTTTTGTGGACTGCCTGTAACATATTTTCAAATAAATCAATGAATTTAGCAATGAATTGTTTTTTGAAGACACAGTACAGAAAACAAGTGGTTTCATTTAAGATTAACATATCAACCCATTGTATTAAGCGATTCATAGTTGTATGAAAAGGTCAAGATAACTAACAGTATTCAATCTCGTAATTCCTATAGAAAATACAAATCAGAGAGATGGGCAAACACGGACCCCTAGTCATACAAGAGACGGGATCAGGTGCCTAGGAGGAGTAAACATCCCCTGTCGACCGGTCACACCCCTCATTTTAACCCATTATAACCCCATCCCCATCAATCGTACCTATATCAAATGACCACCTGTCTAAAGTGATCAGAACCAATCATATGATCTCCTATACATCTTATAAAGTTCACAGCAATATGTAAGCCCCCCCCCCCATTCGTGGCACAAGTCTCTCCGTACTGTGGAACTGACCATTATAAATCCATTAACTTGAAGTACAGAGTTTGATTAACTGTTATTTGGTACCATTTATGTTTTAGAATACAACCACTGGGTCGATGCCTCTGCTGGTGGACTGCTAGTCCCCGAGGGTATTTACCAGCCCAGTTGCTAAGTACTTGGGTTCTAACATGAATTACGATGAAAATTTACTGTGATAAAATTAAGAAATTGATTTCAAAATTAAGGATTGTCTCCCTCATGCATAATAGCTCTGATCCTTTGCCGGATTTGGCGCCAGTATTTGGTAGATTTGGTTCTTTCAGCTCTTTCAAGTTTGTTTTTATTTCGGATTTCCAACATTTTTGACTTGAGCATCACTGAAGAGACATTATTTGTCGAAATGCACATATGGTGCATCAAAATTGGTACCGTTTATGTTTCATAATACAGTATGCCGTTGACCAAGACTATCAGATATGTACATGTATTTCTGTTCACCTCGTTTAGTGTATCTATTTCATGAGCAGCTGCTTATACGATAGTGAGATCTGGGTTTGTATTACTAACTGACTGTTAAAAGCAGACAGTGGTATTGGGACATCGCGTTTGCTTCTTTTCAAATAAAACATCAGTTGATTTGCAAACTCATTACAGGATAATTGGTCTCCTATATCATGAGCTTTATAAACATTTAGAGTAAATGCGTTTGGATATACAGGCTGTGAATTCCATTCTGTAATTGTGTTTTCCACGATCCTGTTCATCTGAGTAGGTACCTGTAAAGTCTCAATTGTAGATGGAAATATATGTTGAAAGTTAATGACATGTCTCAAAACAAATTGCCAACAAGCAATTTGTGTTGCATGACATGTTTCCTAGCCTTCCAGTGTCGAGTCTCTACGTCTATATTATCAGCAGTGAAATGGGTGAAAACACTAGATTTTATGAAATAGATACACTGAACACGGTGAACAGAAATAAATGTTCATATCTGATGGCATTGGTAGATGGTAGAAAATGACCACTTCTCTCATCCATATACCGGAGACTTCGTTCTGCTAGTCCTGTGTCGATTCGCAACACATCCTTCTAACTAAGCGTATGACCGGCACTATTGAATAAATTCAAGAACTGCTTTGATCTTGTTATTTCGTGTAAAGCACAAGTTAGGCCAATATAATTCGGAGTCCACTTCTTTGCGTCGCTAACCTTGTAGACAATGTCTTGAGCGACACTTAATACTTTGTTTTGTCTAGTACATCCCTGACAATCTTCGCTGATAGCACATTTAAATAACTCTTGCACACCATAAGAACACTATCTGGAACACAATCAATGTCATCATCTTCGTTAACGTTTAAACCTTCATGTTCACTTATCGATCTTGTAGATCTGACCTTAACTTCAATGTAACATGTACAAGTTCGTGGAAAGAGTTATGTGTAGGTTTGTATCATGACATATTGAGAAATCTACGATATCTTGCCCACCGTGGGATATCTCCGAAATGACATATAAACCAAGTATATGGCACGAGAAACGTTTCACGTTCAGAGACTGGTTTTTTGAAGGGACGAAGAACTAAAAGACACTTTGCACCTTAATCTATAGGTTCTCTTCGAATGTTGATCTGAGAGATGTGTTCTGCTAATGATCAGTTTTTAAATCGAGGCGTCTACTGACAAAGAAGTTGATTTTACAGGGGATTGTACAATCTCGTCTAAAGTCAGCATTTCGCAAATTTTATGGTCGTTATAACGATCTAGTTTGCCAGTACAACGTACCATTAAGTTAAATGCTGACTGATGTGTTTCATACCAATTATTAAACCGTTCTTAGCACCCTAACCCTGACTACGGATTGCTCCGTTTACATGATCGGAATATAGGGCTCATGGCAGGTGTGAGTGGTTGACAGGGGATGCTTACTCCTCCTATTCACTTAGTCCCACCTATAGTATTACTAGGGGTCCGTGTTTGCCCATCTCTCTGATTTTTATTTTCTATAGGAATTACGAGATTGAATACTGTTGATTATCTTAGTCTTTTCATGCAAGACTGAGGAATATCAGATCCGATCTCCTCGATCAATCTACTGCTTCATACGAGGGCTGTTCGATATCAAAAGGCTAAGATAACTATCAGTATTCAATCTCGTACTTCCTATAAAAAATACAAATCAGAGAGATGGGCAAGCACGGACCCTTGGTCATACCATAGGTGGGACTAGGTGCCTAGGAGGAGTAAGTATTCCCTGTCGACCGGTCACACCCGCCGTGAGCCCTATATTTCGATCAGGTAAACGGAGCATTCAATAGTCAGAATCAGTGTGCCAAGAACGACGAAATGCCGACTTTAGATGGGACAATACAAACCCCTGTAACATTAACTTCTTTGTCAGTAGCCCGCCTCGATTTAAAAAAACTGATCATAAGCAGAACAGGCTCTTGCGTATAGAATCAGTTGAGAGATATAAACACCATATGCAGGTGATGATGGAATATTGCCACATAAATAAGGGAAATTGACGATAGAGAAATTGAAATCATCGCGTTTGTCATAATGTTGAGTTGTTAGTTTGCCGCCGGTGTAACGACGAAAAATGACCCCCGTAGAATAATGACCGGGGGTCATTTTTCTACGTAGAAATTTTACCCCCTGGTCAATATTCTACATAGAGAAATGACTCCTTTTTTCGTAGAAAATATGGCTTTGGGGTCATTTTTCTCCGTGTGGATTGTAGAAAAATGACCCCGTAGAATAATGACCCTATGTCATTTTTTGATGCAAAAGGCTGGTTTTGGTAAGAATATTTTCAATTCACAAATTCCTTTCAAATTCTAGCGTTTTATTTATTTTGGCTATTTTTGATCGTTTACCAGCTGCCTTTGTTAGTGATTGTGACAACACAGTCTGATTTCAAAGCTTTGCTCCCATGGGAAAAATATTATAGGCTTAAAACATCAATCACTTTGTTTAGGATAAAATGATGCCATCAAATAGGCGGGGTTCTTTGAAGTTTCAAAAACAACAATTCTGTTCGTCATTTTGCGGTTCTTTGAAGTTTCAAAGGCAACAATTCTGTTCGTCATTTTGCTTCACACCATGGACTCGAAAGAATATACGGAAATATCGCTTTTCGTGGAAAAGAAACAATATCCTAAATTTTTGCCAAAAAAGTTAAAGCGCAACTTTCGACGAAAATGTAGTAAATCTGTTCTATTCAATAAGATTCTACATTACCATCATAAAAAACGGTTATTAAGAGTTGCAAAAGAAGAGGAGGTTCCAAAAATTATCAGCAATACCCATACAACAGCGAGTGGTGGGCACCTAGGTATTAATAAAACGTAAGTTTATTTATTTATGTGAATATATTTCATGCATTTCTTAAAATCAATTGTGACAAGTTTAACAACGATTTCAAAGATACCCCGGTCATTTTTTCTAAAGATAATGTATATCAATTCAATTATTTTAGTGAGAAAATATAAAATCACGTTTTATATTTTGCATCGGTCTGATTCCGAGTTTAAAGAATTAAAATGTCTGAAATTTCGTATAAACATAATACGGATGCTTTGAGAGAGAGAGAGAGAGAGAGAGAGAGAGAGAGAGAGAGAGGAGGCCGGGCATGCACCAATTTTCTGATGGTCTACGATGTAATTGGTTGTATTTGGCTTTGAAACAATATTTGATACAACTAATAAGACATGTGCATGCACTTGTACTTGTTTTAAAGGCACCTGATAAATAGATGGTGTAATCCCCCCCCCCCCCCCCCGCCAATTTCCCAAGCTTGTGAAAATTTTCATCAGACAAAAGCTTGGAAATGCATTTATATTCCGTATAGGGTCAATCTAATGATATGAAATATCGAAATAGGAAAATGATAAACAAGGAAATCGTGTATTTTAATAGGTAATTGTGTCTTATAAGATTATCAGAAGCTAGGAGGGGTGCAGTCTTGATGCTTGACTTGGGGATTGTCCCTCGGAAGATAACTGTCTTTTATTGTCATCCGTCAAAACCGGAGGGGGGGGGGGGGGGGGGGGGGGGGGGGGGGGGCTTAGTCAAAACTGTTGCCCGGTCATAGAATGAACTGTTGCATGTCTGAACTGATCCATTGTTTTTTGGCAAAAATAGACATTATATAGGCATTGATAATTTGGATTTACCTTTTTGTTGTTTAGCCCCCCCCCCCCCCCCCCCCCCCCCCACACACACACACATTCAATTTGCTTCCGACGCCCATGCATCCGAAATTTTGTGACATTGCTTCAACGTCTAAGACTTACTTTGAAATCTCACATTTTGAATTGTTCACTGATACATGTAAGAGACAAAACCAAAAAAAATTCTTGCATAGAAATCCTTCAGGATTTCTAGTGTTGTTGGTTTTTAGTGCTTTTATATATATATATATATATATATATATATATATATATATATATATACACACACACACACACACACACACACACACACACACACACACACACAAAAGTTGAGTTATAATCAGAAATTTTAGATTAAACATTTGCTTCTCCCCCGCATTTATTACTTAAATTTTTCCAAATGAATATATTTCGTAGATGGAAGAAAATTCGAGAAAGATATCACTGGGCATCGTCGTATGATGACGTTAAAAATTACGTAGAGAGGTGTGATCGGTGCCAAAGGAAATCTACCTTAAAGAAAGCAAAGCATCCATTGAGACCCATACCAGTAAAGTCAAAGCCATTTGTGCAAATAGGAATGGATATAGTTGGACCATTGCAGGAAACTAGCAGACGTAGTTCATAAAGAATTCTATACATTTTTATAAAGAATAGTTCACAGCATGCATAGATAAAATTGCAAAAAATGTATTGAGGTGTTTTCATTAAATAAGTTTACGCTCGAATGTAATTAAAAAATTAATGTCTCTTTATTAAATGAAATAAAACATATTTTTTAATTATTTAATAATTGCTTGAGTTTATTGAATTAATAATTATTAAAATTAAATCAATATGCAACTGGCCTCCTATTCCTGTATTTTATTTTCGCAATCTGCAGCTCATGTGCTTTAATGAGAGGGTAAGTATGTGGGTGCCACTTCTAAACTACTCGAAAAGTGAACATTCGAATGAAATATATACTAGTTAAATGAAATATTACATAACAACTCCCTGTGGCCTAAGGAAGACCCCTATTGATTTTGAGGTCAAAAAGTCAAGGTTCAAGGTCGTAAATTGATACATTCTCTCTGTATGAAACACTATCCTTTCCGGGCGATATTTCAAAAAGATTTTGAGATTTTGCAATGTAATTGTATACATAAACTCCCTAGGTCCTCTCTTACCCCTCTCAAAGTGTCCCGTCCCGTTTGATTTATTAGTATTTATTGTATTACGTGTCGCTTATTTAACACGGGGGTATGAGGAGAGTTATTACGTTCAAAACAGGTTCTTGATGGACTTTATATTCTTATTACATTTATTAGAAATGTTTAATAAAGGTTAAATTAGACACCATGCAATGTGTAAAATTTTGACAATATCAAACGTGAAAATATACATGTATGTAACTTCATCTTTGCATATAATTTGCGTCAGTATAAAGCAGTTCTGTGCTCTAGTGGTATGTCTCTCGCTTCGTACGTGAGAGGGTCCGGGTTTGCATCTCAGACGATCCAATTTTTTTTTCGAAATGCTTTTTTATTTTTTTTTTTACTAAATGATAGTATTCAGCATGTGAAATGAAAAATATATGAGGTCTGACTTGTACAAACTCATAAAATCATCATAATAATTTTAATAAATATTCCATATCAAAAGAATCTTCTATGCATATAATAAAGAATAAGCAATCAAATCTTTATAAATTATCCATATTGGCATATTTTATTTGCTTCAGTATACATGTATACATTTAATAATTCTACAAATTCAGTCAAGGGGATTCGACCCCACCCTCGAACTGCGCACGGTTTACTTTTTCCCTAAGCGGGGGACACAAATTCTCGGAATTAGCTTGTTTTCTATGGAAGTAATTAATAGTCATTTGTATTCACTAATACTACTACTGTGTAGTGTTTGATTGTTTTTTTCCTGGGGTAAATGCCACGCGCCATATAGTGAAAATTATATAAATAAGCTTAATAGTTAATATTAACACTTTTATAAAATGTATTTGTCTCAATGTCCAAAAAATATTTTGCACTGGTGTAGAGAGGGTCCTTAAAACCTACTAGTATTCTAACGTGTTTTTTTTTAACGGTTAGCTAATGTAGGGAAAGTAACAGTAATTACACAGGGTTATCGAATTGGAAAGAAACAGATTATTATGTATTTTCCTGATGTATTAGACCACTTGACTGGATTTTTTAAACATGCAATATGATTTCATTCTATATATGAAAAAATAAGTATGTGTAAAACACGAAACGAGAAACAATGAAATGAGATTCAGTAAAATAACTAATGACCTCAAAATTTCAAGAAAGTGAGAGCAGCTCGTGCCTTTGATTTCATTTTGTTAGAATCTAACTGACATGTAGGTCTGATTTATTAGCAACGTTAACCCCGCACAACTGTCTCTCACACAAAAAACAAACAAACAAAAAAACCCCATAAATCGTTGACAAATATCTAAAAGAAATGTATTACTCCGCTTTTTTTCTGCTGGGGTACTATATGTGATCCAAAATTCATTGTTATTATTATAATAGTTTTCCATATAACATTTATATACTGGGGGTATATAATTATTTGTGTGTGTTTTAAGACATAGATATTTTTAACCTATGTACATGTATATATAAAGCAGATAATTGGATATTTCATTTATAAATATATTTATAAATATATTACCGTATAACGGGTAATTTTTGCTGCTGTAATTTTTTACGAATTTTGATCAAAAAGGAGTGATTTAAGTTTTACGCGTTAATTTTTTACGAATTGAAGTTGTCCGTTAAAATTAAAATCATCGGAGGTGAATGCTTGTTATCACCTTCAATACATTTTACTTACAAAACGTGATTTTAAGCAGTATTACAGACCAATTTTCACAAAATATTTCAAAGATAAAGAAGCTATATGGCTATTTAGGAACATACATGAAGATACAAAACGTAGTTACGTTTATCTCTTTCATTTTAGGTAATAAGTACCTACTTGTCTTCACGGAATATTTGACGAAATGGGTGGAGGTAGAAGCTATAGCAGATAAGAAGGCTTCAACAATCGTTAACAGTTTATACAAGTTCATTGCGGATCACGGAGTACCAGAAGTCATTATAACCGACCAAGGCAGAGAGTTCTGCAATGAGCTAAACGATGCTGTTTGTTCAGATTATGGAATTGAACATCGGATTGCGTCCCCCTATCACCCACAAACAGGAGGGCATACGGAGCGCTACAATCGAACCCTATGTTCTATGCTATCTTCTTGTGTTAATGAACTACAAAATGACTGGGATACGAAACTTCCATTTATGCTTTTTGCCTATAGAACTGCGCAACATGAGACAACGAAGAAAACATCATTCTTTCTGGTGTATGGTCGCGAAGCCAAGTTACCCATTGAAATTGATTTACCCACTTCGCCGATCCCAGAAAATGACAAATTTGAAGATTTCTTGAAACAGCGTTCCGACGCTTTCATAAAGCTTTCTTGTGAAAGAGAAGAGGCAGCGGAAAACATAAAGGAATCACAAAAGAAACAAAAGAAGCATCATGATAAGACCATAAAAAATAAAACTTTTCAAGTTGGGGATAGAGTTTTGCTCCACAATACCCGAAAGTTAACCCGGAAAGGGGAAAGCTAGACAAATTATGGAGCGGTCCTTACATAGTTGAAGGTATTAACAAGAAGGGAACATACACTTTACAGGGACTGAAATGCGCAGTAAATGGAAATAGGTTGAAAATTTACAAGGAATCGAAAGATGATGAAATGAGTAGAAAGCCTGAAGAATCACATGGAAAATCAGATGAAACACATGGAAAACCAGATGAAACACACGGAAAACCAGATGAAACACATGGAAAACCAGGCGAAACACATGGAAAACCAGATGAAACACACGAAAAACCAGATGAAATACACGGAAAACCAGATGAAACACACGGAAAACCAGATGAAACACATGGAAAACCAGGCGAAACACATGGAAAACCAGGCGAAACACACGGAAAACCAGATGAAACACATGGAAAACCAGATGAAACACATGGAAAACAAGGCGAAACACATGGAAAACCAGGCGAAACACACGGAAAACCAGATGAAACACATGGAAAACCAGATGAAACGCAGAAAAAAGCTGACCAAAAAAAAGGAATTCACCCAAAGAGGAAGACACTCCATTAACTAAAAGCCGTGGTATACCGCTTCCACCGACAAAACGCAAGATTCCAGAAGTTGAAATTACCAATAAAACTGAATCGAGATCTCGCATTCTTTTTTATCCAGTGGATAATGAGTGACAAGACATTAACGCTGCAATGTTTGGCCACCAGGTTAAGAATGTTCTCAAAACAGGACGTAGACGGCACGTAAATGCGAATTCCATTCCAACAGTGACGGTGTCTATGAGAGGAGATGGAAATTGCTTGTTTAGAACATTTAGTTATGTTTTATTTGGAGTTCAATCATATCACAATGATGTACGAAATAAAGTTGTTGGCTTTATGAAGGAGAATAAACATCTATTGCAAACCATGGAAGCGGATCCAAAATATTTGAAACGTTCGCGGATGGAACATGAAGGTTCCTGGGGTACTGATACAGAAATCCGTACATTCGCTACAATTTGCAATACAACGATCTTTGTTTACTGCAAGCACGGGATGAATGACAAAAACAACGACAATTACGTCTGGCTGCCGTACACCAGGGAAAAAACGAATCCAATTCGAAATGCATTTTTATTATGAATATTGGAAACCATTACGAACCTGTATTGGATGTAACAGAGGATATTTACAGCAGAACACCTTACATCTACATCAAAAACTTCGTGCCAAAGAAATACCACCAGTATATTTCAAAAAGAATGCTTGAAGCTGCACTGGTAAACAATGAAACCGACTTCAATATTGTCAGAGAATTAGAAAGACCAGAAGACGTATACGTATTGAAGTTCAAAGATTTTCCCCATCAAGTAAAAGGTTTAGAAAAATTAAGCGAGGAAATAGATCCAAATGTGTTCAATTTATTGTGTGAATGGGAGGATTTGGAAGACAAGTTTGTTGCAAAAAAATCGAAATATGATACCCCTTAGTAAACGTTGAAAATACATTAAAGTAAAATCGAAATATGATACCCCTTAGTAAACGTTGAAAATACATTAAAGTTAGTGGCAAGTTTCTGTGCTCTTTTTATAGTTGTAGTTGTAATAAATAAATATATAAAAATATATATCAATTTGGAATTCTTTAATGTACTTTAGTTGCTTTGAAATGAAATCAAGAATTGTGATCTCCGCTTCCGGTGTCAGTGCATGGGAGACCATTATCTATGGCATGTTGTGTCAAATATAAACACCCTATCATATAATTATGTCATTCAAAAGTAATTTCCAGCGATTCTTTGGCAGATTAGGTCAAACATGAAGGTCAAGGGGTAAAAAACCATAGCATGCTCGAGAACGTCTTGTTTCAGGAATGCAAATACGAAACCCCTATCTTTTCCCAATCTAGAAATATACAGAAATATACCATTTTTGAAAAGTAGGTCAACCTTCAAGGTCTAGGTCACAGGGTCAGAAAACGTAGTTTTAGAAAGGATTATACATATATAAAATGATAGCCATATCTCTTTCTTTTTTAAAAATCATAGTATATTTGGTAAGATCTTGTAGCAGGTAATATACATGTGAAATACGAAAGCCCTATCTCATTCAAAGGTTACGACAAAGGTTAAAGTTTTTGTGACAAATTTAAACAGACAGATTTGCAGACGAATGAGATTAAATGTCCCCTTGTCCCATTGAGGACACCAATGCCAGGCTCTTTCATGGGATAGATTGGGGGGGGGGGGGAGGGGGCGTTATCAGGGGAAAATGACAGCTAAAAAAATTTATTACCTCGCACCTCCTCCTTCCCAACCCCGTACACATTGAAAGTCATGTGCAGATAAATATAGAAGTAACATTTTTCTACATTGGTGAATCTCAGCCAATCACAAAGAAATAGGAATTATTAAATCATATTTTATGGGGCCCATATAAGAAGTGGTGTTAAATTTGCTTCCACGACATTTAAGGATATTTTGAAAAAAAACCAAAAAAAAAACCAGGAGACACAGTTATCTTCACCGACCCTATCCAACCCTGGGATGAACGAATATTGAGTATTACATCTCATTTCATAAGATATTATTGTATAATATAGTGAAAAAGTAGGGGGTCATATTTTTATGGGGGTCATTTTTCAACGTGTGTGGTGTCGTAGAATAAACGGTCTGGAAGGGTTTTCTACAGTCGAAAAATGACCCTACTTGCCGTAGAATAATGACCGGGGGGTCATTTTTCTACGTAGAAATTTTACCCCCCGGTCATTATTCTACGGGGGTCACTTTTCGTCGTTACACCGGCATCTATTTTCAGTAAAATATCTAAGTACGAAGTAGAAGTAGAAGACTCTGTGGTGTCTTTTATTTCAAACTCACTGGGATATATCGAATCGACATATGAATGAAAATGATCATTGTTAATAGACAAAACGTCGTCGATATATCTAAATGTCAAATTGAAGACCACAGCAAGAGATTTTTTCTTCTCGTGTAGAAGATTTTGAATAAATTCTGCACCGTAAGAATATAAAAATAGGTCAGCTAACAAAGGAGCGTAATTCGTGCCCATGGGTATTCCAACAGACTGTTGGAAGACCTGATCACCAAAGATTACCAAAGATTGTCAATGAAGAACTCTAACATCTTTTTAATATTAACTTCAGAGTACTTGTGCGTGGACTCAGATTGGTGTTTAACAAAATAATTGTTGAGATGACCAGTCACTAAATATGAATAAATCCTTTTACCATTTTTGTTCATGAAACAACTGTCTATGATGTCAAAGAGTGTAGTGTTTAATTTATCGTGAGGTATGGTCGTGTAAAAAGTTGTAAAATCATACATTTTAATTTTGTGAATTCGAGAAAAGTGATTTCAAATTCAATAAAACTTCTGTAGAATTTTAAGAATCCACATTTGATTAACACCACTTCTGGCATATGTAGTGGCACATTACGTTTCTCATTCACAGCAGTTAATATTTTCGTAAGGAGCAAAGGTAGGGGCTTGGTAGAACATTTACTGGATCCAGCGATGTAGTCTTGTTTATAAGGGTTTTTGTGGAGTTTGGGGATCCAGTATAGGTACGGTAACTCATATTCATCCCCTTCATTGACTGGGATATTAAAATGTATTTAAAGCTGAAGCATGATTTTGAAGAATTTCATCATTTGAAAGGGCAGTTTGAGAATACGTGCGATTAATAAATGTGGAATTAATGCCAAGTTCATTTAGAATGCAGTTGTAACAATGAGCCTTACAAACAAATATGATGTTGTTGCTAGCTTTGTCAGCTGGAACCAAAACATATCCCTCATGTAACCTACCCAACTCTTTTATCACTTCTGATTTACTAAACACAGAAGGATATGTGGTACGCATTTTTGTTTGACATGTCTGATACGGGATTTTAATATTGCTCTTGTACTTTTTATCCATTCTGACAAGGTATCAAGTTCTTCTTTTTCAGATCTAGTCGATCGTCTGGCATAATATTCAACAGAATACATAATAGAGAGGACGTTCTGTCGCCAATGAAAAGACCGAGGTTCTCTGAATTTAGGACCTTTCAAAATAAGGGATTTTAGATCTTCAATTTTAAGTATATCAACATTACCAGTAATACCATGTCCAGCTGGACTATAGTTCAAGGAAGACGAAGAACAAGAACACGTCGATGGATTTAGTATAAAATGGTCTATATCTAGGCACTGTAAAGTTTGTAGTTAAAATGTTTGGATGCAGTAGTGGAAGTATATCTGTAAGAAATACAAGGTGTAGACTTGAACTTGAAATATTCTGGAATACAAGACTGAACTTTTTTATCACAAAGAATGTTGCTTATGTTGATGACATCAATTCCTTTGTCAGTAAATTTGAGTTTAAGGAACTGGCGGCTTGATTCGGAAGTAATATCATCCAAAACCCGCGGTGGTTTAAAGAGCCTGTGATGGGCAACATCCATAATCATAGAATTCAGTCTATATTCTGGAGTGCGAAAATCCACATATGAACTAGTTTTGGCTTCTTCAAATAACGTATTCAAAACTCTCAATGGAACAGAGTAAAGTTTTATGTGCAAATCTGATTTTCTGCAGTCTGATTTTCATTGATTGATTTAGACAGTATATTCTGAAGTCTTTTTGCAAAAATGAAAGCAATGATTTTGTAATCTGTGTTGGTCAAACTTATTGGTCTATATTTTTTAAATTCTCTTTTTCTCCCTTTTTATAGATAAGTGATATAACAGAAAGACGTGTGCATGAAAGTTTTTCTGTTTCAAAAATATCCTTAAGGGTTTTATAAAACAAAGGTCCAAGCTGTTTCCAAAAATATTTATACAATTCACTTGGAAGACCATCTAATCCAGGCGAGTTTTTTTTATATTACTGACAACATCTTTACATTCTTGATATGTAGGAAATGTGTCTAATAATATTTTATCTTCGTTATCTTATTTTGGAAGATTATCTATTGTAGATAAATATTGTTCGATTTTCTCGTCTGAAATATTTTTGCTTGAATAAAGTCCATCATTAAAGGAATACATTTCACCCATTATAAAATTTGTTTTGTTTAATGTCCTTCCGTCTTGCAATTTCAGCTCTTTAATTATGTCTGATGATTGATTGTGTTTTTCAAGGCTTAAAAAGTATTTAAAATTTTTTCTTCCCTTTCAATCCATTTTACTTTTCATCTTATTTGAGAACATTTAGATTTTGTATCATAAATATTATCTAATTCCGTCTTTAACGACTTTAAACGTTTACAGTCAAATTCATATGTTTCCCACTCTCTATTTCATCTATTTCATGTTCAATAATTTTTTTTAAATTGATTTTTGTTCATGTTTTGCAAATCAATGGAGAAGTCTTTTATTTTACTTTTAACCAATTCCCATGCCGTTATAGGACTTAGAGATGAATCCATATTGTCAATAATATCGATTATTCCTTTTTTATATTTTTCATTTTTTAGATAGGAAACATTTAACTTCCAATATCTCGAACCTCTTTGGTTTTGTTGATATTAAATCTAAATTTTAACAATATATGATCAGTCATACGATTTCCATTTGAGTGAGTACCTGGGATTTTCCTAATTTTGATACTATTTAATGTATAGCAAAATGATTTGTTTATAAAAACATAGTCTATGCGACGTTTTGGGGTCATTCTTAGCATCACACCATGTATAACCTAACATTCCTGGACAAAATTTTGTCCACATATCATCTACATAAGAGTTCCCTACTAAATCGTGTAAATAACGTATACGTTTGTCTGTGTTATTATTTAGTTGAGAATTAAAATCCCCACACAGTATAATATTTTCATCAAGTGAATTCCTTGATATGAAAGTTTTGAGTTTTTGGAAAAATTTACACCTCTTTTGCACATCATTTGGAGCATAGACATTTACAATTGTAAAGATTAATTAGAATTCTTCCCCCATCATCACATTTTCTAACATTAATAATATTAGCTTTAATTTTTTCACTAAAACGTACAGACACACCTCTACTGAATGTTGAGTCACTGTAAGCATGAAAAGCTTTACCTTTCCAAGTCAAATTATATAATGATTCGTTTTTCTCTATAAAATGTGTTCCTTGAAGTTAGATCATATATGTTTTACTTTCTCTTAACCCTGAAAATATTTTGTGCCTTTTTTTCGGGAGTATTTAACCCCTTACGTTAACTGACAGAAAATCTAGCTTATCCATATTTAATATATCATCTTATTTTCTAATTTCATACAGTGAACATAAAGATACCCTTTCAATCCATTGTTCAAAAATCAGGATCCGATGACGTTCAGGGTCCTGTAAAACAAAATTGTCTCTATCAATTCATAGTTAACGTTTAGCGTTTAACCGTTACCCGCCTCATCTGAGTTAGATTCCGAGGACGCATCAAAGCCTTATATATTTTCTGAGTCAGATTGATTGTGTAAGGTTCGAAACATCTCCGTAATATTTTTGTTTATCGTTTACCTTGTTTTTGTTTTTGGCTGACTACTCTAGTCATTTTTTTTCCTTTTCCGAATTTATTATTATTATTTATTTTTTTTTGCTAATTTTGTTGACAATTTTCCCGAGAAGATTTTGACCAGGCCAGGACTCTATTTAGTGTTTTCCGTACCTTGCTTATCCAACCCTGTGCCCCACGTATCATTGAAAGTGGATTCCGCGAAGACGGTGTGTTTTTTACACCCGTATTTTTTCTCGGAACATTGGCACTTGGACGCATTTATTTTCAACAATTTCGATCATGACATTTTCTCTAGTGTCAATCCACTAATTATTAGGCTTAATTTTTGTCCCCCAAACCGTGTTGCGTACAAAGCGTCTTTGGATTCTTGTATAGGTTTTTCAAATTCCAGGTCACCGCATCTGACAACTTTTGCATATTGGAAGGTGTGTTCCGCTGATTTATGAATCACCCCATAGATTTTAAGCTCACAAGGAAAGAAGTTAGATAATACATTGTCTTCTCTATTGAAGGCAATGGCCGTAACTTGAGTCTCGTATGACGGACAGCTCTGATGACCAGGACTATGACCCTCTAGTTTGCACACTTTGCAACGAGGTGCATTTTTGCAGAACCTTCTGACATAATCTGTGGCCCAACATTGCGTGCAAATCATTTTGCGCTGAGATTTTAGTTGACCGTAGTGTAATATTTGGCACCGCAAGCCCGCGCAGTAGTAGTTTACTCTTGGAAGATACTTTCCTTCACGCAAGGGTTCTATATACATAAACCGATTGCAGTTCCAAACACTTGTCATTCTACCTGTTATAGGGTAATGAATTTTCTCATTAATGACTTGAAGAATATGGATTTGTGTCGAAGAAAGCAATAGAAATATTTTGGATGTGAATCCCTTCTGTCAATAACGACTTGTACGGTCGCTAATGTATATTCGCCATAAGTTTCGGTCTAGTTATAGGCAGTGCAATGAATCTCCGACAACTTTTGAGAGACAATCCATTAAATCATAGTCTGTTAATCTATCACTATCTGAACACTGACCGGTCGCGGTAGCTCAATGGTTAGAGCATTCGCTTCGTAACCGGGAGGTCATGTATTGAGTTCGAACCCCTCTCGTGCCATGGCCTCGTCAAACCTAAGACGAAAAATAGGTAGTGATTGCTCATTCGCCAAACGTTCGGCATTTAGAAGTGAGAACCACGGGTCTTTCGGATATGACCTTAAAAACGGATGTCCCGTGTCACAGTAGGCGTTGGCACGTTAAAGAACTCTCACTGCTACGGCCCTGAGCGCTAAGTATAGGTCTAAATTTGAGGTATTTCACCTACAGCTGGTGACGTCTCAATATGAGTGAAAAATTCTCGACGGGACGTAAAACAAATAAACAATCAAAACAATCAATCTATAGTTCCTATAGATATACTTCTACTATTGCATCCAAACTTTACAATACCCAAATGAAAGATAAACAAACAAAACACAAAACAAACAAACGAAAACATTAATCTCTTTACATCGCCCACATAAAGATAATCTTATCAATAATCCGAGTACTTGTTTCAGGGTTTTTTTTCCAAATATAATCCTGCTGGGTATGTTATTACCAGTGATGTTCAAATAGGTCCAAAATGAAGATTTTAAAAAGTCCTAAATTCAGAGAGATCTGGTATCTAAATTGGCTTCAAAACTTCAAAACTTCGTCTCTATTATGAATTCTTTCGTAGGTAATGTCAGACGATGGGCTAAATATGAAAAAAGAACTTGATTCTACGTGAAAAAAATCTTTGAACAATAATCATTTTCATTCATATTCCATTCGATATATCCCAGTGAACTTGAGGTGAAAGACACCATAGAGTCTTCCACATCTGCTTTGTATTTAGATATTTTATTAAAGATACATGTTAACGACAAACTAACAACTCAACAGTATGACAAACGAGATAACTTCAGCTTCGTAATCGTCAATTTCCCATAACAATATTCCAGTATCACCTGCATGTGGTGTTTATGTCTCTCAACTGTTTCGATACACAAAGCCTGTTTTGTGTATGATAAGTTTTTTAACCGAAGCAGGCTACTGACATCGGCTACTGTCATCGGATGACACCATCATGTTGAATGGGTTCCAAAAGTCTTTTTTACAAATTTCATGGTCATCATAACGATTTAATTTACCAATACACGCTGTCATATGGACAAATGTTGTCTGACATATTTCATACCAATTGGTACGCCATTTCATTACACGCTGAAATTGAGGCCGTTCTGAACACACTGATTTTGACTGCAGATTACTCCGTTTACTTCAATAAGATATAGGGCTCACGGCGGGTGTGACCGGTCGACATGGGATGCTTACTCCCCCTAGGCACCTGACCCCACGTCTGGTATGACCAGGGGTCCGTGTTTGTCCATCTCTCTGATTTGCATTTTCTCTAGTAATTACGAGATTGAATACTGTTAATCATCGTAGCCTTTTTATGATTATGTTTTGCGTTTGGCGCGGTTATGTTACGAGCGGAGCTCGGACTCACAAAATCCCGATTTGCTTCGTAATATAGGTGGTGACTAAATTATATGCGGACAACAACTTCAAAAGCAAAACTATGTACCGCGGCCATTCATGGCGTTGGCATCAAAATGAAAGCACAAGGTGTATTTAATTTTAATGATCACAATATTTATTCTCTTATAATTTACAACGATCACAACATCTTAAAACTTTATGTTTGAGCTGCAAGAATTTGCATTGCCCCAAAACTTCAATGTTCTCGTGGGTATCATAAAAATCTTGAAAAGTTCCTTCTTCTTTCATTTTTATGACTCTCTAAACCATATCTTGAATTTCACCCTCGGTGCAGTTGCCCGAGAATGATAAATCATTGCGCCAAGATTCCTGTAACGGTCCCTCCAAATCATGGTGTCTGGGGTGATAGTCTTAGTAAGGTGTTGAATGTTGCCTGATCGTCAATCCAGCCTCAGTCAGCATCACCTTTATCTGATTGTGAGGTTTTAATGCTTCAAATGATCAGGAACCAAATGAACAAACCAGTGAGCCCCTGTCTGTTGTAGGGTACAAGTGGTAGCCGTTGGCAGTCCGCAAGGTTTTAACACTCGATAAAGTTCCTTCAATGATTTTGCCACATTTGGGTATGATTCTTCATCAGTACTGGTATCTAAGTAATGTAGTACCTAGATGATAAATTTACTTCGTAATGATAAATTTATCTAGTGATGATAACATTACCTGGTGAGAATAAATTTACCTGGGCAGAATAAATTTACCTGGTCAGGATATTTTTACCGAGAAATGACAAATTCATGAATATGATCGATTTTTTTGTGTTATACCGGTATTTGTTTTTGAATTACTTGAAATGCAGTAAATTAAGTCATCATCACAATCATCTCTCTCTCTCTCTCTCTCTCTCTCTCTCTCTCTCACACACACACACACACACACACACACACACACACTTGAAATAACAATACATCCCATTTTATTACTAGCTTTAATACCTTGAATGGATTTTATCAAAAACTACAAAAGGTCCATAGTCCACATCGCTCACCTGATTCACCTTGACCCATATTAAACATTTTCCCTATGTATTCGCATGTACTTTTTTACATCCTAATGTGCCTCCATACTACCCCTGGTGGCCATGATTTTAATATATTTGAATCTGCGCTATGTTAGAAATTTGTTACACAGCGATGAAATTGACTCATATTGTGAGTAATTTGAATGATGTAATAAGATATCTGCGAGTTTCAAAAATATAACGGAATTACAAAAGAAAAGATAACTGACTAACCAATGTATTCATATATGTACATCCAATGTTTTGACTTGCTGTGAGTGAAAAATCAGGCGAAGCTTAAACCAGGTGAAGCAGACGACATGGAAAGAGTTGCATGCCTGCTCTTCTTATAATCACTGATACTCGTAACGTAATTTTACTAATACGTGACAGAGACAGAAAATGAGATGTTTGGGTGTATTTATCTTTAATGCATATTTATAAAATATAAGTAGGAAAAAATTAGTGTGTCTATATCAGATAAGACAAAATAGAGTGATAAGGTTGGGAGTGGAATGATCATGATCCATGCCCCAAGTGCTTGTGGTAAATTTGAACTTTTCTGGCTTAGTTGTTCTTGAGAATATTTTTAAAGATTTTTGCCTATATTTTCGCATATAAAACTTTGATCCCCTACTGTGATCCCACCCTACCACCGGGGCCAGCATTTTAACTTGAATCTGCATTATGTCCGGAAACGTCCACGTAAAGTTTCCCCAGTTGTTCTTGAGAAAAATATTTTCAAATGATCCCACCCTATCTTTGTATTATTGTGATTATGTCCCCTTTGAAGAGACAAACCTCCCCTCACCAATGACCAGTCGAGGTAGCTCAGTGATTGGAGTGTTCGCTTCGTAATTGGAGGTCATGAGTTCGAATCCTGCTTGTGTCATGCCTGCATCACACCTAAGACGTAAATGTAGGTAGTGATTGCTCCTTCGCTAAACGCTCGGCATATAAATGGAGATTAACGGGTCTTTTGGATATGACCTTAACAACGAAGATCCAATATCACGGCAGGCGTTGGCACGTTAAACAAACATCACTGCTACGGTCCTGAGTACTAAGCATAGGTGTAAGATGCTTACTCCTACAAGGCACCTGATCCCACCTCTGGTATGATCAGGGGTTCGTGTTTGGCCATCCCTCTGATTTGTATTTTCTATAGGAATTACGAGATTGAATATTGTTATTTATCTTTGCCTTTTCATCTAGAATATCTATATTCTATAATTCATATACCAATATCTAGAATATATATATCTTTTAATTCGATCCCAGAACCAGCACCTAGAATATCTATATCCTGTAATTTAAAAAAAATCCAGTTTTTAGTATATCCATATCCCGTAATTAAAAAACCAGCATCTAGAATATTCGTATCCTGTAATTCAATCCCATAGTCATCTTCGCAACCCATGGGTTTTCGGTCCACTCCACTCTCCATAAATCCTTGGCAGATTACGATTCAAAAGCTGTGACTCGCAGTGTCGACACCTAGCAGGCATTCTATTTTTTCGGATCTTAGAGATTGGTGAACTACGATCCCTAAGCTTAATTGTATCTATACTTTCACTAAATGCATCTACAAGTCCAAAAATAGGAAAAGAATTGTGAAAGTTTATGCTTCAGAGAAGATTATGTGCTTATACCTGACAGTCCTGACAAACCAAACATTAAAATAAATGTGAAATGCGTGACAAATAATGCTGATACAAGTGATACATTTGCATGGCTTATTGAAACGCTTAATATGGACAACGAAAATATCCCTGTTCTATTATGTAACAGCATTAAAATATGTCCATTGCTTTACAGCATATTTGTTAGGAAATGCAGTTCATCTCTGTTACAGATGTCCCACAGCAAATCATCAGAACATGCAAAAGAAAAAAAATCGTAATGACATGGAGACAGAAGTCGGTAAAATTAGAGACCTTATCTGCATAAACACAGCTCTGATGGGAGTTAATTTTAAAGGACTGCATAATGTTGTTCATTATAGTCCACCACGGGATTTGGATACATTCACACAGCAGATGGGCAGAAAAGGAAGGGATAATGAATTTTCTAATGAACTCATCTTGTGCAAGAACCACAAGCGACATTTTGAAACAAATTGACCCGAAGTTTTATTATTGATTAACATAACTAATCAGTGCAGACGATGCATTCTGGGTAAAGCGTACAGTGCACATAATCACATATTTCAGCAGAAGCATAAATGTTCTGACGTGTGTGAGAAAACATGTGACTGCTCGGACTGTCCAAAGTTGACCCATCCGGCTTTCTTAGTATCTGAAACATCGTCCAGGACACAACTGAGAGTGAAGTTTGTGACAAACTGTACTAAAAGATAACTTGGAATTGTTGCAAGTAGCTCAAATGAAAAGGCCAAGATAACTAATAGTTACTAATAGTAACATGCCAGATTTGTTTGGTGATCATTCTGAGCTTAAACAGTATATCAATCAACTGCCGTAAAATATTTAGTTAATGATGTAATGGAATGTGCAACAGTTTGGTTGGATGACATTGCATATATATATATATATGTATATATATATATATATATATGTGTGTGTGTGTGTGTGTGTGTGTGTGTGTGTGTGTGTGTGTGTGTATTAGGGTTAACCGGATATTCGATCGAATGTCCGAGTATCGAAATGCTAAAATCGACATTCGGTTATTCGGAGGTTGATTTTTTTAATATCTACAAACATATATATTTGTTAAGAACATCGGTAATATAATTGAACTATGAATTTTCCATGTATACACAGTAATTATCGTCACCAGTAAATGACTGTTATCACCCGTGGCTGTGTAACTACCGTACCCAACTTCATACCGTTAATTATTTGTTTTCAGTGAACACCGTTTATGGCATGATTATGTTTTAAGTTGCTTAGTTAGTATATGTTAGCAAAATCGGACAGACAAAGCAATGCGGTCCACGCCCTACACTTCAAAAGTGTGGAAATATTTTAAAAGAACTGAAGATTTAAAAAAAACGATGAATGTTAGACTTTCCATTGACTCTCTTGAATTCGAAGAAGTTCCTCTAAAACAGGCTTCCATTTCTGCTAGTACTGAGTAACCCACGGAGGAATATTTGTCACCAGAAGCCACATATCATCGCATGCTCAATTTCCTGATCGAAGGGCCCGCCGACAAACGCGAGGAATCTCAAGTATCAGCAAACTTGCGTGAATATACATAGATAATCAAGGTCCGATCAGCTGGTGGAAGGACAATTCCACAAAATACCCTCGACTCTCTGCTCTGCCTCGACGCTATCTAGCGATCCCGGCAACGTCCGTTTCCTAAGAGAGGATATTTTCTTCCGCTGGAATAATCATGACTAAACTCTGTAACAGAGTGTCTCCTCTTGTGTTGATCAAATCACCTTCTTAAACAAGAACTATGTCAGTCATTTTTAATTATGTGTGCCTTATTGTTCTTTTTGTCTATTTGATTAATCACAAATTAAATTTAAAAAATCGGTTATTAATTTCATTGCGCTAGAGGTTTTGTTAATCATTAATCGATACGAAAAATACATCGATGGGGTAAATTTAACAGGCATCAATATAACACATTGTATTTGCATTTTTACTGAGTACCCGTATACTCAATGGGAAAATCGTCCGAGTAATCGATTTGGCACCTAAAATTGCTTATACTTGGGGTTTTTTTTTTTTACATGTGGGCCCCCCTTTTCGGAAATCCATATTGCAGAAGTTGCAATTCCATTTGCAAACGGTATTTAAAATATAACAACTGAACGGTATGTTTCAGGTTTCTGTTTTATTCACTGAAGAAAGTCTTGTCTGTTTACATAATACATTCTATAAATATTTTGTTGCATGATTTTATTATTAGTAGTATTTTCTTTCTGTTATGATGTCATTGCATAAGCAAGAAGCCAGGGAATACTAAAGTGGCCCAAAAACTTTTGAAGCGGTGACTGATTCATAAGAACGAAAAGTCTAATTACTTGACCGACTTACTGTCATCGAGACTTGAATGTCAAGTTTCTTAGTAGTGTCAGGTAAGGAATTACATTGGCAAATGTAAATATTCAAGTATTTTATACACGCTGTATTGTGCCATAACATAGGCCAGAAGTGATGTTAATCAAATGTGGATTCTAGAACATTCTAATGAACGTTTAGTGAATTTCAAATCACAAAACTTTTTTTTTCAAATTAAAAACATCAAAACGTGTGACTTTTCAACCCTTTACACAACCATTCCTCACGATAAATTAAAAATTAAATTTTTGACATCATAGACAGTTGCTTCTTCAACAAAAATGGAAAATAGGAAACATTCACATCTAATGATCAGTCATTCAAAACTTATTTTGTGAAACACCACTCTGACTCCACGCATAAGTACTCTGAAGTTGATATTCAAAAGATGCCGGAGGTTTTCATTAAC
Organism: Ostrea denselamellosa; assembly: GCA_024699665.1. Lineage (NCBI taxonomy): Eukaryota > Metazoa > Mollusca > Bivalvia > Ostreida > Ostreidae > Ostrea > Ostrea denselamellosa. Next base: position 1,000,676 of record JAMZEH010000011.1, read on the forward strand.
AATATTTTGAATAGTCTTTGATGATTTGGTCTTCCAAGAGTCTGTTGGATTTTCCATAAGCGCGAATTGTGCGCCTTTAGAAGCAAAATTAATTCAAATGTTTCTAATGAGAAGAACAAATTCCCTGCTGCCTTCAACTTGACATTTAGATATATCGATGACGCTTTATCTATCAACAATAATCATTTGTATTCATATGTTGATTCGATATATCCCATTCAAGTGGAAATAGAAGACAGTACAGTCTTCCACATCTGCTTCATATTTAGATATTTTATTGAATATAGATTGATTGTTTGTTGCTTTCCGCCACACACAACAATTTTTCGGTTATCTGGTGGCGTCCAGTTTTTATTGGTGGAGGAGAGAACCCAGATACAATGTACCTGGGAAGAGACCACCGACCTTCCGAAAATATTGAATATAGATGAGAACGGCCAACTAACGATTCAACTTTGACAAACGGGATGATTTCAGCTTCTCCATCGTCATCTTCCTATATTTATGTAGCAATAATCTATCACCACCTGCATATAGCATTTATGTCTCTCAACTGATTCGATACGCAAAAGCTTGTTCTGCATATGACCATTTTTTAAATTGATGCAGGCTACTGAAAAACAAGTTGATGTTACAGGGATGTCAACAGTCTCGTTTAAAGTCAGCATTTCGCAAATATTATGGTCTTGATAACGATTTAGTTTGCCAATCCAACAATCTGTCATTTGATCAAATATTGTTTGACGTGTTTCATACCAATTGTTAGGCCGTTCTTTACACACTAATTTAGACTACGGATTACTCCGTTTACCTGGTAAAGATACAGGGATTACGTTCGGTGTGACCGGTCGACAGGTGCTGCTTACTCTTCCTTGGCACCTGATTCCACCTTTGGTGTGTCCAGGAATCCGTTTTTACTCAGCTCCTTATTTTGTCTTCCCTATAGGAGTTGTGAGATTGATCACTGTTCGTTATCTTCACCTTTTCATTAATTTTTTGTTGTTGTTGTTGTTTCTTTTTTGATTTTTTTTTTGTTTGTTTTGTTTTTTTGTTTTGTTTTGTTTCTTTTTATTTTTGTCTTGTTTTGTTTTCTTTTTGTTTCGTTTTGTTGGTTTTTTTTTATTATTATTATTTTTGTTTGTTTTGTTTTGTTTCTTTTTATTTTTTCTTGTTTTGTTTTGTTTTTTTGTTTTTTGTTTTGTTTTTTTTTTTTGTTTTTTTTTTTATTTTATTTTTTTTGTTTTGTTTCTTTTTTCTTTTTATTTTTGTCTTGTTTTTTTTGTTGTTTTTTGTTTTGTTTTTTTCTTTTGTTACTTTTTTCTTTTTAATTTTGTCTTGTTTTGTTTTGTTTTGTTTTTTGTTTTGTTTTGTTTTGTTTTGTTTTGTTTTGTTTTGTTTTGTTTTGTTTTTTTTTTTTTTTTTGTTTTTTTTTTTTGAAAGTCTATTAAATCCACACATCAAGAACAAATGAATATTACCAGAAATTCTATATATCCAGGTAAATAGGAACTCATTTTCCCACCACAGAGAGTCGGCAATCCCTCTTGTTAACGTTTTGGGATCCAGCGACTAACATGAAAAATATTTGCAGAATTTCATTGACGCAAACGTCTGTTAACGATCTCGATATCTGCAAAAGTCTACACGACATAGACTTGGCTAAATTGGGAGTTACTACTAACGGTTGGGTGTAATTTTTCTTCAATAAAGAGTAAACCGTACCTCATCGGAGGACCAGAAGACATCAGTTAAATCTGTATTTTTAAGCACCCATGTGGGCAAAGAAAGATGGAAAGAAATGTCAGAATTCTTTCAGATGTTGCATAATGGAGATTTTATCCGGCGAAAGTTTCAAGTCAAGCTTAAGAATTCTGTAAATTGATGGTTCCATTAGTTCCCTTAATATTTCCCTAATTTATTTCTGTAGTGTTTCTTGGATACACGTAATTTGATTTGCTTGATCACTGTACTCATCTGACCTTCCTGTCCTTGGCCTTCCAGACATTTCTATTCTTCTGTCATCGGTAGTTTCATACTATTCAAACTCTGACACGAGGCGAAATATCTGCTCCCTGGATAAACAATGGACATCAAGATACTTGTTTTTGAGGAGCCTATTCAATAGTGTTCGTGATTTGCCATGTTTAAAGTACAGTTTTACGACTTCAATATAAATATTTTTCATGTCATGAAAAGGTGAAGATAACGAGCAGTAATCAATCTCCTAACACTTGTATGAAATACAAAGTAGAACGTTGGGCAAAGAAGGACCCCTAGATATACAAGAGGAAGGATCAGGTGCCTATGAGGAGTAAGCATCCCTTGTCGACCAGTCACACCTGTCATGAGCCCCATATCTTGATCAGGTAAACTGGAACGATCCGTAGTCAGAATCAATGTGCCCAGATCGGCCTAACAACTGGTATAAAACACGTTGAACAGACTTTGACCTAATGACTTTAAACGAGACCATCGAAACTTCTGTAACATCAACATGTTTGTCAGTAGCCTACCTCGATTTAAAAACTGATCATATGAAGAGCAAGCTCTTGATTATCGAATCAACTGAGAGATATAAACAGCATATGCAAGTGGAATATGGGAAGTTGACGATAGAGAAGCTGAAATCATCCTGCTTATCATGAAGTTGAGTAGTTAATTTGCTGTTAATATCTATTTTCAATAAAATGCCTGTGTACGAAGCAGATGTAGGACTCTGTGGTGTCTCACTGGGATATATCAAATCGACATATGAATGAAAATGATTACTGTTAATAGATAAATACGTCGACCTAATGACAAGTTGAAAGCTTTTGAATAAATTCTGCCTCATAAGGATATGAAAACAGGTCAGTGAAAGGCCCATGGGAATTTCAACAGACTGTTGGAGACCTTTTCTCTAATGTTGCTAATGAGGAACTCCAACGTCTTTTTAATTTCATCTTCAGACTACTTTTGAATGGAATCAGAGTCATTTTATCAAAGTAAATTTTTGGATGACTGATCACTAGATATGAGTATTTCCTTTTTTCATTTTATTTTGTTAAAGAAGCAACTTCCTGATGTCTAATGATCTACTCTTTAATTGATCGTGAGGAAAAGTGTAAAGTCTTGAAAAGTCATACATTTTGATGTTGATTTAAGAAACGTTTTGCAATTTCAAATTTATTAAAATTTCTTAATTTTTTTTTTAATCCACATTTGATTTACACTACCTCTGGCATATGTTGTGGAATAATACGTTTTAAGTTTCTCCTTCATAGCTGTTAATATTTTGGTAAGAAGCAAAGATAGGGGCTTGGTAGAACATTTACTGGATCCAGCAATGTATTTTTGTAATGATTTTTGTGAAGTTTTTGTGAAGTTTAGGAATACAGTAAAAGTCATCCACCATCACAAAACCAAAACCCAAAACAAAAACAAACAAAACAAAAACAAAAAAGCAAACAAACAAAACCCTGATTTTTTCATTTCTCTTATGGTGTCGTCAGAGACATACGTCCAAAGACATACGTAAAATAAATGTGACATCCGACATTTTTGTGCTCATATTAAAGCAAAAGCTGACAGGTTGCACTTCTTGTTTTGTGATAATCTTAATGTGTGCAAAGTTAGGGTCATTCAAAGTCGGGACATGTTTTTGAAACACATGCACACACGGATATTATATGTACGTTTTCACCTTCCCACACAACGATTAATGATTTTAGTAACAAATTATGAACATGACAGTCGGTACTGAAATATGGCAGCGGTTTTTGGTGGGTGTTTGCTGCAATTATATCTTATTACTATCACATAATTTCCCATGTTCCCGTGGCATTTTAAGTTGATAAGAAATAAAATTATGTATTGTGTGCTTTCAAGCTAACGTTTTACATTGCAGTGTCCGTGTAAATATAATTCTCATTTAGTTTGAATAGCGGCACGTAATACTCAGTTGCCATTATAATAATTTCTTATTTAGATGCTCCTCCCAGTAAAATTCTCCATGAACGATTTCAGGATATATGCATCAGACCCCGTACCCTTTCGTCAGAGTTAGGGTTACGTTTTACAGACTTCACTGTAATCCGTGATGTTGCTCATTCTGAAATAGATTATTCCTGAAAAGATAATACAAATCCATATTCAATGCACAAACATGTATCTTGGATGAGAATGAGAGGGGACGTATATTACGCTTACAATAGTTTTATAATTAACAGCGAGTGAATTTTATAATGCAAATGCATACCCGTAACTACGTTTTAGAAATATAAGAAATGCTGACTCGTTTGAAGTGTTATAGCAGCTTGGACAGCTAAAGGTTGTTTGTTAATATGAAAAAATGGGTTACTCTCTCTCTCTCTCTCTCTCTCTCTCTCTCTCTGTCTGTCTCTCTCTCTAGTGAAAGCATATTCAATGAACACCGCCAATGTACAAAATATTATAATATGTAGGGTTAGGGTTATGCTTAGTTAAAGTTAACCCTAACCCTTACAATAGTTTTAGAATTGACCTAATTCCTGACTTTCGCTACCCTATTCACTTACCTTTTGGTTTTGCACTTTTGTTTCCAGATTATGTAACGCTAGAATAGAACCTTTATGGTACGCAAGTGACGTCTGAAGTGTATATTCTTCGCATCGCAAACAGAGTCATGGTCTCCTGGAGTCCCTCGCCATTTGACGGCAGATTTTGTGATGGTAAATCACTCTGCTATGTTTCATAGAAAGGATGGTAAAAACAAATATTCTTACCAGCATATACGATAATATTGCTCAGGAATTTTCTGAATTATCGAATCCTGAATTCCTCATGAAACTATTATAAAATACGGTTGTACCAAATAAAGCAATTTTCTATGTCAGCAAAAGTAAAAGTACCCCCTTCCTAATACCGTGAAATACTTGACTTTCGAGATACGGATCTACTTTGACTTTTATCGCGCGCTGAAAATAATTGTAGGGCAAGTCACTTTCGGAAATATTACAATGTAACAGCTACGTAAACAAAATTGGAAGACGTTATCTTTCCAAGAAAGGAATAACTACATTAACCATTCATAGAAAAACGCATTTGATTTAATTATGCGAGTTGGCGAGGGAAATAATCTCAAGAACGTAGAAATGAAAGACAATTATGCCGACAAGAATAAGGATTCTCTAAAACTTCACGCCTTGCATCCTAAGATAAACATCTAAATACACTTTTTTTTCCCTATCACCCAGGTACAGTGCACCAGTAATGAATTATAGTGTCAGTGTTCTTTCTTTTATTAGGAATGTGTATAATTCTTAACGAACCGTCTGCTAGTGAAATATTGGTACCGATGTCAACTTTGCCCTACAATTATTTGACACCAGAAGCGGTGTCAATCAGATGTGGATTCTCAAAAATTCTAAAGAACTTTTGGAAAATCTAACGTCTCAGGATTTTTCTAAAATTGATAGTATCAAAACGTATGATTTCTTCACACTTTATGGAACAATTCCTCACGATAAATTAAAATCTAGACTTTTTCAGATAGTAGATAATTGCTTTTTGAACAAAAATGGCACTCGAAAATACAAATTTCTAGCGATTGAAAAACAAGTTACATATTTTGTTAGACACCACTCCGATAGCCCGCACAAGTACTCTGAAGCAGACACTAATTGTATGCTTGGCTTTCTTTTAGATAACATTTACGTAGTGTTTGGAAACCAAGTCTTCCAACAATCCATTGGCATTCCCATGGGCACTAATTGTGCTCCCTTATTGGTAGACTTATTTTTATATTCTTATGAAGAGGAAATTGCTCAGAAACTGTTACAGGATAAAAACAAAAAACTTGCTATGTCCTTCAACCATATATAGAGATATATCGATGACGTCTTATCAATCAACAAACATAATTTTCATAATTATGTCCATTTGATATATCCCGATGAAATCGAAATAAAGGACACTGCAGAATCTGATGTGTCTGTTTCATATTTGGATATTTTACTTAATATTGACTCTAATGGCAGACTGACAACTACATTATATGACAAGCATGGTGACTTCAACTTTGCAATCATCAACTTTCCATATCTATGTAGTAATATACCACTTTCGCCTGCTAACCCTGTGTGAATATCTCCCAGTTGATTCGATAAGCGAGAGCATGCCAAGCGTATGAGAATTTTTTAAAACGAGGTCAAATACTGACAAAAAAGTTGACGTTGCAGGGTTATAACGAATCTAGTTTGTAGTCATCATTTCGCAAATTTTACGGTCGCTGTAATGACCTTGTTTACGATTACAAAGTGTCTCTGGGACATATCTTGAATGATTTGTTTCATACCATTTATTAGACTGTCATTTTTCATACTAATTTTGACTACGGGTAATCCCGTATACTTAATTTCGACTAAGGGCTCATGGAGGGTGTGACCGGTCAGCAGAGGATGCTTACTCCTCCATGGTTCCTGATCCTACCTTAGCTTTGTCGGAGGTCCGTGTTGCCCTACACTCGAACTTGTATGTTTTTAGGATTTATGATTACGATTAACACATTGTTAACATTACCATTCGATATCACTATCAAGTGACTGCGATGTATAAACGTCAATTGTAATCGGTCGTTCCGGCACATCCCGAAATTACCGTATTACAGTCTAGATTTTGCCTCTGAAATATACCTGTTTAAAACGCTAGATTAGTGTCAAAATACGCCTGTATCCAGGAAATTACATCTAAGTGTGACCAATGAAAATCACCTAAACTTAATTGTACTTACCTCGCGTACTCCTCTTCGTATATACCATTATTAAGTTTGAAGTAATGAGCCAGTTAATGAAAATTGTATAATTGATATATCCCAGTGAACTTGAAATAAAGACACCACAGAATCTTCCACATCTGCTTCATATTTAGATATTCTATTGAAAATAGATGCTGACAGCAAATTAACAACCCAACTTTTTGACGAACGGGATGATTTCAATTTCTCCATTGTCAACTTCCTTATCTATGTAGCAATATTCTATTATCACCTGCATATGGTATTTATATCTCTCAACTGATTCGATATGCAAAGAATGATAATATGTTATAAAATTTAATTGTGAATTCCTTTATTCTATCGACCCTAAAGCGTACTACTTCACCATTTTACCCGTTCCGTTCCCCATGCCAAGAAATTCCTACTAAATTTTCCGGTGCAGAAAAGCTGTTATAAATCAGCGACCGCAATTAAGAGATAAGCGATGGCTATTAATGATCAGCATGTAATTTGGTTCTATTAAAATCAAAGAGTTTGCATGTTATTCAAACTGGACGGGTTCGATTCTGGCTCGCGCCGATATATGTGAGAAAGTTTGGCAGTTTACTTTCGGAAGGTCGGTGGTCTCTTCCCGGATACATTGTATCTGGGTTCTCTCCTCCACCTACAAAACCTGGACGCCACCAGATAACTGAACAATTGTTGAGTGTGGCGAAAAACAATAAACAATCAATCAATCAAACTGGACGGCATTTCTTGACATGGGTCAAAAACAGAGATTGTAAACCCGTGTGCTGGGTTCCAGGGGAGGATTTTGTAACATAGTTCGGAAGGGAAAGTTACATCCTATCGTTTGATAAAATTACAAAGGTCTGCATTTATTCTGTTTAATTTTATAGATCCTTAAATACACGACAAGCACAGGAATTTCATGGAAGTTTTTTCCGGATTTGCATACCTTCCGAAATAGACCGGAATAGGTTCCGCTAAATAGGCACAAACACAATCTAGGCGTCAAAAGACAGAGAAAACTCATAGAAGGTTCAAAAATCCCCGGCCATTGAAAGAGTGTGTATTGATACAGTAGTCTTACATACATGTAGTGAAAAGATATTTGCATTGTAGGGTTCAGTGTGTTAAAGAGGACAGGTTGACTAGAAGGTACCCGTGAAAAGCAGGTTACCCAAGATTTATTTGCCCCTGATCAGAAATAAGATTTTTACGTGTTTTAACTTACTGGTTAACATAATTTCATTAAATTTAATAACGTTAGATTAGGTCTTGTGTAGTATCTACTATGAAGGTATTCTTTTCTATTTTTTTAAAGCACTGCACTCTAATATATAATGGAATTCGTCTGCAATTTTTCATTCATTACACAATACACAAAATCTTTCATTATGTGACATACTAATCAATCTGCCAGTCTCTGCTGAAAGGCGGTGATTTGGGGTGCAAAATTTAAAAAGACTACTTCTAAAATTTTCAGGCAATTTTTTAAAATATTTTTGGAGTTTAAAGTATATCTTTAAAGTTCTGTACATTTTATCTTTAGATAAATTAAACGTATTGCTCGACTATTTTTGAATATATTGACGCTTAAGTCTTTGTTCGACAGCATTTGTTATCCATTTTTTACGTCTTGTTGTTGTCATATATTTGAAAGTCCAGACATATTTAAAATTCTATGAATACACCCAAAGCAGGTGTTTTTAACAGTACCGTTAAGATGTTTTGTATACAAAAAATTATAAAGAACACTTCCAATTTTAAAGTCATAATCTGGCAATAATAAGTTAGCCCAGTATGAAATTATTCTACTATACATATTAATATACATTGGGGAACAACCCGTTCCACCATAAATGAGGGTGTGGAGCTTTTCAGCTGAAAGATATGTTTCAGAAATTTTAAATGAATGCGCTCTAGAACTTGTAAATTTTCATATCCCCATATTTCGCATCTATAAATTAAAACTGGTAAAACGACTTTGTCAATCAGGTCAAACTGACTACTAGTTGGTAGATTAAGCATTATGGCTCCATACCTAGTTTTCTGGGCTTGTTCACATAAAAGTTTTTTAGCTTTACAAAAATAAAAATAAAAAATAAAAATAAAACTTATCTGGAAAATGCAGTATCAAGATATTTGAATTCTTTGACATTTTCTGTTGTAATAAAGGTGCCTTTTCATCAATGGATCCTTTTGAAAATATAAAAACAAATTATTTGTTATCGACATTAACATTCAACTAACCCTAACCCTAACATTCAATGTCCATTGTGTACAGTATATTAAAAATTCATTCAAAGCACACTGCAAACCATCCGCAGATTCCGCCTTTATAACTGTATCACCTGTATATAGCACAATTAAAAGTTTCCAGTACAAAATAAGTTCCTGTTCAACTGAATTAGTAACACTTTGTAGGCCAACTACGCCTTTCTCTTGCTAAAAATATTCAAGATCGTTAATGTGCAAAGCAAACAGAAAGGGAGATAAATTTTCGACCTGTCTTACTCCAACACTACAATTATAAATTTATCAGTTCGGAATAGTTATTTATGCTAAAACACCCCCTCCCTCTCTTTTTTCCTTGTTAATATGGCCGAGGTCCGAACGAGAAAAACAACATACGAGCAAAAAGCAAACAAACAACAGCATTTCCCTCTCCGATGAAAGTTACGAGAAAATGATTACATTTTAATCAAGGGCACGCTGGAAAGCATGACAGATTTAATATTAAAGAGCAGACAAGAATGACGATGAATGAAAGCAAAAAGATAACAATTCCCATTTACCCACTATTTTTATTTTTTATTGAATGCCTCGTATATTAGAATTTCAAGTATACAAAGATTAAAATCTGGTTTCTTTTTCTTCCACTCCTTTCACATTTGTATGATTTATTTTGTCATATATTTATTATATATTTTTATACTTGAATGACAAAAAATCAGCAGATAAACATGTATTATCAAGTCTTTATTATCAAGTTGTTTTGATGTAGGGCTGTTGTATGCGAAGCGAATAAAGTTATTCCTTTGATATATATATATATATATATATATATATATATATATATATATATATATATATGTCTGTCTGTATGTATGTGTGTGTGTGTGTTTACGATGGGTATTATTTGTATATCCAGTACAGGGAACCCCTGGCACGCGGGAAAATCCACGGAGATTGTACCCCAACTTATATTGTAATTTTCAATAAAAGATATAATGCTAATTACAAAAAGTGAATTCAAATCTTTAAAATATCTCAGTACCTATTTTAAGTACGAAGCTGTGCTAAACTAATTTTCGTTGTTTGTCCTATGCACTGAATAAAAACATGACTGTCTAATAGAGTACTTCTTGCGATTTTAGTATCCGACACGAGCTCTGGTGTTCCTTGAAGAGTCATTAGTAAACTCCGCTCTGTATGCTCCAGTTCCCAAAACCATGTACATACTCCACATGTTTTGGAATGATTTAAAAATTGTATATTTTATTTTTGTCGATTTTTATTTTATATTGGTTGTTTGTCCATATGATATACACTCATTGCAAATTAAGAACGGGGAAAACAAACTCTCCACAAACCAGGTTACCATCCAAAAATTACGAAAGCATGATGATCGGTTATGAATGAAAAGACGCTGCGTAAAACAGCAAATGTAGTATCTATGATTAGCCGTGAGCCAGTAGTTGGAATTAATTGCAGTTGTGCGTGACATTTTTTTCTCGTGATCAAAGGTTGCCCAAAGTTGTTTACACAGTACTTGCAAATGCCATTGGTTCTACTCCACAATAACGGAGGGAGGAAGGAAAAGGATTGGTTTCACAGGTCAACCTATCCGAGTGGGAGAGCCTGGGTAATAACTATATCGGAATTTTTCGCCCATATATTAGGAGTTTTCCCTTTATCTCCATCAAAGGCAAAAAAGTAAGAAGACTTTTTTTTTTTATTTTTCACTCGTTAATATGATTCTAATTGTTTTGTTCTAAAACATTAATCGATGAAAATAACGTTGGTAGATAATTTCTCATCTTGAACATAAGACGTTTTCGTTAATCAAGCTATTTGTGTTCAGGCCCCGGGGTCATAAAACAGATTTAATGTTAATTAATATTAAAGTTAAGACATTTCATTATCCTGGAGCCTGCGTAAATATCGATACGATTTTTCTTTTCTTTGATGGTGGTGATGTTAGCAGTTTATATCATTCAAGTTTCCCGAAACCTTAAAGACACTCATTCATGAGTTTCCTTTTATTATTATTATTCTATTTTTATCGTTTTTTCTTTTTTTTTCTTTTTTTTTCTTTCGTTCTTTTTTTTTTTTTTTTTTTTTTTTTTTTATTTTAATGATCAAACATCTGCTGTGTAATTTGTTTAAAAGGTTTCGCAAGATAAATTAAGATTACACATTACGACAGAAGCTCATTATAGAGAGTTTATTACTTTTTGTATAAACAAATATTAAGTAATGTTATTGTTCACAAAATTTTGGAAATCTATGATTATCGATTTGAAGTTTATGATAATATATCACATTTCAAAGTCAAATATGCCATTTAAAAGTTACATTTGTATCTGTACTAAACAGGATGCTATAAATTACAAAATTAACATATTAATTTGTAGACATAAACAAGGCTTGTTAACACAACACAGAGTTAAGGCTAAAATATTGCTTTTATCGATATCCTTGTATTAACAAGGTCCAAATTTTAGTTGTCAACTGTAGATGAGTTATATTTCTGGCCGGGGTGCACAACGTGCATCCTGCGTAGAGTATGGTGAAAGCAGAGCGGGCGGGTAGGCGGGGGGACGTCCTCATACAGGGTCCCTACTCTGTGTAGTCATCTCCTCACTCACCTCTAGCTTCACCATTCCCTCAACTTTACACAGTTGTGATGGACACATTGAAGATGTGACTTTTTGGAAGTGCTCATACATTGTTCGAAAAATTTACATGGAGTTGAACTTCGTCATTTTTCAGCATTTGTTGGATAGACGGAACCTACTTTGTGTAATCAGCTCTTCTCACATATTTAGGCTGACATTCTCCCGGTCATTTCCATTCTTGAATCGATTTTTAATATTAACATAAAAAATATATATATCATTTAAAAACAGCCGCGAATCAGTTCCTTTAGGTATAAACAGCACACAACACGGCTACAACGTTAACGCTACAGAAGCACTAGATTTTGCTAAATAGTCCTAAATTTGTACAAAAACACCAGTTTATATACAGTTTCACCAAATTGTGTACAATAGCGCTAGATGCAGTTAGATGTAAGATATACAGTATGTATATTAATATAATCATCGCTGTATTTTTCAGTGAAGGCTTTTCGTTCATGGGTTCTGTTGGGCACAGTTGCCTGTGTTTATGCCGGGAGCTATGGCCAGGGATATAACAGTGGTCTAATTGTATACCCTCATTACCTATACCAGCACTACAAACCCGCTTATGTTCAGCTGCGGTATGTCCAGCAACCATTAATTGCCGTTGGGCAAGGTGGAAGTGGAAACCTTTTCTATGGGTCTGACACTGGTTCTGTTCTCCCACTTCTCCTACTGTGTAAGAATTCTCAACTTATGTTTTCCTTTCCTTTGATGTTAATGTATACCTGATATATGCATGTGCAATATATATATATATATATATATATATATATATATATATATATATATAAAGTCTCTTTTGCTGGAGCAAAATTTAAAAACAAACACTTTAAACACTTTTCTGAAATACTTCGACCGTGTCACCGGTCTTCAGTCGTGTTAAGAATTCAAAATATTCAAATCCTTTTCTAGAATACATTGTCAAGCGTTTTTCACGAATTTTTAAAAGTATCCATGTCAATGAAAAACATGTTCACGCACAATCATAAAAAGAAGCGGTTTGACGAGAAACCCACGTATTTAAAGATGCCATGATTACACGTATCACCACTGTTTGTTTACAATGTCATTTCAATAAAATAAAAGATAGAGAAGCATGCACCTGTAAATGTTTGCTTTGATATTGCTACATTTCCTTCCTCAGTCGCACTTCTGGGCTTTTTCGCTCCATTGGTGATTGCTTCATTGACTTCAAGCAACGAGGCAGTTTTAACTTCTATGGACTGAATCTAGCGTCTAGCGGTAAGTGTGTGTGTGTGTGTGTGTGTGTGTGTGTTGGGGGGGGGGGGTTAAACTGTCACATATTGATATTTGAAATCTTCTTTCATTACTTAATAAACCGTACATTGAGGTATTTTAAAATATTATGATACATGTAAAAATAATAATATATATACACAAAATAAGTATGACGAAAGTTTATAAATATTATTAGATATAGAACTACAATGCAATATTTCGGTTTGGTACATTTTCTTTTCAATATTGACATTGAGAACAGGCAAAGATTTGGTATGTTAATGTACCTGCTAAGGGAATTTGTGTATGGGTTTTATGTCTTCATCATTGCTTTTTTTTCCAGGAAGAAAAGGAAGCTACGTTGACTATCCGCTACAGACTATATCACAAATAACCTTTCAATCTTTTATTTGTCTGATTGTTCTATTTCATGATCACAATGTTTAACATTTACAGTGAATGTACATGTATAAGTTGAATTCAATGACCATAGTCATATGATTATAGTTCCAATGTTCTGACAAATACAAAGGAGTGATTGACTGCATAGTCCGAGTGAACGAAGATTTTGAAACAGTATGCATTACCAGCATTATCCGCAGTGTCTCAGTTGTTTCACTTGTACTGTCAGTCAAATAAAATACACTGTTTTAACATACCTTGGTTGTTGGTTGTAAATTGTTTAATATTTCACCCCTATGGAGACGTCCCGTTGTCGGTGTAGGGCTTATGCTCACCACTTACGGCCTTTGATTGATTGATTGATTATATATTGTTTAAAGTCCCTGTCGAGAATCTTTCACTCATATGGAGATGTCACCTGTCCTGGTGAAGGGCAGCAAAATCTAGGCTTGTGCTTATGGCCTTTGATTAGGGATGGATCTTTATTGTGCCACACCTGCTGTGTCACGAGACCTCGGTTTTTGCGATCTCATCTCTCTCTCTCTCTCTCTCTCTCTCTCTCTCTCGCTCTCTCTGTGTGTGTGTGTGTGTGTGTGTGTGTGTGTGTGTGTGTGTTTCTACCTTTAAGGAGGCGGAACACTCTGTAGAATTCTGATTTGTTTGCTTACTTATTTATTGTATACAACGTTTTATCATATATGAATTAATTTTTTATTTGATCTTTTGTAACCAGGGAGAAAGCTAACATAGGTTTATTCTACTGCCCAATGCCATTCAGCATTGAATAATATATTTTCTACACGGAAAAATATATACCATTTTATTTTGCTGCAGTTTTCCGTGTCTTGATATTTTTAATGCTTCATGTGATTTAAAAGCTTTAAAACTGAACTTTATGTAGTGTTTTACTTATGAACTGTTTTCCAGTACCTCATTTTTACTTTTACCGCCACAGTACTGTCTTACTGAAAAAATATTCATTTCAATTCAAACAGAGAGGTAAATAGTAGACATTTAGCTAAACAACTCGTCACATTCAAAGAACTCCATCACAAACAGTTATATTGTGGATTCTGTATGAAGTCATTATACACTAACGTGCAGATGACAGGATGCTGCTACAATCAGGGGCGAAATATCATAAAATTGTTTCGCAGGTAAAAGGACTTGCATTTCATATACATGGAATTTGTAAAATGGTTGAAATATTGCCCAAAAAAGCGTAAACAATATACAATTAATCAATGATGAAAGTTGAAGCATTCATCGCTAATCAGAGCTGTACGTTTTTACATGTACAGGTTAAATTCGATACACACTAACAAGTATAGTAATTGTGTAATTATACACTGTAGTATAACACGTAATATTTATCGGCGCAAAACACCTACAGGCGCTAGACGAGCACATTAACCTGTATATGCGTGCGCTATTTGTCCCGGGGTTCCTGTCTTATTTGTCGCGTTCTTTACTCTAAAACAAAAGGATAATGTTTTTAATACTAACAGAGTGTTTGTTATTAAGTGTCGAATTGAAGAGATGAAGTTTTTAAATTTATCATCTAAGCGCACATAACACTAATTACAAAAGTAGAACTCTTCAGTGTGTAGTGTACATTGTATATAAAGATTCCTCAAGGGTCATGTGTCCTGCTTTGTCACGAGCAATAATGGGCTTGAAACTTTTATCTTGAATAATAATGGGTTTGAAACCTTTATCGTGAATAGTAATGGGCTTGAAACCTTTATCGTGAATAGTAATGTGCTTGAAACCTTTATCTTGAATAGTAATGGGCTTGAAATCTTTATCTTGAACAATATTGAGCATAAAACAAGACTTGAGGAACTATACATTTCTGAGGAACAGAAGCATTCAAGGGGGACAACAAACGTGCATCAAGGGTTTTATATATTTTTATTTTTTTCAGATTACTTTCTACTAAAACTGCATTTTTGACAGAATAAGGCAAATTTGGAAGTTTTCAATTTCAAAATATTGTTGTACATATCTTCCATTTTTCATCCACATCAAATTTCTCTGGTGTATCATTCCTCTCTAAGGATAGATTTTCCGTACATTACAGCGCTCTGGCTTAGGGTTACATTGAAGGGCTCAAGATAGAGAAAAGTAATATTCATCCATGAGCATTAACGCTTGAAATTTAAATCCGTCCTTCTGTCTCGTTATGTTTAAATTTCCCATGTTTTGCCTTTGATATCTTTACAAATTGCAATGATGGTCATTTCTTCATGAATGCGATGCAGTTGTGAATAATCCACGTATGAATCTTGATAAATATAGTATGTCTATATTAATGGCTGTGAATTCCGACAGAAATGAAAGTAGAATGTAAATATATGGATAATAAATACATGAGGGTATGAACTATAAAACGCAGCCCGCCGCCACGAAGCGCGTTGCGCCGGCGTGAAGCGTCGCCTTGCATATATTAGCGCTCCTTTATATTTTTGAATCTTTAATTCGTTGCGTATTTCGAGCACACTTTTAACAAAATATGTAACTCAAACTTATTTTTATTTCAATTTCAATGGAATACACATTTCTCGTATATACAGTCGCCGGATAGCTGAAAAATTGCTCAGGCGACTATAAATAAAACAAACAAACAAACAAAAAAAACCCATTTCTCGTATAGATACCGTTCTTTTAATCACTGCTCACAGTAACTGTAGTGTACAACTCTGTCTGCTACAAAAAATTCTGCACCTTGCTAAGAAAAACTATCGAAGAAAACAGAAACAATGCACTTACAAATATGAAAGAATGACCAATTTGAATTTATGGATGATTATAGATATAATGTGGAGCGCCAAATTAACATAATCACAAATAATAATATATTTCCAGATATTTGCAGATATCATCAATTCAATTATTACACGCAATAATTGAACTGATGCACGCATACAAATCAATGAACGCGCTCATCAATTCAGCTGATGAGAGCAATAATTCATTGGATGCGCATATCAATTGTCGTCATCAGTTAAGCTGATGAGCGCATTCATGTAGTGGAATTAATGCTCGCAAATTTGATTTGAAGTTTGGTATTGATAATTTGACGATCTCCTGAATTCAATCGAAGGTTTCTTTATTCCTTTTCTGGGTATAGGGAATTAATGTGCGCATTAATTCTTTTAAAAGAGAGCAACATTTCAATTAAAGATATCATTAATTAATTGTGGATATGTTGAATTGAAATTATCTCTAATTAGATAGTTGCTCTCTCTAAAAGAATTATTACGCGCATCAATTGAATTAATGATATCAATAAAGAAGCACTACAGCTCATTTTCCACAATTTAGTCGAATGTTTTTTAAAACACGTATCGATAAAATAATAAAAATCATAACAATACTGACAATTTTGAACATTAGGAATACATTAATTTGCTCTCAACCGCGCTTTAAAAATCATACGGAATTCAACGGTTTCTTCATTCTGACTATGGCATTTTACATCACGTGATTCAGTATGACAACCTTATTTACAAATATCCCTTGAAAGGGTCCACACTTGCTTCTCAAGTATATGATTATTTCATGCTTCTTAATCACAGAAAACCTTTCATGTTACTTTTAAAGCCCTTCGTGTGTGTCTCGTAGCTAGAGGGTCATAGTGATATCCCCACGTAAATTCTAGTTTGCGTAAGAGTTGCCGTTCTATTTTAACCCTTTTTTCGTATAATCTTTCAAAAGTCTGGGTTTAGCCATTGTAAATTTCCTCTCACTGGATTGTTACCGTCCGTGTGCATGCGCCCAAATACCAAAAATGGAAGTCTCAATGTTATTTAAAAAGGGCCTTGAAAAACTATTAATATTTGCATTTAAATGAGAATTTTCAACTTTAGAAATGTGTTAGTTTTGCAAAGTTTATACATTCAACTATTCAACGAAATTAGAGAAAGCTCTGTGAAAATTGTCATTTTACGATTTTTTTTTTTTTTAGCAAAATGAGTTGTAGTGTCTCTTTAATTCATTTGAAGAGAGCAATAATTCAATTATTGCGCGCATTGATCGGGTTGATGTATGCACTAATTGAATTAGTGCTCTCTTCAACTGAATTGTAACACACCAATTCAATTTATTCGGAATTGAAGATTTCATTCATTATTTGAAGAGATCTTTAATTGAATAGTGCGCATCAAATAAATTGGTGCTATCTTCATATGATTTAAGATATTTTCAATTATTTGAGTTTGTTAATTTGGCTCTCCATAATTTAATGCATCGCTATTTGGCGAGCAATAATTAAATAGTACAGCAAAATTTCATCGTTTAACACTCGAGACTTTTCATTTTCAATCATAACGAACAAAAGTTTTGATTAATATTAATATGTAATATCAGACTACCTCACTACTGATAGCGTGTGGCAAAATCGGCCTGCCTGATGTAAATCAACACGATGCATACGTTATACAGTCTGTATTGTATACTAGTAGTTCTGTATAAAAAATGTCGAACAGGTTTCCAGTCTTCAAATGTACTAGGAGTACAAATTCCCTGTCCGTACAGTTACGTCCCATAAAACCTGACCCACAGAAATTTTAGGTACAAGATATTCGATCAGAGGAAACAAGTAATGTGATGACGTCCCATAAAACCTGACCCACAGAAAGTTTTAGGTACAAGATATTAGATCAGAGGAAACAAGTAATGTGATGACGTTTCCTACTGATATTCTCTCTCAAAAACATTTTTTCCACAATTCTAAAAAGGGTAATGAATAAACTTTTATAAGTGTTCCTATAGCTATCAAAGGTAGTACTGTATTAAAAAAAAACAAATATTGTATATAATATACTAAACATATAAGTGTATTCTCTCCTAATTAAACATTGTGAGGAAGTGCCTTCAGTGAAGAGATTCCGTCAAGAGAGAGAGAGAGAGAGAGAGAGAGAGAGAGAGAGAGAGAGAGAGAGAGAGAGAGAGAGAGAGAGAGAGTGATCCATACCAACAATCAGAGGGTCCATGCCTTGAAATGTAATTTTCAAGTCGCATAAGTAGAAAAGATTTTTTTTTTCGATAAATGTGCAACAAATTTGGTTTCACTGGAAAAATTGAATATCAAACGACTTAACTTTCTGGCTATATTGTGTCATTTATTTGAGAATTATCAGTTTTATGAATGGACAACAACAACAGATCGTTCACCCTCATTAAAAATAACTAGTTGTCCAATAGTGGTTGTTGGGTATTATCATCGTCCAATAAAGCCTGGCTGATTGCTGGTATAATGACGTAGTCATATTCATGAGGACCCCCGAGTGGTTAGTCCCAGGGCTTACCTCTCAGTACACAGTGCATTGAAGTGATCAGGATGGTTTCTGGTTATGTCATTCACGAAAAGGAATGTCTTGAAGATGTATAAAAGCAGTCGATACGAGAATTCTGTCATTGTGAAAGATTGCTCCATATAACAGGCAGTAAAAAGTAAGGAAAAACGTCAATATACTCCTTATCAAACCTTCTTACCTTTTTGTATGATTTTCAGACGTAAATTTTAAAGTTATTTGTACGTAGTTTTCTGTTATTTGACAGAGAAGATAGTTGTTTATAGACGTTCATTTAATATCCATATTATACTGTTCTTTGCAATATGTGTGGCTATGTAAAATTATCTATACTAACTGTTTTTTCTCTCTCTCTCTCTATCTCTCTCTCTCTCTCTCTCTCTCTCTCTCTCTCTCTCACACACACACACACACACACACACACACACATATTCGACTATTTTCTTTATACCCTTGAAGAAGTAAAGAAATTACCAGGATATAGTAAATCGGCTTAGTGATATTTTACTACTACTTGTGTGTATATATATATGTGTGATTTATCGCTGTTATTTCCAAAATAATTACAACTCTCAGACATAATATAGATTGGGGAAAACCTACCTGATCTCTGAGAAATGGCGAACACTTTTTTGTTGCTGTTGTTTATGTTGTTTATCAAGTGATTAGCTTCATTGATCAATATTTTTGCAGTGGATATTAGCTCAAACTAAATTAACCCTTTTCCCCTGAAAAATAACGTTTTTAACTATCGTATTTCAGTAATGGATTCACGAATTTTCAAGGGTGTGACCTTGGAAGTTTTCCGTCCCTAGAATATTGGGAGTCACAGTCCTTAAACGTTACTCTATATTAAATAACCTTTCTTGTAAACATTTATGTATAGCAACCCTCTTAACCCCACGTTAGACACACCACTGTACAGTGTATTCCATTTATGTATAGCAACCCTCTTAACCCCGCCTTAGACACACCACTGTACAGTGTATTCGATTTCAGTAACCTCCTTCCTGTCTTGTATTGCCATTCAAAAATTTAAATTTAAAATTCTGGATCTGTCGTTGGATTTACCAAAGTTTAAAAACTTTTAAATAAACAAACACAAATCATTTACTCGACTGCACAGTAAAATAATTGATGAAAACACTGAGATTCATGCGTATTGTTTATGTATATACAATGTGTGTAGATGTGTAGAGGGATTAACATTTTTAATGACACGATCTCATTTTTCTGACGTAGTGAAGGCTGTATTGGCTCTGTTGGTTGTCTTTGGTGCCGCATCCTGTGCTCTGGCTGGCAATTACGGGAGGGGCTTCCAATACAATCAATTTTACAGACCTCAAGTTGCAGGCTACCAGCAGCTTGGAGGCTACCAACAGCTTGGAGGCTACCAACAGCTTGGAGGCTACCGACAGGTTGCATACGGGTATCCAGGGGTTTACGGAGGAGCTGGACTCTCAGGGGGCTCGGACATGGGCTCTGTCTTACCTGTTCTCTTGATATGTAAGTATCTTACGATAACTTTATAACTTAAAGAAAGAAAAGTATATTTATCCGGTATGAGTAGTAATTGAAGTAGAAAAACATTTATTAATTGAAATGTGTTTAAATGTTTGAGATCTACATTTTAAATACACGGACTCTGATTAATACATTTCATTTCATTGCATCATATTGATGTGATAGTGATTTTGCTTTTTTATTATCTTGTTTTTATTTTCAGTCTTCTTGCTGGCATTCTTAGCTCCAGTGTTGATTGGTTCCTTGGTTTCTAGTAACGATGTTGTGTTTGGATCTAGCAAATAGAGACAAAACAGGTGGGGGACATGATTGTGTGTATTCGTAAAAATAAAAACACAATGAATTTGTCAGATGATAACCCAGGGGCCGAGAGATATTGTTGAAAAACAAAACACCAGCCCGAAGGTCGAGGGTTTTATTTTACAACACTAAATTACGAAATCGAGGGGGTATTCTTTGACAATTCCTACAACGAGGTAATTATTTCAGTTATACAACGGTAATGTTAGCAAGATTCACAAAGCACAGTTCTATAGGATATGTACAGCCACACTGCATATGACGTCAAGGCATAAAATCTCCAGTAAACCAAATGTTACAACAATGATGTTTGGTTGGTTTTCGTCCCGCTCGAGAATTTTTCACTCATGTGGAGAAATCACCATTGCAGGTGAAGGGCTGCGAAATTTAGGCCTATGAACTTTGATCGTGCTTAAGGCCTTTGAGCAGGGAGGAATCTTTATCGTGCCACACTTACTGTGACACGGGACCTCGGTTTTAGTGGTCTCATCAGAAAGACCACCCCGTTTAGTCGCCTCTCACGAAAAGGGTACTGAGGACTTATTCTAACGCGGATGGTTTTGACGTCTATTGGAAATTCAACACTGGCAGGCCGTGGTAGAATGAACATTATTGTATAAGTTAATTAATTGAAAAGCAAAGCAAAAATAAATGAATAAAAAAAGAAACAGGTACTACGCACACACACTTTCTTTTCTTTTTTACTCATGAAAAATGAAATACGACATGTATTGTAGCAAAAACTTTTGATATGCATTTTAACGAAGAAAATGTCTTGCACGTTCGACAATTATATTGATAAGTTATAAACCCTCTCTTCTTATCATTTCAGGAACATAAAGGAAAAGGGATTTTTTTTTCTTCTGTTTGCTGCCTGCGACACAATAAACGTTTGATATCAAGCTTCGTTTTGTTTTTCCTCCTCCGTGTTTTTTTAAAATTCAGATTTGATAATGATATATGTCATGCATTCATTATCAAGGGAGTTCCCTTTCCTTTAACTTAATTTTCTTATTTGTTATTTCTTAATGCTCTCACATGTATACAGCATAAGTCACACACACACACACACAGAGAGAGAGAGAGAGAGAGAGAGAGAGACATACATATACACCTATACATACTCATACATACATGCACACATACTTACACACATACACATCCATACATATAAATATAGCACATTTTATAATAACTCTCCTTGTTGCGACAGTAAATGCACTTGTACAGCCATATAATGTAAAAGTTGTTAATGGGAAAAGAAAGGGGGGGGGGGGGGGGGCTCAAAAAAAAGAAGGGAAAAGAAACGCAACAGCTAGCGCTCTATCGTAAGTAATAAACATCAACGAATAATAAATAACAACTATGTGTTTCGATACAAGTCTCAAACAAGAATATGATTTACATCATTATTTACAGTGCATCACATGTTTTGCCAATGCCTTTCATATTCCACAGGTCTGCAGCTTTGTAACAGTACCAGTAAAAAATGTTCTAAAACATTTCTACAGAAGATCATTTTGAT
The DNA here is from genome assembly GCA_024699665.1 of Ostrea denselamellosa. NCBI lineage: Eukaryota > Metazoa > Mollusca > Bivalvia > Ostreida > Ostreidae > Ostrea > Ostrea denselamellosa. Next base: position 1,022,630 of record JAMZEH010000011.1, read on the forward strand.
CATCAACATGTAATTTTGGAACAATTTTATATTTACTTCCAAAAATAAATTGTTTCATAGTATAATATTCTTGTTTTCGTATTTACCAATCTATCAAACTACTATGAATATTGAACTTGTCTAAAATCCATTAAGACCACACCAAAGGTCTTCTAACGATAAGTTGCTTTCCACAAAAAGGGATAAACGTAAAGCTGAAAGGGTTTGGAGGCGAACTAACCTAGAAACCGATCGTCAAATTTACAAAGAAAAGTGTCTCGACAATAGTATGCTTCTGTTCAAAAGTAAACAGGAATATTTTTCTATGAGGATAGTGGAATGTGGTAATGATACCAAAATGTTTATCAAACTTACAGAAAATCTTCTTGGTAATAAAAACAATGTTATTTTACCTATGGGGTTAGTGACCTTTCTTTCTCCAATGAATTCGGACAATATTTTATTGGTAAAATTCAAAATATCAGAGATACTCTACAATCTCAAAATGATACGAATGAGTATTTCCTCCGATGTGTTATCGGCGGATATTGAATTTACTGGCGATCCGCTAACAGAATTTTCTCCAACAAACCATGATAAAATTTGGAAACTTCTAAAGAGTTCGCCCTCTAAGACATGCGACATGGACCCTATCCCAACTTACCTGTTGAAGCAGTGTATAAAAAGTTTTGTTCCGATAGTGACATCTCTAGTAAATGCATCACTTTGCAACTCGTCAATGTCGAGCATCTTCAAACAAGCAACCATCCGTCCACTTTTGAAGAAGCCTGGCTTAGATAAGGAGTTGCTGAAGAACTATCATCCGGTATCTAATCTCCCTTTTGTGTCTAAAATTATTGAAAAAGTAGTGTCAGCAAGGATTGATGTGCACCTTAACGCAAATAACTTGATGGGTCTGAAACAGTCGGCTTACCGACCTGGCTATTCAACCGAAACTGCACTGTTGAAAATTCATCATGACATAGTTTCAGCTTTAGATCAAACTTGTAGTTGTATTCTTGTGATGTTGGATCTCTCAGCCGCATTAGATGTAATAGACCATCGAATTCTTTTCCAAAGAATGGAACAATCTTACGGTATTTCCGGGTCAGCTTTATCTTGGATTAAATCATATCTGAGCGGTAGACGTCAATGCGTAGCGATCGGCTCCGAATTATCCAAATCCCAGAACATGAAATTCGGTGTCCCGTAAGGTACTGTTCTCTGGCCTCGACTTTACTGCCTTTTCAGCAATCCCATTGGTCATATATGTGATTCTCATAATATGGATTATCATTGTTACATGGACGACAGTCAGATTTACATTATAGTTGAACTGAGCGATAACTGGGTCGATATTTCTGAAAGGCTCATGGTGTGTCTAACAGATACCCGCATCTGGATGAGTTCAAACTTACTAATACTCAATCAGAACAAAACAGGACTCATGGTATTTTTCCCAAAGTGCAATCGATCTAGGAACCCTGATTTCCAGATTTCATTCGAAAGAAACATTATTTCTGAGGTCGAGTAAGTCATTTACCATGGACAGACACTGTACAGCCGTTGCCAGATCTTGATATGCACATCCGTCAAATAGGTAGCATACGACCTTTCATCTCTGATGACGCATGCAAATTACTGGTTAACTCATTGGCAACCCATGGCCGCGTCAAACCTAAGACGAAAAATAGGTACTGATAGCTCCTTCGCCAAACGCTAGGCATTTAGAAGTGAGAATAACGGGTCTTTCGGATATGACCTTAAAATCGGAGGTCCCGTGTCACGGTAGGCATTGGCACGTTAAAGAACCCTCACTGCTACGACCCTGAGCACTAAGCATAGGTCTAAATTTGTGGTACTTCACTTACAGCTGGTGACGTCTCAATATGAGGGAAAACTTCTCGACGGGACGTAAAACAAACAATCAAACAATCAATCAACCATTGGTAACCGTCAGAATCGATTACGGGAATGCTTTGCTGCACGGTGTTAACAAACAATATACGGACAAACTTCAACGGGTACAAAACACTTCTGCCAGATTAGTAACGCGGACTAAAAAAACACGAACATATTACGCTTGTTCTTGTCAAACTACACTGGCTTCTAGTCTACTACCGTATACAGTACAAGATACTGATGTCTGTCTTTAAGTGCCTCAACAATCTGGCACCAGCATATCGGTCAGAACTTATTGTACCATACAAACCCGCCAGATCTCTTAGATCGGAATCTGCACAGCCGATAGATATGCCTGTAACCAAGACTAAGACATACGGAGAACGCAGGTTTGATAAAGCAGCGGCCACTCTATGGAACAGACTTACATCTAAAATCAGGAAGATTCAGAAAGTTGACTGTTTTAAAAAATATTTAAAAACCCAACTCTTTCGTCAGGTTTTTAATGTGTGATCTTTTTGATTTGAAGTATTTTATAATCAGTATTTTATATCAGTATTTTATGCAAAAAGTCGAAGAACGGTATCAAAAAGAAAGTTTTTTTCTAGCACATATTTCATATTTGATGATTTTTATAATATGAATTAATTTCTAATTTTCTCTAGCTTATTTCTTTCATAGTTTCAATTGTTCATTGTGTGATATTGATATCTGGCATTATTAAGTATTTTATGTATTCTGTATAATTTTCATTTGCATTTTAGTATAGTGTAAAGCGCTTTAGAGTATATTTAGATAGGGCGCTATATAAGCGCATTGTTATTATTACTACTACTTGAAAACATTCAACAAATAAGTGATCAATTGTTTCTATGTCACTTCTATAAAACGTACATACTGGAGAATCAATTAACGTTGATCTGAAAAGATAATAGTTTGTAGGGATAGTGCTGTGTAATATTTGGAACTGAAGCCAGTGAAGTTTAGATTCCCGAGTTATTTTGAAGGAAAGTTCAAATGTTTTTTTCCAGTCAGCCTCACTGAAGAATACAAGTGATTGGCTCTTCCTTTTTATTAATAAATATATTATATACATCCATACACTATGTCTTATGTTTATAGTATATAGAAATGAAATCTAGAATACTTGGTTCTCTTGTCTTTAGGTGTATTTATTTCAGTGATGCTTGTATTTTTCAGTCTTTCTAATGTAACTCTTTTAAGACCATTATATTCAATAAAATTTGTTTTTACCTTTAAATTTATTTAGTCATCAAAACTTAGGAAAAGGCCATCATTGTCAAAGAGATCATTTCTAAAGACAAAATCTCTATCAAAATAGTTTTTCCTGCAAATATACATGTATTCTTGGTTTATCAAAATTCGTGGATTATTCCATATCTGTTACAAAAACTTGTTTGTTGTCTTCTTTTATATTTATAAGTCTTATCCAGTTATCAAGAATTTCCTTCCCAAAAAATATTGCTTGATCTCTTAGATAGATTTAGAATGTAAAGGTGAAGATAACTAACAGTATTCCAACTCGTAATTCCTATAGAAAATACAAACCAGAGAGATGGGCAAACACGGACCCCTGGTCATACCAGAGGTGGGATAGTGTGCCTAGGATGAGTAAACATCCCCTGTCGACCAGTCACACCCACCATAAGCCCTACATCCCGATCAGGTAAACGGAGCAATCCGCAGTCTGAATCGGTGTGCTAAGAACGGCTCAACAATTTGTCTGAAACACGTCAGACAGCATTTGACATAATCGAAGGTTGTAATGGCAAACTAAATCGTTATAACAACCATAAAATTTATGACTATAGACGATATTGTACAAACCCCTGCAACATCAATTCTTTGTCAGTACCCTGTCTCGATCTAAAAACTGATCATATGCAGAACAAGCTCTTGCATATTGAATCAGTTGGGAGATATAAACACCATATACAGGTGAAGATGAGATATTACACTTAGATAAGGGAAGTTAACAATGGAGGAATTGAAATCATCCCATTTGTCATAAAGTTGAGTTGTTAGTTTGCGGCCAGCATCTATTTTCAGTAGAATATCTATGTACGAAGCAGATGTGGAAGACTCTATGGTGTCTTTTATATCAAGTTCAATGGGATATATCGAATCGACATATGAATGAAAATGATCATTGTTGATAGATAAAACGTCGTCGATATATCTAAGTGTCGAATTGAAAGCCAAATTAAGAGATTTTTTCTTCTCGTGTAGAAGCTTTGGAATGAATTCTGCCTCATAAGAATACAAAAATAGGTCAGCTAACAAAGGAGCACAATTTGTGCCCATGAGATTTCCAACAGACTGTTGGATGATCCGATCACCAAAGACTACGAAAATATTGTCAATGAGAAAGTCAAGAATCTTTTTAATATCAACTTCAGAGTACTTGTGCATGGAGTCAGAGTGGTATTTAATAAAGTAATATTTAGGATTACCGATCACTAGATATGAATATTTTCTTTTACGATTTTTGTTGACGAAGCAACTGTTTATGATGTCAAAACGCTTTGGCTTTAATTTATTGTGAGGTATGGTCCCGTAAAGTGTTGTAAAATCATACGTTTTAAAGTTGTTAATTTGAGACAAGTTTTGTGATTTCAAATTCATTAAAAGTTCTTTAGAATTTTTAAGAATCCACATTTGATTTACAACACTTCTGGCATATGTAGTGGCACAGTACGTTTGAAGTTTTTCCTTCACAGCAATTAATATTTTCGTGAAGAACAGAGATAGGGGCTTGGTAGAACATTTACTAGATCCAACAATGTATCTTTGTTTGTAAGGGATTTTGTGGAGTTTGGGGATCCAGTATAGATACGGTAGCCAGAATGTTATCAGAACACTTTATCCAAAGATTTTCAATATCTATTTTAGTTCACCTTCCAATAGTTTTATAGTTTTACCCAATTTGCTTCAGAGTGGATAAGCCTTCTGACTCAACTAGTTTTTAAAGCAAAGACGAAGTCCGTGTAGACTATCATTTTTGGACCTCCATAATTATAATCTTGAATTATAGTATTTTTTATATATTGTACATTTACTATTCAACGGGAAGTGATACATTCATTTTCAAAAATTCAGATTTAATATTTGATAGGGTAAAAATCAAGTGGTTTAGTTTAGGTATGATTTAATTACTGTTAATCTACCAATTGGTTTCCCTTAAAATCTTTGAAAGCGACTGATCGCGGTAGCCTTGTGATGAGGGAGCAGCTGTAAGACCGAGGTTCGATCCTCGGGTCAAACCCAAGTCGTTTAACATAGGTAGTGACGGCTCTTTCGCCAAGCACCTGACATTGAAGTGTAAATTTTTCAGATACGACAATAAAGATTCATTTATTTTATCGCACGGTTACTTCAGAAGTACGCATCATCTATTCAGTATATGTGCTATTTTTTTCTGGAGTGCTCAGGTTCTGGAGAGAGGGTAATTTTTACACATAGTTATGTGTATACAGATTAGAATTTGAGGAATTAGATAAGCAAATGATTATCATTTTAAGCATTGTCATCTTTTTTCATAACACAAAGAAATTAATACATGTTAATTTTCATTCATTCTAAGTCACGCTTTTGTCGACTTTTTCAAAATACGTCGTACATTATTTAAAATAACAAATTACGCAGAACTGAAATGTCTAATCAAATTCAGCGACATTACCATTATTACGCAAATATTACCCCCCAAAAAATCCCTAGTGCTGGATGTTCCGTTTGAAATTGGCATGTAAAATGTTTCACTCAGTGCATATGCACTACGCCGTGCTTTGCATGTGCACGACATAGAACGCTTGCTGCTGCGGCCTTAAGCGCCACGCACAGGTCATTTGTGACACTAATATAGTTCAATTAAGAAATAAGATATTTTTTAGTGTTATTGGGGTGTGAAATGAATGAAGTTGGTCATTTGATCAAATTCTATAACGCCAGAATTTGATTTGATCGCGTACCAACTTCATGTCATATCACTCAAAACGTGATATCTTATTTCTTATATTTACAATTGATTTAACTAAATAAATAATTGGGAACAATATCTTGGAGAATATAAAATATGAATATTTATGTTGGAAGGAATAGAAAAGATGAAACAAGTGTAAAGTAAAGATAATTTAGAGCAGAAGTCAACGCAATTGAAAACAAAAACGAAATAAACTATATCCACCTTATATGCCACTACTAAAGAAATTGACATTCAATTTTCCATAACATGAAGTTAGTCACGTGATCTGAACTTTTTCCTGCGTATGAATACAATAACCGCTTAAAAAGTATTTGCGTCAATTGTACTGTGGCTTCACAGAATGACAAAATAAATAAAACGCGTCAGAATATTTACACAGAGTTTATTTTATAAACAGGCAAGAATATCGTTAATGAATAAAACAGAAACATTAAACTTATCGTTTAGTTTTATCTTTCAAAAACACCGTCTACAACTAAAACGGCAACTTCAGAAGTATGGGGAATCCATACGATGTCTCTGATATTTACATTCTTGCAGAAGTATGGGGAATCTATACGATGTCTTTGATATTTACATTCTTGCAGAAGTATGGGGAATCCATACGATGTCTTTGATATTTACATTCTTGCAGAAGTATGGGGAATCCATACGATGTCTTTGATATTTACATTCTTGCAATCTAATATTAGATTCACTTTATAATGATGGTAGCCATCACCATGAATCTGGTTTCGAGCTCGAAAAATTGTTCAAGTCTGGGCACCGCTGCCAATCTTCATTTAAATCCTACAGCATAAATTTCTCGATAGAACAAAATGTCTCCTTTAGTTCATGTTTATTTTCTCCTATACACACAGGAAGTAAAAAAACACAACGTACCTGCAGCTGCACTTTTTCTAAATTTGTCAGTAAATTGCTATAACCACGAGTCCTAACGATGAGCATGCCGTTGTTCCAACCCAAAAACCTGATCTAGAGGTTAACGTCAAATTATCGAAATCTGTGTTCAGCAATTGCATTTACAACTATTTTTAGTAATGTCAGCGACTGTCGCCGTGTCTCCGTCACCGATTGACACCCCCTTGGGTCGTTAAAGGATTTGATCACATGATCAGTTTCATTTCATCTCCCAATAACACTGAAACAAATATATATATATATATATATATATATATATATATATATATATATACATCTTTCCAAGTCCAGGTTTGTGATCTAGCAAATTTCTGGTGGTGGGCCAGATACCCGTGAATTCTGAAGATGTGGACATATCGAATTGACCTCTAGTCAACAACAATCAATCAATCAATTATATCGAATTGAAGAAATCTGAGTAAATATTTGAATTGATGCTCTGTAAGTGGACAAATTATGCTGCACGTTAATAAATGATCATTCATTCAATTATTGCGTGAATAACAGATGATATTGTTCATTCAGTTATTTTACACGTTAATAAATATTATTCAATTTTTGCGTACATTGATAGATGATATTCATTCAATTACTTTACACATTAATAAATAACATTCATTCAGTAATTGCGTGCATTAATAGATACCATTCATTCCGTTATTGCGTGCATTAATAGATATACATTCAGTCAGTTATTGCGTGCATTAATAGATATACATTCAGTCAGTTATTGCGTGCATTAATAGATACCATTCATTCCGTTATTGCGTGCATTAATAGATATACATTCAGTCAGTAATTGCGTGCATTAATAGATACCATTCATTCCGTTATTGCGTGCATTAATAGATACCATTCATTCATTCCGTTATTGCGTGCATTAATAGATACCATTCATTCATTCCGTTATTGCGTGCATTAATAGATACCATTCATTCCGTTATTGCGTGCATTAATAGATATACATTCAGTCAGTTATTGCGTGCATTAATAGATATACATTCAGTCAGTTATTGCGTGCATTAATAGATATACATTCAGTCAGTTATTGCGTGCATTAATAGATACCATTCATTCATTCCGTTATTGCGTGCATTAATAGATATACATTCAGTCAGTTATTGCGTGCATTAATAGATATACATTCAATTATTGCGCACACTACTTTTCAAGCATTATGTACATGAATAGATATCATTCTTTCAATTATTGCACATATTAATATATATTATTCATCCATTCAATTATATTAATATATGATATCATTCATTCCATTTCTACTCGCATTAACAGCTCATCCATTCCATGCATGCATCGATAGATTACATACATCATGTAAACAGTGCGACGTTTAGCTCTGGGCACGGCAAAGTTCAGATTTTTTTCTACCCTTTATGATAGATTTAGTGAAAAATCAAAGCGCATGTGGTGGGATGTTTTTAGTAGCATGTCATGGTCCAAGGTTGGAATCACTCATTTTTCTAGAATAATAGATATCAGCCCCCAAAGACAATAAATCCTACAAGAGAATGACAGGGATTTAAATCTTACAAAACTCCTATCATAATCCTATGGGATAAAAAAATCCTAATATTCCAATAAATTTTCAATAGGATAATTGATACTATATAGTGTGTTTGGAAACTTCTATATATTACGTTAGTATGATAAAATGTTCCATGTATTTAATATTACATAAGAGTAATATCAAGTACATGGGATATTTTATCCTATCAACTTACTATAGTATTATGATAGGATTTTTGTAGGATTTAAAATCCTACCATTCTCCTTCAGGATTTTTGTCGTTGGAGGCTGATATCTATTATTGTACGAGGATGCGTAAGCCGAGCCTTGGACGATCACATACTGCTAAAATATCCCACCACATGCACTTCCATTTTTCTCTAAATTTTTATCATAAAGGGTAGGAAAAGTCTGGAATTTGTCGTGTCCCGAGTTAAATGTTGTACAGATTATACCAATCATTCAATCACTGCACACATTAATAGATGATACCATTCATTCAATTATTGCGTACTCTACTAGATATCCTTCATTGCATTATTGTGCGTAATAATAGAGATCATTCATTCGATTATTGCACACATTAATAGATATCATTTATTCAGTATCATTCATTCAATTATTGCGTGCGTTCGCTTCGTATCTGGGAGGTCGTGAGTTCGAGCCCCGCTCATGGCCGCGTCAAACCCAAGACGTAAACATAGGAAGAGGTTGCTTTTTTGCCAAACGCTCGGCATTTAGAATGAGAATCGCGGGTCTTTCGGATATAACCTTAAACAACGGAGGTCCCGTGTCACGGTAGGGGTCGGCACGTTCAAGAACTCTCACTGCTACCGCTCTGAGCGCTAAGCATAGGTCTAAATTTGTGGTACTTCACCTATAGCTGGTGACGTCTCGATATGAGTGAAAAATTCTCTACGGAACGTAAAACAAAGAAACAAACAACATTTCTAGACATCATTTACAGTAAAGATCAAAGGAATGCCGCAGTCATTATTCTACGATATACCCTCATACGCAATAACTTATTATGAGGAAATTGATGTACATCTCACTCACACATCAATTAAAGCGAAGCGTGGCTGTCCCATTAAATTCCCTACTGTCGCGCATCGTGTTGTATTTTACGATAGAAAAACAGAGTATTAATTTTTCATGGGGGGGGGGGGGGGGTTGTATTTCTAACGTACAAATACACAAAACTGGTCGTCTGCAAATTATCGATTTAGGTGTAAAACACACACACACAAAACAAAACACAGTGATGTACAGACAGGTTGAACCACTTCAAATAATGCGATATTTTACTATGAATTAGAGCGGGTGCACGTGATTAAATACCACCAGCCTGATCCTCTGTTCGCTCATGAATACATTGATGCCTTCTTAGTAACTCGCAAAATCAGGAGAGTGTTCAGGAACGAGTTATTGCGAAGGCTCATATAGACACTCCCGTCATTAATGAACCTAATCATTCAATGGCTGATAGCAATGAGGATCTCCCAACTGACGACAGCAGTACACAGGAAAATGAGAATTTTTTGTAACTCACTGTAAGCAAGATCTGTGGAAGCTTGAAAAGGTCCGAGTGGAAGAAACAAATGCTAAGCAGATGTTTTCTGTAGAGCTTTACAGAGTGGAAGAAATAAATGCTAAGCAGATGTTTTCTGTAGAGCTTTACAGAGTGGAAGAAATAAATGCTAAGCAGATGTTTTCTGTAGAGCTTTACAGAGTGGAAGAAATAAATGCTAAGCAGGTGTTTTCTGTAGAGCTTTACAGAGTGGAAGAAATAAATGCTAAGCAGATGTTTTCTGTAGAGCTTTACAGAGTGGAAGAAATAAATGCTAAGCAGATGTTTTCTGTAGAGCTTTACAGAAGTGCAACTTTATGCTTTAATCGTCGTTTATTCAAGAGCATGTGTATTTGTATTTCCACCCCCCCCCCCCCCCCCCCCCCCCCAAAAAAAAAGTCCCACCGTATCCACGTCTAAACACCAAACTTTTAAAAAATAAAATAAATAAATAATGTTTGGGCTTTAAACTTTTTTTCAATTTAATCCCTGTTAACTCGACATGGTAGCACATTAACAGACTTCTGTTCAATGTGTTTTTATCAAAGGGGTATCCATGTCAATTTGAGAGTTATTAAAGACCTTCTATCTCCACTATGGCATAAATCTGTCCCAAAGTGCATTTCTTAAATTTTGAACATATCGATTGATACAATCAAAAGGATCTCACATGATCCTCTCTATATGATGAAAACTAGCTGTTGCCAATTAGAAAATAAGATTTACAAAATGTCTTTAAAATTTTTTTTTAATATTAGTTCAGTATCTTACTAACTCAAATGTCATAAAATATTGATGAATAAATCAATTATATAAAATCATATACAGAGATGATGAGAATAAGCAAAAACAATGTAGGAACTAAAATTGTGTGGACCAATCAACACAAAATATGAAACAACATATGATAGACCTAACCCTGTACAATAGAGCTCTTAAACAGCCATAAAATTAAGTTGTTTGATAGGCATATATTCTTTCTCAAGACAGTGCCATTTTGCCACTTTTGAATGAGAGTTTTGGTTTGTTTTGTTTTGGGCTGGAGGCAAATCTTCATAAATAACAAACATGAATTCCAACAGAACCTCAACTTTGGGGATGAGATTGCATTTTGAACAAATAATTACCCTTGTTTTGCAATTTTAGGCTTGTACATGAAAGATTTGAATCACACAGATAAAAATTTGCAATATATAAACCTCGGACAACATCTTCACATTGGCAGACTGACAGCTTCTACCAGAATCTGAGAACAAAATTAAACAGACAGCACACTAAAATCATTATAATATCAAAGCATCTCAATCATTAAAATATCTTTTTTTAAAACAATCAACTTTTTCTTCAAAATATCAATAAATCAAAAATATAAAGAGCAAGGGATGTAGCCCTGGCAGTTTTATGCTCAGTATTTAACAAAATATATATGCTGATTTATTCTTCATGCAGTCAATATATTCAGAGTGAACAAAGCATGTATTTTTATTGTTCTGAAACATTGATGTACTGGAAGTGTGTCTGTGATATCACAATAAAGATCTAGATTCCAAATTGACATTTTCTGATTTGTTTTTATGAGTCAAAGTTTTGTAGAGAATATCATATATAGAGAGAGATAGTGTCTTCAAATTCTCAATGGAGAATAATATATTATATAGATATAAGAAATCTACAGTATACAAGAGAAATCAAACTATAGTCTAAAGCATTGTAAAAATAAAATGCACTGCCAGGGCACATGGTACACCTCTTCCGATTCATCATAACCAGATGAGTGTGCACGGGACATGACAATTTTGGTACAATAATGGACTTGCAAACATACATTATGTTATTCTGAATGGTTCACATAACAACAGAAATGATTTTCAGTTTATTACATATATGTATATTTAGATTTCTTTCACATGGTATGAATTACTTAACAATTTTGGGTTGTATAAAGGCCCCTAACTGGAGGTGTGTCATTTCCACAGCCTTCTTACATTATACTCATCAATTAATCTTGGCTCTCTTATCAAAATGACCTTTTGCAATTTCAACTGAATTTCTTGAAACACAATAGCTTTGATCATTATCCCCATGGAACAAATATGCATCTTGTAGTATAATGTTGCATACTTATGTTGTTATCGTTGGGAAAAATATTTTTATATCAATTGTTATAGTTATATAGCTATATTTTATGGGGGGGGGGGGGGGGGGGGGGTATTTCTTGATGTAATGATTTTCAATAAGGTTACTGCATTTAAAAAAAAATATTTGTTTTAATAGATACCTAGACATTTGAAAGTTTTAATGACCTAAATTTTTGCTGCAATTTACATTTTTCTACAGATGAACCAATTGACAAAGTTTGTTGATTCTAGGACCCAAATCTACAGTATACATGAGCCTAAAAAGGGTTATAACATACACTACTGTATCATTTTAACTGAAGGCCACAGTGACCTTAATATAGGGTGACACACCTTCTACGTAAGATGCATTCACTGACCAAATTCAATGATTCCAGGCCAAATAAGTGTCCAGTTATGAACTGGAATAGGTTTTCCCATATTTGGCTATATCACCCTAATCAAAGGTCACAATGACCTAACTTCAAAGTGTGACACATCGTTCACCCAAAATCGACTGACAATTCTAGATCTCCTCAATATATGAACTGAACAGACAAAAAAAGCTAACAGATGGATAGAAGATGTATAATAAGTCCAGTCTAAGATGGGCATATAACAATTTTAATCCAAATGACCAGGGCCTAAAATATAGGATTTGTTATTGTGTAAACCAGATGATAAAAATATAAAATATAATATTATAAAAAGTGCATTGTTTGTGTCAAAACAATAAAGATCATTAATAAAATATGTAAACAATATCCCATACTAAATCTGTACAATTGCACTGAAATATCTTTACACTCATCTGTAGTTGTTGAAACCAGGGTCATATTCAAAATCATAAGCAACTACTTGAGTCTTGCACAATACACGTCCAAAGCATCTCGGTGGTAGGGTTAGCATAAACTATCAAATTTAAGATAACAATTCTACTTAGCATTATTCACGAAATGTTTGAATTAGTCTAACATTGTTTTCTACAGACATTTACAAATATTTTCATTTGATCACTATTTGAGATAAAATTATAATTTTTGCCACTTTAAGTGTAGTTTTAGGAAAAATCTATAATAATAATAATAATAACATTTATACACACATATGTATCATATGTCAAAGAATATATACAAAATATGTAATATTCTGAAACTCATATCAAACTTATGACATCATAATAATAGAGTCGCATAATTAATGCCTTTTTGTTTGCTTTTTCAAATCACATTTTTAAGTTTTCAATGTTAAATTCTGCAAATGGTCATTAACTGCATATATTTCTTTGATCCACTTTATGATGTTGACTAATTATAAGTAGTGTAATTGTTCCAGAAATCTACAGACCTACATGTACTATGTTCATTAAGCAAGATAACTACCACTTAGAGGCTTGGTCAGAAACTATGACCCTGAATGCAGATATATATGATTTCTAAGACCAGAAATGCACATCCACCTCTTAGGGGCTAGGTTAGCTACCACGATGTTGAAGGAAGAGCTGAGTAAGTGCATTGGTCAGACGAGGCCAAAACCCTGGAATCCCTCATTGATAGCTATCAGAATGGATCTGTGCAGGTTCTCCATGGAGTCATAATCCGGCAAACACAGCTGGTTAAAACTGTAAAAGAATAACAAGAATATCAAGATGATCGTAATCTTCATATCTGAAATGATAATTACCGACCTTACATTGAACTTGATATCTGTATGTTGAGATTGTTATATCCTAAAACATTTCCTCCCTACTATGACTAGTTCATCAACAGGAACTTCACTAAGTTGTTGCTGATTAAGTCAAAGATATACCTTTTTTGTTAAAGTGATGAAAGCTGCTTGAATTATTACAATGTGCACACAGCAACAGACATTTCAGCTTTCGTTGGATCCACCATGAAAGATTTTGAATCCCCATCAACCACACACACATATTTTAAAGACTTAACTTGAAATATATGTTTGTGTTGAAATTATGAACTCCACCCTCTTTGGATATATTGTGATGAGTAGATAACTGAATTTCGAGAACACACCATTGGGATGGGGGTATTATTGAGAGATGGAAGGACAAGCAGAAATAAACAATGCAAATTCCACATGAATCGAAATTACATAATGCTGAACTATAGTGAAAAAGTGAAAAATAATTTAAATGTGAATTGTTTCATTCTACATGAATACATTGTAATGAAAAGTAGAGGACTGACATGTGAACTACTGTATGACAGAAAACTTACAAAGAGAGAGAGAGAGGTACCCCACCTAGCTGCTGATCTCTTGTTACTCAGCCAAGTAGAGGACTGACATGTGAGCTACTGTATGACAGAGAACTTGTCTAGCAGCACACTGCACATAAAGTGTACTTACCACTAGTGAGCTCCATAGAGAATTTGTCTTGCTTATACTTACCATGTGTGTGCTGTGGGTAGTGTGTTGTAGGTGGGAGCAAAAGAGATCTGAAATTTAGGATTGAGGTCAGCAAATCCCCCTGCAGGAAGCTGAGAACATCCAGTAGTGAACTGGAGCAAACGAGCCATTTGTTCTTCTGTGAAGCTGTCAACTACTGTCCAAAACCAGTCTAACACCTAATCACAAATCAGAAACAAGCACACCAATGTTGATAATCAACTACATGTACAGAGGTCAAAATGCAATATTCATACTGTAATATGGAATAACTAATATTTTGACAAGGCTTAGAGTGAGCGTAGTTGCAAAGTTACATATGAAGATTCTGAAATTTTTCCAAGGAAGTGGGTTCTGGCCCATTTTTTTTTATTGGTTCAATTGAAACTAGAAAGAAAAATTTAGCATTTTACATCTGGTAATGCATAAATATAGGCAGATATATTTATTTTCTACCAGGCTCAAGAAGTGGACTGGTGGGGGACTGCCACCATGTTTTGCATCACTAGGCATGCCAAGAACTTGATGTGGGCAAAGGCTATTTGCAGATGCGGAAAAAAAGATTTATATATTCTGTTCTATAAAATAAACTCCACCTTTAAATCTGTGGCTGTGTCAATTGTACACGTATCACAATAGCAATATCTGATGACATCCATTTTCCATTCTTGGTAGCAACTAATTCAATATCTAAATTTTATCTCCCCTGTATTCACAAGGAGGCTAATGGTTTTATACACCTAATCTAAAACCCTAAAAGAATCTCCCACATATTTTACATTAATTTTATTTGTTTAAAAGAACTAGAGTAAATCAAAGAGCCTTGTTACATATCATCTCACTATAACAAGTATCTGTGTGTAGATTATAAGTGCTTAAATGATCATGGATACTTGACATCCTTGCAGCTGATTTAGTAGAATATATGACTTATATGCTAAGTTGTAAATATCAATAAATGTGGAACATTTTAAAATATCTTGTAGTAGACAATCACCAGCTGGACAAAATAATTATTAAGGTCTTCCATTGAAACGAAGTACCTTATTGTTATTCTCAAGTTTTCCCTCTATTTTTAAGGTCTTCCGCTTCCAACAGAAGTCTTAAGTTTTTTCTCTATTATTAAGGTCTTCCGTTTCCAACAGATGTCTCAAGTTTCTCTCTATTATTAACATCTTCCATTTCCAACAGATGTCTTAAGTTTTTTCTCTATTATTAAGGTCTTCTGTTTCTAATTGATGACCTTATTGTTATTCTTAAATTTTTTCTCTATTATTATTCTTTTTTCTTTTTTAGACGGTCGTAATCAGAACAAATTATTACTGAAATGCACCACTGAAGTAAAAAATTCGGATGGTGTTATATATAAAGTTTGGATAATTGCTATATAAACAAAATTGGCAGAGCATGTCAACAAACAGTAATGTGCTGATAATTAGTAAACTGACAATGAATATTATAGTTTTAATTACTTAAAAATCCATATATTCCATAAACTGTTACAGTTTTATTATACAATTCTGGCACTAATTCAGCCATACATATGGTGTCTTTGGATTCACTTTTCCTGGGTGTGTATGTGTAGGGTCTTTTTGCGGGGACTGTGTGGAATTCTGGCACTAATTCAGCCATACATATGGTGTCTTTGGATTCACTTTTCCTGGGTGTGTATGTGTAGGGTCTTTTTGCGGGGACTGTGTGGAATTTCGGTGGACTCTGTAGTTTCAATATCCATTCTGGTGGCAGGTTCCATGGTTTAGGTTTTTCAGCAATTTCTTTTGGACTGTATGTGGTATAAATGAGAGTTTCATTGTATTCCGTTTGAGGATGAGATTTCTGGATGTAACGTTTTGTGTCTGTGTTCTGGAAGTAGGAATTGTGGCAAACACTGCAGTAACACTGTGTTACAATTGGATTGTGTATTTTCTTTGTGTGTCTCCTGTAATTCTGAGTGTTGGAAAATTGCCTGTCACATTCCTTGCAGTAGAGAGTTCTTTTAGTTGCCGGGTCAGTTCTTTTTATGTATTTCACATTAGCCATATTTCTGATTCAATCTGTGGGGGTGGATGGTTTGTAAGTAATATATAGAAGCTACCTCAGTTCTCAATCTAATGTTTGAGTTGTTAGTTTTTGCCAGAATTGTGATAGAGATGTTGTGTTTGGAATTTGATTGTGACAGTGATCTGATTTTTATTTTAAAGTGTTTACTTTGAATGCAGACCCTATTGAACACCATGTGGTATCCACTCGTGAGAATCAATCCAATATTTTAACCTCAAGGTGTTGGTCTCCAGTCTTTAACTTTGTAAATTAGAAATAAATAGAATGAAGGAAAATGTTTAGTGGCTAGCTATCAATAAATCTTTATCAAACGTTTACAGATTCAGTCACTCTGAAGAATATTACACATTACCAAATTCAAGAGACAGGCAAAAATTATTATTTAATCCATTTTGACAACATGACATTAAACTACGACGGGTCAAAATTTCTCGCTGAAGGAGTTTTAGCCATTTTCATCTAACAGAGGAAGCTTTCTTTTTTGAGGAAAAAGCAAAATTCTGAACATTTTGCATGTAGCTGTACCTCCCTCTGTTCCCATTGTCTGATGAACAACCCAGAACTGCATGAAAGCACCACATTTTTGCCGGTATTCATAACAGACGAAATGTTGCTCCTGCTAACAAATTTTACCAGAAGTTGTCCTGTGGAACATTTTTGCTCTGTCACATGATCGGCACGATTAAATGCAGAATAAAAACTGTGTTCAGGACAAACTCGAAACATGGCTATTCTGATATCATAAACACGACCATAGCCTGTGTAATGAATGACTTTCAGTATCAATTTCATGCAGTCTTTCTAAAAGAAAAAATTGAGTGCAGGCTTGGACAAACTTTATACTTCTACCCTGCATTTACCTTTCCACTTATTCCATAGATTTACCTTTCCATCAAAACCTATATCATAGAGAAATTTTGTTTGTCCAAAGCTGTGTTCTGTTCTCTAAGAACATCTAAAAAAGACCCAGTGTCTTCCACATCAGCTTCACCAAACGGTGAACAGAAACAACTTAAAAAACAACCTGGGTTCCTCAACCTGTGTAAGGAATGGTCCGATTGGTAGTGTCTCTCAATATAAAACAATACAAAACAATATAAAACATGATATATTTGTGAAACACAGTGACCCCTGACTGTTACAGCTGTGGCAAATTTAACCTCAACTGTAATGAATGACTTTGATTAATGACCTTCATCTTCAATTTGTATACTCATTAAAAAGTTATGAGTAGAGCTTAAGTTGCAGACCAAATGACAAAACTGCAGAAACAGTCGCACCAAAACCAACGTACAAGTACACCCCCTATTTTCAATCTCAGGAGCATAGAAATAAAACAGATTGCAAAGTGTATTTGAATACATTACTCACACACTCTCATTTTCAGTGGTTGCCTACCTTGAAAAATGAGTATGAGGTTCCATCTATCACAGCATGAGCTTTGAAATCGGTTACACTATATTTCCCAGTTCCACACATCAACAGCTGAAAAAAACAGAGTCATTGTTCTCACTCTCCTTATGTGATAATAAATGTTGACAGGTATTTATAATAGTGATGTAGTGATAATTACTACATGTAAAATCAATCATCATGAACATTCTGAATTATCTAAATCTGCTACAAATATTTTCATTTCCTATGTTTTTACTTTCAATATCTTTACCAATTGAAATGATAGCCATTTCCTCATGAATGTGAACAGTGTGTGTATGAATCTTGATAAATATGCATGTAGTATGATTATTTTTTTTTGACAGAAATGAAAGTAAAATGTAAATATGAAAAAATAATTTCATTTTTGAAAATATATGAGGGTATAAACAGCAACACTTCACACCAGCATACTTTTCATGAAGCGTTAACATGGAGTGTGCTGGTGTAAAGCATTGTAGTTCATGTCCACATTTTTTTCAAAAATTTAATTTATTTCTTTACTATCTGTCAAAGATTTGAGTGCCATGCATCACATTTGTAAAAGTGGCATTTCTCTACCTCCAATTCATTCTCATCAAATATACTGAGCAAATTGTCTGGTATCAGCAGATTGAGTCCCCTAAGGAAGGCCTCTACTTCCTCTCGACATGAGCTGACCAATCGGTACTGGGCTAAGGAATTCAAATAGTGAAGTTTGTTATCATTGGTCACTGACATCTTAGACCCATTTGGTATCAGATCTACAACCTGTAATACAATAGGTCATCATCTATTCTCAGAAGAGAAAAAATGGGAATCTCACATCATTTACAGATTGTTGGAAAGTATAATGATACACTGAATACATAAAAATATGATTTAAATATGACCTTCATAAGATGACCTTCAGATGAATACTCTTCTTCTGTAAAGTTCAAGTCCATGTCTTCAATGTCATTCTCTAGAATGTACTTCACCTTAGTTTTGTAAAGTTCTGGGTCATCCATTTCAAAATACTGCAGAAATATTACATTACTACAGTTGAATGTATTTGGTAATTCACAAAGGATTATATTCATTAAGGAAATAATTTTTAACCATGATCTTTGGTGTTACATGTATATTAACATCTATCAAATGAGTATACCAGTAATTATATTCTATAGTATACCAGTAATTATATTCTATAGTATACCAGTAATTATATTCTATAGTATACCAGTAATTATATTCTATAGTATACCAGTAATTATATTCTATAGTATACCAGTAATTATATTCTATAGTATACCAGTAATTATATTCTATAGTATACCAGTAATTATATTCTATAGTATACCTATAATGAAATGTTTCTTCACGTACCTTGTAGTTTACTTGTAATCCAATTAATTGCGCCAAAAATGATCTGGAGAATTTAGCTTTCACTAATTGTCTGTATCCGCTTCCTCTGGCTGAGTCATATAAACATTTCCCAACAATTTTACCCGCAAATTCAAAATATTTCAGTTTGGAAGTCGCAATTCTTTTACCATTTGGATGCACCTGTAAAGGTGTAAATAAATATAAGTAGAATATTATGTACAAGTACCACCTATCCTACACTGAAAACATAGATAAACTTTCTCATATGTTGCTCACTATGAAACAGGCAATTACAATCAATAGAAATATTCACCAGAAACAAAAAGGTGTCAGGTACGAGTCTTAACAGTATACCTTTGTTTTCTTTTGGTACATGTAATTACAATATTGTATGTTTACACATTTTGAAAATGTATTAGTTGTATTTAACTGCCTGATTGTTCAACTCTGAATTTTACATAACATTTGTCATTCCTTGTCCTTGTATTCACTTTACACAGTAATTCTACACTTTGTATCTGCATTACCTATTGACAGGTAATTCTACACTTTGCACCTGTATTCACTTCAGACAGGTAATTCTACACTTTGCACCTGTATTCACTTCAGACATGTAATTATACACTTTGTATCTGTACTCACTTCAAACAGGTAATTCTACACTTTGTACCTGTATTCACTTCAGACAGGTAATTCTACACTGTGTACCTGTACTCACTTCAAACAGGTAATTCTACACTTTGTACCTGTATTCACTTCAGACAGGTAATTCTACACTGTGTACCTGTATTCACTTCAGACAGGTAATTCTACACTGTGTACCTGTCTTCAATTCAGACAGGTAATTCTACACTTTGTACCTGTATTCACTTCGGACAGGTAATTATACATTTTGTATCTGCATTACCTATCGACAGGTAATTCTACACTTTATATCTGCATTACCTATAGACAGGTAATTCTACACTTTGTACCTGTATTAACCTTAGGCATGTAATTATATTCTTGGTATCTATACTAATTTTAGGGTTATTATACTCTTGGAAAGCTTTTATACTTACAAGGGCTTGTGTATCACTTGCAAATCGATGAAAAAAATCAGAGTTGGCTGGATCGAATAACTCTCTACACAGCAGTTCAAACCATTCTCGTCTTAATCCACCCCAATCTAGTCCTAAATTTAACAACAACAAAAAAAACAACTTGTAATCAAAATCCATGATGGCTACAGTTCTTTATATACCTGTACTACCATAAATGTTCATATCATTCCTTATTACATTGTGTTGACCTCATTTACCCTGTTCTCCAGTGAAGCAAATTTGGAAAGATTTGAACCAATCACCAGCATCAAAGCTCTTTGTGGCTCTAAATGACTGCAATACAAATAATGTCAGGTAAAAGCACAAGTACAATATACTTAATCATAGACTTTAAAGAAACATGTCTAAAAGTTCTATAATTTGGCACAACTGCCGAAACATCAAACAAAGTGTGCTAATGATAAGCTCTAAACAGGTGTCTAAACCATCAGTAATTTTTATTTCTAAACTAAGTATAAACAAGGAATCCAGTCACAGATTTTTAAGGGCATTCAGAAAATGTTCACTCACACTGTATAACAGTTGGGATCTGTCTATTTTTAGAATAGTGGTTGAACTCTTTTGGAATTTTCTGAGTTCCTGGCAGAAGTAAGTCTGCTTGTCTTGGAATGTCTCTGATCCACCTGATAGTAGAAAAATGTTGAAATTATGTAAAATTATAAAACTGTTTGAGATGAAATTTAGTGTATCTTCAATGGAACTTGTTTTTAAAAAACTCAAGGAATGACTAAAACTTTTTGCATAAGATGCTAAAATCATGTTTGTACAAGGGAGTTTTGATTTTTTTAATAACAAAGTATTGTAAAATATATATGATATAGTCAGATATAACGGATGTTATCACAGATAAATAATACCTATATTTCTTTGCATAAATGAGGTGAAGGTAGCTGCAATGATATTTCTGTCTTTGGCTGCAAGTGTCACATGGGGTTGTGAACAATCATATATCGTCATAACTGGGGCGTCATATCGGGAGTTGTAGCCATTAAAATAAAACTGCAAAGTAAAAATCGCTTTATTTACCATTCACTTCAGAATCTGTGACTTTGTCAAGTCTAACTTTTATCTGATTTCATAGCAATGGCAAACTTCAAATGCAAAACTCAGTTAATCTATGAAATCAAAAGCTCAAACAAGTTTTTTTTTCAAACTAAAATCCCAAGAAAATAGTTATTTTACATTATGACATGATTATATTAAATATTCTTGATTGCAGAATTTTTTTTTCCTAATTTGGCTTTGGAATATATTAAATATTTGGAAGTACTTTCACTACTTCAAACCGTTCCTGGACATTTTTTCAATGTAAACACCTTTTACCTTTACAGCTTCTGGACCTCCAGGTGCTTAAGTTTCACCTATCTCCAGTACACACTCTCCAGAAGTATACCTTTTACCTTAAAACATCTAGACATACTCTCCAAGACTTGTACATTTTACCTTACTGTAGATTTCTAAATATATGCAATAAATTTATTGCGTAATTTCATAAGAAGCATCACTCACAAAAAAAAAAAAAATCACTCGCTTTTATTTTTATATTGCCGAAATACACATTAAAACTTTTGATCAATACACCATTCATGAATTCATGATCATGTAATTTGACGTCCAAGAGTCACTTTGCGATATTAAGTACTCGCGTAAATAAGGAATCTATAGTATCTCCTGGACATACATTCCAGGTGTGCAAATTCAATCTTAGCCGTTAACACTTAAGAATGTGTTCCTGAGCACACCCTCCAGGTAAGCAAACCGTTTTCTTTATGCATTTTCCTCCTATGCAATTTTACCTCACTCTCCAGGTGAGCAAGCCGTTTTCTTTACGCATTTTCCTCCTATGCAATTTTACCTCACTCTCCAGGTGAGCAAGCCGTTTTCTTTACGCATTTTCCTCCTATGCAATTTTACCTCACTCTCCAGGTGAGCAAGCCGTTTTCTTTACGCATTTTCCTCCTATGCAATTTTACCTCACTCTCCAGGTGAGCAAGCCGTTTTCTTTACGCATTTTCCTCCTATGCAATTTTTACCTTAGTTCCTGGGCACACTCTCCAGGTGTATAATTTTTTTCCAATAACTTTCAGATAGTATTCTTTTAGTGTCAATTGCTGCAAATTGAAATGAGGAAAATAAGATTTTTAGCTAATACAATAGTACAGTTTAAATCATAAGCTGGTCAAATAATGGTGGGGGTGGGGTGTTTCCTACCTTTGGTGATATATAAACATAGACTTTCTTGGCTTTTTCTGCACTGTCACCACTACCAGCCAAAAGACGGGCTTCATACCAGATATTACGCTGCTTTTTTGATAAGTTTTTGTTTACGTGAGTCATGTCATCATCTATAAACCATTAAAATCATACAATCCACTTTAAATTCCAATTCAGTACAAAATATCACAAAATTAATGTGTTTTGCATTACTGTCAAAAAGCAGCATGATAAATGTAATGATACTGTCATATCATAATTATCAAATCATCATAGAAATTCATGGGTTAAAAAGTCTTTGAAAAGAATAAAGCTGGACACTCTGGGTAAAGAAACTTTTCATTCATATGCTGTTTAGTAATTTAGATTTATCATTACCATTTATAACTAGAATGCTGAATTCGCCATTTTTCAATTTGGTATCTCCATAACTAACAGTGGCATGGTAATGGCCCTCTTGTTCCATTCTAATATGCATTGTAAGATGTTTTTTGTCTGGGTTGTAAATCAGCTGGGTGGCTGGGAAGTATCTAGTACTGCTCTCAGTCTGTCAAACAGGAAAAAAAAAAACATTGGCAAGTTTGTATTGATTGTCTTGTGAATATTACCACTTCAAGTCTCCAGTGAAAGGATGTAAATTTTATGTGAAGGCCACACACCGTTAAGATCCAAATATCTCCCAACTTGCCAAGCAATATTTCCTTATTATCAGAAAGCTGATTCATCAGAGGGAACATGCAAAACAGAGTACTAAAACCCAAAATGCACTCATAAAATGAACATGATTTACTTGTATTTTCAATTTTTCATGCCACGTTAAAATTCTATATTAATATTTACAGCAAACTAGAACCATCCTAGTGGGATTAATACCCTCAGCAGGGCACACTGGAAGGTGGGAAATAGTGAATTTGTGCTCACTGAAGATTATAAGGTTTTTAAGATACACTCTGGAAATGACAATATAACACACACATACACGATTCAAATGGAAAAAAAATCTCCATAATTTTCTTGAGTGTTGAAAAATCTCCATCAAAATAGCAGATGAAGACCTTCATTTTCATATAAAATATAAATGAAGTTTTAATCAAATTCATTCATCGGCGATAAAGATTTTCACTGGAAATAATTATGTCTACTAACCTCTATCACTTTAATTTTGAAATAGTTATTCTGATCGGCTTTGTACACAGCAGGATTACCAAACGGATCCTGGGTTTCTATTGTCAGAGGATAGGGTGTTCCAGCACTGCATACAATTGTGGAACAGTAATTGGTGAAACCTGACTTTGCAGCATCTATAGGACCTATAATGTTTCAAAAGACACAGAAAGCTTTATTACTGAATTTACCATGACAGTAGAAACTAATTAATGTACATTATTTCTCATGAAGTACTTCTAATCAAAATCAAACAAAACATAATACAGTAGCTATATGCTGTTACTGGGAAAAGCAATGATTTTCAAAAAATCATGACAATGTGATATAAAACATGTTGGCATCTCTCTCTTTGTCTCTCTCTCTCATTTCCTTATTTCACAGCTGATCATGTCAGCATTTTAATAAGGATTTTAAAAATTACATGATAATTTCTCACCAGGCTCAAATGTCTTGGTAAAAGGACTGCCTTTGACATGCCTTCCAGATACCATGATGGAGATTTTGTAAGACCCTGATTTGTGGACAGTGAAGGAAGTCTTTATTGCGTTTTGATCAGTATCTTCTGTATCCAGCTGCTTGGTACAAGCCACTTGCTCGTTCTTTAATTGTATGACAACACTAACAGAGTTTGTAGAAGTTGTTACATATGGTTTTCCATTTTTCCTGTACAACTGAAAAGAGAAATATAAATAGACACTATGTATTCTTCATTACAGTGCACAGGAAGCCAACTGCACAGTTTTAGCTTAATCATGATTTAGTGCTGCCAGAGTTTTCTACTGGTAATCATAGTTAATATACTGAGGCATTCATAATCATGAAGCCATCAATTGATGTTTTCTTCAGCATTAAAGGCAGTCCTGAGCTAGGGGAAGTACACTGGGTCCCTACAATTACACATGTTAAGTTTTTAAAATGAATTTTAAGGTAAAGCTGATTTCTGTGTCCAATGCTTTGTGACAGAATATTCATACAATAATAGATATCTCTTGCATTTTTAGGAAATTCAAATGACTATCAACGCATAGTATATTTTACAAATACTATAACAATCAAACACTCTGGCAGGTTGAAAAGTTATGCATACAACGATAATTATGGTACATGTATCTCTGATTTGCCACTATTCAAAACTGCATCAATTTGAGGACAAAAATAATAATTTTATAATTTTCTTTATTCTACATTGAAAACAGTCTTGTAAAGACTTAATCAAAACTGTCAAAATCAGAAATAAATTGAACCCTCATAAGTCTGTCTCCATGATAATGACTTGCTGGTGAAATACAGTTTTATTGATCAAATGTGGGCTGCTGCATTCTACCACTTGTAATCAAATCTGCTGCACTTACCATTTTGTCATGCAGAAATTCTATGCTAGTCAAAATTCTAAATAACAATAATTTAATTATCTCTGATTCAGAATTTCACACATAAGAGAGGCTTTACAGAGAGGAAAAATCAATGACATGTGATCACGCCAATCACGAAAACCTAGATTCCACTGCTGCTGGAAAACAAAAGGCCTGGGGCCAACAAAGCTCACCTGAGTCACCTTGCTTATAATACATACTCAAATGGGGAAGTGTCTTGGAATGCATGATCTTCAGCATGTTCCTTTTCATTAAAAAATTGTGTGAATATTCTGCAATAATCCTGTGAAATATCACACATGCAAATATCATGCAAATTTATTTGCATAATATTCATTCAAAATCATGTGATTTTTATGCAGTTTTTTTTTTGGGGGGGGGGGGGGGTTGGTTATAATATTCTATTATATTTAGATTTTGTGACTCTCATGTGACAATCTTGCAGTATTCACATGGAAATATTGTCCTTTAAACAGAGTAATAAAGCTAATTATTTAAAACACCAGAAAACTGACAAGTCAGAATGTCCCCACAATAAATCTGATAATCAAAAGAGCTTTTTCTCTGCCTTATCAAAATTTAATCTACATTTAAGAAAATATTCAGATGGATGGACAAAGTGAATACCATCAGGCACCTTTTCTTAGGGCCCTAATTATTTTGTATATTTCCACGTTCTAAACTTATAAAAATGATAAATCGCATCATTAATGACTATCTATTAACGTCATTTACAATCCTAATTCTGCTCAAAATTAAGATCTAGGATTCGACCTTGAAACCAATTAGTTATTGATGTTGGATTACAACCAATCATGTCCAGAAAAAATATTCTGCAAGAAAATCATGTGAACATATTTCCTGCAAATTTTATATGAAAATCATGTGTTCCACTTTTTTCTGTGTAAAAATCTTGTCAGAATACCAACAGCTGTTCAACAATGAGCTAAGTCAACCACTTTTTTTTTTTTTTTTACTACCTATCTTTGGAATATTCATATCATTTTCATAAACTACAATATACATTGATGTTTGAAATATATCTTTATATATAAAATCTCCACAACAATCTTGAACTTTTAGATTTCTACTGTCGACCACCTCTAACCCAAGACATAATTCAATTTAAGAAATATTAATGTATTACATAGTCATCATAAGTATGTAAATAAAACAATAAAAGCATGTGTATCTCTGAAGCCTGACTGAAGATCTGCTCTGGCTCCAGTCATGGGGAAAAAAGTGAGGATGTTTCCATATTCATGAAAGATTAACTTTATCCTTCCAAATCAGGTTTTTGAAATGAAGATTTTTCTTTTAATTCCTATATATAAAATATACATGTAAGCATAATATTAAACCCCTATAGTCCTCCTACATAGGGCCTGTGGACATGGTTTAAACTAAGTTAAATAATTAGACAGCCATGAAAATGCTTGCATGCATAACATATTATTTATTGTACAACCCTTGTTCAGTTGTTCTTGAGAAGAACAAAATCATATATATCCACACTGTCTAAAACTACAGCACTGTAATCTAAATTCTATAATTTCATCTATGTAATGAAGATCTAAATTTGACTGTATCAAATAGCTGACTCCAGGCTTGGATTTCTCAAAAATAAACTTAAGTCAAAGCTTGAACTTAAGTCTGAGATTTTGCTCAAAATATGACTGCTCAAATAAATGAAAAACTCAAACTTAAGTTTGAAATTTTTTTCAAGAAATCCAAGTCAGAGCTTACGGGTTGAAAACAAAACAAAACAAAACAAAACTTCAATCTTTATTATTATAAGAAAGCTTTCTACAAGTCTTAGCTTTTCTGGCTTATTAAATCTTTAGAATAAAGTTTCTATTTTTAAATACCCTACCATATTTTATCTCCCCTTGGAAAGGAGCATGACCCCTTCGTTTGAATGAACTGGCTCACTAGTTCTGGTAAATGAAGTAGTCAAGTATGTGAAAAGTTTACAAGAATAAAAACCATAAACAAACAAATTTTCATAAGAAAAGTTCACTTGCACCTACAGATCGCTAGGTGTGCTAAAAATTCTTTAAAAAATTTTGGGGTAAGAAAAAAAAAAGGAATATATCCCAAACTTGACATTATGTCTACTAGTATACATCATATGTATGAATCAGTGACATAATGAGTGGGTTTTTTTTTTAAATAATGCTCTGCATTATCTTCAACAACTCAGTACAATACTGACTCATAATCACCTGATATCCATATCTGCTAGAGTAAACGGATCTATAGAGAGTTTTCAAATTTATCTTTGAATTTTATGTACCAAGATACAAAAGGAAAATGGATTACCGTTCACGTACATTAGTCACAAATGACCAGTAAAGTTCCTCATGAAGAATTCCTTTGGAAATTAGGGAACAACCTGAACCTTCACTCAAAAATGGCTTCCGAGATAAATGAATTGCACATGATCTTTTTACACAATGTAGATGCAGATTCATAAATGATGCAGTATTTATGGGGGATTCTATTCACAGTCCTTATGGGGCCATAATCTATAAAACTGGCAGCACACAATGCATATAGCCATAAAATAAAACTGTAGTTCTTTCTGCATGTTGTTTTTTTGCATTTGCTGAACAGGAATAAGACTTGTGTGATTGCCATCAGAATGTAGAATATCTTGACATTTCATGAAATATACTGAATACTGAGTTTGGATATTTTTTTTCTTAATTGGCAAATATAAATATAGTTTTAAAATACAATATGGACTACATCATGAAGTAAAGCCATTTGTAAGGCTATAAATACATGATTCAATACTTTAATCTGTATAATTAAACAAAATGTCTGGTCCTATTCAAGAAAATTAACACATCTATTGTTATTTAGTATGCATCTTTATATTGTAACTTTAATGGCATGATAAAATAAAATTTACAAGATGTAATTTCTTTTAGTTTGTGTGGCATTCTTAGTTAGTGTGATATTCTAAATGTTTATGGATGGATTTTAGTTAGTGTGATATTCTAAATGTTTATGGATGGATTTTAGTTAAAGTGATATTCTAAATGTTTATGGATGGATTTTAGTTACATTGCAGCATCAGTCAAAGAAATAATCTAAATGATGTATAATTTTATTAAAATCACACACACATTCAAAAGCCAAATGATGTGTTCCTCCTTTTACCTTACACTGTAAAATATTTACAAGTATCATTCAATAGTCTTTATGTCAAACCAAACTTCTTTTATTTGATACCAAATCAAACCATTTAATTTATCCATCACTACAGTATATATACATGTAGGTCAATCTATCTTATTTGGAGCATAGAACATTCTCACAAATACACTGAATGGTAGCTTCACTCAATTAAGTATCTGTGTTATATCAAGAATCTATACTCTGTACATGTATATATACACACAGAACTAGCAGTTGAAATGGAGGGGGAAAAAGAATTCAGAAGAACTGAAATCACTATAATTTTTCCAACACAGACCTAATTCCTGCTTTGTCAGAATTGATCAATATCTCTGGCTCTATATTGCATTGGACAAATGTTTAAAATCTTCACCTTCAGATTCAATTTTCATTTTTTAATGACCCTTACAGCTTTAGGGTTTAATAAGTTTACAATTTTGGTAACAAAAAATAATTTGCTATGAAGAGATTGAGAATTCCTCCTCTTTATACATCTAGAGCATGCGTTGCACTTTCTTTCCATATTACCTTGACAGTAAAGGACATGGTGCTCCCCACGACCTGTGTTTCCTCCCAGTGCCACTTGACCACACAGAACTGTGATGCGAGGGAGAGGGCTGAGTTACTGAAGAACAGCTTCCACAGCCAATTCTTCCCATCCCCTGCAGGTGAAGGGGCTGACATTGAGGTTAATGTGGCAGTTCCAGGCACACGGATGCCCCTCAGATCCAGGGCAAAACTCCGAATACAGTCCATGACTATCACAACTATTAGAATTCCTGCTCCTACTGCAAGTGTCAAAACTGAAATACAAAAAATAAACAATAGAATAATATGGGGCGTGTTCTATGGTAAACATTATTCTGTGCTACCATTTACATATTACTATTTACATACTGAAAACAGATGCTGTCATAAGATAATTAAACACCTGCACATAAGTGTTTGCCTTTAAATGTACTTTCCGTCGTTGTGTAACTGGCAAGGAGGCCACAACAGTTACTATATAACATATCCTATACCAAATATTCTTGCTGCATGTCAAGGTGCAATGAGTATCATGTTGGAAAGTCTCCCGGGGTCATCCTAAACCCTATTTCATAGTTGTTGAAATATATCTAAAACAATTAACACCCTGATCTCTAAATCATAGATATATTCCCACCGATCATATCAAGATGCATGGAGTACTTTGATGGGAAGTGCCACAGGGTCATCCCAACCATCATTTCAATCATTAATGAAATGTCTTTAAAATGATTCAGATTCCAACCCTTACAGCAAATTCAATCGTGTTGAACATAACACATTGCACAGATCAAGCACTCAAGGTTTTGTTCATTGTTTTCCCACCCCTTCTGCCCCTCAAGGTGAAAAAGAAAATTCCAAAAACTTACTGCACATCTAAAAGACACCAACAATCATCTTCGAAAAGATGATTTGTCCAGTACTGCATAAAATGTAGAAGAAGTTGTGGAAAACACTGGGTTTTTCTATAGAAAAAT
Source organism: Ostrea denselamellosa (assembly GCA_024699665.1). Lineage (NCBI taxonomy): Eukaryota > Metazoa > Mollusca > Bivalvia > Ostreida > Ostreidae > Ostrea > Ostrea denselamellosa. The sequence goes on from JAMZEH010000011.1 coordinate 1,052,445, forward strand.
GTCATTTTTCAACCCCAATCGACCCCCAGGGTAAAAATGAAAATTTTGAAACCTTCTTGCACATCTGTAGGACATCACCTATTACCTTAAAAAAAATGATTGGCTACTGCATGAACTGTAAGAGGGACTCTGGGATTTTTATAAAAAAATAACCCTTTTTTTTTTTTTTACCTACATTTGCCCCCCCCCCCCCCCCCCCCCATCCCAACCAGGATGAAAATGAAAATTCCAAAACCTTATTGCACATGTACAGGTTAATCATAATCCAAAACGATGACTTGGTTACTACATGAATTGTGATAGGAATTCAAGGAACCAGTGGTTTTTTTTTTCTTTTTTGTTTTTAGAAAAAAAAACATTTCTTGACTCCCATTTGGGCCCCAGGGTGAAGAAACCTTATTGAACATTTACAGGACACCACAGTCATATTCCAAAAGATGATTTGCTACTGCATAGAATGGAAGAGGAGTTCTGGGAACCAGGTTTTTGTAAACATTGTTTTTTGAATACCATTTGCACACCCCCTTCCCTGGGGGTGAAAATGATAATTCCAAAACTCAATATTGCATATTTACAGGACACCACCAATCATTTTCCAAAAGATGATTTATCTATTGCGTAAAATGTATGAGGAGTTTTGGGAACCAGGTTATTTTTAGAAAAAAAACCACATCATTTTTGACTACCTTTTTTTTTTCACAGTAAAATTGAAAATTCTGAAATCTTACAGCACATCTACAGGACATATTCCAAAAGATTAATTGGTTACTTCTTAATATAAAATAGGAGTTTGAAGAAGAAGAAATTATGACAGATGGACAGACAGACAGACAGAACCAGAGTAACAACAATATACCGGAACTGTCTTTGGAACATGCAGGTATAATCAAGCACTTGTTTTCATAATGAACATGAAAAAAAGAAGAAGAAAATAAATATTGAAGCTTAAAGAATTAAAAATATGTGTAATAACAGAACATTTTTTTTTGGCATGGAAAGCATATTAGCAGGTAATTACATACACAATACAGTGTAAATACATAGCAGATTGCCAATACTGGTAGAGGCATGGATTAGGGACTATACATTTATTGGATTAGTTTAGGGACTATACATTATTCCTGTCAACTATTAGGTAGGTTGGAATATTGACATGTTCATTATGACAGAGCGCATCTCATGTAGAGCTCATCAACACATGCATCAGATGTTTGGACTCACACTCCTGGTGCCCCCTTCCCCCACCCCCATCATTTTTTTGAATGTGCAAATTGTATATCTACTTATTTTACAGGGATTTGGCAATGAAGCAAGGGTGCTAATTTATGGTTGTACTAAAATATGAAAAACTCTATTCATCCATTATCAAACACAGAACATTAGTGCTAAATCAAGATTATACCAACTAGGGCATCTTGCTGAGCTCAGATTGTGCCAAATTTTAAATAATTAAGTGCACAAACAGTAATAACTGTATCATGTGCAACAGTTACTGCTTGAATTATCATGTCATTTCAGTGACAATTTGTATAAATCTATTTTTCAATTACTAATGGTGTCATTTTGTATTTTTGAAAACTTTCTAGCTGCAGATCCGTAGCTCTCTGGAAGCGTATTGGGATAGACGTGATCTAGCTGTCCCAATATTTCCCCAGAGACCTACAGATCTGTAGCTTTGAACTAATCACAATGGAGAAATATAAAAAGATGAAGGAAATCTTAAGGAATTAAGATTGTTTTTCTTAATTACAGACCAAAATACTAGCATTCCTGTGAAGTTTAATTACATTTTACTCTAGCTCATTTTAGTGCTGGGCTTGAGAAATTTCTAGAATAATGAATGCACAGGGGTTTAATAATTGTGCAAACTGGAAAACCAAGTAAGTTTATCATTAAAGATATTATCATTACAGAATCACTTATTTTCATGGGGTAAAAACTTCTGTGTTCACTCAAAAAATAAATTTCACTTTTGAAAATACAGGGAAGTATGAACTGTGATGCATAATACTGGCATACTTCATAAACTGTGTTACTTAAAAAGTATGCTGACATGAAACATAGCAGTGCATACTCTCACATATTTTCAAAAATAAAATTTATTTTTCATATTTACATTTTTACTTTCATTTCCATCAGAATTCCCAGGCATTAAACTTTATCAAGTAGTTTTGTATTCATAAGTGGATTGTTTACATCTGCAATGTGTTCATGAAGAAATATTAATATTCATCATTATAATTTGTAAAGATATCAAAGGCAAAAACTCTAATGTAAACATATCCAACAAAATATCATGTTCTTTTTCCATGGATGACTATAATATCTATGATAGTTTTCAGATTTAAGTATATTCCTGTTTGCAGTGGATTTGAATTCATGGAAATGAAAACAACATGAAAATACTAAAATTTTATGATTTTAAGTCATTATGAATAAAAAGCATAAGAAATATTTTTGACGAATAAAGAATCAAACGCATCAATTGGTCTAGCTGATATTTCATATAAAATTTTTTGCAATTATATCCTCATGCATGCAGTTTACCAAAATATTGACTGACCAAAGAAAACTTTAATCTTTTGATTAAATTTGCAGTAAGTTAATAGTATAAATGTGTGTATGATATTCTTTCATATCAATTCCGAGCCCAGAAATATAAGATTTCGGGATAGAGAATCACATGGTAATTCTAGATACTACAGACCTTGAAACGTAATACTACACCAGTGTAACAGTAAACAAACACTGAACAATTTGAGAAGGAATGGTTTTGTTTGGGGAACAAATGGTTTGAACGGAATAGTTCTCAGTGACAATGGAACAGTTCTTAGAAGTAGCAGAATTAAAACTTTGAGATTGAGAACAAATACTCATCGAGAATGGACACCCTGATCCAAGATGGGAATGAATGGTTTGGCTTGATTTCAGACTTCTGTACTTTGGACCTTTCAATACTTTTTATTCATCTATAGACATCGCAGGAAAGAGAGAAATTACTTGCAAAATAAAATTTGATTAAAATTACGAATATTTTAAAATGAAAGGATGGGGGGTGTAACTGTTTGAAATTTTTATCATATGCATATAATCAGAATAAATGTATCTAAAATGAATAGAATACCATGTATATGTCAAAATGAGTTGGAGATTCTTTATGTATTGTGACCTCAATATCTTGAACCAGTCTAATATCTCGAAAGTTTTTTCTCCGCTCCATCAAGTTAGAGTAAACAAGGTTTGACTGTATTTTCATATGGTCATTACTAAATAGTGATATTATAGAAATAATACATTTTCACTGTTTTGAAACATGGTGATATTCCTATGATATTGCAATTACATAGACTTAACTCAAATTGTTCTCTGAGGGGTAGAAAAAAATCACGGTGACCCCATAGTCCATAAGCAACACTGAGGAGATTAAAATATTTCATTCTTTTAAGGACATTAACTTTTAATGGTTCAACTTACTACTCCGACAATTATGTATCAATTGCCAAAATAAGGTAAAAATGAGCACCCTGCCAAAGTTACCTACTCTATGAGGTATAGTATGTTTTATATCGGACTTATAGGCTGTGTGACGGTATATCTATATTTCAAACACTATTCTTGTGAAATTCAGTAATTTTGTATGTTGAAAATGTCAGATTGAACATAAAATGAAAATTCTTGTCTTGTACATGAGGTGATTTTTACAATCTCTCTCAAAATGTGTAATTATGTGTCAATATTGAAGACTGTACGTTTGTTTGTTTGTTTGTTTATAGCCGCCTGAGCAATTTTTCAGCTATCCGGCGGCTGTCACCATTACCGGTGACAGGGCTGCAAATTTAGGCCTATGCTCGGCACTCAGGGCCTTTGAGCAGGGAGGGATCTTTATCGTGCCACACCTACTGCGACACGGGACCTCGGTTTATACGGTCTCATCCGAAAGACCGGCACCCACGTCCCACAGTGGGATTCGAACCCCCGACTCAAGGATCATCAGATCTTTGAGCCCGACGCTCTAACCACTGCGTCACGCAGGCGGCCTGTACGTTTGTCTCGAGATCACAGATGCTATACACATAAACATTACATTCGAATATAGATTTACCATTACCTGAATTTAATTGTCAGGTTCACACATGCACTCTTTCTGGAATGAAAAAGTTCAGAAAAATACTTGAGTTTTGGTGTGGCTTGTTGGAATCAAATGGAAGGAAATTGACATATTTCTGCCATATTGCATGTAGTATAATTCAGGATTCGTTATTAAGATTTTAATCAACTGAAATATCTAACTTATATGTGTTTAATAATGAATTTATATAAAACTGATATATCTTTAAATGTATAATTTTCAAATACTCTAATCAGAAGAACTGACAGTCCTTTGAATATACTGACCCTGAAGCATATACTACTACACCATATGAATCTTTCTGAATCCAATGAATAAATTTGTTTGATCAGAAAAATAATGTGACCATTACTGGAACCAAACCCGGAGCTTGCTAAGCAAATGTGCTAACCACTACAACAAAGCAGCTCCTGTATGTTCAGTGATAAATCCTCCATATAAATTGAAGTTTACCATTTACAAATATAACAGTTATAGAGAAAACTACGTGATTAACAGAAAAATTAGTTTAACATAGTCATCCAATTTATATGATTATGCTTCCAACAGAATGACAAATTTATCTAATTAGATTTAATACCACATCTAAAATACTGCATCGTTCAGCCCTGTAGGGATCCGGGTTGATAGAATTGATCCTCAGTACCCCCTGCTTGTCGTAAGAGGCGACTAAATGGGGTGGTTTTTTGGATGACACCGTGTCATAGCAGGTGTGGCACATTTAAGACCCCTCCCTGCTCAAAGGCCATAGGCACCGAGCATAGGCCTAAATTTGCAGGCCTTCAGTGGCAATGTTGACATCTCCATACGAGTTAAAGAATCTCAAGAGGGACATTAAACAATATATAATCAAATAATCATTCAACAATGGCAACTTCCATTTGGAGTTATTGCCCTTTGCTCCTTGAAACATAAATATTGATCTTTTATAAAAAAAAATATGGACAATCAGCATAATAATAATCTTACATTTTGCATGTCCTATGCCAAAATAGTAGTCAGGGTTTTGACGCATAGTCCACTCGCCTTCGGCCCGTGGACCATGTATCGGATTACACAGGTTTTCTTGCCGTAATCGTTATCAGATTAGACAGATTTCCATGTCATAATTGTTTAAAGACAGAACAACAAATGTATCACTGGTAACAGCTCTGTTATCATTGCTTAATGGCCTTGACATTTAATATCATGACTCACTTCTCAGAATATGGGCATTATTAGGAAGTACTTTTATATTTACATCAGAGAGGAAATCAACACCTATTTTGTCCTGAACATTTCTGACCGTGACTTTGTTAAAAACACATCTTTCAGCCATGGCCAAAAAGCTCAAAAAATTTTTAAAGTCTTTCCAAACATTGGTAATAAATTAAAAGTCTTTCCAAACATACAGACAAAATCTCAACATCATACCCTCAATGTGGCCTAACTAACAGCCAAGCTGATTGATACACTAGTCCCATAAATTCTCCTTACATCCTGAAGAGAAGATGGGCCGAGTTTTAATGAGACTATCTTGAGGGACAATATGTCCTTGATAAAATATATCCCAACAAACCTTGAGGAAATAACATCCTAAAATTTCACAATCACTGAAATCAAAAGCAGAGCTAGTACTTCAGGTTTCTCCTGCATTAAACTTTGTAAATGATGAAAATACATGTTTTCAGAGAATATTTTATTCACTGGGTATGATAAAATAAATAAATAAACCTAATTAATGAGGCTGCTTTATATTTTCTATATAATCAATATCTATATTCATCCAAAAAAAAAAAATTGTGAAGGGCAATAACTCCTATGCTAGGATTTTCTTTATTTTGTGTCCATTTTTTTTCCCCAATGGTTTCCCTGATATCCATGAATCCATGATTAATTTATATACATACATTTATACAGTAATTTTCTTTAAACATTTATCAAATGCAAGTTTTCCCTTTTCATCAGAATTAATTAAAGAAGTAGAAAAAGAAATAAAACCTTTATTTGGAATAATGAGAAGCCAAAAGTAGAAAGTACAGTAAGCAGTCAAAAAATTAGTAAAGGGGGTTTGAAAGTACCTAAATTTGATATACAGGTCAAATCACTGAGATTAGGTTGGGTGATAAGAATTTTCACTTATATGAAATCAAAATTCAGAAGCATAATTCAATTTTACTTGCACAATATTGAATTAAATGACTTTATTTTCTCTAGAGGATGCATGAATCATTCAGATATTGATACTTTTTTGCCAAAGTTTTACAATGATATTTTTAGTATGTGGAGAGAATTCAGACGTATTGTAAATGTTGAACCTGTCATTTATAAAGGAAATTTATGCTTTAATGACATTGACAATAAAGACGTTTTTTGCAAGAAATGGTATGAAAGGGGTACTTTTTTTTTATATTGGAGATATTGTAGATAGGCAAAGACTTCCTTAGCCATGAGAAATTAAGTAAAATACACAATTTAAACATATCTTTTTTTGAATACTATTGTTTATGAAATGCAATACCCTACAGTTGGAGAAAACATACTCGACAAAATGATAATTCTTTTATAAATATAAATACACTTATATTGAGTTTCAATAATAATAGAAGTCCCATATCAAAAATGACTTGTAAAGATTTTTACTGGATTTTGAAGGAAAGCATAGCAGAATTACCAACATGTATATCAAAATGGGAAAATATGTTTCATTCAAAATTAACACAGCAAGAGTTAGATAGTATTTATAAGTTCCTTTTCACAATATCAATGGAAACATCATTACAATCTTTTCAATATAAATCATTTATTTTAGCACATAACAAATTGTTATATGCAATAAAAATTAAAACATCACCTTCTTGTACATTATGTGGAAATTAAAGATACAATGGAACACAGGTTTTACTTTTGTGAATATGTTAGTACTTGTTGGAAGCATTTCCAAACTTGGTATATCTCTTATCAAGACATAATATTTGGATTTTATGAAGAAAAGTGTGGAAGTCTGAATTATTGTACATTGCTTTCTAAATATTATATACAGTTTGTGTTTAATTCAGATGCAGGGCACAGTGGTCCTTCTTTATACATATTTTTGCAATTTTTGAGAAGAAAATTGTCTGTAAAAAAACTATTTATTGTGGCAGAGGAAAATTAGATTATTATAACCAAGTATGGAAAACAATACAAGACAAAATAATATAATATGTATCTTCCTTTAATGAATTAGTTCTGCATCTTTCAAGTGCTAGTTTATGTTTATCTTCAAAGTACATATTGCTAGTAATTTTCACACGCTGTTTAACATGTCGAAATATTGAAGTTGCACTTGACATCCTTTTTAGATGATGATATATATCCAAAAAAAGCCAATAATAATAAAAATAATAATAAAAAAGTCACACGAGGATTTTAACCTCTATAGTACTTCAAAGTTGATTTCATCATCTCAAAACCTTGTGAACTTTTAATTTATGTCACATATTACCAAACAATATATGAGACAGAAGACAAATGTAGAGGAAAATGAGCAAAAAGCCTCACCAAAGCCAAAATGTCTCCTCCCATTTGGAGAAAAGACATACATACAGTGATTATAATTTCATGGCATAACATAATGCATAGCTGGCTGTCTCAGTATAGTCGCTCCTTCAGATTCCTCTTGTGTATCTTATTTCTGGATGAAAATGCTACAACACAATTTAGTTAATTGAACATATGCTTCACAATGCAATTACATAGAGCTGTCTTGTTTAGGAGGAATTAACCACAAGAGACTTGTCTACAACAGGGTCACATTCCCAACAAGAATTGTTTGGATCAAATTGTAAAGCTTGGAAATGCCAAACCACATAATGAATATAATAAATGGTGAAATTTCCTACTTGTCATTCACCATGTGGAGTGCTGTACATGTAATATATGGAAATTTTGGTAGCACCTGGGGTCAAATATGTGTCGCAGTCAAAGTCTTCAACATTTGTAATTTTTGCTTTGCTTCAAGAGAAGATCATTTCGTCAGTACAGTTCATTCACAACTGCATTTGCACTTTTCATGGGAAACGGTTTACCTGCAGTGGACTAAATTCAGTTTCGTTTTCAATCAAAGACAATTTGTAAACATTTTTACTGGTGAAATAACATAGGATCACTATTCCGAACCAGTAAGAAAAATTGGAAACAAAATATGGCTAACTAAACAGGATAGAAGGCCTGTAGTTGCCAAAAGAACCATAAGCACAAAGAAGGTTCTTTATTGCATATTTCTCTCATGTGATGGTATAGCTGTACAAATTCTGGTGTCGAAGGGCAGAAGTGTTACAGGTCAGTTACACTGAAAAAGCTCAAGAAATATTATCATAAATGACACCCTGTGTCAGGATTTAGGCTTGTTCGTCTAATTCATGACAATGTTCCATCACATACATCTGAGCTTGTAAAGCAATTTGTGAAGTCGGAGAAGGTTACTGTCGTGACACACCCACCATACTCTCCAGATCTAGCCCATGCAACTTTTTTTTTTGTTTTTTCTGACCATCATTATTGATTGAAACTGCATAGAAATTTCTCACATATACATCATCAAATAATGTAAACAATTGCAAAAAATATCATGAAGTGGGATATAGCTGTCTGTTCTGATATCTATCTTTTACTCATCATTGAAGAATTACATCCATATTGTATAACAAATTAAGTAAATAAGAATGAATTCATCTCTTCTCATCATATTGGAGAACTATTTTTGTTTGTCCACCTGTTAGTCACAACATCTTGTAAATGCTTTTCCTCCAATATAGCTTGTTAGATAAACTTGACACTTTGCACAATGCTTCATTGTCATTTGTAGATGTCATTGTACATTATTGTCAGGACATCAGGATCCAATTATTTTCCTACAAGTTATAGTGGATCTAAGAGGGGTGGAGGGTGTAAAATAGCTTGTGATCATGCATTTCTCTTTCTGTGTGGCTTATCTGATAGCATCTAAATTTTGAAGAATACTTCATTATCATTTAATGAAGTTCACACTGTTCTGACCCAAGGATCCAATATTTTCCTACAATTTAGAGAGGATCAAAGAGGAGTGTTTTATAGCTTTTTTATGTACAAGAATATGTTCACTTTCCTGCTGGTACTTTAATTAGCATGCAGTCATTATTTTTGTATCATAGACAGCAATGACATCGGTCACATCAATGTTGAATCTTTTCTCCATCTTTTTCCTCAATGCACAAACTGCAGTTTTTAATGTCTAGGTTCTTGCTCATATTTTGTCCTTCACACCTTGCAGTACATAAGGGGGGGGGGGGGGGGGCTAGGTTCTTGCTCATATTTTGTCCTCCATACCATGCAGTACATTGGGGGGGAGGGGGGGAGGGCGTAACTTGGAGCACATTCAATTTACGAATCAACTAAAATGAGTAGTAACTCTCTTCCTTCGCCTGCCCCTCCCAACAAAAAATGGGTCATTTGAATGTTTATTACATCAAATTCTGCCATCAAATTAATATCATTTTATACAGACAACCCTGAAAAAAATGATAATAGCTTATACTATTTTTTTCTTCATACAAGCAAATGAAGAACAGCACTCAATTCAATTGTCTATGATCTTTGAAATGCAGAGTCTCATAAATTTCATGTATTAGTGAATGCATCATTTCCTACGAGAAGAAAACAATACACGCTAAATAGCACACACACTTTTGTGGATCAATCAGACTTTGAAAATAGTGTCTGATTAAAGACTTCAGTATACAATCTTAAATTAGAAGCTGTGACAGCAATTCATAATCCTTACCAATCACAGTTGTACATACAAAACTCCGATACTGAATTATGATGTATCACAAGAATAAATCCATGAAAAAAATCACAATTTCCATAATGCAACAGTTCTCTGACCATCACAATGTGATGAATGAGTTTGACTGGTTTGAAGCTCACAAGAGAATCAGCCTTGGTGAGTATTGATCAGCTACGAGCATGCTGATCTGATGGAAGAGGTGACAGGCATTTGATACCAATTCCCGTTCTCAATCACTGATGCACCACGGTGATTAAACTTTTACAGTAAAACAATATATATGTTTTCTTCCTTCCTTCACTGAGTGAAACTTCATGATACATTAGTTGATGCTTGTATGGAATTAAAAATAATTTTCTCATCAAAAATTCATTCTGATGGGGATTTTTGTGCAACCAGTTGACATATACAGTATTCTGCACTCAGTTAGATATATTGTACTGTGAATACCTCATATGATGTGGGAATTAGGACTAAGAAAATTGTCAATATATACAGGAAAATAGGAAATCAACCTAAATATACAAAATTTAAATAATAAATATATTTGGTGTTTAATTTCATTTGTAACACATTTATATGAATAACCATACAAATGACAGAAATGGCCTATCAATATATCTCTGAATCATTTCAATTAATGTACACAAAATATTTTATTTATTTCATCACTGTGCATGCATTTTTGACATACATATTACATCATCTGAATGTCACCTAGTGATACTTTAGGTATTTTTATCTTAATAAACAACTACAAGGCAGAACTGTTACTTCTAAAGGTATAGGTTTTCCAACTTATGTACGGACCACAGTAATACATGACTGGTTATGTCTTATTTATTTGATTTGTATCTTGTATATGTTATTTTTGAAATATAGTTATTTGATTTGTATCCTGCTACAGCCACATGTTCATCTACATCCTCATAAGCAAATGTTTACTGTATTTTATAAAAAGCAGATAAAACAAAGTAATTTATTTCTACAAATGTGAGTGTTTTTGCATAAAATGGCCGGTCTGATCAGCTCATATCAACCCATACATTCTCATGTCAAAGGACAACAGCCTTTATTATCCAATTCATTTTGTAGTCTGCATACCAGCATTCAAAACAGAACTCATTTTGCCACAAGTATCATCGCTGTAAATTCATTGGAGAAGTCCCAACGAGTTATCCAGATCTAATAATTTTGCACACAACTAAAAACTGTGACAGTAAACAGGGAATATTCATATCATGTGACCAATGGACTGCCTTTTCCTGAAAATCTCACATTTTACAGAACTGCCAGTCCTATTTAATAAAAACAATTTTACACTTCAAAGCCAAAACACTGAAGTAAAAAACAAAGGTTTGACAGTCTACAGTATTCCTGATCCATCTGGAAACTTACATACAAGCATGCTATTGCATGTACTGATATTTTCACTTTGGAGAGAATCATGTAATTTATTCAGAAATGGATGGAAGTGAATACCATATAAGCAGAAATGTTTAGCAACAATTTAATTTTGACATTATTAGTGAGGGTCTGAGATCGATAAAATTGAATATCGCTATCATAGGTTATCTATCAATTTTGCCACTAAAGATATATAACTCTGAGTTTAAGGTAGGGATTTCTCATTAGCGAAAATTTTCATAGGTATTTTGTCTCGCCCATACTTTTGCAGATCTGGAAATATACGGGTGAAAGAGGCTACAGTTAAATAATTTAGGATGTGTTTGTATATTATTAATAACTTTTTATTAATTAAATGTTTCAGTTTTTTCACACTATATGAAAAGTGAAATGTATTAGTTCAGTTTTATTTTCTTTAATGAAATTTTACACACTTCATGTAGATCATTTAGTTTTGCTTTGAACATACTTTATTGTATATAATACATACTGACATGTATATACTAGCAACATTAAATCAAAACATTGCATCCCATTAGTATTCTAGTAAATTATTCTGTACTAAATTGTTTGATTATTTAGCAAATCAAAATACCATGGAAATCACATTTGTTGGAAGTTACATCTTTCAGTTACATTATCCAGTATTATTTCAAAAATCAATGTTTTTTCATACATAATTTCCAATATATATGAGATATTTATAATATATTTCTTCAAGGCCAAATCGTTCTAAAAATCAAGAATTTAATCCTGCCCTAAGTGTCAGTGCAAAGCCCACGAAAATTGAGGGAAATTGGGTGGGTTGGGGTCTATAATTTCTTTGATCACTTGCAACGTATATTTAGTACATCATAACATAATTAGGGTTTAGATGAAATGTCTGTTTACAGTAAACAGTTCTACATTTTCTGGTTGAATATAACAATTTGAATAACAACAAAACTTGTACCAATTTCTTATTTCATTTTAAGTGGTGGTATTTCTGACCGATTGTATTTTTCATAACTTATAATTTAAAGCTTTAAAAGTGTTTAAGTATTAGTAGTATCATGGTGAATAAATAACATGCATTGAAAAAAAATATCAATTACATATGCAATATGCATTGAAAAAAAATTATCAATTACATATGCAATATATGTATTTAGTGAAAACCATGCACAGCACCCATTAATAAAAAAAAATGATTTTAACACAATTTATAATGAATAAATAATTTCACGTGATTTGTAAACTGGTCTATTCATATTCCGACTGTCCTTTGTGTGATTTGTAAACTGGTCTATTCATATTCCAACTGTCCTTTGCATACCGCATGACAAAAAACAAATGGTACTATTAAAATTATTTTGAAACCATTGTCTGTGGCATCCATGTATAAAATTTTAATATTTGTTGACTACGGAAATAGGGGCCAATCCCAGACCTGTTTGAGGTCATCCTTTATGTTTCACTAAAATTTCCATTTCTATGGTATTGGCATCAATTTAAGAGCAATATAACAGCTAACTATAGGTCATATTCTAAAATAAATGAGGATACACAATACATACATGTGTCTAACAAATAATAAATATATGGACATATGTCCACACTAATAACATACTCCTATACCAAATCTAACCCTGAGATTTCATGACTATCGACCAAGATACATTAGCAAATGCAGGTACAGAGACATATTGCTAATATTTGAATGTTGGTTTCAAATTCAACAGCATTGTAGTTTCAATATGACTAAGGATTTTTAAAAGTAGGTTATACAGGCATTAATAAAGCCTTGGGTAATATCACACTCTGCAGACTGGTCATGAATCCATAGGGGAAATATTCTGGACTATGGCCTCGTAATCATGGTAATTAAAAGTTATATTAATTAGATAGGTCTTTAATCACCTATTCTCTGTAAATTTTGATGCTTTCATAAATGTTTTTGAAAAAATGTTAAATAATTGAAAAACACTGTTGATTGGACCTTCTGATAATACTTATAAGAAACACTATTCCAAATTTCCGGACTCAAACTCTGATGGTTTAGAAATTTCACTTGAGTGAAATAAGGGATTTATAACTCTATTTAATTTATGTTGTCAAATGAGTAGATACGTCCTCTTCACCGAGTTCCAAAAGAATGGCAAAATATTATTAGCAATCAAACTTTTATCATCAAATAAAGACACTACTAGAATATATTTACATTTCCAATGTTAATGCCTTTGACATCGCTACAAATTGTGATGATAGACTCTTCTCATGAATGAGATACAGTTGTAAACAACATGAACCGACAGATGGCACTAAAAACTAGATCTAACTAGACTGAAACAAAATGTATCTTCATAGTTGCAATTGCCAACAATGGACTTCATTACAAATGACGTAGAATATACATAGTGAATGCAAATATTTTGCCATTTTCTGAAAATATGTGTTGTCTTATGATGGCTGATCATTGCATAAAAAATGTTTACCTATCTTGATAATGAAGAAAAGCCATGACCAAGCAGATGAGCTACTGGAATTAAAGCTGCCCGTCACACCTTGTGCATTCTTCACCAATTGTTTGAGATGCTGAAGTTCCTCTATGCTGCATGTACCACCAATCTGTGAAATCTCAGCATCTGATATTTTGGCTAACTTACTGAAATCAGTTACTCCAAGTGCTGCCAACCTGCATTGTAAAAATTACAAGTTAAATTCACTTACAGAATACGTAGATCTGCATGTGGAGATTTATATGTTCATCCAATGTGAAATTCATTGTCATTTCAAGAAGCTAATTAAAAGTCACCTGTGTTAATGCATATTTTGTACTCTTTGGAATCACTGTGTTACTGTTTCTCCATTTTCATACTTTGTACTATATTCGTACAACTATCATACACATTTGATAATTTAGAATTCTTTTATAGGCCTAGGTGAGTAAGTTTTATCTATATCACAATGAAAGGTGATTTTTCATTTGAGTTCAAAAAGAGTAAATGAATTTTTACAGTTCTTAAAGAGGGCACATTGCGTATTATTCCTAGGTTGAACCATGCTAGCAATTGCGTATTATTCCTAGGTTAAACCATGCTAGCAATATTTTAGATTGATGTCCAGGAGTAAGGATTTTCTAAAATATAGTGCATTTTCACCATGCATGTATAATTAACCAAACCCCACCAGGGGACCTGAACACTCAACCCCAAGTGGTCATACATTTCACATTGCTCACTATAATCATAAAAACAGTTTGTCTGCTTGATGATCAGCTGTAAAATTTTCAATACATAGTGTATATGACCAATCTAGCATCACCCTAGTACCTGAACCCCGAGGTCATGAATTTTGCAATTTATAGGTACAGGGCTCATTGCCCATCTTTTTGTGCCCTTCAGATGTCCAGAAACAGAGATTTTCTAAGGTAAATGTACTTTTAATATATGATTAACTGACATCCACCCTGGGGTATCTAACCCTGAACTTGGGGGTTGTGAATTTCACAGTTTTGGTATAGGGCCATTGTTTATTATAATCATACCATTAGTCTAACTGCTTGTTGTCCAGAAATAAAGCATTAGATTTTCTAAGATATAATTTATTTTCTGAATCAGTATATGACCAACTTGGCCCCACTCTGGGGCATGAAGACTTACACAACCCAGGGGTCATGAATTTCACAATTTGGTAAAGTGGTCATTGTTTATGACCATGCTATTAGTTTGGCTGCTTAATGTTCAGAATTAAAGAAGATTAATAATAAGATATCCCATGTAAACACAGTATTTCTCTTTTAAGTCAGAGTATATGCAAGGTTTTGTTTTAAGGTCACAGTATAACCAAGGTTTTGTTTTAAGGTCATAGTATACCCAAAGTTTTGTTTTAAGGTCACAGTATACCCAAGGCTTTGTTTTAAGGTCATAGTGTAACCAAGGTTTTGTTTTAAGGTCATAGTATACCCAAGGCTTTATTTTAAGGTTCATAGTATATGTTTTGTTTTAAGGTCATAGTATACCCAAGGTTTTATTTTATGGTCATAATATACCCAAGGTCATATTATACCCAAGGTTTTATTTTAAAGTCATAGTATACCCAAGGTCATAGTTTACCCAAGGTCATAGTATACCCAAGGTTTTGGATTAAATCAAATGAAGTAGGATCTTGCTGTACTTACATGGAAACTTTTTTTCTAAAAAAAATCTCCAAACAAACAAACAAAACAAAACAATAAAAAAAACCCCCAAAAAACAGGTCAGGGAATGTCCAAGGAAGCTGGCTAAAGTTTAATATGCCAGCCAAAAATGAGTAAATCAATATGTAACTTTCAAATGTTTATCAGATGTTACTATATATCACATGATACATATAGATTCAAACTAGGTATCTTGAACATCTGCCACCATGTGAATTTTAAGCAAACTTTCCTTATTGATGAAGGGATGAAATTCAAGGTGTTATATATATATATATATATATATATATATATATATATATATATATATATATATATGCCAACATCAAACATCAGTATTTTGGAATTACAATGGCGGGGCTGGGAGGTGGCATTATATAACCCTAACCCTGGGAGGGGGTGGCATTATATCAGGAAGATGTACTATACCTCGAGACTCTAATTTAAATCAAATAAACACAGATTTAATCTTCCATATAATCATTTTTTTAAAAAACATGTCAATCATATTGATTGCTTTCATGGTTTTATCAGTCAAATTTGCAATAAAAAGTTCAGATCAGATTCAGTAATGTTGTACATTCTTTTGATTCTAAATATTGTTTAAAACATTCAAGCCCCTGTCTGGCCTCTATGTAAGAAATGTGGAACTTCAATTTCACTATTATCATCTCATGCATCTGTATTCTTCCTTGAGGTTGCCATTGTTGATGATACATTTTATTAGTAAGTGATTCAGAGGTCTGCATTTTTATCTTGAAATTAACATAAAAAGGCTAATATAACTATTCAATCTCGTAATTCCTATAGAAAATACAAATCAGAGAGATGGGTGTACATGGATGCCCCCTGATCATACCAGAGGTGGGATCAGGTGCCTAGGAGGAATAAGCATCCCATGTCGACCGGTCACACCCACCATGAGCCCTACATCCAAATCAGGTAAACGGATCAATCCCTAGTCAGAACCAGTGTGTTAAGAATGGCCTAACAATTAGTATGAAACACATCAGACAGCATCTGACCTAATGGAAAGTTGTACAGGCAAAGTAGATCGTTATAACAACCATAAAATTTGCGAAATACTGACTTTAGACAAGACTGTACAAACTCCTGTAACATCAACTTTTTTGTCAGTACCCTGCATCGATTTAAGAACTGATCATATGCAAAACAAGCTCTTGTGTATCACTCAGATGGGAGATATAAACACCATATGCAGGTCATGATAGAATATTGCCAAATAGATAAGGGAAGTTGATGAGAGAGAAATTGAAATCATCCCGTTTGTCATAAAGTTGAGTTGTTAGTTTGCCGCCAGCATCTATTTTCAGTAAAATATCTAAGTACGTAGCAGATGTGGCAGACACTGTGGTGTCTTTTATTTCAAGTTCACTGGGATATATCGAATCGACATATGAATAAAAATTATCATTGTTGATAAATAAAACGTCGTTGATATTTCTAAATGTCGAATTTAAGGCCACAGCAAGGTATTTTTATTCTTATGTAGAAGCTTTTGAATGAATTCTGCTTTATAAGAATATAAAAATAGGTCAGCTAACATAGGAGCACAATTCATGTCCATGGGTATTCCAACAGACTGTTGCAAGACCTGATCACCAAAGATTACAAAGATATTATCAATGAGGAACTCAAGCATCTTTTTAATATCAACATCAGAGTACGTGTGTGTGGAGTCAGAGTGGTGTTTAACAAAATAAATTTTGGAATGACCGATCACTAGATATGAATATTTCCTTTTAACATTTTTGTTGATGAAGTAATTGTCTATGATGTCAAAAAGTCCAGTCTTTGATTCATTGTGAGGTATGGTCGTGTAAGGTGTTGTAAAATCATATATTATAATGTTAATTTGAGAAAAGTTTTGTGATTTCAAATTCACTAAATGTTCTTTAGAATTTTTAAGAATCCACATTTGATTTACATCACTTCTGGCATATGTAGTGGCACAGTACGTTTGAAGTTTCTCCTTCACAGCAGTTAATCTTTTCATGAAGAGCAAAGATATGAGCTTGGTAGAACACTTACTGGATCCAGCAATGTATCTTTCTTTGTAAGGGGTTTGTGGAGTTTAGGGATCCAGTATAGGTAAATTAACTTATATTCATCTGCTTCATTGACTGGGATATAATATGTGTTTAAAACTGAAGCATGATTTTGAAGAATTTCATCTGTTGAAAGGGCAGTTGGAGTACAAGTGTGATAACTAAATGTGGAATTAATGCCAAGTTCATTTAGAATGCAGTTGTAATAATGAGCCTTACACACAAATATAATATTGTTGCAAGATTTGTCAGCTGGAACCAAAACATATTCCTCATGTAACCTGTTTAACTCTTTTATCACTTCTGATTTACTAAACACTGAAGGATAGATGGTGCGCATTTTTGTTTTGACATGTCTGATACGCGAATTAAATATTCCTCATATACTTTTTATCCATTCTGACAAGGTATCAAGTTCTTCTTTTTCAGATTAAGTCCATCGTCTGGCAAAATCTTCGACAGAATTCATAATAGAGATGAAGTTCTGTCACCAGTTGAAAGACCGAGGTTCTCTGAATTTTGGACCTTTTAAAACAAGTGACTTTAGGTCTTCAATTTTAACTACATCAACATCACCAGTAATGATGTGTCCAGCTGGACTACAGTTAAAAGAAAATGAAGAACAAGTACGTGGATTGAGTATAAGATGGTCTATATCTAGGCACTGCAAAGTTTGTAGTTAAAAAGTTTGGATGCAATATGGAAGTATATCTATAGGAAATACAAGGTGTAGACTTGAACTTGAAATACTCTGAAAAACAAGACTGAACTTTTTTATGATGAAGAATGTTGCTTATGTTGACGACATCAATTCCTTTGTTAGTAAATTTGAGTTTAAGGAACTGGCGGCTAGATTTGGAAGTAATATCATCCAAAACCTGCAGTGGTTTAAAGAGCATGTGATGGGCAACATCCATAATGATAGAATTCAGTCTATATTCTGGTGTGAAAAAATTTCTCTGGCTGAGGTTTAGTCAATATACACATTATATATAAGAGGCTCTACCTATGGTATGCATCAATATTTTATAAGTTAGCTAATAATTTCAAGATGGAAAAAGACATTTATACTTAGGATTACCATATATGCTGTTATAATATTATATTAGAATGACAGAGTCTTACAGAAAATAATCTTAAACAAGTGATTGTTATCAAGAGAAAAAGTATTCTGCTCTGCTGAATATCAGACCCCAAAACCTCCTTCATGATATTGCCAAGCACTAACAATTTGGAAAAAACCATGGTCAGTATCACCTCCAAGCAAAACTAACAGTGGGTGTCAATGAATGTCAGGTTAATTAGAGTTAATCCACTGCTGACTAGCCAGATCCAGCTGGAAAGCTGCTATATCTAATAATCCTTCCAACCTCATTGTCAGTGAGTGACTTGTTTAAGACTCAGGGAAACTGTCTTTTCACTAAAATCTCTCTTTAATCTGTGCCTGGACAAATTTAAAATGGGGAGAAAACATAAACCAAGTTTAGAAAGGCTAAAACACAGCACTCATTTGCTTCATTTTAAAGTTCAATCAACTTCTCTGTCATTATAATGAAAGATAGTGACTGTATTTTTAATAACTTGTTAAATGAGTTAAAATTATCCCTCAAATAAGGTAATATGAAATTGGAAGCATTACAATATTGAAGCATACTTTGTTAAGCAACTGAACTTACACTTCAATAGTGCAAGCAGTAATTACAGCCGCTCACAGGTGTGGCATGTCATGTCATGGCAAATCTATATATTTGTGGACAAAGCATGACATATTATACACAAAATAAATATGAAGAGCAGTTTCCTGTAACACAGGGTTAGGGTATTCAGAGAATAAGAATAATCCCAGTTACAGTATATATAATATTTATGGTACACGTAGTGTATACCGGTAATTGCTTTCTATGACTGAAATATTGTAAAACATTTACATTCACTATGTGTATATTCTGCTTAATGTCTTGTCATGGAACTATGAAGGCACATTTTGTTTCGAACTAGTTAGAACCATTTTTAGTGTTGTTTCTCTCTGTGTGAAACTTCTGTGGTATTGTTGAAATTGTTGGGAAAAAAATGTTTTTTTAAGTGAATTTAGAATAATAAATAACAATTACCTTTATTATATTTTCAGTTGTGATATACTATAATTTATGCACTGAATAAAAATGATATTTTCACAGTGTGAGAATAACAACTGATCGTGAAATTATGTTGCATAAATACTATACCTCCTCTTTATAAGATTATAAATATAAGATTTTAAATAAACCTGTTCTAATACCGAAGAAAATGTCAAAGGCTTTGTAGTTGGATATCGAATTTATTTCACTCATTAGACAGGATTTTCTGTTATAGTTCACGTGTGATGATAATATAAAACAAGAGGCCCATTGGCCACATTGCTCACCTGAGTCACCTTTGCCCATATTAAATATTTTACTATATATTTGTATGAAAAACTTTGATCCCCTATTGTGCCGCCCCCCCCTTGGGGCCATGATTTTAAGAAACTTAAAAATCTGCACTATGTAAGAAAGGTTCCATGTAAATTTAAAATTTTCTGGCCCATTGGTTCTTGAGAAGCTGTTAAATGAATCCACCCTATTTTTGCATTTTTTCTGCCATGCAAATTTGAACTTTTCTGGCCCATTGTTTCTTGACAAGATTTTTTAATTGATTTTTTATCATATATTTGCATGTAAAACATCCAATTCCTTTTTGTGGCTTCACCCTACTCTGGGGGTCATGCCTCCTTCAGAGGGAAGATGTTTGTTTATGTTCCATCAAGAATTTATCAATCATACTGAGACATCACCAGCTGTAGGTAAAGTACCATAAATTTAGACCTATGCTTAGCACTCGGGGCTGTAGCAGTGAGGTTTCTTTAATGTGCCAATGCCTGCCGTGACATGGGACCTCCGTTTTTAAGGTCATATCCGAAAGATTTCTATATGCTGAGCATTTGGCGGAAAAGCAATCACTACACATTTTTACGTTTTAGGTTTGACACAGCCATGGCATGAGCATGGCTCAAAGTCATGACCTCCCAGTCATGAAGAGAATACTCTACCACTGAGCTACCACAACCGATACAAGAATGCAAAATTAGGGTTTCCCCTTTGAAAGGAACATGGCCCTTCATTTGGACAAACTGGAATCCCCTTCATCCAACAATGATTTGTACCAAGTTTGATTGAAATTGGACCACTGGTTCTGGAGACGACTTTTAAAATTTTGTCAGTGTATATTCGCTATTTCACTATTATTTCCCCTTGGAGAAGGGCATGCCCTTCATTTGAACAATCCTGAATCCCTTTCACTTAAGGATGCTTTCTGCCATGTTTGGTTAAAATTGGTCCAGTGGTTGAAAATGTGAAAATTTAGAAGACAGATTGACAAACAACTGATGATCAGAAATGCTCACGTGAGCTTTTAGCTCAGGTGAGCAAAACATCCTGTTTACCTGTGAAATAAATCTCATATCTAACTACACATCATTGAATATCCTCTATTTATTATATGATGGTTTATTTTATGAGTTTAGAGTTCATCCTTCTTGGACTATTTCCCTTTACCATCATTCATAATAATATGGAAATCATTACCAAATATGGTGACATATTAAGATCAGATGATATTCAGCTGTTCATTTAAATAACTTACAGGTCAATAATATCTTTGTTTTATGCACGTGAAAAGTACTTATATTAAACAAAAATGTGTTTGTGAAACACTGATGGCAGCAAAGTATTCATGTCACAAAGAATACATCATGTGAAATAGTATGAAAACCCGAGCACTAAGTGTTAAGGTTAAAGTTTTTGAAGACAAACAGATAGACCAAAAATTATATGCATCCCCTGAATCTCCAATTACAGAAGCATAAAAATACAGAAATATGTTATCACAATTCACCTGTGAATTAGAATGCTTTGTCTGATACAGTATTGCGTTAAGTGACAATATCTTTGAATGACGCAATTGAACAATTTGAATAAAGAATTTTCATTGGCCAGTTCCAGCCCACCCAATTTCTTGCTTCTCACTTTTGAGAGAGAGAAGAAACATCGACAAGTGTTTAGTGAAATATTAGGAAGAGTTTGCCAAATTCAGCTGTTAAAAAAACTACGAATGCTGTTGGTATCCAAGAATACATCCTGGGGTGCAACTCGGGCTGTCTGCACATGTGGAAAACATGTGAAAAACATGTGGATGTGAGAGATTTGTTTGCGTGTATAAAGAAAAAAACAAAAAACAAAAAAAAAAATCCCAGAAAATGCTGTGTATGGCATTGTTTCTTCATTGTCAGCAATGTTAAAATTAACTACCACCTCTCAACTGTCCACTGCCGCCGCATAATGGTTATGTTAAATCGTAGCAACATTGGAGACAAGGGCCAAAAAAAGTTTTTATAATGTTTGTGGTGTCAATAACGATTGTCAATGCAGGCTCTTAAAATTTGCTTTTTTTAAAATACATTTATTCAATAAATCAATATGTTAATCAATAAGTGCGTATTTTTTTGTGATTTGGGAACATTAGCTGATTGTGAGGCCTGTGACATACTGCAATATCCACGACAAACGCTTCTGCAAATTTGTCTGATTAATGGAAATGGTATGAATTTGGCTCCATAAAAAGTATGTCTGGATACTTACTGCTTGATTTACAGATTCCAAATGTTTAATCATTACTCGTACAAAAATATCTTGCATGTTGTATTATTAACGCATAAGTTGATACACTGTGTACTACACAAAACAATGGCAGATGTCTAATATTTGTTCGAGGTTTGTGGTGGTGGGCAGAGCTTACTTTCTAGCACATTTCATTGGTCAAAATATAAGATCACAAACTTCTGTGGATCGGTGTTTTGTATTGATCAAATACGAAATTACTCCCATAAAAGGGAATTTGGGCGGACTTATACATATGGACCAATAAAAATTTCTGTCACATTTTGCAATTGCATTGTAAACAGACTCAATTGTGTTGTCACACAACACATTACTGTATTGGCCAAAACATTCTAATTCAAGGGTGAACTGTGGTAATAATATATTGTCTTTGGCTTGTTAAACAGGAGATGAAGGTCACAAACAGTGTTAACACAAGTTGTGCATTTTTTCTGCTATATTTGCAACCTTCATATCAACATTATCAATATCATATCATATTAACAAACCAAAGAAAGCATTTTATCATTAAATTGATACAAATGATACAGAAAAAATACTTTCATATCAAACAAACATACTAATATTATATATTAATATTACGAAAAGACTTTATAATGACTTAACCATTATGTAGTTATGGAACTTATAATATATATAATTGTGGGTATGGACAATGTTCCCCATATAATATCATGTTATGGTCAAAATCAATTCATAATCAACCCCGATTGCTAAGTGCATTTTATCAAAGATACTGAAAGGAAGGGGTGAAAAAATAAATTGAATACTTATGGAATGAATATGAATGATAATATATATAAATCTATTATTCATCAAGCAAAAACTTGGCTTTATGTTGATAGACGAATCATTCCTTTTTACTTTATTAGAAGATCATACTTTAGTTTCACTTCAGGTTCACATAATTTTTAATTTTTAACATGCCAATTTTTGCAAGCATTTTTCTTTCAGAACATAGCGCACAACTTATAACTGCAAATATACATATATACACAAACATTATCTATATATATATATATATATATATATATATATATATATATATATATATATATATATAAACTGTCCTAGTTTGGGTTTGATGTTTTCAATAACAAAATCTGAAAAATAGCCATTTTATGACAAAATATCAAAAATGGCAGTAAAATGCTATACTTCAGATTATACATCATTTTGATCAAATCATGGGTAACAACACTAAGTTGCATAAACACACTTAATTTCAAAACAAAAGCATAACATTTGTAAATAAACCCCTCATCACACTAATGAAATAATTAGATACCATGGAAGTTCAAATTTTGTAGATTTTGTGGATACCCCTACCCCCAAAAATGTGAATACATTTGACATGATATTTTAATGTATGGTGACCATATACAGGGATTGACATCCCAGAAAACTGTAACGTATTTCACAGTATACAATATATGTTACTACACACTCTAATAAATCTTCATCAATGTACATGTATAATTATAATTAATTTTTATAATACATGTAGTATAGAATATACACCTACCTATGTATGAGAGCTATGTGCAGTCTCTGGTCTTTTAGCCACACAATAAGTTTTTCTGCATCTCTGGCTTGTGTAATGAAAAGTTTTAGATTATGTTTTGTTGCCTCAGGTACATCTTTGATGTTGTCTACATCCTTTAAATTCAGTGAATCTACCGGTTTTTCCAGAATTCCTTTTAAAAAAAAAAATCCATGTTGAATTTCACAAAACACCATCGTCATGAAAACTAAACTTGTACCTACTTTTTTTAAATGAGATGTACTTTTCATTAATCACACACACTCTGTGATAATGGTCAAACAGTTCAGACAAATTATTTTCTTTTCAAAAAGTCATCTTAATTATGAAACAATTTCTTAAACTTCACATTAAACTTATGAGCCTATATGGTTTTTGTACATGTTCTGCACATCAAAGCTGCATCCAAAAATTATACATATTGTTAAAATTATACATATTGTTAAAATTATACATATAAACAATACAGTCCTGATTTTATTGGGATGTGTTAAATACAATCTAATCTGTTTGATCCATTTGCATACATATACATCAATTTATATGTAAACAGGTCTAACATCAATATTAATTAGATTGCATTAATCAAACATACGTTAATTAACTTTCACAAAAGTAAGAGAGAGAGAGAGAGAGGGAGGCTGTCTTGAGCCTTTAAGACCAAATAACAGAAATACTCAGACACCTGCACATGTGTACATATGTAAAGCAATAAACTTGTATATATATACTACTCAAAGTTTGATAAGGATCATATTTTTCAGCACTTGTAAAACTTTCAACAAAGGTGAATGACAACCAACACAGAGTGATTTATGTTCAGAAATGTTTACTTCA
The DNA here is from genome assembly GCA_024699665.1 of Ostrea denselamellosa. Lineage (NCBI taxonomy): Eukaryota > Metazoa > Mollusca > Bivalvia > Ostreida > Ostreidae > Ostrea > Ostrea denselamellosa. The sequence goes on from JAMZEH010000011.1 coordinate 1,077,089, forward strand.
AGAAATTGTGACAGAAAAATTTGGCAAACATGACATTTCATCGCATACTCCTAAGGTAAAGGGAGAGTACCCTGAAAAGCATGGTAATTTCATGATCACGGAATTGTTTAAACTCTGCACATTCCATTTCACACTGCACAAACAAGTGTCAATAGCGGGTATGGCCTCCGTTAGCTCCAATGACAGCTTGGCAACGTCGTCTCATGCTTCCAACGAGGTTTTGAATGGACACAAGAGAGATATTGTTCCATTCTTGGATCAGAACATTTTCAAGTTCCTGGAGGGTGGCTGGTTGTACAGGACGACGTGAAATCGCTACCTGAAGCATATTCCAGACATGCTCGATAAAGTTGAGGTCTGGAGAACGAGCTGGCCAGTCCATACGAACAATTGTCTCACGTTCCAGGTACTCGTCCACCACCCTAGCACGATGTGGACGTGCATTATCGTCCATGAGGATGAAGTCAGGACCGACAGCACCAGCATATGGTCTCACGTAGACATCCAGGACTTCATCCCTGTAGCGCACTCCGGTCATCGTGCCTCGCCTTAGGACATGGAGATCAGTTTGTCCAGCTCGACTGATTCCTCCCCAAATCATCAACGACCCACCACCATATCTGTCATGTTCAGCAACATTAGCGTCCTGATATCGTTCTCCTGCCCTTCTCCACACTCGTGCACGACGATCTGTGAAGTCAACACAAAACCTCGACTCGTCTGTGAAAAGTACAGGGGCCCAATCAGCAACCCTCCAATTCACATGAGCCCTGGCCCAATTCAAACGATCTTGTCTGTGTCGCTGAGTAAGAGGGATGCGAATACAGGCTCTCCGGGAACGAAGACCACCTTCATGAAGACGATTACGCACAGTTTGCGTGGAAATGTTAACTCCAGTTGCATTCAGAAGATCATTTCTAAGCGCAGTCGCCGTTGCAAACCGATGACATCGTGCTGAAATCAAGAGAAAACGGTCATCTTGCTGCGTGGTGGACCTTTCTCTGCCGCCTCCATGTCGATGAGAAGCTGAACCATGAGCTTGATACCGGTTCCAAGCTCTGCAAACAACGCTCTGACTGACACCCAATAGCTCTGCAACGTGACGTTGTCTTGCACCATTTTCGAGCATTCCTATGCATCTGGCCAATTCTTCAATAGTCAAACGACGTCTTTGACGTTGTGGAGGCATTTTCATAGTGTAACAGTGACTTAAACGAGGTCAAATGTAAAGATAATGGCCAAATTCAAATCAACGACAAGCACTCAGAAATGTGAATAATGTGGGTACCATGCTTCACGTGCTACTCATGATCACTGCAGCATGCATTTCCCTACCTAACCTGTGTTTTGAGGCTCAAGAGGGGTCAGTCCAACACTATGATGAAATTTGCGTGTCTTATCAATTCATATATTGATTTTATAATGTAAGAACTATATGATCCTTATCAAACTTTGAGTAGTATATATATATATATATATATATATATATATATATATATATATATATATATATTACAATTTACATGTTTATTGTTTTTGTTTGACTATTCAGTATTTTCATAGAATGGAATCAAACCTATATATTTGTTTTATAGACTTTGAAAAGGCCTTTCACAATGTGCATCAAGACAAGCTGTGGAATATCATGGAACATTACAGTATACCAGACAAAGTCATCAAACTGGTTAGGGTTCAGGGGTTCAGTGACAACAGCTAGTGTGCAGTTGCAGTCATTACTGGGATTGGAACATCAAAGTGGTTTAAGATAAAATCTGGAGTAAAACAGGGATTCAACATGTTGGAATTCTTGTTCTTACTAGTCACTGACTGCTTTATGAAGAAAGCAACAACTGGTGACACAACTGGCATACACTGTAACATGATATCAAAACTACATGATCTTGACTATTCTATGACACTGCACTGCTTACAAGGTCCAGAAAGCAAATACAGACAAACGTGAACATACTAGTCAGGCATGCCAAATTAACCCAGTCTTCCAGCTAGGATTTAAAAATAGAGGGGTACAAGAGATGGGCACTTTTTGTGATTTGCCATTTTGCATACATATAATAATAATAATCAATTTGTATAGCACATTTTATAAAATAAATTACTCTAAGTGTTTTACAAGAGTAAGATGAGGTAACAAAGAAATAAAATATGATTACATGAAATTAATTGACAGTCTGAGTTAAGATCTTACATTTGTAAAATAATCAATATAAAATACACTGTAATTACAATTTTTTTTCTTTGTTAATAAGAAATCGTCACAGTTTATTCTGGCTAGAATCTAAAAAGCTAATTTATAAAAATGAGTTTTAAGATGTTTTTTAAAAATTTCTCGAGATTTTGATTTCTTGATATCCTCTGGAAGATCATTCCAGAGATGTGCTGCAGCCCAGGCAAGTTGGTGTTCTCCATATTTTTTCATTCTGATTTTTGGGGCCACCAGTTTCGACTTTGATTCCGACCATAATGCTCGACTTGGTTTGTATTTCTTCAAGAGGCTTGCGACGTAAGACAGGGCAGATCCATGGAAGGAACAATATACATATTTCAAAATCTTGAATTGGGGTCGGTACTGAATAGGGAGACAATAGAGTTTCGCCAAATTTGAGGATATGTGTTCCCTTTTCGGCGACCTTGTAATAAGATGAGCGGCAGCATTTTACACCCATTGCAGCCTGTCCAATGTTTTTTTCTCAATTCCAAAATATAAACAATGTCAGCCTAAATTTATAAGCCGTGGCTTTTTTTTAAAGAAGGGTCAAGAATTTATAAATAGAACTGAAGGTCAATGTTTCTAAAAATCACACCGAGAATTGTTATTCAGAAAAAATGTAGTTATGCTATGGTTGGTCTTAGATACTTTCTTTTTCTTGTTCGCGGGTTGCGAGAGTTTATGTTTTTGTGTAGGCATTTTGCCTTTCACATTTGATCTGAATTTTTGTTTAGAATTCGCAGCTATTTATACTAAAAAAGTTGGCTTTGACACTGCTCATATCATTTCAGCTTGTGTTTTTGTTTGTGAACTCCAGTTCAGTCTTTAAGGAGATTAAAGTAACAACTTCATCACTGATAATTGGTCTGAATGCGTAAACTATCCTCCATTAGAAGACGCAGCTATTTATATTAATACAGCTGGCTGGGACACTGCTCCTATCATTTCACCTTGTGTTTTTGTTTATCTTCAGTCTATAAAGTGGTCACTGTCACACCTTCAGGAGAGGAGGTCATGTAAGATCCACCTAGGACAAACTGACAACCATCTGGATTAACTCCCAGATTGGAGAGGAAACAAAGATAAGATTATTCAGTTCTAATGTGGCCTCAGTTTTACTCTATATAAAATGACAAAGGGTGATTAGCAAGTCCTGGATACCTTCCTTCACAAGATCCTATGGAGGATCCTGCAGATATACTAGCCTCCAATGGTATGAAACAATGAGGGGATGAGCAGGAATGGAGCCTGTAAATAGCATTGAAAGTAAAAGGAGGTGGAAATGGATAGGACAAGTTTTGAGAATGGACAAAACCAATCACACCAGAACAGCACATCCATGGATTCCTGACAGAAAGTGCAGTAAAGGCAGGCCTAAAGAAACATGGAGGAGAACCATAAAGAGAAGTGAAATTGGGTTTTAAGACCTGGACAAAAGCACGCAAGGTGACAGCATGGAGAGTAATTGTTTATGGCCCTATTCTCCAAAGAAACAATGGAATTCTGAATTAACTGGTCGATAAATGTAAAAGTTGTAAGCCACATGCCACTGAACATAACCCCTAATGTCCTTGTGCAACAATCTCTGTGATCTCATTTATAATGGTCAATAAAGATTTAGCATGAAATACCAAATACCTGCTTTTGCAAAGAAATCCTTTAAATAAATTTGCTCCTCCTTCATAAGCCATTGCTCTACGTTCATAGATGTAGGTTCTGTAGTCAGGCTCTGTTTATTCTCTCGGATATCACTGGATTGACCTCTGCTAAATATTAGTGCTGTTAAAAATAAAACAACACACACTAACAGAATCTTTGCATATGTTTTCGTATATTTATATCGCATGCCATAAGGTGCCTCGGGTCTTCTCCAGCCCCAGCCTGGTGTAAAAGCATTTCTGGCTCTACTAGGTCTAAAACTGAAAAGGATCTTCAAAAAATTCATCGGTAATTTACATCGTTCTGGCAGCTGTGTCATTCATTGTTTTGTATCAGCATAACTAATATTTTCATCGTCAAACAGCAGCACATATCCTTCCTCTCACTCAAGTTGTTATCGAGTCATTTCCTTTTACGATATTCATCACTGATCTCATTGATCATTTCATCAAACGCTTTAATGACGGAGAAAGAAAACAATAACAGGTCTATCTAACGTTTGATTAAAATACTTTTACTGAGAATCCTGTAAAGCGTCTTATATACACTGATTTAAAAAAAATTGCCAATTTTCTTATCACTGTTGGCTGCAATAGTCGCGACAGAAAGATATGGGTATACAGCGAAATGATGGAAGTGAAGTACAGGCGAACGACAGAGTCTCTTTAGATGGTCACTTTGGAACTGTAAGATTTATGGGTAGTTTGCCAGACACAAAAGGTAAACTAAATAAATGTTTCACAGTAGGTGACAGAAAAATAAAGCCCCCCTTACTAATCGACACGACAAAAACTAATTATTTCTAACCAGATAAACACGTTCATCTCCAATTACAATCAACTAACCGAATCACAGTCTTGATTCAGAATTCTCTATTCATACAAACTGGTTATGTGCAATGGATGAAGGGAATCTTGCTTGTAAAATCTGCATTTTTTTTATATGTATATATATATTTTAATTTATTTATTATTTTAGTACATCATTTGATTTGATAAACCACGATATTCTTATTCAGAAATGGAAATGTTACAAGTTTGAACCATTAACACTGGACTAATCATATAGCTGCAAGGTATAATTCAAAGTGTGCAGGTTGACTCCATATCCTCCAGTTCTTCAGGCATTACAGCAGGACTGCCTCAAGGATGGGGTATCTTGGGGGCCCTTGCTCTATTTATTGTACATTAATGATATTCCATTATATATCGAATAGGGCTGGGTATTGTTTGGAAAAGCTCACTATGATAACTATTGCATTACAGAAAAACAAAATGCAATACATATTAATAATAAAACAGTATGATTACAATTATACTTGTTAATAAATTTGATGATTAAAATAATTAGATATAACAAAAATAAAGCTTGACCACGGTGAGAGATATCATTGGTTGTCATGGAAGGCCTATTCATCCAAGAACCATTTCCAGAATTTGAGGCACCATGAGATCTGCTGCAGAAGACCTTATTAGGGGCTTCAGCTTAAACTGCATCAATGATGGTACAGATTGCAATGGGCAAAGCAGCATCTGACTCAACATCAAAATTGGTCACATGTGGTGTTCCCAAATGAGTCCAGATTTAACCTTAGCAACGCAGATGGCAGAAGTCAAGTTTACCGTCGTTTACATGAACATTTTGAAGACAATTGTGTCCTCGAGCACGACAGGTTTGGAGGGGGAGGCGTTATGGTCTGGGTGTGATTAACCACAATTTTCAGTTACAGCTGGTTGTTTTAAATGGAATCCTCACTGCTAGGAGGTATGTGGATGAAATTCTGCAGCCTGTTTTAGCACCATTAATGCAGCAGCATAGGCAAGGAAATGGGTTAATTTTCAAACAGAACAATGCTCGCGCACATATGGCAAAATTGACACAAAACTTTTTTCAAAGGAACCCCATTGACCCGTTATGTCCCCAGACTTGAATCCAATCGAGCATTTGTGGGACAAGCTGGGGAGATGTGTGCACAGCTGCCAGCCTCAGAATGTGCAAGAATTAGGGAGAGCCTTATTGGAGGAATGGCAGAATATTCCTCAGAGGACCATCCAAAATGTTTGTCAATCAATGTCACGTCGCCTTCACACCGTCATTACTACTAATGAAGGTCATATCCGATACTAGTGAACAAACCACATTTTTGACGCACCCCTCATTGGCATTCATTTCAAATGTAGCCTCTTTTTGAATAAAATGATGTTCAAAATCAAAGAATAGTGTTCAGTTAACAGGGTGTATAATATACCACTATGAATTTGTTGATCAGATATATGAACAAATTTAGAATATATAAAATTATGAAGTGTTGCATTTTTAAAGTCTGTCAGTATATAGAGATATATTAAAGATGTAGATTGGGTTACAACTTTTGAAATTAATCTGTAATATTCCATATTCCCATTTTCATAATCATTTTAGTGATTTGTACAAGTAATTACATTACCTTCATTGATTACCAACCATGTTATGAAAATTATCACAGGATTTAATTATGAACATGTATAAAACCTTTCTTTCCTCCTTAATTTGATTACAAGAAAGCAAAAATGTTTTTCAAGTGTCTCTTACAGCCTAAGATTACTCTTTCTATTTAATTTGACATATCTAGTTGTATCTCAAGTTGAATATTTATTTATCATCTATTATTTGCTTGTTACCGTTATCCATGGTATTTATGAACTGTTTGCAGGAATCTGGATGGGAGTTGATTGGGATGAAGCTGTTCGGGGGAAACATGATGGAAGTTACAATGGACTTCAGTATTTTACTACAAGGTATGGCTGAGAAACGATTAGGTTGCTATCAATCATTTTAAGAAAAGTCATTTGAGTTGGTGCCATTCTAGTACATGTACTCTGAAATCAAAGGCTAGTGCTTTATATACAAAAATGCTTCACTTTGGGTTTAGTTGCTTAAAAAAATACATATCTGTATCTGGTAAAGACCAGTGAGTGGGCAAAACAGCATCCTGAATATGATGGATTTTCATATTTGTTCCAATATTAAGATGATTTAAGCTTCTCTGAAAGTTTTTTTTTTCTTGCATTTCTGCTATAATATGCACCCAATTTACTGACTTATCACTTGTGTACATTTAGCTTTATTTCATGGTGGATATGCTCAAATCTTCCAAATCTACAGCGGCATAGTGGTGGAGTGACCCTAATCTACTCAATCTAGAAGTTTAGGGCAAATTTTGATAGTTGTTGAACATGAAAATTTTTTTGTAGTAAATAAAGATATATTCAACCAGTTTCTCAGTGCCACAATGAGACAACAAACCTGTATCTTTTATTCCATCTATCTTTTATATATTGCTTTAGGCACCCAACATCAGGATCATTTGTGAGAGGGAAGAAGTTGGATCTAGGTGTTAATTGTTTTGATGCTATTGTGGATCGTTATGGTAAATTAGAAGACCCTAATGCTGGGGTTATAACAGAGGAGCTTTTTGTTGTGGGAAATAATAAGAAGAAAACAGTTGTAGAAATGGTGGGCGCCAAGTCAGTCAATGATAGGCAGAGGTTAGTAAGAAATGTGCGAGGCTCATATAGTTAACCTATATGAATACCTCAGTACTTGTTTACTGATTGGCTTATTTAAATGATTGTAACCATAGTACATAAGTTTGAATTAGGAAACTTGTGGGTCTGTCAACTAACGAATACATTGACATATACTACATGTATGTATTGGTACAATTGCTATGGTTTTGATAGCTTACCTTGGCTAAAAGCAGAAGTGAGCTTTTTCTGATCCAAGGTTTTGCATCTTTCATCTGTCAACTTTTCACATTTTCAACAACATTTCAAAAACTTTTCAGTAATTTATAGTAATTTCTTTGAATAAAAGGGATTCAAGTTTGTTCAAACTAAAGACCAAGCTCACTGCAAAGGACGATAATCATGAAATAGGCAAGATTTAAAAAATTATCTTCTTAAACTTGTATCAAAGCTTCCTTATAGTCATTATGATTGTAATAAAGATTCAAAAGTGGTTCCAATGTGTATGAAGTTTTAAGGGATGGAAATTTCCCTGCATATGACACATTAATATTCTTATTATATGTTCATTTGGTAATATTTACATGTACTTATATTATATCAATGAAAAATCCTTTTCTAGTATATTATTTATATATGTTCATATATGAACTTGTGCTTATATGTCACACAGAATCAAGCTTTGCTCAAAAAGTTACTTGGGACATAAAGTGTTGTATTTTATAATATACAAAGTAAAAATATAAGGAATGAATACCTAGGATTTTTTTGTATTATGGGAGATTTATAAACAATGGAAACGTATAGGTAATTTCTGTACGATTCAATTCATTGATGATACAATATTTATCTATCCCCATAGTACAACCAACCTAGACATTTATTCCTGAATTGTAGATTCAAGATGCAAACTATAATCCTTGGGGCCACATGGACCAGGTTGGGACCATAATAAGAATTTGTGTAAATTTGTATAGAATGTGTCGTGTGTGAATGCAACTGTTATGGTGAGAAATGTGACCCACAGTCCTCTTGTATTGCATTATAATGTAGATTTGGCTTCAGAAGACAAAGAAATATTTTCATCATAACCATTGAATTTTTAAGCAAACTGGATGCTCTACAAGAGGTGGTACTGAGAGGATGTTTGGTGTATGGTGCTGGAGATAGCTCAGAAAAACTGAGAAGATGTACACCCAATATACGGGAGCTGGACCTCTCTCTTAATCTAATACCAACGTGGCAAATATTGGCAGATATCTGTAATTGTTTACCTAACCTCACAGATTTAAATGCAAGGTAAGGTTGTTAAAGTATTCATATTTTTTGATAGGACCATTTTCTTCCTGCTTCAATGAGTTGATGTACATAAATGAATTAAATGTGTATAAATTGTTATAATATCTTACTGCTAATCAACAATTTGTGATGTCTCGGCCCTCCAGGGAGAACATACTGTTTTATCCTGTCTGACTATCAATCACAAAGTGTGTGACCACAGTGTCACCTTTAGTACCAAGTGTATAGTTCTACAAAAAATCTTGTTTCTTTTTTTTATTTGATGGATAAAATCATTTTAGGGTTTTCTCACTGTAATTTGAATGTAGTCTTTCTCTTGCAGTATAACTTGAAATGAAACTTGAGAAAGATTATCATTACAAAGTATAAATGAGCAAGGCACTTTGGTACATGTAGTTTGAATAAAATAATTTTAAATTGATAACCTGCTCTAAGGTGTGAACTTTGTCATTTTGATAAACAAAGGGGCGTGTTTATGTACACGGTTTCTGCTATGTATTTAAAATCAGAATTAGGAAGACATCTGTGTTTGCATAAAACAATGAACTCTAGTTTATCATTGAATCGACATCTTTGCTACCTGTATTGCCAGATGAAAATCCACCAACCTAACTACAGCCACTAAATCCATTTAATAACAAGTGACCATACTCCAACTCAGTCAGAATCCCGTTACTAATGAGCAGTTTTGTTACAGTGATAATCATCTAGAAATGCCCAAAGACGTGTTAGAATGCAGCAATGGTTTCCAGAAAGTGAAAGGTTTAAAGCTAAACAGAGTCCACTTCCACTGGCAACAGGTATGATTCTTTTACAACTAGCCATTCAGTTTTCAGTGGGATTTTTGGGGGGATATTTTGTAACTGGTTGTGATTATGTAAGAAGTAGATATCATATATTATGTTGTAGAACAATTCAGTTTTTTTACAAAAAGATTATGTTTCATACTGTTTGTTTGAAATCAACTCCAGGCATTGATTATAAGTTTTAGAAATCCTTTGATACTAATACTCCGCTACTTATCATGTACATGTTTTAGTGGGATTCAAAATCATGATTACACTAATTATTACACTATTTATCCACTACCGTACATGCACTAAGTGTAAAATCATGATTACACTCATTGGTAATTTGGCTCCGACTAATTTTATATATTATGCTAAGATAAGTACACATACAGTTTGTCATCTGATTCTTCTTTCAGTTGTTGGAATGCAGCAGAATGTTTCCTTGCCTGGAGCAGCTTCACGTTTGTTTTAATAATTTAACATCAGTACACTTCCCTGGCAATTACTTAAAGAATCTGCAGCTTCTGAATCTGGAGTCCAACAGTTTGCAGTCCTGGGAACAAATTCTACAATTAGATGCTTGTCCCAGGTAAATTTTAAATGAAGGTGTTTTGTCTTACAACAGACTTTACATAAAATTATGTACATGTGTGTCTACAAACTATAATTGCATTTTACACGATATTACATATTGTAAATGAAGGTGATTGTTTTACTACAGACTTTACATAAAATTATGTACATGTGTGTCTACAAACTATAATTGCATTTTACACCTTTTTAAATGAAGTTTTAGATATTCCGTATTTTGCTAGGTTGGAGAGCCTTATTCTGAATGATAATGAAATTGAGTGTATCAGTTTCCCTGACACAAACCTGGGAAGTAAAACAAAGATTTTTCCTAACCTTAAATGCATCTACATCAACAGAAATAAGATTTCACAGGTAAGGATAAGATATGAACATTGGGGGTTTATAATAGAAATAGAAACTGACATTATATATTCATTGTAAATACTAATAGTGTGTATGTTTCTCTTGAGTAGTGGAGCTGTATAAATGAACTGAACAAGTTGCGTAGTTTTGAGGATTTACAAATTAATGGTAACCCAATCCAGGACTCTGCCTCTCCTGAGACTATCCGACAACTCCTCATTGCCAAAGTGGCAAATTTAAAGAGATGTCAGAGGACAGAGGTCAGAACATTGTTTATTTAGATTTCCGTGGGTCATTGTAGTGTTACCTTATCTTTTTAATCACTGTAAGTAAGCTTGAATAAGTGATGATTACAGTACTCGGTGAAAGTTTTCCTATGTTTTAGAACAACTAATAAATAGATGCAAATACTAGCACTGCTGGTCAACTGTGGCAATATTTGGTTACAATTTGACTGTGTGTGACTTATTTTTGAGCATTGATTTGGTGGTTGAGCTTAGTATGTGTATTAAAGGGACAAATTGCTATTAAATTATATACTGTATACAGGGTTATTTTCACCACATTGTTTTTGCCTTTCTACACTTGCAGATCTGTTTCCCCGATTTTAAATTCACCCAGACACAGTTGTGTTAAAAGAGAGATAAGAAAACAGTTTCACCCTGTGGGCAATTTTTTTCCCGTATACAGTGAGTGCATGTATGTGTATTCATGTGTGTACATGTATGTTCACAAATGAGAGGCCGGTAACATATCTTGTGGGTATTTCATGCACAAAACTAAAGTAAAAAAATAACCCTGTATAAAGTATACATTTTCACATGATCTTTACAAATATGGTTTTACAGCATTTTGCAAGCTGCAGAGTTTGTGTTTGTGAAATACCACAGGAGTCTGAAGTTTTATCAATTAACTTGAAATGAAAATTTGAAAAAAAAAAATTATCCAGTCTGGAAAAATATCCACCATCTTTTATAAAATTTTTGTAGAACATGGTGGATAATTTTTTTTCCAAATGTTTATTTCAATTTAATTGATAAACTTCAGACACATGTGGAAATACTAATAGATAAAAAAAAAATCCATGGCTTTTCATGATCATCATTGAGGTGATGAAATGATACATATAGGTAACTGATGAAGAACGAAAGGGAGCAGAAATAGATTACTTAAAGAGGTTTGGACCAGACTGGCTGAAATCAGGCGGACACCAAGACCCCACCCAGAATAACCCCCATGAGGAGTTCATTGTACAGCATCCAAGATTTGAAGATTTTGTCCGAGGTTTGATTAACACTATTAAATTGCACCAGCATTCACTTTAATCTGTGCTAACTATCGTAGCCTCATTTCTAAATCTAGTTTTGTGTGACCTATCAGCACTTTGTTGGAATCGCAGAATCAAGACTCAGTATTTATACCTGTTGTAAAAGTCAACCACATTGCAAGCGCATGCTGTGCTCTCCTCAGACATAAACCACATGGCAAGTGCATGCTGTGCTCTCCACAGACATAAACCACATGGCAAGCACATGCTGTGCTCTCCACAGACATAAATCACATGGCAAGCACATGCTGTGCTCTCCACAGACATAAACCACATGGCAAGCACATGCTGTGCTCTCCACAGACATAAACCACATGGCAAGCACATGCTGTGCTCTCCACAGACGTAAACCACATGGCAATGCATGCTGTGCTCTCCACAGACATAAACCACATTGCAAGTGCATGCTGTGTTCTCCACAGACATAAACCACATGGCAAGCGCATGCTGTGCTTTCCACAGACATAAACTTTATCAAATTGTACGTGAAGTGGATCACTATTACCAGAGCTGTCCCTCAGTTTAATTCAAATTCAATGTTTGATTCTGATCTTTGTGTATCAACATATCTTGTAGGAAGGAAAATGATTTTGATTTTCATTACATTTGAATGTCTCTAAATCATCACATGATGCAATTGATTTAGCATCAATGTGCTTGAAAAAAAATATCTTGAATAGTAAAAAGGCAGCTTCTTTTAAAACACGTCTTTGGAAATGTTTGACTACAAAAACAATAGAGTGTTTGGATGTCTTTTCCTTATGGTACTTTGTGTGAGTATCACTAATTGATTGTTTATCTATTGACAGTGTATGGAGCACCAGAAACTTCTGAAATGAGCCAGAAACCACAGAAATTGAAGGATAGTTTAATAGGTCTGTTCCAGTAACGTATATCACAAATAGTCAGTAGGATTTATAGTTAAAGTAGGGGTATACAAAATAAGATACTGAAGATATTCAGTAACATTTATAGTTAAACTAGGGGTATTATAAATAAGATACCTTAGATATTCAATCTAGTGTAGAAATTGGTCACCCACTCAACAGAAGCTATCTTATTTCCAGTGGTAGTGCATTTGTTTTTCATACTTCTAGTTTGATTACCAAAATAAGACATACAGTGTCTATCCTTTTTTTTTCCCATTTCAGAAATGAAGATTATGAACCCAGATGATCCCAACATCAAAACTCTCAAGAAGAAATTGCCCGGTATTTACATTCCAAGAACATATATGAAATCTAGTTGATATAAATTGGTCACCAGAAATAAAAAAAACAAAACAAAAAACTCTTGTTGACAGTATTTTTTATATTGATTCTTGTAGTGTCATACTCTATTGAATTACAGTATAAATGCATATCTGTACCAACTGAGTTTGATATCAAAATGTCATTTTGAAGGTCATGATGAATTATTTAATTATATTTATTTTAGCTACAATGACAGTACAAAAACTGAAGGCTTTGATCCAAAGGTTTTACAAATTGGATTCAGAAATAAAGCTTTCCTATGTCAGCAAGAAGGTAAATTTAAAAAAATCAGTAGCTCTATTTATGTAATTATTGCTGCTGAAGAAAAACATCTTTCCTGAAGAATAGTGAGATAATTTATTCTACCATATATAGCGGAGTAAAAAGTAGAAATTTGGTTATAGATTTTGAACACTTGAGTATGTGTATAGTACAATGTATCAGAATAATGCATTTCCCTATTTGAAGGAAATAACTATATGTTTATTTCAATTCCGTGAAAATATAATCAGAATCAAATTATTACCTTTTAAATGTACATGTATTTAACCTATAGGTATATATCCAAGTATAATTTGATTTTAGATGGAGAGTTGCGAGGTAGATTTTGACAATGACCTTCGACCCCTAAACTACTTTTCCATTGAAGCGGGTGACACTGTGTATGCTCGCTGGTCATGACACATTCATCATTAGGACTTGATTGAGCTTAAGTGAGATATTTATTGACAGTGGGCATTCACACACTTTTTCTGTGATACCATATCAATATACTTTCATGAAATAAAACAAGAATTCATAAATGCATTATTTTTTATTGAAAACTTATAAAAAGAAATTACTTCAATGGGTTGGGCAAGTCTATGTAGTAAAATCTGCAAATACAAATGCGTGAACTAATCCACACAGGTTATACTCATGTAACCCTAACCCAACCCAGGTTATACTCACATAACCCTAACCCAACCCAGGTTATACTCATATAACCCTAACCCAACCCAGGTTATACTCATATAACCCTAACCCAACCCAGGTTATACTCACATAACCCAAACCCAACCCAGGTTATACTCATATAACCCTAACCCAACCCAGGTTATACTCATATAACCCTAACCCAACCCAGGTTATACTCACATAACCCTAACCCAACCCAGGTTATACTCATATAACCCTAACCCAACCCAGGTTATACTCATATAACCCTAACCCAACCCAGGTTATACTCACATAACCCTAACCCAACCCAGGTTATACTCACATAACCCAAACCCAACCCAGGTTATACTCACATAACCCAAACCCAACACAGGTTATACTCACATAACCCAAACCCAACCCAGGTTATACTCACATAACCCAAACCAGGTTATACTCACATAACCCTAACCCAACCCAGGTTATACTCACATAACCCTAACCCAACCCAGGTTATACTCACCTAACCCTAACCCAACCCAGGTTATACTCACATAACCCAAACCCAACCCAGGTTATACTCATATAACCCTAACCCAACCCAGGTTATACTCATATAACCCTAACCCAACCCAGGTTATACTCACATAACCCTAACCCAACCCAGGTTATACTCATATAACCCTAACCCAACCCAGGTTATACTCACATAACCCTAACCCAACCCAGGTTATACTCATATAACCCAAACCCAACCCAGGTTATACTCACATAACCCTAACCCAACCCAGGTTATACTCGCATAACCCTAACCCAACCCAGGTTATACTCACATAACCCTAACCCAACCCAGGTTATACTCACATAACCCAAACCCAACCCAGGTTATACTAACATAACCCAAACCCAACCCAGGTTATACTCATATAACCCTAACCCAACCCAGGTTATACTCACATAACCCAAACCCAACCCAGGTTATACTCATATAACCCTAACCCAACCCAGGTTATACTCACATAACCCTAACCCAACCCAGGTTATACTCACATAACCCAAACCCAACCCAGGTTATACTCATATAACCCTAACCCAACCCAGGTTATACTCACATAACCCTAACCCAACCCAGGTTATACTCATATAACCCTAACCCAACCCAAGTTATACTCATATAACCCTAACCCAACCCAGGTTATACTCACATAACCCTAACCCAACCCAGGTTATACTCGTATAATTTTCCCCAAAATTGAAGTCATTCCTTATAATTCAATGCAAAAAGACAAAAGTACTAATATATGATGATGAAAATGTACATAGATACTGAAAAATACAAATCATTTGAGCCTTGCAATGATTAACTTAGCAACCACTACGAACCAGTGTCTAGCTGTGTTCGAGGGAGCCATCTTAGCTCTCGGAGCCTATTTATCGAAATTGTAAATGTAGTTGATGACGGTGAATTTTGCTACAAACCTCATAACAGGAAAGTTAGTCTTCATTACAATATTTTGCGGCTTTTAAAGTTATGAAGATTTCTACTAAATGAAAACTTGCCTTTGCATGCACCATTGTTGCTGATATTAAAGCAATATAAGCTGCCAAAATTGCAATTTTTTATAGTGGCATTAAAAGAGGTTAAATGAACGTTGATATGATTGGAAAAAAAAGAACTGCATCGAATTTCCTCTCTTATACCTCGTTTACACACCTTTACGTGATGAAAAATATATTCCTCGACATTCCGATTGACCCTAACAACGGCAGCTGATTAATCGTCGACGACAATCCCAAAGATAACCGATGTTGACACGAATGATTCTGATGCTGATCGGGGTGGATCGGGTTGTATCCGGGTCATTAAGATATGGACGGCGAGGTGAGATATAATTCTATTCTTAGCATTTATTTCCATTCGTCGTCTTTTTCGTCCCGAATCAGTCAAAGTCGGCTTTCTCCCTCGCCTCAAACCTGTCGTGTCAGACATCTTTCGTGCTTACCGGAAATATTGCGCTTGCGCATTTGATTTTGCCGAATGAGTTCAACTTTAGGTCATTGCATACAGAAATAATGTCGGAAAAATTAAGGTACAGGAAGACTTAATTTCAACTATTGAACCATTTTTACATTTAATGCAAAAAATACAACATCTCAAAAGTTTAATCGATAAAATCAGGTATTAGAAGGTAGATGTTTACAAAATTATCGATTAAATTTTAGGGACCCCACAATAACAATTTTGACAGCTTATATTAAATCCGACACATAATAATACATACAGACGTGGGTAATTGCAATTCCCATGTCAATGTGAGGTGACGTCATCTGATAAAATGTGATGCATGATGTTTTGTTCTGTTTTGGTTAAGACGGATTAAGCTATGAAGTAACACCCACCCCCACCTCCCACTTTCCCCAGTGAGAAATGTATTTCAAAATGAACAGGATAATGTTTACAAATTCTTGGTAAATCTTTCATTCAAAATATAATATCTTTGTTTAAATCTATTATTTGAACATTATATGCAAAGATTGTATTGAAATTTTATAACAGTGATTTGTGTACCAAGTAAATTCTATACATCTTGCTTAAAACGAGAAAATAATACCGAAGTATCTTATTGCACACGTTGCCTTTATATTCCGTAGAAGGCCCAAAACAGTGATACGATGTAAATGAAGGGGGGGGGGGGGGGGGGGGGGGGGGGGGGGGTAGTTCCAGGGTTGCAAATATCCACTCGCCCACTCGCAAACGCGAGTGATTTTACTTGTGGGTGACCAAATTATGAAAATCCTCTCGCCCACATGGCGAGTAGAAGTTTACCGGAACTTTCCCGAATCCGCTCACGATTTGACTCAACTTTTAAATGTAATATCGTTTTCGTTGTTTCATTATCAATAACGCTTGAAGCCTTGAACTGTGAAGCGCGTCAAAGTAAAAGGAAAGTTCATTGAATAACTCTTGTTCTCTGCTGAAAAACGCGAAGATCAATTGATTGATTATTT
The DNA here is from genome assembly GCA_024699665.1 of Ostrea denselamellosa. Taxonomy (NCBI): domain Eukaryota; kingdom Metazoa; phylum Mollusca; class Bivalvia; order Ostreida; family Ostreidae; genus Ostrea; species Ostrea denselamellosa. The sequence continues at coordinate 1,094,014 of JAMZEH010000011.1, forward strand.
ATTGCTTTCCGCCACATTCAACAATTTTTCAATTATCTGGTGGCGTCCAGTTTTTGTTGGTGGAGGAGAGAACCCAGATACAATGTACCTGGGAAGAAACCAACGACCTTCCGCAAGTAAACTGGCAAACTTGCTCACATAACGCCGCGGCCGAGAGTCGAACACGCGCCGACAGAGATGAGAGGCTTTGTGATTTTGAGCCCAATGCTTTAACCACTCGGCCACGGAGACCCCAAACACTATTTCTCCGAGTATTAAAAAAACCAATCACTATGGGGTTTTTTCAGACGGAAAAACGTATATGGTTAGTAAATACAGACACTGAAAGCGGTACACATTGTTGTCAGACCTTTCTCTTCCTCACCGGGAGGTCGTACGTTCGAGCCTCGCTAGTGCTATGTCCGAGTCAAACCTAAGATGTAAATATAGATAGTGATTCTCCTTCCTCAAACACTTGACATTTAGAGGTAGGAATCATGGGTCTTTCGGATATGACCTTAAACAACGGAGGTCCCGTGTCACTGTAAGAGTTGGCACGTTAAAGAACCCTCACTACTATGGCAATGAGTGCTCAACGTAGGTCAAAATTTGTAGTGCCTCATCTACAACTGGTGGCGTGTCAATAGGAGTGAAACAACCAATCACGGTAGATGTACAGTTAGAGAAGGCTGATGTTGAGAGAGAAAATATTGAGGACAAAATTTTTAGATGGAAGTATTGAAAGAGAGAATGAAAGTTTACAGACTGAAGGTGAAGAACGTAAGTGAAATAAAACGTGTTACTGTCATAAGAGTTTTACTCTTTCTTTATAGATATTGGTTGATTAATTGTTTGTTGTTTTCCTCTACTCAACAATTTTTCAGTTATCTGGTGGCGTCCAGTTTTTATTGGTGGAGGAGAGAGAACCCAGATACAATGTACCCGAGAAGAGACCATCGACTTCCCGAAGAAAAAAAGGCAAACTTTCTCATATTCATCAGCGCGAGCGAAAATCAAACCCGCGCCAACTGGAGGTGAGAGGCCTTGTGATTTTGAGTGCAATGCTCTAATCACTCCCTGTTTTTTTTTTTTTTGGTTTTTTTTTGTTTTGTTTTTTTGGGTTTTTTTTTTAGATAAGCTTATATGAATGATAATATTGTTATTTGCAACTGTGGGCCCCAAAATATTTGTGTGGGTTAGTAATGTTTCTAAAGCTGGGGGCCCACATGACCCCTAAACATCTGATTGTTATTTGCAACCCTGAGTTCTGGCACCTGGTTGTCAAGGGCGTGGAGCCCCATACCAAAGCAGGTTATACAAAAATAACCAACAGTTTGAATCTAACCAATCAGACACTACATACAATAAGAATTAAGTTATATAAATGGAACAGTTTATTTGGTTACATGTACCTGTATTCTGAAGTCGTGTAATTTATATCACAACTCATTTGGTTGGAATTCTGTAATACATGTTGTAATTATACAAATTTTGAATCAGGTTGCATGTACATACAAATCTCTGGAATGATAATTCCATAAATTGCATATATATATAAAATACACATTGACAGATTGCCTGTAAAATTCATGAAAATGAAATATATTTCAAAATATGGATAGAGGTACGGAGATTAACTGAATTTTACTATATTGTATTATGCATGTTTTGATATGAATATTGCAATTTAAATGCCTTTTGTACCACTTTGGGGGAAAATCCATACCCATAAATTTTGTTCAGAAGCATTTGCATGTAAAGTTTACATGATGCAACCTGCCTGGTTTGGACAGAAGAAAGCATTCAACTTTGTGTTTACAACATATTTCTATTCTTAATCTTTAATTGTCATGAAATAATGCATGAAATGTTTCATCTTGATCATAAGTTTTGGTGCAGTGTAACAAATCATTGCATGGAAAATCCAAAGGATTTGGAATTTCATCATGCTGTGAGGACTTCAGCTGATGGAGATTAACAGTCATTTCATATTTTTTGAGGGAAGCCTTGATGTGATATAGCAGGGGCATATGAGCTTTGATAGGCAAGGAGTGTAACTCTTCTGGATCAGAGGAGATGTTGAATATAAGAGGAGTGTCAAAAAGGGGTCCTGAACAATCTGTTTCAGTTCCATTTCTGAAAATAATTTTTAGATTCCCGACTGTAACTGCCCCGACTGGACCCGTATCACAATAATGATAGAGCTGATCGTGGAGTGAAGAAGAGGGGGAAATATTGGGGTTATCAAACACTGGATGTAAGCTTTTACCATCAACTGATCGATCCTGCATTGTTCTCTCAATGTTGTAATAATGTAGTATGGTTGGGTATATATCTGTCAGTGAGCTTACTACATTTGTCTCTGTATTTGGTTTGATTTTTCCAGGTAGTCTCATTATTGCAGGTACTCGTAAGCCACCCTCCATATTTGATCCCTTTTCCCCTCGTAACTTTGTTATCATATTGTTTGCTGTAAAACTGTTGGAGCCATGTTGATGAGAGGGTAGTGGAAGTTTAGTAATTGGGTGACTGTACGACTGTGCATTGTCTGAAACAAAAATTACTAGCGTATTGTTTTTCATGTTGTTTTTCTCCAAGGCTTGCAAAATCTTTCCAACACTCCAGTCTAGCTCCAGCACAGCATCATGATAGGAGGATTTAGTCTTGTTTTTGAATGGGGATGACCGAAGATGTGGAAACTTTGGTTGAAGAAATGACATTATATACAGAAAAGGCATATAATTTTTGGCTCTGTAGTTGAAAAAGTGCACAGTGTTCTTCGTCACTCTAAGAGACAAATTATCTTCATTATATGGCTGTTCCATGATAACGTTATTTTCCATGAATATGCATGCATTTCGATTATATAATGTCATCCAACAAAAGACACGAAGCAATCCAACACCTGTCACCAAAAAACACATTAACAGGAAGCATGTTCTCAATTTTATCACAGAATGATACTTTGAAATCAGAATCATTGCAGCAAGACTGAAAATTATTGGTGCACATTCTGCCATCTTTTGCCAGAAGAGATTTGTGTCTGAAAAGCTGTTTTCCTTAACACAACTTACAGAGTGAGATGTTAAGGTACCGTAGAAGGATAAGAATCCATTGGAAGTTGGCATGGTGTCAGATTGGAATCCTAAGCCCCATTTCCCACTGTAAAATGAATTCATGTGGTTTGCAATAAACAGCCTCCCTAGGTTCATTTCCCCAGGAATCAGTCCACCTGACTGAGCCGGACTCCAGAAATCTGCCCGATTGTGAATGCCCTTTACAAAACCCAACCTTCGGGGCTGCCGACCTGTGAATTGAAGTTGAAAGTAATTTCCGGTGAATTATCAGAACAGCAAACTACTTTCATTTCAAATACCCTAACTCTGTCTACAGGTATTTATCAGTCTAGTGACAAACTGCACAATGAATACCTCAAAGGTTGGGCATCAATACATTATACATACCCGTTAGAATTGCCGACATGCTCCCAGAATCTGATGGAAATGAATACATCCTGTTGAATCTCATACCATCAGCAGCGAGATGATCTAGATTTGGGGTCGTTATATTTTTGTTTCCATAGCAACTGAGATCACCAATTCCCAAGTCGTCGGCTATCAGCAATAACACATTTAGGTTTGGTCGCTCTTGATGGAAGTGCCTGGAGTTTGTAGCCTTCTGGAGTGTAGATAAACAGAACAGACACAAAAATAAATTCTTCATTTCAAAAAGAACATATAAAATACTTCGATTCAATAGCAAGCAGCAGGTGCTTGAACAAGTTGAAAATAAAAACGGATGTTTACATCATTGCGTTTTCATTGCCAATAACGAGCCCGATCTAGATATAGCGTGTGATTATGGAAGAGAATTACGGTCGTAATTCTATGCACCCATCTTGTACTTTAAGTATGGTGGCTGATTAGTGCCATTTTACAATTTGTCGTCTTTTCGTAATTTAGAGGCGACAAGACAATAATTGATAACTTTTTGCCCCGAAATAATGAGAGACGACACAAAGGAAAGACAACCACCCCCCAAAAAACTCACGAAATTGGTCTATTTTGTCGTCAATTTGCTCGGCTTAAATGACGTCTTTTCGAGGCGAAAAGACGACAAAACGATTATTAACGACCTTTTACCTCGAAAGAAGGAAAAGACCCACAACCCCCCCCCCCCAAAAAAAAAACCTCTATACAGACACGTGCCATAAGTATTCGGTCAACATGGCGACTTGTTTACGTTTGAAAACGACAGTACATACTTTGAGTCTCCTGGTTTTGTATATACGCGTCATCGAATAGGCACGTTTCGAGTTCATCCGGTACACCCGAGAATATTCGTATTTAGTCACGCCGGTCACATGATAAGAACAAAATGTTCAGCAGGGGTACTACTAAACAGAGAACTCTAGAGAACCCTAGCAATATTTAATAAATTTGAGCAAATACTATGCATAATTCAGTTAAAAATTATCAAATATATATTATTTTGTTAAAAGCATTGATAAAAACCATGATTCCCCAGAGTTATTATAAAAAATTAAGGAAGAAACAGTACTTCGAGTTGTAATCAATTTCGGTAATCTCGATCCCGATTCTATTTCCATTGTTTTGTTTTCAAATATCGAATGGAAGACTTGTTATTTTGTATTTAATAATTCATTCTTACAGTGTTTTAAGTTTATTTATTTATTTTATATAAGCGTAGAACTCTTAGCCATTCAATCTGGTGCAAAGCAGTCAGATGAATGTTACCGGATCCTACGACGGGGACGTGGTTCTACTTCAGGATCCATTTTTAATTTTGCATTTGTTTTCATTTTTTCTTTATTTTCTTGTTTATTTTTTTCTTGTTTTTTTTTTATTATATTTTTTTCATTTTTTTTTTTTTTTCTTTTCATTTTTTTTTTTTATTTTATTTTTTTTTTTTTTTTGTATTTTATTTTTTTTCGTTTTTTGTTAAATGAATAAATAAATACAATGCATCATTTATTTTTTTTTTTCTGTTCTTTTTCAGAAATATAATTTGACATCATTGTTTTCTTTCTGTTGGCTTCTTTTTTCATCGTTAGTCAACTCTGGCCTTTTTGGTCACGGTCTTTGTTTTAGATGATTTAACCCTTTTGAGTTGTCCTGGCTTTTTTGCTATGTTAGGCACTTTTGGAATTTTCAGACTCCCATCAGTTGAGATAACTGTTTGTGAAGGTAACGTGAAATGCAGGAGCCGATAGAGCCGACGTTGCCTTTGCTCTAGTGTCATATAAGCAATCCGCATACATTAACTTGATATGCTTTTTGCTCTGTTTTATCGTAAGTGGAGCGTCGTGAAGATTTATATTTACAATATTACATTCATACATCAATTTGATACAAAAATACATAAAAAAAAATCCCCAAGTTAGTAAATGGGCCTAACACATTGGTCTCCTTTCCTTGTAATACCCGGCTGGGAGTTAGGACACATGTGCAATGGGTGAAAACTTCATATAACATACAGTTATATTGCAGTTAACCCCGAATGTGCAGCATTATCTCCTCCCAGAAGCTCCCGAAGGAACTCAGACACAGATATGAAAGGAGGTGTATTTACATGTAAAAATAAATAAAGACATGTACTTAGTTGTCACCTTTAGGTATCCGTACATGTTATACTATACCTGAGCAATTCGTAAAATTTTGAATTAACATTTCAAAGTTATTGCAAACGATAGTTATATATACATTTTTTATTTATTAACAACAATTACCTCATGATTGCAGAATCAGCTTAACCAAGTAAATTATAACGTTAAATTACATAGAAAAAACTGATGAAACGGGGAGAAATCAAGAACTTTTATACTTACTGATTCTTTCATGTGCTCGATGATGAGACGATAATGGCAGTTTTTTCTTTGATGTTGCAAGCAAGAAAAACCTTGTCGGCAAAAATCTTTAGAGATATTTTCAGGAAATTGGTAAATTGGTGATCTTGTCTAAAAATATCCATATCTTTGAATTATACCACAGCGAATTAGAATTTAATTGTGCTGTGTTTATTTAAAATAAAGCGTAATTTATGTCGTCGATTCACGGTAAATATTGAAGTGCATGAACTAATTATCTGTCCTTGCTCACATATCGGCAGATAAATTACTAAAGCTTAACCTAATCAAAACCAAAGAGAAAAGGGGAAAAAAAAATAAAAAAAATTATGAAATAAAAAAATTAAAAAGTTCTCTTTCGTAACTTCTTTAATTTATTTCTAAGAATTCTGCTTAGTAGTAAATTAAATATGCATTTTAAATGAATTATAACTGTGCTGAAAATTTCTTTAATGGGTGATCACAATATATAATTTTTTAGTCTATATCTATTACATTTATTTGTCAACAAAAAAAACCTGATACTGTAGGATCTTGAGATTTTTTAAAGAAAATAAATGAATAAATCAGCCGAAAAATAATATTCGTGTTCATTTTGGATCGGGATCGAGATCATAGAATTATTCGAATCTATATTTCGGCAATAATCAAGAAAAAATCAAATGTAAATCAGATTTTTACAATTGATTTTGATTTTAAATGATATATTTAATATATATGTATATTCATATGTTATTTGTGTGCAATAAATAATTAAATATTGCTAGGGTTCTCTAGAGTTCTCTAAGGTTCTCTGTTTAGTAGGACCGGTTCAGCAGGGTTACTTCGGGTTGAGATTATTTACACTGGTAACAAAATTGCTTCTGACGAAATATAGAATTAGCCGCACGAACAGTCACAATTCAGATAAATGGAAGAAAGAGGTGTATATCTACTTTAGATTATATCAAACTTCCCCCTTTCCCAACTCTGGAAAAAACGCCACCACAAAGGAAATGATGGCGTCATTTGTTCAGAAAACCACGAGTAGAAGATTACTGAGATTACTACATTCCGTGTGAAAGCTGAACCAACACAGAAGCATTCCACTTCTAGCCATTTTGCGTATATCAACTTTTAGGTAAGCCAAGAAGTTTGTACTGATTCTTTAAAAATAGAGATTGTGCGACATAACTAACATACTCCGAGAGGTGTATGCTTTTTAAAATGGTGTTCATGTGACATTAAATTGATAGTAGAAAATCAGATATCAGATAATTTAAACTTTTAACTCATAGTTAGTTCAGGTTCATCAGAATTATGAAGTAATTTCAAAAAAGAAAAAAAAAGGGGGGGGGGATAATATAGATATGCAAATTTAAAAATAATCCGAGTACACAAGATGATCAATTCCTAGAGATCTAGACTAGTATTTGCAAAATTCATTCATCCTAGCTCTGTCAGATTGTTCATTCACTTCAAGATCAATATCAAAGCACTTTCATTTATTATCTTTGCCCCAGCTTAACCAATCAAGGTGTTTTGTTTACACTAGAGTTGTACATTTCCATTCATATCACTTGTATACAAGAATGGAATCAACCAACAAATGCCTAATTATGTATTATTTATGTGCTCTTGAAGCCTGTTGATTTAGAACAAATAGGCTATTATACTTATAAATAATTTTGAAAAAATAAATAAAGAATAAGATGTTCTTTCTTCATGCATATATTTTATTCAACATATATACACAGGTTGATAACAATGACTGATGTGCTTGTGATAAAACAGAGCTGAATAAGAGTTAAAATATTAATTCATTTCAGCCAGGTAAGAATTAAATTTCCTTCTTTTGTATTATACATATGCAATTCTTTTCTTCTGCTGTTTCAAATCTGATATATTTGAAAAATTTTGGTCTGGTGTTTTGATGTTATAGGTAGTCTGGCAGTAATGGCATGACATCATGAAAGTTAATTAATATCATATACAGGTACTGAAGACCTTGAGTGAAATGCAAGGAAAATGGATGACCAAGTTCCCATATACCTGAAAAAAGAAGAGAGATACCACAATATTGATAATAGTCTGGTCCGATTTCAGCTAAAAAGAACTTCTAACGGCAAATTATTATTATTTGGTTCAACATAACTTTTTAACCTAATTTGAGTATGCTGAATCTGAAAAAATATGTTGAACTTCATGAAAATGGCGTTAAATAGGTCAAAATGGCGATTCAAAATGGCGGACAGTAATTTTTTTCAAATCGTTTTGAAACGCGCATGTAGAAAAAAAAATGTAAAAACTATGATTACAAAATACAATAGCATCGAGAAAAATTTAGAAATAAGCATGCGACCATAAATAAGCCATTGCACGAAAGAAAACCCGAATTTTCTCTGTTTTTCCTCAAAATTCAATGTTTGCGAATGATCAACATTTTTGGTAGATACAAATAACACAAAGTCTGGCAGTAAAATCTTCCAGATTGCTTGAGCAGTAATTTTATGGGCTCTCATGCCACGACTGTAGTGCTTTCCACCTAATACATTTTCAGCAGCCACAGGTCCTAATAACTCGCATTCCATCCACAGTTCATGCAAACCAGAACCTCTCATATGATCTCCTATACATTTCATGAAATTCATAGCTATATGTAAGCCACCCATTCTTGGAACAAGTCTGTCTCTATACTCAGGAACTGACCATTTTAAATCCATCAACTTAAAGTACAAAGCTTGATCAACTGTGATAACTGTATGACGTTGACCAAGATGCTCAGATATGTGCATGCATTTCTGGACAACTGTGTTAAGTGTATCCATTTCATGAGCAGGTGCTTGTACAATAGGCATGTAACCAACAAGTGTGAGATCCGGGTTTTTACTACTGACAGACTGATTATGTCCTGACCAACTAGCTGGGACTTTCTGCTTATGTCTGTGCAAATGAAACGCCAATTCATTAGCAAACTCTTGAGAGGACAATTGATTCTCTGAGTCAGAAGGTTGGAAGATATCTAACGTAACTGGTCTGGGATAGTGAGGTTGTGATTTTCCTTCTACTATTGGGGAAATGACAATACTGTCCATCTGAGGAGGTACCTTCAATGTCTCATTTGAAGATGGACTTATGTGCTGAAGGTTAATGTCATTTCCCGACCCTCGTTGCCAACATGCTATCTGCGTTGCATGGAATGTTTCCTTGCCATCCAGTGTTGAATCACTAATATCAATATTGTCAGCTGTAAAGTGTGTGAAAACGCTTGGCTTTAAATTCGAGGGAAGGAAATGTCCAGTCCTTTCGTCCATAGACTGAAGGCTTTCCTCTGCAATCCCAGTGTCAACACGCAGAACATCTTTATAACTCAGGGTGTGACCAGCACTATTAAACAAGTTTAACAGCTGTTTTGACCTTGTCATTTGATGCAAGGTGCATGCAAGGCCAATATGCTTTGGAGTCCACTTTTTTCCATTACTTACCCCATACACAATATCCTGAGCTACGCTCACTATTTTCTTCTGTCTGCTGCAATCTGGATTGTCATTGCCATCAGTACAATCAAAGACCTCTTGTTCGCCATAAAGAAGATTCAGAAACATGAGGATACTATCTGGGACACAACTTACGGCATCAGCCTCACAAACATTCAAACCCATGTGACCAGGTCTATCTTGCAGGTCTGATCTTTGTTTTTTGTTTGTTTGTTTGTTTATAGCCGCCTGAGCAATTTTTCAGCTATCCGGCGGCTGTCACCATTACCGGTGACAGGGCTGCAAATTTAGGCCTATGCTCGGCACTCAGGGCCTTTGAGCAGGGAGGGATCTTTATCGTGCCACACCTACTGCGACACGGGACCTCGGTTTATACGGTCTCATCCGAAAGACCGGCACCCACGTCCCACAGTGGGATTCGAACCCCCGACTCAAGGATCATCAGATCTTTGAGCCCGACGCTCTAACCACTGCGCCACGCGGGCGGCTAGGTCTGATCTTAATCTTAGTGCAACATGTACCAGTTCATGAAATGAGTTGTGTGGAGGTTTATAACATGGCATAGTGAGTAATTCGTCATCCATGGTATCTTGGTCATCATGAAACATATCTCCAAAATGAGATTTAGAAAGAATATGGGGCACTAAAAGAGTTTCGCGTTCAGATACTGCTCTATCGAGGGGACGAAGAAACTGGAAGATATTGATCTACGAGTGATAAAAGACTGTGGCATTTCAGATCCTACCTCTTCTACCAACTTGGAGTACCTGTTCCATGTATCAGAGAGCTGTAAGATTTGGCACTTGCTGGCTGCGTACTCCAGTTCTCGAACAAGAAATATCATGGCCAGATCTTCACATTTTGACTCCTTTTCTGTTTTTTGTGTCTCATACTTAAAAGCATTCATGCATTTTAGATGGTACTTACCCTCTGCAGCTATCAAATCGCTAACGTTTCCTAACTTAACACGAAGTATGTTGTCATACTTTGCATTTTTAAGAACCATGTCGCTAACAGAAAATGTTGTAATGTTGAATAGCTTCTGTTTAATTTGTTGTTGACAAAATATGCATAACTCCCAATCTATTGGTGTAGATGCATTTCGCAAAGTTCGAGATGCTGCTGCAGAAGGGTGTGAGCAAGATGACGTAGACGGTACATCATCCTCTGTATCGACGTTGATTGTATCAGATGTGTTTGTAAGCAAACATGCTTTTCTTTCCATTAACTGAATTGGTCTGGGGTGAGTAAATGCACTATAGCATTTCCTATGACATAGAACTCTATCATTCGGACTTAATTTTTCTATTCTGTCAATGGCATCATAGTTCCTGGCATCTTTAACTTTCTTACGACGAGATGCCCTCTCGGTCAACGTTTCGATAGACTTTTTGCTTTTTAATTCTAACGTGTCTGTCTTTTTTTCCTGACATATAACACACAAATCTGTATCTATTTGACAACTTCGCTTAAGTGATCGTTCAGTCATGATTTCTAATCAATGAGTGGTGAGATATGACAAGCCTATAACCTCGGCCATCAGTTTTATACCTTATGTCAGAATCATTTGTTAATTCGATCCTCGATTGTGTCGGTCGCGCTATTGTGAAAACCATTGAACACTGTGTTGAATTTCAAGTGCATTTATATCATAAAGTATGCAATACGTTAACTGAATAATTTGCACAATTAGAAGGAAATAAGCATTAAATATCATATCAAAATGCATATATATACTGTGCGTCAATATGCGGTTGCGAAAAAATGAGTTAATTGGGATCTAATCGTTTTTTTCACAATTTTAATTGTTTAACGAACATTGAACAATTTATTCTATTTTTCAGACACATATAAGTTTAGTACAAGCCTTTAAATTGCTTTAATTTGCAATAAACTTTTTTAAAATAAAGCCATATAGATAATTTTGCAAATTTCAACACCGCCATTTTGAATCGCCATTTTGACCTATTTAACGCCATTTTCATGAAGTTCAACATATTTTTTCGGATTCAGCATACGCAAATTAGGTTAAAAAGTTATGTTGGACCAAATAATAATAATTTGCCGTTAGAACCCATTTCTAGCCTCTTTTTTCAAAATCTGGACCAGACTATAATAGATTATTGTCAATTCAAGAAGAAAAGATGCAAAAATTAATGTATTTGTGAAATAAACATCATTCAGTGCATATATACATTTCTTGAACTTATTTAGGAATACATGTTATTCATATTAAAACTGTGAATGTAGGAGTTTTCATAAATGTTATCAATATTGTTTGCTATATTTATGTACATATCTAATTTCCATACTACATTGTAGTCAACAGAGCTTGCTTGTATTCAGTGTTCTGATATTAATCCAAAAATGCACTTTTCATCACTAGAGTCACTTGAGCGCTTAGCATGTACCATGTATAAAGCAGACGTTTTAAGAAGATATACCCAACATGTTTTAAATGAACAGAAAAGGTCCCTATTATTACTTTCTTTTTCTTTCTGTCATACGGCAGTAAACAGCACTAATTATTCATATCAATTTCGTTGATATATATTTAAGTCAATTAACTTTTCCAAAACTTGAAAACTAGTTTTTCCTGTGTGTTGCTACATTTATGAGTGCAAAATGGAAGTGATGTTGCTGAAAGGAATATACCTTTAGGACATACGGAAAGTTTGTAAATAATATATAATATTTCACTTGCATTCTATCTCATTTCTACAAAGAAACCAAAAATTGGGGTATGTTACCATGTATGATTTTGATTCCTGATTGTTGCTTGTTGCAAGTAAAAATGTAAGTTTATCTCTATAAATTGGGTGATCTAACCACTGAGCTACCCATGCCAATGTGAAAGATTGAGTAATATTGCTATTTGCAAAATCTAACCCCCCAAAAAAACTCTTCATATGAAGGAGATGAAAAATTGATATCAGATATACTTTGTTCATCAAAAAACATTGAGCGTGGATTACAAATATTGGCTGGAATTGTGAGAAGTCATTGCAATAAAGTTCTACAAGAGTCATTATTCATAATCAAAATTTCTCAAATGAGTTGATGAAAGACTTGTGACACAAGTATTAATTGATAAATAATTATTTTAAAAATTATTTGATGTTTAAATTAGAGATCATATTAACTATACCTTAGGAGATATGATTAAATTTATCCTCCCCTGCATACATTTACTTTTTTGTCTTGGTTAAATCTGGTTGCATATATCACATTCTGCCTTGTTTTTGATGAGTATGTTGATCATTTATGTAGAAATATCCCATAGCTTTGATGTAATCAATACTTTCAGTCATTCACAAATGATATTACTGTCCAGTCCTTAGCAAACCAGTCACATTTCCACCAAGACCAAAGCATGTCATACATGTAGACAATCATAGCACCTGCAAGATATACAATGTCTGGTTGTACATGCATCCAAAAAAAAAAAAGTTCAAAACTGTTTCACTTATTTCATGAAATATTTAAGAATCAGTTACTGTATGATCTGAACCTGTGTTACACTCTTACTGTGGGCTGTTAGATCTGGTACAGTACAATCTCTACATCTATATTTAAACTTCTTCTACAGCTTTGAAAGAACTTTATTTGTTTCAAATCTTTTATTGAATTAATTTTAAAAAAAAAAGAAAGAAAGAAATTGAATTTCATCGAGTAAAAAATTCCATCCATACAGTCCAGACCACACTGTAAACAAGATATACTGTGTAAACACATCCCTCAGAAATAATTTTGATTCAAATATTATCAAATGTTTAGGATGACCACATGTTGTTAAGGTGGATTACTACACATTGAAAGAGTTTCTCAAAACATGAAATGATTTAATTGTGAAAGCTATAAGTCGTAATTAGTAAACTTTTGGATTTAAAAAAACAAATTAATGTAAAAAAAATAAATAAAAATAAAACATGACTTTAAAAAAATTCTATATTGTGTTTTGTACAATCAAATATAAAATTTTACCAAAAAATCGAAATTATTTTCAAATATAATTACCTGTTTGATATGTTTCTGTGAGTTTAATACGTTCTTTTCATCTCCTACTACGGCTACTCAACCGCTAGGCTACACACTAACACAGCAACATCGCGTCGTCAGCTAGACCAGGAGTTGAATTTTATCAATGGTGGCTTATCAAACGATCCTAAACAAATATGTACCCCCTTACACCCCAAACTAATACACGTGCATTTCAATCTCGTGATTATCAACATACTGAAAGTTTATCTGCATGCTGCTAATGCACAACAAGACGAAATGTTGGTAAACAACGATAAAGCGGAAGTTACCCTGCTGAACATTTTTTGAAGCGGCGTGACTAAACGCAGAAGAAAAACGGTGTTCCGGGGGAACTCGAAACACGGCTATTGTTCTAAATTTAGATTTGTAGTCACATGATATATCACATGATAAATTGGTATCGTCTGTAGCTAGCGCAAGTTGTGAGAAATACGAAATTGAAAATATGGGCAGAAAAGGGCAAGAGCCTGGGATGGAGGCGAATAATATCATTATAGATTTGATACAGAGTGTTCTTTCCCGTCACAAGGTCAGTGAGATGTTGAAAATTCCAAAATCAGCAGTTATCGATGTAGCACGAACGTTTTTTTTGCCACAGGATCATTGGAAAACAAACCAAGAAGTGGGCAACCAGCGAAAATGAAAGACAGGGATTATCGTGGTTTAGAGAAGCTTGTGAAAACGCATCGTCGGGCAGTCTTTGGGTGATATAGCATCAAAATTTAATGAAGGCAGGACTGAAATTGAAACTGTAAGTAAGCGAACTATTCAGCGTCATTTGCATAATCCTGAATATAGAAGATGTGTAAGTAAGAAGAAATTTGTAGTGAAGGAGGTTAACCGACGAATGAGACTTGCATGGTGCAGAGAGAGAAGGCGGTGGACAGTTCAGAATAACTGGAATAAAGTTATATTCTCTGACGAGAGCAAGATCATGATTGGACATGACCAGCGGGTTCATATTTTGCGCAAGAGAAACGAAGGTTGGAGACCCGATCTTGTTCAACCCCGGACATCACAACCCAGGTATGAATTAATGATATGGGGGTGTATCTCTTGGAATGGTGTTGGGACAATTACACCGGTAAATGGTAACATTAATGCAGAAAAATATCAGGACATTCTGGAAGAGAACCTGTGGCCAGTGATTGCTCGACATTTTCCTAGGGGTGGATATTTCTTCGAGGACGACAATGTACCCGTTCACCGAGCAAGGTCTACTCAAGAATACATTGCCCGGAATGGAATAAACTGTTTAAGTTGACCTGCCCAGTCGCCAGATATTAACCTTATTGAAAACCTTTGGCTCCTGATAAAAAGAAAGCTTCAGACACGCATTTCCTTTATTAAATGTAAAGACGATCTCGTGGAGGAAATTCGGGGCATTTGGACAAGCATCCGACCTGACTATGTTCAGAACCTCTACAAGTCCATACCAAACCGAATTTTGAATGTAATCAGGCTCAAGGGACATCGTACGAAGTATTAACAAGTATGTTTAACATAATTTATATTTTTTATTACTTTATTTCATTACAGCGAATGTTTGAAATTTGACACTGTCGTTTTCAAACGTAAACAAACCGCCATGTTGACCAAATACTTATGTCACGTGTCTGTATGTCGTTTTTTCGCTTGACGTTTTGACGTTTTGTTGTCTTTTCTATGCGAAAAAGATAATTAGCGACTTTTCGCCCTGAAATAACAAGAAGACGACAGGGAAAAAATTTAATTCTTTTAAAAATATGTTCGCTGTCCTACATTTCTCTGCTTATATGCCATATTAGATGAAATTTCCATTATACCATTATATACCGGTGTTTGTATGGGGACGATTTGGGTACGCTTCAAGTCGCATCACCTTTGTGGATAAACTCGACAGGTACCGCATACATCTGCAATAGTAACGTATATAGTGTGTAAGTATTCTATATAATTTTAGTGGCATCTGTTGTACAGAAATTCACAAGATTTACAAATTACATTGAACTGTGAGCTTGCAAATTGAATAACGCGTGTTAGCGCTTCAAGAAAATTTGTTTGCATTTACCGTTTTCATTAATGAATCAAAATTCCCCAAAGTAATAAAAAAGAAGAAATTATTGCTTATATATACATTATGAAATATTTTATTCCACTTTGATTGTTTTGTTATAAATTTCAAATCTTCCGCTAGTCATGGGGTAAAATGCAATTTGTGGAACTGCACTACATTTGCAGAAGAAAAGAGTCCACTATGTAAAAGATCGTAATTTTCCTATTTCTTCTTTGTTTTGATATAAAATGTAAAAAACAAATAAATATTAAATTCAAAAATTTTAATGATGATTTAACATGTAAAACAATTCAAAATTATAATAACTGGAATATGCGTAGCCATAACTTTTAAACTGTTCTCCGGCATACGTCCGCCATGTTTTCCAGATGACAATTATTGGATATTTACTGACAAAAAATAAGTACTACTTGTTATTGAATAATTAACTATTAAGAACTGAACACCCGATTCAAACGGACTGTTGATTCAAAGAGAGTCAACATTCTCCATATATGCAAACCCAGATAAAAAGTTATAGATTTCCCGTATTTTTGCTGTCAGGTTTTGTAAGAATATGTCTAAACATCCTTTATTTGCATGTTATAGGGTGCCAACTTAACATGAACTCAAATAATTGAAGATATCTATAATTTATCCGAAGATATCTGTAATTATATGAAGAATGGTGCGTGCGTCAATTCAACTGATGACGGCAATAATTGATTTGATGCGTACATCAATTCAATTATTGCTTTCATCAACTCAATTACTGCGCGCATGAATGAAAAAATGAAGATAATGAACAGTGGTCAATTTCATAACTCCTGTAAGGAATACAGAATAGAAAATTTAGAATACATGGACTCCTGGATATACCAGAGGTGGGATTAGGTGCCTAGGAGGAGTAAGCATCCCCTCGGCATTTAAATAATTTGATGACCTCTTTAATGCAATTGAAGCTACGTCGGTACTAGCCTGAATTCCAGATAAAAAATTGCTTTGATAAAATAAAAAAATTCATTTGAAAACTAAGTATTATTTCTGATAGCATACCTCTGATCCTTTGCCGGATCTGGCTCCACTATTTAGTATTTTGGTTCTCTCAGCTCTCCCAAGTTTGTTCGTATTTAGGATTTCCAACATTTTTGACTTGAGCATCAATGAAGAGACATTATTGTCTAAATGCGCATCTGGTCTGGTGCATTAAAATTGGTACCGTTTATTTTTTATATCTCTAATATATATATATATATATATATATATATATATATATATATATATATATATAGATATATATATATCATG
This sequence comes from Ostrea denselamellosa, assembly GCA_024699665.1. NCBI lineage: Eukaryota > Metazoa > Mollusca > Bivalvia > Ostreida > Ostreidae > Ostrea > Ostrea denselamellosa. The sequence continues at coordinate 1,110,719 of JAMZEH010000011.1, forward strand.
CGCGCGTCAATTCCTTTAAAGAGAGCAACAAATTAATTAAAGAGATACTACAGCTTATTTTGCTCCAAAGTCGTAAAATGACAATTTCCCCATAGCTTTCTCTAATTTTGTTGCATAGCTGAATGTAAAAACGTTTCAAAAATAACACATTTATAAAGTTTATAATTCTTGTTTAAATACAAAATGTAATAGGTTTTGTATGACCTTTTCGAACAACCTTGGGACTTCCTCTTTCGGTCTTCGGACACATGCGCACGGAGGATAAACAATCCAGTGAGAGTTAGCATACAATGGCTAAATCCAGAATTTTGACATATTCTGCGAGAAAGTGGTTAAAATAGAACGAGATAGGACACATTCGTGCACTACTATTTACGTGGGAATATCACTATGACCCTATAGCTACGAGACACAGATGCAGTGCTTGAAAAGTAAGTGCTATTTTTATCAAAACACGTGGCGTGCTTTAAAAAACACATTATTTGGTTATGGGGGACATGAAAGGTTTTCTGTTATAATGATTTATAATTACTTTTAAGTAATTGATATATCTAAAAATATGAGAAGCAGGAAATAATCCCATACTCGAGAAGCGAGTGTGTACCTTTTAAAGGGGTATTTGAATAAGTGTTTTGTTTTGTTTTTTTTTTTACAGAAAACGTATGTTGTCGTACTGAATCACTTAATGTAAAATGTTCGAGTCAGAAAGAAGAAACCGTTGAATTCCGTATGATCTTGAAAGCGCGGTTGAGAGCAAATTAGTGCAGCCCTAATGTTCAAAATTGTCAGTATTGTTATGACTTTTTATTTTATGGATATGTGTTTTAAAAAGCACTCGATTAAGATGTGGAAAATGAGCTGTAATGCCTCTTTAAAGAAATCATGAATTCAGTTGTATTTATAATTAGAAAGTTGTTCTCTCTCAGAAAGTTATTACGCATCAATTGATAATGAACGCAGGGGTGACGAATTTCACATTTTTTGGTAAAAGGCTCTTTTTTTCTATAAGGATGCCAATACTTTGACTGTTTGATGTTCCTAGAGGGTTTGGCTATACCCCTCAAGTTCCAGGGAGGCAAAAACCCTATCCCGTGGAATTTGTAACTTTTGTCCCCGGTGACCCAAAGATGGTATATGCAAAAATTGGTTGAAATTAATTCAGCCGTTCAAGAGAAGTTGAAAATGACCGACGCACGAGAACAGCAATTAAATTACCCGAGTGAGTAAGGGGACCTAAAAATCCACGTACAATGCCATGTAAAATCCCAGCTTCATCCTACCCTCCATGATTTGTATAAACTGGAATCTGAGATTCCTGCCTATCGATGATTAATTATGGTCTTGCTATTCTTCAGATGATTTTAAATATCATTTCCTATATGTTAATAAGCAAAACTTATAACTGATATCGATCTATTGCGACCCCATCCTATCCCCCGGGGCCATGATGTGAGCGATTTAGCATCTACACTACGTCAAGAAGGTTTCATTTTTCAGTTCTTTTAGAGGTTCTTAAGAGTTTTTAAATAGCATACCTTATTTTCGCCGCTAAACCATGATACGCCCACATTGACCCCCAAAAAAGTCCAAGGGTGATAACCCCTTTTAAAATTTTGGGACAGCATTTCCCTTGTAATATGCATCATAGGTGTTTGGGTTCGCCCCCCCCCCCCCCCCCCCCCCCCCCTCCTATTCCGAATAACCTGCATGAGTTGATTTAATTATTTCTTCTTGGAGATCTCTCTAAATCATGTCATCAATGTCCTACATACTACAAAAGTCCAAAATAACTAAAACTTTTTAAAAGTTACCCGCACTGGATATCATAACAAAACGTCAAGGTTACAGGTCACGTCTTGACCCCCACACTGGACACTTTCACCCTTTTTTCTATGTCTATGTGTGAAAAGACGAATGGGACTAAAGGACCAAATTTGCTCGAATGGCCCTTATAATTTCTCTTATAGTTTGTGTTCCTCAGTCCAAGGACTATTCGGTCTCGGGTGAGATCGTCATGCAGGGCGCCGTAGTCACAATATTCAGCTAGAACATGAAGGGCCGTGATGAAGCTGTCTGTAGTTTCACCTTTCTCCAGCTTCCTCTGATTGAACTTAGATCCCTCATAAATAACGTTCCTTTTTGGAATGAAGTACTTTGACAGTGTTTCTTTTACGGCTGCCATTTTTTTCCTCACCACTGAAAATGTTAAGGAATGATAGGATGTCATCAGCCTCTGGACCCATAGAACAGATCAATGTGCTGAGTGAAAAATTCTCCAGCGTGACATTAAACAAATAAAACAAATAAACTAACCAAATACAGTATAGATGTCAAATAATGTCTAATTCAAATTATTGTCTTTTACACAGACGTTATATAGTAATCAAATTCTTATAGACGGATATATTGTGACAGTTCGTTAAAGAGCAGGGGGACATCTAGTGGCACTCTGGAAAACTTGGGCGGACATTTAGTGCAGGCGGACATATACACAATTATATTCCGAAGTGTTTAAAGAGTTATCGCTCTTTGCCTACAGGGGTCGTTGATGACGTCCGCCATTACTGTGCTGATAAACAAAATGCCGTATGAGAGAAGTGGAGGGCGAAATTGTATTGTTTTTGGCTGTAGCAACAATCAACGAAAATTTCTTTTCCGTCATATGCCTTGGAATTTATCAAATAATCTACTAAATCTTCATAAACAAGATGGGGCCAATGTTTTATGTCATTTGTCTTCCATCCCGTATCTGAATCGTGTGGTGGATCTGAAAATTTGAACATCTCTTGACAATTTTTGCTTTTAGAATAAAAGATTGCACTCTTTAATACCAATATTTCTGAAATTTATTAGTTTTGAATTCCAAGAAAAAATGGAGAAAAAAAAACAAACAAAAAAAACAAAACAAAACAACTAAAAAACAAAAACAAAAAACACAAAAACAAAAACAAAAAAAAACAAAAAAACAAACCGATACACAGAATGTAATATCTCTGCTTAATCCTACTAGATTTTTTACAATGAAAAAAAAAATTAGATAGGGTCTACCTGATATTGTGTCCCCCCCCCCCCCCCCCCCCCCCCAACTCGGTGGATCTCGTTGTAATACACTATCAAAATTGAATAATAACTAGCAATAAAGATTCAATCCATATAGCTGTTTTACGGACAAATTATACGATTGGACATCTAAATTAACAACAAAAACAACAACAGAAATGCTGAAATTGAAAAAAAAAATCCGAAGGAAAAAAAATAATAAGATAACAAATAGTCAGATCCAACACATCTTCCGTTGAAAATTCCACGATCCATCGCTAATTTTATTACTTCATACATTGCTTTATATTGAAATGAATTTGTAATGTCTCAAGTCGTCTTTACGAGTTTCTTTTTACTTCGTGATTTATTATGCAAAAACACTGGGAACTGAAAGTTGGGCGGATCGCGGATTTAACTAAAATTATGGTAGAAATAAGATTAAAACGTAAAAACCACGAAATATTATGAATGTAACATATGTTAAAATCTTACTGTGACTCTTCTTATCCATCGTGTTCTCAGACAAATATTGAAAATAGATGAAAATATCGATGAACACCAGTTCTTGCTTAGCTTTGTTTACAATGATATCAGCACAGTGATGGCGTGCGGTCACATGATCAAAATATGTCAGCCCCCAATTATGACGTAATATAATTGTGTATAGTGACAGATTGATCCAAAATTGGGTGGGCATTTAGTGCAGATGGACATATATTGCAAACGGACATATAGGGACTCAACAGATATTTTTACCAAGATCTTTCCTGTATATCAGCATATGAAATTCTTAACTCCTGTTGCGGCCCCCAACCTACCACCCGGGACAACGATGTGCAGAAACTAGAATCTAGTTCAATGTCATAACGTTTTAATGAGGATTTTTACTTTTCTTCCCAGTAGTTTTTGAGAGAGAAGAAATCCTTATATATTTGCATGTAAACTTTTTATCCCCTATTGTGTCCCCAACCTACCCAAAGGGGCCATGGTTTTAACAGGCTTGCATCTGCACTATATCAGGAAGCTTTCGTGTGAATTTTAACTGACCCGGTGGTTGTTATGAAGAATTTTTAAAAAAGATTTTCTCAGTCTATTCGCATGTAAATCGTTGCTTCTTTATCGTGGCATGAACCTACCCACGGGAGCCATGGTTTTAACAAACTTAAATTTGAATAATGTCAAGAAGCTTTCATGTGAATTTCAATTTGTGTGGCCTCGTGGTTCTTGAGAAGATCTTTTAAAGATTTTCCCTATATATTTTTAAAAGGATTTTGTTGATAGGTTTCACAGAAATAATCCAACTCCAGTTGTGAGTTTGTAGACAAGGCATTTATTTGGCAGGATATGTATATTCAATTAAATATTACTATTAAGCCCTGTAACAATAGAATAACAAAAATTAAACATGTGTAGAGATCATAAAATACAATTTCAATAAGGCGCGGACCCATAATTTTTTTTTCGGGGTGGGTGGGTCAAACCTTTTCACAAAATGGGACCCGTAATATAATGTTCAACCCTTTATTTTCCAACTCTCACATGAAACAATCTGTATAACCACTGCACCACGCGGACGACCTTTTTGTCGTGTATTGATGTTTTCTGGTAGGAAGTGTTATTTAGAAAAAGAGACTTGACAACTAATCTTCGTTTTCCTAGCCTGATAAATGATTGTACAATTTCATTTTGGTCAATTTCTAATAAATGGTGAAGATGCATTAGTGCAAGCCCAGTCAATCTGTCCTCTTGAATAGTGTTGCGCATGGAACTCTTAATGCGTCTTAATCCAGAAAAGGATCTTTCGGTCTCAAATGTTGTGATACGTAAAACTCATCCAATTCGAAGAATTTATTTTCATGTTCGGGAAAACGTTCCCATCTACAAAGTTGAAAAGACTGAGGAGATTGCAGAGGTTGGCTGAAGTTTTTTTGCTCATGTTAACACAATGACGTCTCCAATCTCCGAGTTCTTTCCCCAAGTCCTTTACAGAGAGACAAGGCAGGTCGCTCCCCCAAAATATTAGTTCTGAGGCAAGTTTGGATAATTCCTCGCATGAATATTTGTCACATTGACAGGCAAGAAAGAGCATATCGAATATGCCGGCAGATCTTCTTTCTGAAACCTCGTATTTAATTCACCGAGGAAAAGGTCCAGAAATGGAAAGGACACGACAGGTTTATAATAATCTCTTGCATTAGTTGTGGAGACAGTTTCTCTGTGTTGCTGCTTGGAGCAAACCCTTGGGGTTTTAATCACTGTATCAAGGTCGTCAACAATTTGTTTTGCATCTTCAAAGCAAGAATCAAATTCGGTATCTACTGCTGTACTAATTTCTTTGATCCTATCCACGTGTTCCCCAGTTAACTTACTTGCAGTGAAAATGGCAATATCTCTTTTCTGAAGTTTGAGAGTGAAAGGCTTTATGGTATCTAGGACATACCTTACAAACACAAATGTTATCAACACAGAGAAGGACGTCAAGGAAGTCAAAAAGCCCCACATGCGGTCACTTTAGTTTGTCTATCCCAAGATAAGTGTTCCTTGTGACTTTCATCAAGGTTTTGATTGAGAATGTGCTGCAGACAGTTGATGACGAACTTGTACATAGTGTAGAACACATCAAAGCAGATATGACGCTTAACCCACTTAATCTCACAAAGAACTAGTTTCTTTCTAGAAAAATCTACAGACGCATCATTTTCTATAATAGTCTCAAAAAATCATTGTCGTTTTGGGGAACTGTCAAAGAAAATAAACACTGAAATTTGCAAACTGAAGCGATGCTCAGATTCAAAATATGACTACGACAGTGTTTGTACAGAGCTAATTGGTTTAGAGACTTAATTCGTCCCTGACACCCCCCCCCCCCTTCTTCCAATGCCATTGCTGCTGCACCATCGTATGCTTGCCCTCGCATGCTCTGAATTGGAATTGCAAGAAAGCGGAGGATTTCAATAATGTTATCAACAATTGCTTCCCCAGTAGTTCTGCCTATATTTGCAAAGTCAAGAAATTCATCCTTAATGATGGCAGGGTGTTCTCTAGTATCTAGAAATCTGAGACACAAGACCGAAACTTCTTTGTTAGGGTACTTGTCAGTTACCTCCTCGGCTATGATGGAATGAAACCCCCTCCCTTGTAAACCCTTCAGACTTTTACCTGTGATGTGATTTCCAATGAGATAATAATAATAATAATAATCATTTTATATAGCGCCCTATTCGATCAAAATAATCGCTCTAAAGCGCTGTACATCATAAATCATAAGACAGGTTACATAAATACTAATTTTTAAAAGACAGGTTACATAGTACTAGAAGTAAATGATTTTTTTTTTTTTTTTTTTTTGATTTTTTTTTTAAATATATAAATGAATAACCTCACTCTGAATGGTTTAGCTGGTATATACATGTAAGGCATTCTTTTTTGCTTTTTGTAGATGAGACTTGAACTGCTCATCATGCTTTGCCAACAGCTGTAATATTGCCAGGAAATTACTTTTATTTCAGGAATCACTTGTGGTATCATTTCTGTGTCCTCGGAGAGGAATACTTTGTTTCCCACAAGGAATGATCACATCTACTATTTTTTCAAGCAACTTTATGTTGTGCTGATAGTGTGCCTGATTTTGTTGATTGAGTTTATACGGAACAAACGAAGATGACACTTCGGATTGTGTGATAAACAGATTTGGCACTCTTGGAGTGTTCTGAATGTTGATTCTATAAAAGGGCCAATGTGTTTCCAAGGGTTTTCTTATACGCAATGAAAGGTTGCGTAACAAATGTATTTTGATGTTGGACATCTGACTAAGGGAACATGACACAAATCTTACAAAACTTGAAGGTCAACCATGAAAACTGATTCATCCAAGAAGATTAAAATGATGTAGTCTTTTTGAGTTCACCCGTATTCGTTGTTTGAACCCGACCTGTTTTTAACTTGGCGACATCGTCTGGCAAGGGTTGATTCTGAATATAACTTATCTTTTCAGCTGAGGACATTGTGTTAAACTTTTTTTGCACCTGCTACAATTTCACCAAGATCAGAAAAATCCGAATCTTCAAAAGATGTTTTATCTTTATCATGTTCTGTTGTCTTACTAAATTCATTGCTATAAGATTTAATAACCGTCTTATCATTTTGTGAGTCCATGTTAATTTCCGGGGTATCATCTGAATCAATACAAACTTTTGACTTTTTATGAGCAGGCTCCTTCATTTCATTCGATTCAGTAGGCAAAACTAAGAAACAAACCACATGATTTGTTGACCAATTGTTTGGGTTGCCATTTTCAGTGTGTGACCACATGATGTAGATGGGGGAACCTGACGTACCTTTTCATGTGAAAATGGCTTTATTTTTTGATGAAGAAAATGTCTGTTTACATCAACATTTTGTATTGTTGGATAAATGCTATGTATTGGATGATTCAGGACATTTGCAGCTGGGAAGAAATGAATCAAAGAACAATATTCTCCTGATTTGATTGAAAGTAAATTTTCATTCTGAATCGACTTGAAAAAATTCCCCGGTACAAGTCTGATACTGACGTCTCCAGAACATATTGTACACTTGTGGGATGAGAACACATCTTGCGGTAAGTTGCCTGTGACGCATACTTGTGCGAATTTTTTACAAGTTCTAATACGGCCATGACACGAAGTCCGATATGTCTCTTTTTATGAAAAAATGGCTTTAGAGAGAGCCCTATAGAAGCAAATGCCATCCCCGTACACTTTCACAAGACAAATATCTACTGGGCCATATTCTGGATAAAGCGCCTTGGCGATTTTGTCCAGATTCTCATTTTTGGGCAATATATCGAACCTAATTACACTCAGATCGTAGGTGTAGTCTTTCTTGCAACATGCGTATTTTAAATATACATCAAACTGCAAGGCTCGCCAGGCTTTTGCTGCTGCTTTAAGTAAAGAGGCATGTAAAAGATCAGAATCCCTTTCACCTATGATACCTTTTGCATCTATAACTAAGCAAGTTTTAAAATTTGAATAAAATGATAATCGGATTACTGTGAGAGAATTCTATTAATATTTACTGAGAATGATAAAAGAATACTAGTCTGCCATATTGAATCTGAAGTAGACTTGGAGGTTTTCTAAAGCCGATGACTTTATGACGATGCAGTAGAATAATGACAAGATTATGACGTCAATCACTCGTAATAGGATATTAAACAAATCGTTCCTGTTTAGATTCGTTTAGAAAATCGAATAACATTTGTGATTTGATTCTAACCTCATAATGACATTACAATACTAAGAAAGTTAATTCAGAAGTATTTATACATATGAATTCATTTCTTATAAATCTTTACATTGTAATTTTTCATCTTTTCAAATTCCAGGGGAGGGGGGGGGGGTGTCCGCCCCCCTCCTTTTAGATCCGTGCATGTCACTATTACTGACTGATATACAATTAATGCTAGCAATAGTCACATATTTTAAGGGAGATAACTCTGTTTTACACAACGTGTTACATATGTAACATTAAATTAAAAAATGCATCTGTCAATCTTTACTGTTATCTGTGAATAAAATCTTCACTGTATCATTATTCTTGCTACGATATAAACATTACAATTATTAGTTTAATAAAAAATTCGCAATTTGAATGTCCGAGTTTAAAATATAGCCTATTTTATTTTCCAATTACAGGTATCTGTAATATGCTACGTAAAACATTGTAATGTTATGAAGGGTTGACTTAAAAACAAATCCATGCTAAAATAGGAACAACAAGGTATTTATTAATTGATCAATTATAAGTGATAGGAAAGTATATTATTACTCAATATATACTTCCAGATAACACTAAAATAAGTATGTAGACCTATAATAGTCCCAATATGAGAACCACTGAAATATTTAAGTCATTAACTCAACATACTCAAACATACCTTTCTATGGGAATAAGCCAATATACACAATGGTTAACTTCCTCTGTGACAAACAGTCACCATATAAAGTTGACACCGTTAAGTTAATTACATAACTGACAAACTGCAGCTTATGCAATAACCATAAAATTATTGGTAATATTTAAAACACATCATAGTGAGACAAATAATGAAATTACTTGATCTCTTTACACTTTATAGTTAAAATAAGTAACTTTCTCTCAAAATACTTTTACTCAAGCTGAAGTGCACAGAAAATTAATCCTAATGCAAAATATACCATTTTAGAAATGTATTATCATTGGTAATAAGCTTAGTAATTTATTACTGAGGAGGGAAAGTCCGTCTTAAGTAAGATTATCGGGTCTAAGAAATGCCAATTTGGACTGGACACTATGAAATTCGACAAGGACTGAAGTGACACAAAGAACTCTTGCAGGTAAAAAAAATCCCAAAAACCGATAAAAACACACAGAAGTAGAACATCAATGAAATTAAAAGACTTATGGATAACTTGGCGAAGACATAAATAGGGACCTCAGGAACTCAATACCAGAAACTCACCAAGCGTTATGCTTGTCCGAATATTGAATTGCAATCTATTGAAGGATTGTACCCTTCAATGCATATATACAGGGTGTTTCATAATATATGTCACACATGTAAACGAGTGTTACCACAATGTCAGGCAGAGTATCAAAGAAACTTTAATACCTTAGATAAGCATACTTACCTGAAATTATGACATTGCAAAATATCGGGAAAATAATCATACTATGAAGTCACTGATGACGTCATAATTGATGTCATAATTTCAGGTGTTTTCAAAATGGATTATAACTTGCAACAAAAAGTTGAAATTGTAAAACTGTATTACAAACATAAATATCCTAAAATTGTGCAGAATGTGTTGACGAAACAGTATCCAGACAACAAAGTGATGTCTAGATTCCAGATATTAAGGATAGTTAAGAAGTTTGAACGAAAAGGCAGTGTAAAGGACGAAAGACACTTAAATCCTGACCCTCCTAAAAAATCAAGGAGTGGTGAAAACATTGACAGAGTGAGGTCTATCATTGCGGAAACACCAAGAAAGTCAGTCAGATCAGTGTTTAGGGAGATGTAGTGTGACAATGTCAGTGTCTCAAGTGTATTTAGAATTCTGCGATTCGATTTGTGTCTCGCTGCATACAAGATTTCAGTTATGCAGCATCTAAAACCAACTGACATTAAGAGTCGATTCGATTTTGCAATGTGGATTGAAAGGCAGAGCCCGGAATTGGCGGACAGCATATGTTTTTCAGACGAGGCACACTTTTATTTAAACGCGTCTGTCAATAAACGAAACATGCGCTTGAGCTACTCCACACACAGGCACAAGAGTGCTTGAGTGGTTAGACGACACCTTTTCAGGACGATATCTTTCACACAGAACTGAAAAACCATGACCACCACATTCACCCGATTGAAATCCTTTGGATTTTTTCCTCTGGGGATATTTGAAAAACAGAGTTGATACTGACAATCTTGATGGGATAGAGGAACTGAAAAACAATATTAAACGAGAAATCCGCCAGATATCCAGTGAAACATGCAGAGCAGTGATCAGAAATATGCGCACACTTGTCTCTTAAGTTATTCAGGAAAAATGTAAACATCTGGAGCATATCATTTGAGGTAATCGTTGTCATGGAAACGGAAATGGGGTGTGTTTGATATCCGTGACTTAAAATATTAATTTTGGATACCTGTTGCTTAAAATGATACATAAAATGTATATGTAGCTTGTGTAGTTATAATTCTTTCTGCCTTTAGATCTGTGACATATATTGTGAAGCACCCTGTACATATATATGAATTTAAAATTAAAAGTATGAAAGAATACTAATGCACATATGCATACGTGAATGTATTACATGTACATTATGTAATAACTGAATATGCCACATTTTCGCATGTTAAACTGTATCCCTTATTATAGCTTCAACCTACCCCCCGGAAAGGAAGCTTTCATGTAAGTTTGAAGTTTTCTGGCTCAGTGGTTCTTGATGATGAGGGTGATCAGAAAAGTTCACTTGCGCTTTCCGCTAAGATGAGCTAAAAACCAGTGTTTGTTCACTTTTTCTCTGCACTGAGCACTATGCACAGACTTTTATTTCACCTTTCTCGGTTTTGTGAACATAATGTCAGTTTCAGCATTTTCCTAGCCACATGTTGTAAGGTCTTAATCGTTTTGTAAAGGTTATAGAAACGGGATTATCTCAACTAGCTGATAAATTGGAAAAGGTACACGTGTAGTACTCATTTTATTTTTATCGGGGTCGGTGTACAAATATTTATTCCGTTGAGAAGGAACCCGGTTTTGGTCTATTGACAAAGTGGTCATCGATCAGACTGTTCCGACTCTTGTTTGTTGTGAATGATGTTTCAAATTTACTGAGCTAACGACGGGAAATTTCTCTGATAAATTTATTGAAATTACTGAACCACGTTAGAAATTTTGTCAATAATCAATAACCGCGTTTGAAATTTTACCAATGAGGCCACAGGGGCTGGTCCGGAAATCACTTTCTCTATTATATATTTATAGATATAGATGGTGATAATTTTAATAAGACGAAAAGTTCGTGACGAGCCCCTGTGATTAGGGTTAGTATAGGTGACAATAATTCCCTCTATCGACGCATAGGTCATGGCCTGGTCAATGGAGTGAATTGTATTGAATTTATTAATAAAATTTCGTACTCCAGTAGATTTACGTATTAAAAACTCTGTATCAAGACTTGAAATGTTGCCTCAATGTAAGTTTTGGGTTGTAGAGATCTATTTTTAACTATGATGTATGTATTATATACCGGTCCTTAGTAAACCCGCAAACACCAGGTAATCCACGTAAACACCAAAAAAGTACCGAAAACACCCATGTATCATCCAAAGAAAACCCACACCTCTACAGTGATAGTTCATACCCCAAAATACCTATATACAAAGTGGCATTCATGTGAAGGAGAACTGAAAGATATGACAAATTTTATATGTTGTATTTTAGATTGCATTTATCGACGCCATTAGCGTCCATGTTAACCATTCGGAATGTAATTTCCGGCGGCTAATTTAAAATAAAGTTGATTTTATGTGTATTTCGTCAAGCATATAAATTTATCTTTAAATCTATTTATGAACCTAGTATCACGGTTTATCAGTATATTATATACATACAGTATAGAAGTACAGTGACAACTATACTGTCTTATGTTAAATGCATTAAGTTTGTAAGCTATACATGTGAGGCCCAAGTGTACAAAACTCACTTCGCAGTTGATTATATGAAGTTCTGTGTGAAAGATATCGTCCTGAAAATGTGTCGTCTAACCACTCAAGCACTCTTGTAGCTGTGTGTGGAGTAGCTCCATCTTGTTGATACCAAACACTTGAGAAGTTGGTTGTTTTCCGTCGAAGGGCTGGTAAAAATTTCTTTTTCAGGAACTTTAGGTATCGTTCTGCGTTTACACTAACACATTCTCCATCAGAATCAAGGACCAATGATTCCTGTTGACGAAAGTGCAGCCCCAACAGTGATATTGTCCGCCTGCAAAGGTTTTTCCTCATAAAAATTGGGTATTTCAGCACCCCAAAAGCGCATGTTTTGTTTATTGACAGACGCGTTTAAATAAAAGTGTGCCTCATCTGAAAACCATATGCTGTCCGCCAATTCCGGGCTCTGCCTTTCAATCCACATTGCAAAATCGAATCGACTCTTAATGTCAGTTGGTTTTAGATGCTGCATAACTGAAATCTTATATGCAGTGAGACACAAATAAAATCGCAAAATTCTAAATGTACTTGAGACACTGACATTGTCACACTCCATCTCCCTAAACACCAAATTCGCGGGGTTAGGAATTTGGTCCTCTATTGCCAGTTTTAAGACTTTTTTCTGTTATATCATGTTTGTCGAGATAACATCAATGCGATTGTGTAAAAAAGTGGATGATATATTGCTTTCGTAGATCTGTTTTGACGCTTTTTCGATGGCCTCATTGGACTTTGAAAATTTCACCCAAATGGCCACTGACAAGAGAGCACATGGTAAACGGCACAAGATATCACACTTCTTTGTACATATCTGAGATCAATGTACTAAAACATGATATATTCTGTAAAGAAGCCTGAAATTAAGGGATAAATAAAAAAAATAACAGCCGAAAAGTGACGATCAAAAGGGCGAAAATAGAGTTTTCGTTGGTGTACGGAAAAAGTTTTGGGCCGTTTTTGGAATTGTTGAAATAATTTGTGTAGTATCATGCTTCTGGACTTGAAATGAATGCGATCCTGTAAAAAAGTGTAGGATATATTCCTTTGGTATATGTATTTTGACCACGATTTTTGATGTAAAAGATGTCGTTACGACATGTACTCAATTTTCGATAATCATCAATATTTTTACCAAAATCCAAGTTTTTCGACTTCAGATCAATGCGAAAACCTTCAAAAGGGAGGAATTGGAACATAATTTTAACGATTTTGATCTACCCAAAAAATTGACCCTGTATATGATAGGGAAAATCTAAGCGTCAAGGATAAGGCTATGGTACTGGGAAGATATGGAGTATCAGGAATATCTTGACATTAATTCAAGTATTTCGACATTAGATCAATGCGATTATTCGAAAACCTTAAGGAAAAACTCTTGATTGTCACAATTTATAACCGTTCAACAATTATCACTTGAAGTTCCGAATCCCAGGACTAAGCCCGTTGTTGGAAATTTTGGCCGTTACGGGGAATTTTGAAGATTTTTACATTCTATCATGTCTGTGTAGAAAGTATCAATGCGATGATGTAAAAGAGTTTCCGATATATTCCTTTTGTAGATCAGTTTTGACGCTTTTTCGATTTCCTCATTGGACTTAGAAAATTTTCACCGAAGAGGCAAATTACCAGAGAGCACAGGGTACACCGCATAAGATATCCCAATTCTTTGTACATATCTCGGATATATGTACTAAAACATGATATATTCTTGCAACAGATGTGAAATGAAGGGATAAATAAAGAAATAACAGCCGAAAAGGGATTTAAGTTACAAAAAGTGTGCCCATTCGCACCTCCCCTAACTCCCTAATTAGAGGTCACAGGTCAGGTTGAAGCAGGTAAGGCTGGTGATAATAGTGTAACGTGTAAGCAGAAACTAATTGTTTTGAAATCTAAGCATTAGAAATGCTAACCCCAGACCAGGACCATTGACTATATAAATCATTGAAAAGTTGAAGTTACACAGCACACTTTTCATTTTGGTCCTATGAGTTAAAAAATGGGTATTTTGGAGTCCGGACTGAAGCTAAGGGGTTAAAGTAATGAAAGGAGTCCTATATATGCCTTAAAATATCTTGTAAAAGCAAGAAATGACCCTATTCCACAAGGATGAAAAAGTGTGCTTTGTAACTTAATATGAAAAAATGGTGAATTTTGAAAAATGGGCAAATTTTCCCAAAAAATGAAATTTGAGGAAAATGCAATAGGTAAGGCTGTTCTCCATCCAATTGTGAAGATTTCCACCAATTTTGAGTGCAAACGGACGACAAACAAACATTTGAGTAAATATCACTGCAAAAGTTAGGCTTAGGCTTAGAATATCTGGAGATTTATATACCCCACCAGACCGAAATGTTTTCTCGAAATTTTTTGACTTTTTTATTTATGTGGGGTTAAAGCGGGGTTAGAGTCACCCAGAAAAACAATCGCGCTAAGCCACCAGGGGTGAAAAGAAAGCTTGTAATCTCGTTTGTTTAGAGGACCATAACACCAACGTGTGCTTTGTAACTTAATTTTTTTCGACCCCCAATCTCGGGCACTTCCCATGCGGGGGCTAGAGGACCGAATGAGTTTAGACTGTTAATTGGCCACTAATGAACTAATTAATGCAATCCAATTGTCAAACCCTGCATAAATAAACTTTCCATAGACCACCAAAGTTTAAGTTACAAAAAGTGTGCCTAAGAGTATAATTAGGGTTAGGGTTAGGGTTAGAGTTGGGTTAGGGTTAGGGTTAGGGTTTGGGTTAGGGTTTGGGTTAGGGTTAGGGTTAGGGTTTGGGTTAGGGTTAGGGTTAGGGTTTGGGTTAGGGTTAGGCTTAGGGGTTAGGGGTTAGGGTTAGGGTTTGGGTTAGGGTTAGGGTTGGGGTTAGGGTTAGGGTTGGGTTAGGGTTAGGGTTAAGGGTTAGGGTTAGGGTTAGGGTTAGGGTTACAGGTTAAACGGTCACTTGATTTTTTCAAAGGGTGATTTTTCTATAAATAGATTGGAAATTCCAAGTCTAAAAATAGATATGTGATTGATTTCTTATTCGTTGTTTTTGTGGAGCATTACATCAACTACTTTATTGAATATTTGGAGGATCACTTCATTTTTCCTCCAATCAATAAAGCCCAATTAAGCCAATTGAATTATTTCTTAATTATGCTGCTTTAGTTTTTCTTTTGTTTTTGTTTTTGTCATTAGAATCGACGTTGCTACCTGAGAACTACACAGCCATTATATAAAGCAATGACTATCTTGAAGAAGACTGATCATTCCTACTTAATGATGAGATGATTTAGTACTACTTGTTTTGTTACGAAAGCTGTATAGAAATGGAATATAACATAGCAATGTGTAACTAAATATGTGTTGCGACAAATGCCAATAAAGAATATTTCTGGTTGGTAATGCTTGACTATTGAAAATTGTAGTCGCGAATAATATTTGGGATAAAGTATGTGTGACGACAGCGTTAGGGTGATCTCAAGTGAAATAATGCATATGAGTGTGTTTATGCAATACTAATGGCAAGAGATATATATTATTAGAAAGGTGAGTTCCAATGCTGAAGTCTAAAATCCAAAGAGAATGCATTTTTCAAATAGCCGTAATGAATGGATAAAGGAGGTTAAATTGGATTGACGAAAACTCTTTTCATTGAAAGAGTTATGAGCTGTACTTGACTGAAAATATCGAAAAGTACAAGGTAAGTATTTGTTGAAAAAATGAAGTCTAAATTCCTTTTCAGTAATAACAATTAGAATTTGAAGCTCAACAAATGACAACACCTAACACCAACACCCTACACGCTATACCCTGAACACTATACCTTACACCTTGGAACTCCACCCCATCACCTGCACCCTATACCCTACACCCTATACCCTCCACCCTTCACCTATACCCTATACACTGCACTCTATACCTTATACCATGGGTTGGGGTTAGGGTTAGGGGTTAGGGTTAGGGTTGGGTTCGGGTTAGGGTTTAGGGGTTAGGGTTAGGGTTTGGGTTAGGGTTACAGGTTAAACGGTCACTTGATTTTTTCAAAGGGTGATTTTTCTATAAATAGATTGGAAATTCCAAGTCTAAAAATAGATCTGTGATTGATTTCTTATTCGTTGTTTTTGTGGAGCATTACATCAACTACTGTATTGAATATTTGGAGGATCACTTCATTTTTCCTCCAATCAATAAAGCCCAATTAAGCCAATTGAATTATTTCTTAATTATGCTGCTTTAGTTTTTCTTTTGTTTTTGTCATTAGAATCGACGTTGCTACCTGAGAACTACACAGCCATTATATAAAGCAATGACTATCTTGAAGAAGACTGATCATTCCTACTTAATGATGAGATGATTTAGTACTACTTGTTTTGTTACGAAAGCTGTATAGAAATGGAATATAACATAGCAATGTGTAACTAAATATGTGTTGCGACAAATGCCAATAAAGAATATTTCTGGTTGGTAATGCTTGACTATTGAAAATTGTAGTCGCGAATAATATTTGGGATAAAGTATGTGTGACGACAGCGTTAGGGTGATCTCAAGTGAAATAATGCATATGAGTGTGTTTATGCAATACTAATGGCAAGAGTTAAATATGATTAGAAAGGTGAGTTCCAATGCTGAAGTCTAAAATCCAAAGAGAATGCATTTTTCAAATAGCCGTAATGAATGGATAAAGGAGGTTAAATTGGATTGACGAAAACTCTTTTCATTGAAAGAGTTATGAGCTGTACTTGACTGAAAATATCGAAAAGTACAAGGTAAGTATTTGTTGAAAAAATGAAGTCTAAATTCCTTTTCAGTAATAACAATTAGAATTTGAAGCTCAACAAATGACCACACCTAACACCAACACCCTACACGCTATACCCTGAACACTATACCTTACACCTTGGAACTCCACCCCATCACCTGCACCCTATACCCTACACCCTATACCCTCCACCCTTCACCTATACCCTATACACTGCACTCTATACCTTATACCATGGGTTGGGGTTAGGGTTAGGGGTTAGGGTTAGGGTTGGGTTCGGGTTAGGGTTTAGGGGTTAGGGTTAGGTTAGGGTTAGGTTACGGGTTTGGGTTTAGGGTTAGGGTTGGTTTAGGGGGTTAGGGTTAGGGTTAGGGGTTTGGGATAGGGGTTTGGGATAGGGTTAGGGTTAGCGTTAGGGGTTTGGCATAGGGTTACAGGTTAAACGGTCACTTGATTTTTTCAAAGGGTGATTTTTCTATAAATAGATTGGAAATTCCAAGTCTAAAAATAGATCTGTGATTGATTTCTTATTCGTTGTTTTTGTGGAGCATTACATCAACTACTGTATTGAATATTTGGAGGATCACTTCATTTTTCCTCCAATCAATAAAGCCCAATTAAGCCAATTGAATTATTTCTTAATTATGCTGCTTTAGTTTTTCTTTTGTTTTTGTTTTTGTCATTAGAATCGACGTTGCTACCTGAGAACTACACAGCCATTATATAAAGCAATGACTATCTTGAAGAAGACTGATCATTCCTACTTAATGATGAGATGATTTAGTACTACTTGTTTTGTTACGAAAGCTGTATAGAAATGGAATATAACATAGCAATGTGTAACTAAATATGTGTTGCGACAAATGCCAATAAAGAATATTTCTGGTTGGTAATGCTTGACTATTGAAAATTGTAGTCGCGAATAATATTTGGGATAAAGTATGTGTGACGACAGCGTTAGGGTGATCTCAAGTGAAATAATGCATATGAGTGTGTTTATGCAATACTAATGGCAAGAGATATATATTATTAGACAGGTGAGTTCCAATGCTGAAGTCTAAAATCCAAAGAGAATGCATTTTTCAAATAGCCGTAATGAATGGATAAAGGAGGTTAAATTGGATTGACGAAAACTCTTTTCATTGAAAGAGTTATGAGCTGTACTTGACTGAAAATATCGAAAAGTACAAGGTAAGTATTTGTTGAAAAAATGAAGTCTAAATTCCTTTTCAGTAATAACAATTAGAATTTGAAGCTCAACAAATGACAACACCTAACACCAACACCCTACACGCTATACCCTGAACACTATACCTTACACCTTGGAACTCCACCCCATCACCTGCACCCTATACCCTACACCCTATACCCTCCACCCTTCACCTATACCCTATACACTGCACTCTATACCTTATACCATGGGTTGGGGTTAGGGTTAGGGTTGGGTTCGGGTTAGGGTTTAGGGGTTAGGGTTAGGGTTTGGGTTAGGGTTACAGGTTAAACGGTCACTTGATTTTTTCAAAGGGTGATTTTTCTATAAATAGATTGGAAATTCCAAGTCTAAAAATAGATCTGTGATTGATTTCTTATTCGTTGTTTTTGTGGAGCATTACATCAACTACTGTATTGAATATTTGGAGGATCACTTCATTTTTCCTCCAATCAATAAAGCCCAATTAAGCCAATTGAATTATTTCTTAATTATGCTGCTTTAGTTTTTCTTTTGTTTTTGTCATTAGAATTGACGTTGCTACCTGAGAACTACACAGCCATTATATAAAGCAATGACTATCTTGAAGAAGACTGATCATTCCTACTTAATGATGAGATGATTTAGTACTACTTGTTTTGTTACGAAAGCTGTATAGAAATGGAATATAACATAGCAATGTGTAACTAAATATGTGTTGCGACAAATGCCAATAAAGAATATTTCTGGTTGGTAATGCTTGACTATTGAAAATTGTAGTCGCGAATAATATTTGGGATAAAGTATGTGTGACGACAGCGTTAGGGTGATCTCAAGTGAAATAATGCATATGAGTGTGTTTATGCAATACTAATGGCAAGAGATATATATTATTAGACAGGTGAGTTCCAATGCTGAAGTCTAAAATCCAAAGAGAATGCATTTTTCAAATAGCCGTAATGAATGGATAAAGGAGGTTAAATTGGATTGACGAAAACTCTTTTCATTGAAAGAGTTATGAGCTGTACTTGACTGAAAATATCGAAAAGTACAAGGTAAGTATTTGTTGAAAAAATGAAGTCTCAATTCCTTTTCAGTAATAACAATTAGAATTTGAAGCTCAACAAATGACAACACCTAACACCAACACCCTACACGCTATACCCTGAACACTATACCTTACACCTTGGAACTCCACCCCATCACCTGCACCCTATACCCTACACCCTATACCCTCCACCCTTCACCTATACCCTATACACTGCACTCTATACCTTATACCATGGGTTGGGGTTAGGGTTAGGGGTTAGGGTTAGGGTTGGGTTCGGGTTAGGGTTTAGGGGTTAGGGTTAGGGTTACAGGTTAAACGGTCACTTGATTTTTTCAAAGGGTGATATTTCTATAAATAGATTGGAAATTCCAAGTCTAAAAATAGATCTGTGATTGATTTCTTATTCGTTGTTTTTGTGGAGCATTACATCAACTACTGTATTGAATATTTGGAGGATCACTTCATTTTTCCTCCAATCAATAAAGCCCAATTAAGCCAATTGAATTATTTCTTAATTATGCTGCTTTAGTTTTTCTTTTGTTTTTGTCATTAGAATCGACGTTGCTACCTGAGAACTACACAGCCATTATATAAAGCAATGACTATCTTGAAGAAGACTGATCATTCCTACTTAATGATGAGATGATTTAGTACTACTTGTTTTGTTACGAAAGCTGTATAGAAATGGAATATAACATAGCAATGTGTAACTAAATATGTGTTGCGACAAATGCCAATAAAGAATATTTCTGGTTGGTAATGCTTGACTATTGAAAATTGTAGTCGCGAATAATATTTGGGATAAAGTATGTGTGACGACAGCGTTAGGGTGATCTCAAGTGAAATAATGCATATGAGTGTGTTTATGCAATACTAATGGCAAGAGTTAAATATGATTAGAAAGGTGAGTTCCAATGCTGAAGTCTAAAATCCAAAGAGAATGCATTTTTCAAATAGCCGTAATGAATGGATAAAGGAGGTTAAATTGGATTGACGAAAACTCTTTTCATTGAAAGAGTTATGAGCTGTACTTGACTGAAAATATCGAAAAGTACAAGGTAAGTATTTGTTGAAAAAATGAAGTCTAAATTCCTTTTCAGTAATAACAATTAGAATTTGAAGCTCAACAAATGACAACAGCTAACACCAACACCCTACACGCTATACCCTGAACACTATACCTTACACCTTGGAACTCCACCCCATCGCCTGCACCCTATACCCTACACCCTATACCCTCCACCCTTCACCTATACCCTATACACTGCACTCTATACCTTATACCATGGGTTGGGGTTAGGGTTAGGGGTTAGGGTTAGGGTTGGGTTCGGGTTAGGGTTTAGGGGTTAGGGTTAGGTTACGGGTTTGGGTTTAGGGTTAGGGTTGGTTTAGGGGGTTAGGGTTTGGGATAGGGGTTTGGGATAGGGTTAGGGTTAGCGTTAGGGGTTTGGCATAGGGTTACAGGTTAAACGGTCACTTGATTTTTTCAAAGGGTGATTTTTCTATAAATAGATTGGAAATTCCAAGTCTAAAAATAGATCTGTGATTGATTTCTTATTCGTTGTTTTTGTGGAGCATTACATCAACTACTGTAGTGTTTATGCAATACTAATGGCACGAGTTATATATGATTAGAAAGGTGAGTTCCAATGCTGAAGTCTTAAAGCCAAATCCAAAGAGAATGCATTTTTCAAATAGCCGTAATGAATGGATAAAGGAGGTTAAATTGGATTGACGAAAACTCTTTTCATTGAAAGAGTTATGAGCTGTACTTGACTGAAAATATCGAAAAGTACAAGGTAAGTATTTGTTGAAAAAATGAAGTCTCAATTCCTTTTCAGTACTGAGGAATAACAATTAGAATTTGAAGCTCAACAAATGACAACACCTAACACCAACACCCTACACGCTATACCCTGAACACTATACCTTACACCTTGGAACTCCACCCCATCACCTGCACCCTATACCCTACACCCTATACCCTCCACCCTTCACCTATACCCTATACACTGCACTCTATACCTTATACCATGGGTTGGGGTTAGGGTTAGGGGTTAGGGTTAGGGTTGGGTTCGGGTTAGGGTTTAGGGGTTAGGGTTAGGGTTTGGGTTAGGGTTACAGGTTAAACGGTCACTTGATTTTTTCAAAGGGTGATTTTTCTATAAATAGATTGGAAATTCCAAGTCTAAAAATAGATCTGTGATTGATTTCTTATTCGTTGTTTTTGTGGAGCATTACATCAACTACTGTATTGAATATTTGGAGGATCACTTCATTTTTCCTCCAATCAATAAAGCCCAATTAAGCCAATTGAATTATTTCTTAATTATGCTGCTTTAGTTTTTCTTTTGTTTTTGTCATTAGAATCGACGTTGCTACCTGAGAACTACACAGCCATTATATAAAGCAATGACTATCTTGAAGAAGACTGATCATTCCTACTTAATGATGAGATGATTTAGTACTACTTGTTTTGTTACGAAAGCTGTATAGAAATGGAATATAACATAGCAATGTGTAACTAAATATGTGTTGCGACAAATGCCAATAAAGAATATTTCTGGTTGGTAATGCTTGACTATTGAAAATTGTAGTCGCGAATAATATTTGGGATAAAGTATGTGTGACGACAGCGTTAGGGTGATCTCAAGTGAAATAATGCATATGAGTGTGTTTATGCAATACTAATGGCAAGAGTTAAATATGATTAGAAAGGTGAGTTCCAATGCTGAAGTCTAAAATCCAAAGAGAATGCATTTTTCAAATAGCCGTAATGAATGGATAAAGGAGGTTAAATTGGATTGACGAAAACTCTTTTCATTGAAAGAGTTATGAGCTGTACTTGACTGAAAATATCGAAAAGTACAAGGTAAGTATTTGTTGATAAAATGAAGTCTCAATTCCTTTTCAGTAATAACAATTAGAATTTGAAGCTCAACAAATGACAACACCTAACACCAACACCCTACACGCTATACCCTGAACACTATACCTTACACCTTGGAACTCCACCCCATCACCTGCACCCTATACCCTACACCCTATACCCTCCACCCTTCACCTATACCCTATACACTGCACTCTATACCTTATACCATGGGTTGGGGTTAGGGTTAGGGGTTAGGGTTAGGGTTGGGTTAGGGTTAGGGTTTAGGGGTTAGGGTTAGGTTACGGGTTTGGGTTTAGGGTTAGGGTTGGTTTAGGGGGTTAGGGTTAGGGATAGGGGTTTGGGATAGGGTTAGGGTTAGCGTTAGGGGTTTGGCATAGGGTTACAGGTTAAACGGTCACTTGATTTTTTCAAAGGGTGATTTTTCTATAAATAGATTGGAAATTCCAAGTCTAAAAATAGATATGTGATTGATTTCTTATTCGTTGTTTTTGTGGAGCATTACATCAACTACTGTATTGAATATTTGGAGGATCACTTCATTTTTCCTCCAATCAATAAAGCCCAATTAAGCCAATTGAATTATTTCTTAATTATGCTGCTTTAGTTTTTCTTTTGTTTTTGTTTTTGTCATTAGAATCGACGTTGCTACCTGAGAACTACACAGCCATTATATAAAGCAATGACTATCTTGAAGAAGACTGATCATTCCTACTTAATGATGAGATGATTTAGTACTACTTGTTTTGTTACGAAAGCTGTATAGAAATGGAATATAACATAGCAATGTGTAACTAAATATGTGTTGCGACAAATGCCAATAAAGAATATTTCTGGTTGGTAATGCTTGACTATTGAAAATTGTAGTCGCGAATAATATTTGGGATAAAGTATGTGTGACGACAGCGTTAGGGTGATCTCAAGTGAAATAATGCATATGAGTGTGTTTATGCAATACTAATGGCAAGAGATATATATTATTAGACAGGTGAGTTCCAATGCTGAAGTCTAAAATCCAAAGAGAATGCATTTTTCAAATAGCCGTAATGAATGGATAAAGGAGGTTAAATTGGATTGACGAAAACTCTTTTCATTGAAAGAGTTATGAGCTGTACTTGACTGAAAATATCGAAAAGTACAAGGTAAGTATTTGTTGAAAAAATGAAGTCTAAATTCCTTTTCAGTAATAACAATTAGAATTTGAAGCTCAACAAATGACAACAGCTAACACCAACACCCTACACGCTATACCCTGAACACTATACCTTACACCTTGGAACTCCACCCCATCACCTGCACCCTATACCCTACACCCTATACCCTCCACCCTTCACCTATACCCTATACACTGCACTCTATACCTTATACCATGGGTTGGGGTTAGGGTTAGGGGTTAGGGTTAGGGTTGGGTTCGGGTTAGGGTTTAGGGGTTAGGGTTAGGGTTTGGGTTAGGGTTACAGGTTAAACGGTCACTTGATTTTTTCAAAGGGTGATTTTTCTATAAATAGATTGGAAATTCCAAGTCTAAAAATAGATCTGTGATTGATTTCTTATTCGTTGTTTTTGTGGAGCATTACATCAACTACTGTATTGAATATTTGGAGGATCACTTCATTTTTCCTCCAATCAATAAAGCCCAATTAAGCCAATTGAATTATTTCTTAATTATGCTGCTTTAGTTTTTCTTTTGTTTTTGTCATTAGAATCGACGTTGCTACCTGAGAACTACACAGCCATTATATAAAGCAATGACTATCTTGAAGAAGACTGATCATTCCTACTTAATGATGAGATGATTTAGTACTACTTGTTTTGTTACGAAAGCTGTATAGAAATGGAATATAACATAGCAATGTGTAACTAAATATGTGTTGCGACAAATGCCAATAAAGAATATTTCTGGTTGGTAATGCTTGACTATTGAAAATTGTAGTCGCGAATAATATTTGGGATAAAGTATGTGTGACGACAGCGTTAGGGTGATCTCAAGTGAAATAATGCATATGAGTGTGTTTATGCAATACTAATGGCAAGAGTTAAATATGATTAGAAAGGTGAGTTCCAATGCTGAAGTCTAAAATCCAAAGAGAATGCATTTTTCAAATAGCCGTAATGAATGGATAAAGGAGGTTAAATTGGATTGACGAAAACTCTTTTCATTGAAAGAGTTATGAGCTGTACTTGACTGAAAATATCGAAAAGTACAAGGTAAGTATTTGTTGAAAAAATGAAGTCTCAATTCCTTTTCAGTAATAACAATTAGAATTTGAAGCTCAACAAATGACAACACCTAACACCAACACCCTACACGCTATACCCTGAACACTATACCTTACACCTTGGAACTCCACCCCATCACCTGCACCCTATACCCTACACCCTATACCCTCCACCCTTCACCTATACCCTATACACTGCACTCTATACCTTATACCATGGGTTGGGGTTAGGGTTAGGGGTTAGGGTTAGGGTTGGGTTCGGGTTAGGGTTTAGGGGTTAGGGTTAGGGTTACAGGTTAAACGGTCACTTGATTTTTTCAAAGGGTGATATTTCTATAAATAGATTGGAAATTCCAAGTCTAAAAATAGATCTGTGATTGATTTCTTATTCGTTGTTTTTGTGGAGCATTACATCAACTACTGTATTGAATATTTGGAGGATCACTTCATTTTTCCTCCAATCAATAAAGCCCAATTAAGCCAATTGAATTATTTCTTAATTATGCTGCTTTAGTTTTTCTTTTGTTTTTGTCATTAGAATCGACGTTGCTACCTGAGAACTACACAGCCATTATATAAAGCAATGACTATCTTGAAGAAGACTGATCATTCCTACTTAATGATGAGATGATTTAGTACTACTTGTTTTGTTACGAAAGCTGTATAGAAATGGAATATAACATAGCAATGTGTAACTAAATATGTGTTGCGACAAATGCCAATAAAGAATATTTCTGGTTGGTAATGCTTGACTATTGAAAATTGTAGTCGCGAATAATATTTGGGATAAAGTATGTGTGACGACAGCGTTAGGGTGATCTCAAGTGAAATAATGCATATGAGTGTGTTTATGCAATACTAATGGCAAGAGTTAAATATGATTAGAAAGGTGAGTTCCAATGCTGAAGTCTAAAATCCAAAGAGAATGCATTTTTCAAATAGCCGTAATGAATGGATAAAGGAGGTTAAATTGGATTGACGAAAACTCTTTTCATTGAAAGAGTTATGAGCTGTACTTGACTGAAAATATCGAAAAGTACAAGGTAAGTATTTGTTGAAAAAATGAAGTCTAAATTCCTTTTCAGTAATAACAATTAGAATTTGAAGCTCAACAAATGACAACAGCTAACACCAACACCCTACACGCTATACCCTGAACACTATACCTTACACCTTGGAACTCCACCCCATCGCCTGCACCCTATACCCTACACCCTATACCCTCCACCCTTCACCTATACCCTATACACTGCACTCTATACCTTATACCATGGGTTGGGGTTAGGGTTAGGGGTTAGGGTTAGGGTTGGGTTCGGGTTAGGGTTTAGGGGTTAGGGTTAGGTTACGGGTTTGGGTTTAGGGTTAGGGTTGGTTTAGGGGGTTAGGGTTTGGGATAGGGGTTTGGGATAGGGTTAGGGTTAGCGTTAGGGGTTTGGCATAGGGTTACAGGTTAAACGGTCACTTGATTTTTTCAAAGGGTGATTTTTCTATAAATAGATTGGAAATTCCAAGTCTAAAAATAGATCTGTGATTGATTTCTTATTCGTTGTTTTTGTGGAGCATTACATCAACTACTGTAGTGTTTATGCAATACTAATGGCACGAGTTATATATGATTAGAAAGGTGAGTTCCAATGCTGAAGTCTTAAAGCCAAATCCAAAGAGAATGCATTTTTCAAATAGCCGTAATGAATGGATAAAGGAGGTTAAATTGGATTGACGAAAACTCTTTTCATTGAAAGAGTTATGAGCTGTACTTGACTGAAAATATCGAAAAGTACAAGGTAAGTATTTGTTGAAAAAATGAAGTCTCAATTCCTTTTCAGTACTGAGGAATAACAATTAGAATTTGAAGCTCAACAAATGACAACACCTAACACCAACACCCTACACGCTATACCCTGAACACTATACCTTACACCTTGGAACTCAACCCTATCACCTGCACCCTATACCCTCCACCCTTCACCTCTACCCTATACACTGCACTCTATACCTTATACCATGGTTTGGGGTTAGGGTTAGGGGTTAGGGTTAGGGTTGGGTTCGGGTTAGGGTTTTGGGGGTTAGGGTTAGGTTAGGGTTAGGTTTAGGGTTCGGGTTTAGGGTTAGGGTTGGTTTAGGGTGTTAGGGTTAGGGTTAGGGGTTTGGGATAGGGTTAGGGTTAGCGTATCTGGTTTATTAATGTGACTTAAACTAAACTGTCTGTTCAACTCAATCTGACTACTTTGACCTATTTATTGCATTAAAGTTACATAAATTGAGCTATCTGTGATATTAAAGCCAATTGTACTCTTATATGTGTGAAACTGATGTGACTTACATTGACCTATCTGTTATATTGATGTGACTTAAACTAAACTGTCTGTTCAATTCAATCTGACCACTTTGACCTATTTATTGCATTAAAGTTACACAAATCGAACTATCTGTGCTATTAAAACCAATCGTTCTCTTATATGTGTGAAACTGATGTCACTTATATTAACCTATCTGTTATATTGATGTGACTTAAACTAGACTGTCTGTTCAACTCAATCTGACTACTTTGACCTATTTATTGCATTAAAGTTACATAAATTGAGCTATCTGTGATATTAAAGCCAATTGTACTCTTATATGTGTGAAACTGATGTCACTTATATTGACCTATCTGTTATATTGATGTGACTTAAACTAAACTGTCTGTTCACTTCAATCTGACCACTTTGACCTATTGATTGCAATAAAGTTACATAAATCGAACTATCTGTGCTATTAAAACCAATCGTTCTCTTATATGTGTGAAACTGATGTCACTTATATTAACCTATCTGTTATATTGATGTGACTTAAACTAGACTGTCTGTTCAACTCAATCTGACTACTTTGACCTATTTATTGCATTAAAGTTACATAAATTGAGCTATCTGTGATATTAAAGCCATTTGTACTCTTATATGTGTGAAACTGATGTGACTTATATTGACCTATCTGTTATATTGATGTGACTTAAACTAAACTGTCTGTTCAATTCAATCTGACCACTTTGACCTATTTATTGCATTAAAGTTACATAAATCGAACTATCTGTAATATTAAAGTCAATTGTACTACAATATTTGTGAAGCTGATTCCACTTATATTAACCTATCTGTTATATTGATGTGACTTAAACTAAACTGTCTGTTCAACTCAATTTGACTACTTTGACCTATTTATTGCATTAAAGTTACATAAATTGAGCTATCTGTGATATTAAAGCCAATTGTACTCTTATATGTGTGAAACTGATGTGAGTTACATTGACCTATCTGTTATATTGATGTGACTTAAACTAAACTGTCTGTTCAATTCAATCTGACCACTTTGACCTATTTATTGCATTAAAGTTACATAAATCGAACTATCTGTGCTATTAAAACCAATCGTTCTCTTATATGTGTGAAACTGATGTCACTTATATTAACCTATCTGTTATATTGATGTGACTTAAACTAGACTGTCTGTTCAACTCAATCTGACTACTTTGACCTATTTATTGCATTAAAGTTACATAGATTGAGCTATCTGTGATATTAAAGTCAATTGTACTCCAATAGTTGTGAAGCTGATTCCACTTATATTAACTGATCTGTTATGTTGATGCGACTTAAACTAAACTGTCTGTTGAAGTCAATCTGACTACTTTGATCTATTTATTGCAATAAAGTTACATAAATCGAACTATCTGTGATATTAAAACCAATCGTTCTCTTATATGTGTGAAACTGATGTCACTTAGGGTTAGGGTTAGGGTTAGGGCTAAGGTTAGGTTTAGCGTATCTGGTTTATTAATGTGACTTAAACTAAACTGTCTGTTCAACTCAATCTGACTACTTTGACCTATTTATTGCAATAAAGTTACATAAATCGAACTATCTGTGATATTAAAACCAATCGTTCTCTTATATGTGTGTAATTGATGTCCCTGATATTAACCTATCTGTTATATTGATGTGACTTAAACTAAACTGTCTGTTCAACTCAATCTGACTACTTTGACCTATTTATTGCATTAAAGTTACATAAATCGAACTATCTGTGCTATTAAAACCAATCGTTCTCTTATATGTGTGAAACTGATGTCACTTATATTAACCTATCTGTTATATTGATGTGACTTAAACTAGACTGTCTGTTCAACTCAATCTGACTACTTTGACCTATTTATTGCATTAAAGTTACATAAATTGAGCTATCTGTGATATTAAAGCCATTTGTACTCTTATATGTGTGAAACTGATGTGACTTATATTGACCTATCTGTTATATTGATGTGACTTAAACTAAACTGTCTGTTCAATTCAATCTGACCACTTTGACCTATTTATTGCATTAAAGTTACATAAATCGAACTATCTGTAATATTAAAGTCAATTGTACTCCAATATTTGTGAAGCTGATTCCACTTATATTAACTTATCTGTTATGTTGATGTGACTTAAACTAAACTGTCTGTTCAACTCAAGCTGACTACTTTGACCTATTTATTGCATTAAAGTTACATAAATCGAACTATCTGTGATATTAAAACCAATCGTTCTCTTATATGTGTGAAATTGATGTCCCTGATATTAACGTATCTGTTATATTGATGTGACTTAAACTAAACTGTCTGTTCAACTCAATCTGACTACTTTGACCTATTTATTGCATTACAGTTACATAAATCGAACTATCTGTGATATTAAAACCAATCGTTCTCTTATATGTGTGAAACTGATGTCACTTAGGGTTAGGGTTAGGGTTAGGGCTAGGGTTAGGGTTAGCGTATCTGGTTTATTAATGTGACTTAAACTAAACTGTCTATTCAACTCAATCTGACTACTTTGACCTATTTATTGCAATAAAGTTACATAAATCGAACTATCTGTGATATTAAAACCAATCGTTCTCTTATATGTGTGAAATTGATGTCCCTGATATTAACCTATCTGTTATATTGATGTGACTTAAACTAAACTGTCTGTTCAACTCAATCTGACTACTTTGACCTATTTATTGCATTAAAGTTACATAAATTGAGCTATCTGTGATATTAAAGCCAATTGTACTCTTATATGTGTGAAACTGATGTGAGTTACATTGACCTATCTGTTATATTGATGTGACTTAAACTAAACTGTCTGTTCAATTCAATCTGACCACTTTGACCTATTTATTGCATTAAAGTTACATAAATCGAACTATCTGTGCTATTAAAACCAATCGTTCTCTTATATGTGTGAAACTGATGTCACTTATATTAACCTATCTGTTATATTGATGTGACTTAAACTAGACTGTCTGTTCAACTCAATCTGACTACTTTGACCTATTTATTGCATTAAAGTTACATAGATTGAGCTATCTGTGATATTAAAGTCAATTGTACTCCAATAGTTGTGAAGCTGATTCCACTTATATTAACTGATCTGTTATGTTGATGCGACTTAAACTAAACTGTCTGTTGAAGTCAATCTGACTACTTTGATCTATTTATTGCAATAAAGTTACATAAATCGAACTATCTGTGATATTAAAACCAATCGTTCTCTTATATGTGTGAAACTGATGTCACTTAGGGTTAGGGTTAGGGTTAGGGCTAAGGTTAGGGTTAGCGTATCTGGTTTATTAATGTGACTTAAACTAAACTGTCTGTTCAACTCAATCTGACTACTTTGACCTATTTATTGCAATAAAGTTACATAAATCGAACTATCTGTGGTATTAAAACCAATCGTTCTCTTATATGTGTGTAATTGATGTCCCTGATATTAACCTATCTGTTATATTGATGTGACTTAAACTAAACTGTCTGTTCAACTCAATCTGACTACTTTGACCTATTTATTGCATTAAAGTTACATAAATCGAACTATCTGTGCTATTAAAACCAATCGTTCTCTTATATGTGTGAAACTGATGTCACTTATATTAACCTATCTGTTATATTGATGTGACTTAAACTAAACTGTCTGTTCAATTCAATCTGACCATTTTGACCTATTTATTGCATTAAAGTTACATAAATCGAACTATCTGTGATATTAAAACCAATCGTTCTCTTATATGTGTGAAACTGATGTCAAATAGGGTTAGGGTTAGGGCTAGGGTTAGGGTTAGCGTATCTGGTTTATTAATGTGACTTAAACTAAACTGTCTATTCAACTCAATCTGACTACTTTGACCTATTTATTGCAATAAAGTTACATAAATCGAACTATCTGTGATATTAAAACCAATCGTTCTCTTATATGTGTGAAATTGATGTCCCTGATATTAACCTATCTGTTATATTGATGTGACTTAAACTAAACTGTCTGTTCAACTCAATCTGACTACTTTGACCTATTTATTGCATTAAAGTTACATAAATTGAGCTATCTGTGATATTAAAGACAATTGTACTCTTATATGTGTGAAACTGATGTGACTTACATTGACCTATCTGTTATATTGATGTGACTTAAACTAAACTGTCTGTTCAATTCAATCTGACCACTTTGACCTATTTATTGCATTAAAGTTACATAAATCGAACTATCTGTGCTATTAAAACCAATCGTTCTCTTATATGTGTGAAACTGATGTCACTTAGGGTTAGGGTTAGGGTTAGGGCTAGGGTTAGGGTTAGCGTATCTGGTTTATTAATGTGACTTAAACTAAACTGTCTATTCAACTCAATCTGACTACTTTGACCTATTTATTGCAATAAAGTTACATAAATCGAACTATCTGTGATATTAAAACCAATCGTTCTCTTATATGTGTGAAATTGATGTCCCTGATATTAACCTATCTGTTATATTGATGTGACTTAAACTAAACTGTCTGTTCAACTCAATCTGACTACTTTGACCTATTTATTGCATTAAAGTTACATAAATTGAGCTATCTGTGATATTAAAGCCAATTGTACTCTTATATGTGTGAAACTGATGTCACTTATATTGACCTATCTGTTATATTGATGTGACTTAAACTAAACTGTCTGTTCACTTCAATCTGACCACTTTGACCTATTGATTGCAATAAAGTTACATAAATCGAACTATCTGTGCTATTAAAACCAATCGTTCTCTTATATGTGTGAAACTGATGTCACTTATATTAACCTATCTGTTATATTGATGTGACTTAAACTAGACTGTCTGTTCAACTCAATCTGACTACTTTGACCTATTTATTGCATTAAAGTTACATAGATTGAGCTATCTGTGATATTAAAGTCAATTGTACTCCAATAGTTGTGAAGCTGATTCCACTTATATTAACTGATCTGTTATGTTGATGCGACTTAAACTAAACTGTCTGTTCAAGTCAATCTGACTACTTTGATCTATTTATTGCAATAAAGTTACATAAATCGAACTATCTGTGATATTAAAACCAATCGTTCTCTTATATGTGTGAAACTGATGTCACTTAGGGTTAGGGTTAGGGTTAGGGCTAAGGTTAGGGTTAGCGTATCTGGTTTATTAATGTGACTTAAACTAAACTGTCTGTTCAACTCAATCTAACTACTTTGACCTATTTATTGCAATAAAGTTACATAAATCGAACTATCTGTGATATTAAAACCAATCGTTCTCTTATATGTGTGTAATTGATGTCCCTGATATTAACCTATCTGTTATATTGATGTGACTTAAACTAAACTGTCTGTTCAACTCAATCTGACTACTTTGACCTATTTATTGCATTAAAGTTACATAAATCGAACTATCTGTGCTATTAAAACCAATCGTTCTCTTATATGTGTGAAACTGATGTCACTTATATTAACCTATCTGTTATATTGATGTGACTTAAACTAAACTGTCTGTTCAATTCAATCTGACCATTTTGACCTATTTATTGCATTAAAGTTACATAAATCGAACTATCTGTGATATTAAAACCAATCGTTCTCTTATATGTGTGAAACTGATGTCAAATAGGGTTAGGGTTAGGGTTAGGGCTAGGGTTAGGGTTAGCGTATCTGGTTTATTGATGTGACTTAAACTAAACTGTCTGTTCAACTCAATCTGACTACTTTGACCTATTTATTGCATTAAAGTTACATAAATCGAACTATCTGTGCTATTAAAACCAATCGTTCTCTTATATGTGTGAAACTGATGTCACTTATATTAACCTATCTGTTATATTGATGTGACTTAAACTAAACTGTCTGTTCAATTCAATCTGACCATTTTGACCTATTTATTGCATTAAAGTTACATAAATCGAACTATCTGTGATATTAAAACCAATCGTTCTCTTATATGTGTGAAACTGATGTCAAATAGGGTTAGGGTTAGGGTTAGGGCTAGGGTTAGGGTTAGCGTATCTGGTTTATTAATGTGACTTAAACTAAACTGTCTGTTCAACTCAATCTGACTACTTTGACCTATTTATTGCAATAAAGTTACATAAATCGAACTATCTGTGATATTAAAACCAATCGTTCTCTTATATGTGTGAAATTGATGTCCCTGATATTAACCTATCTGTTATATTGATGTGACTTAAACTAAACTGTCTGTTCAACTCAATCTGACTACTTTGACCTATTTATTGCATTAAAGTTACATAAATTGAGCTATCTGTGATATTAAAGACAATTGTACTCTTATATGTGTGAAACTGATGTGACTTACATTGACCTATCTGTTATATTGATGTGACTTAAACTAAACTGTCTGTTCAATTCAATCTGACCACTTTGACCTATTTATTGCATTAAAGTTACATAAATCGAACTATCTGTGCTATTAAAACCAATCGTTCTCTTATATGTGTGAAACTGATGTCACTTAGGGTTAGGGTTAGGGTTAGGGCTAGGGTTAGGGTTAGCGTATCTGGTTTATTAATGTGACTTAAACTAAACTGTCTATTCAACTCAATCTGACTACTTTGACCTATTTATTGCAATAAAGTTACATAAATCGAACTATCTGTGATATTAAAACCAATCGTTCTCTTATATGTGTGAAATTGATTTCCCTGATATTAACCTATCTGTTATATTGATGTGACTTAAACTAAACTGTCTGTTCAACTCAATCTGACTACTTTGACCTATTTATTGCATTAAAGTTACATAAATTGAGCTATCTGTGATATTAAAGCCAATTGTACTCTTATATGTGTGAAACTGATGTCACTTATATTGACCTATCTGTTATATTGATGTGACTTAAACTAAACTGTCTGTTCACTTCAATCTGACCACTTTGACCTATTGATTGCAATAAAGTTACATAAATCGAACTATCTGTGCTATTAAAACCAATCGTTCTCTTATATGTGTGAAACTGATGTCACTTATATTAACCTATCTGTTATATTGATGTGACTTAAACTAGACTGTCTGTTCAACTCAATCTGACTACTTTGACCTATTTATTGCATTAAAGTTACATAGATTGAGCTATCTGTGATATTAAAGTCAATTGTACTCCAATAGTTGTGAAGCTGATTCCACTTATATTAACTGATCTGTTATGTTGATGCGACTTAAACTAAACTGTCTGTTCAAGTCAATCTGACTACTTTGATCTATTTATTGCAATAAAGTTACATAAATCGAACTATCTGTGATATTAAAACCAATCGTTCTCTTATATGTGTGAAACTGATGTCACTTAGGGTTAGGGTTAGGGTTAGGGCTAAGGTTAGGGTTAGCGTATCTGGTTTATTAATGTGACTTAAACTAAACTGTCTGTTCAACTCAATCTAACTACTTTGACCTATTTATTGCAATAAAGTTACATAAATCGAACTATCTGTGATATTAAAACCAATCGTTCTCTTATATGTGTGTAATTGATGTCCCTGATATTAACCTATCTGTTATATTGATGTGACTTAAACTAAACTGTCTGTTCAACTCAATCTGACTACTTTGACCTATTTATTGCATTAAAGTTACATAAATCGAACTATCTGTGCTATTAAAACCAATCGTTCTCTTATATGTGTGAAACTGATGTCACTTATATTAACCTATCTGTTATATTGATGTGACTTAAACTAAACTGTCTGTTCAATTCAATCTGACCATTTTGACCTATTTATTGCATTAAAGTTACATAAATCGAACTATCTGTGATATTAAAACCAATCGTTCTCTTATATGTGTGAAACTGATGTCAAATAGGGTTAGGGTTAGGGTTAGGGCTAGGGTTAGGGTTAGCGTATCTGGTTTATTAATGTGACTTAAACTAAACTGTCTATTCAACTCAATCTGACTACTTTGACCTATTTATTGCAATAAAGTTACATAAATCGAACTATCTGTGATATTAAAACCAATCGTTCTCTTATATGTGTGAAATTGATGTCCCTGATATTAACCTATCTGTTATATTGATGTGACTTAAACTAAACTGTCTGTTCAACTCAATCTGACTACTTTGACCTATTTATTGCATTAAAGTTACATAAATTGAGCTATCTGTGATATTAAAGACAATTGTACTCTTATATGTGTGAAACTGATGTGACTTACATTGTCCTATCTGTTATATTGATGTGACTTAAACTAAACTGTCTGTTCAATTCAATCTGACCACTTTGACCTATTTATTGCATTAAAGTTACATAAATCGAACTATCTGTGCTATTAAAACCAATCGTTCTCTTATATGTGTGAAACTGATGTCACTTAGGGTTAGGGTTAGGGTTAGGGCTAGGGTTAGGGTTAGCGTATCTGGTTTATTAATGTGACTTAAACTAAACTGTCTATTCAACTCAATCTGACTACTTTGACCTATTTATTGCAATAAAGTTACATAAATCGAACTATCTGTGATATTAAAACCAATCGTTCTCTTATATGTGTGAAATTGATGTCCCTGATATTAACCTATCTGTTATATTGATGTGACTTAAACTAAACTGTCTGTTCAACTCAATCTGACTACTTTGACCTATTTATTGCATTAAAGTTACATAAATTGAGCTATCTGTGATATTAAAGCCAATTGTACTCTTATATGTGTGAAACTGATGTGAGTTACATTGACCTATCTGTTATATTGATGTGACTTAAACTAAACTGTCTGTTCAATTCAATCTGACCACTTTGACCTATTTATTGCATTAAAGTTACATAAATCGAACTATCTGTGCTATTAAAACCAATCGTTCTCTTATATGTGTGAAACTGATGTCACTTATATTAACCTATCTGTTATATTGATGTGACTTAAACTAGACTGTCTGTTCAACTCAATCTGACTACTTTGACCTATTTATTGCATTGAAGTTACATAAATTGAGCTATCTGTGATATTAAAGCCAATTGTACTCTTATATGTGTGAAACTGATGTCACTTATATTGACCTATCTGTTATATTGATGTGACTTAAACTATACTGTCTGTTCACTTCAATCTGACCACTTTGACCTATTTATTGCAATAAAGTTACATAAATCGAACTATCTGTGCTATTAAAACCAATCGTTCTCTTATATGTGTGAAACTGATGTCACTTATATTAACCTATCTGTTATATTGATGTGACTTAAACTAGACTGTCTGTTCAACTCAATCTGACTACTTTGACCTATTTATTGCATTAAAGTTACATAGATTGAGCTATCTGTGATATTAAAGTCAATTGTACTCCAATAGTTGTGAAGCTGATTCCACTTATATTAACTGATCTGTTATGTTGATGCGACTTAAACTAAACTGTCTGTTCAAGTCAATCTGACTACTTTGATCTATTTATTGCAATAAAGTTACATAAATCGAACTATCTGTGATATTAAAACCAATCGTTCTCTTATATGTGTGAAACTGATGTCACTTAGGGTTAGGGTTAGGGTTAGGGCTAAGGTTAGGGTTAGCGTATCTGGTTTATTAATGTGACTTAAACTAAACTGTCTGTTCAACTCAATCTGACTACTTTGACCTATTTATTGCAATAAAGTTACATAAATCGAACTATCTGTGATATTAAAACCAATCGTTCTCTTATATGTGTGAAACTGATGTCACTTATATTAACCTATCTGTTATATTGATGTGACTTAAACTAAACTGTCTGTTCAATTCAATCTGACCATTTTGACCTATTTATTGCATTAAAGTTACATAAATCGAACTATCTGTGATATTAAAACCAATCGTTCTCTTATATGTGTGAAACTGATGTCAAATAGGGTTAGGGTTAGGGTTAGGGCTAGGGTTAGGGTTAGCGTATCTGGTTTATTAATGTGACTTAAACTAAACTGTCTATTCAACTCAATCTGACTACTTTGACCTATTTATTGCAATAAAGTTACATAAATCGAACTATCTGTGATATTAAAACCAATCGTTCTCTTATATGTGTGAAATTGATGTCCCTGATATTAACCTATCTGTTATATTGATGTGACTTAAACTAAACTGTCTGTTCAACTCAATCTGACTACTTTGACCTATTTATTGCATTAAAGTTACATAAATTGAGCTATCTGTGATATTAAAGACAATTGTACTCTTATATGTGTGAAACTGATGTGACTTACATTGACCTATCTGTTATATTGATGTGACTTAAACTAAACTGTCTGTTCAATTCAATCTGACCACTTTGACCTATTTATTGCATTAAAGTTACATAAATCGAATTATCTGTGCTATTAAAACCAATCGTTCTCTTATATGTGTGAAACTGATGTCACTTATATTAACCTATCTGTTATATTGATGTGACTTAAACTAGACTGTCTGTTCAACTCAATCTGACTACTTTGACCTATTTATTGCATTAAAGTTACATAAATTGAGCTATCTGTGATATTAAAGCCAATTGTACTCTTATATGTGTGAAACTGATGTCACTTATATTGACCTATCTGTTATATTGATGTGACTTAAACTAAACTGTCTGTTCACTTCAATCTGACCACTTTGACCTATTGATTGCAATAAAGTTACATAAATCGAACTATCTGTGCTATTAAAACCAATCGTTCTCTTATATGTGTGAAACTGATGTCACTTATATTAACCTATCTGTTATATTGATGTGACTTAAACTAGACTGTCTGTTCAACTCAATCTGACTACTTTGACCTATTTATTGCATTAAAGTTACATAAATTGAGCTATCTGTGATATTAAAGTCAACTGTACTCCAATAGTTGTGAAGCTGATTCCACTTATATTAACTGATCTGTTATGTTGATGCGACTTAAACTAAACTGTCTGTTCAAGTCAATCTGACTACTTTGATCTATTTATTGCAATAAAGTTACATAAATCGAACTATCTGTGATATTAAAACCAATCGTTCTCTTATATGTGTGAAACTGATGTCACTTAGGGTTAGGGTTAGGGTTAGGGCTAAGGTTAGGGTTAGCGTATCTGGTTTATTAATGTGACTTAAACTAAACTGTCTGTTCAACTCAATCTGACTACTTTGACCTATTTATTGCAATAAAGTTACATAAATCGAACTATCTGTGATATTAAAACCAATCGTTCTCTTATATGTGTGAAATTGATGTCCCTGATATTAACCTATCTGTTATATTGATGTGACTTAAACTAAACTGTCTGTTCAACTCAATCTGACTACTTTGACCTATTTATTGCATTAAAGTTACATAAATCGAACTATCTGTGCTATTAAAACCAATCGTTCTCTTATATGTGTGAAACTGATGTCACTTATATTAACCTATCTGTTATATTGATGTGACTTAAACTAGACTGTCTGTTCAACTCAATCTGACTACTTTGACCTATTTATTGCATTAAAGTTACATAAATTGAGCTATCTGTGATATTAAAGTCAATTGTACTCCAATATTTGTGAAGCTGATTCCACTTATATTAACTGATCTGTTATGTTGATGCGACTTAAACTAAACTGTCTGTTCAAGTCAATCTGACTACTTTGATCTATTTATTGCAATAAAGTTACATAAATCGAAATATCTGTGATATTAAAACCAATCGTTCTCTTCTATGTGTGAAACTGATGTCACTTAGGGTTAGGGTTAGGGTTAGGGCTAAGGTTAGGGTTAGCGTATCTGGTTTATTAATGTGACTTAAACTAAACTGTCTGTTCAACTCAATCTGACTACTTTGACCTATTTATTGCATTAAAGTTACATAAATTGAGCTATCTGTGATATTAAAGCCAATTGTACTCTTATATGTGTGAAACTGATGTGAGTTACATTGACCTATCTGTTATATTGATGTGACTTAAACTAAACTGTCTGTTCAATTCAATCTGACCACTTTGACCTATTTATTGCATTAAAGTTACATAAATCGAACTATCTGTGCTATTAAAACCAATCGTTCTTTTATATGTGTGAAACTGATGTCACTTATATTAACCTATCTGTTATATTGATGTGACTTAAACTAGACTGTCTGTTCAACTCAATCTGACTACTTTGACCTATTTATTGCATTGAAGTTACATAAATTGAGCTATCTGTGATATTAAAGCCAATTGTACTCTTATATGTGTGAAACTGATGTCACTTATATTGACCTATCTGTTATATTGATGTGACTTAAACTATACTGTCTGTTCACTTCAATCTGACCACTTTGACCTATTTATTGCAATAAAGTTACATAAATCGAACTATCTGTGCTATTAAAACCAATCGTTCTCTTATATGTGTGAAACTGATGTCACTTATATTAACCTATCTGTTAT
Organism: Ostrea denselamellosa; assembly: GCA_024699665.1. Classification (NCBI taxonomy): domain Eukaryota; kingdom Metazoa; phylum Mollusca; class Bivalvia; order Ostreida; family Ostreidae; genus Ostrea; species Ostrea denselamellosa. Next base: position 1,149,762 of record JAMZEH010000011.1, read on the forward strand.
ATTGATGTGACTTAAACTAGACTGTCTGTTCAACTCAATCTGACTACTTTGACCTATTTATTGCATTAAAGTTACATAGATTGAGCTATCTGTGATATTAAAGTCAATTGTACTCCAATAGTTGTGAAGCTGATTCCACTTATATTAACTGATCTGTTATGTTGATGCGACTTAAACTAAACTGTCTGTTCAAGTCAATCTGACTACTTTGATCTATTTATTGCAATAAAGTTACATAAATCGAACTATCTGTGATATTAAAACCAATCGTTCTCTTATATGTGTGAAACTGATGTCACTTAGGGTTAGGGTTAGGATTAGGGCTAAGGTTAGGGTTAGCGTATCTGGTTTATTAATGTGACTTAAACTAAACTGTCTGTTCAACTCAATCTGACTACTTTGACCTATTTATTGCAATAAAGTTACATAAATCGAACTATCTGTGATATTAAAACCAATCGTTCTCTTATATGTGTGTAATTGATGTCCCTGATATTAACTTATCTGTTATATTGATGTGACTTAAACTAAACTGTCTGTTCAACTCAATCTGACTACTTTGACCTATTTATTGCATTAAAGTTACATAAATCGAACTATCTGTGCTATTAAAACCAATCGTTCTCTTATATGTGTGAAACTGATGTCACTTATATTAACCTATCTGTTATATTGATGTGACTTAAACTAAACTGTCTGTTTAATTCAATCTGACCATTTTGACCTATTTATTGCATTAAAGTTACATAAATCGAACTATCTGTGATATTAAAACCAATCGTTCTCTTATATGTGTGAAACTGATGTCAAATAGGGTTAGGGTTAGGGTTAGGGCTAGGGTTAGGGTTAGCGTATCTGGTTTATTAATGTGACTTAAACTAAACTGTCTATTCAACTCAATCTGACTACTTTGACCTATTTATTGCATTAAAGTTACATAAATTGAGCTATCTGTGATATTAAAGACAATTGTACTCTTATATGTGTGAAACTGATGTGAGTTACATTGACCTATCTGTTATATTGATGTGACTTAAACTAAACTGTCTGTTCAATTCAATCTGACCACTTTGACCTATTTATTGCATTAAAGTTACATAAATCGAACTATCTGTGCTATTAAAACCAATCGTTCTCTTATATGTGTGAAACTGGTGTCACTTATATTAACCTATCTGTTATATTGATGTGACTTAAACTAGACTGTCTGTTCAACTCAATCTGACTACTTTGACCTATTTATTGCATTAAAGTTACATAAATTGAGCTATCTGTGATATTAAAGCCAATTGTACTCTTATATGTGTGAAACTGATGTCACTTATATTGACCTATCTGTTATATTGATGTGACTTAAACTAAACTGTCTGTTCACTTCAATCTGACCACTTTGACCTATTGATTGCAATAAAGTTACATAAATCGAACTATCTGTGCTATTAAAACCAATCGTTCTCTTATATGTGTGAAACTGATGTCACTTATATTAACCTATCTGTTATATTGATGTGACTTAAACTAGACTGTCTGTTCAACTCAATCTGACTACTTTGACCTATTTATTGCATTAAAGTTACATAAATTGAGCTATCTGTGATATTAAAGTCAACTGTACTCCAATAGTTGTGAAGCTGATTCCACTTATATTAACTGATCTGTTATGTTGATGCGACTTAAACTAAACTGTCTGTTCAAGTCAATCTGACTACTTTGATCTATTTATTGCAATAAAGTTACATAAATCGAACTATCTGTGATATTAAAACCAATCGTTCTCTTCTATGTGTGAAACTGATGTCACTTAGGGTTAGGGTTAGGGTTAGGGCTAAGGTTAGGGTTAGCGTATCTGGTTTATTAATGTGACTTAAACTAAACTGTCTGTTCAACTCAATCTGACTACTTTGACCTATTTATTGCAATAAAGTTACATAAATCGAACTATCTGTGATATTATAGCCAATTGTACTCTTATATGTGTGAAACTGATGTGACTTATATTGACCTATCTGTTATATTGATGTGACTTAAACTAAACTGTCTGTTCAATTCAATCTGACCACTTTGACCTATTTATTGCATTAAAGTTAAATAAATCGAACTATCTGTGTTATTAAAACCAATCGTTCTCTTATATGTTTGAAACTGATGTCACTTATATTAACCTATCTGTTATATTGATGTGACTTAAACTAGACTGTCTGTTCAACTCAATCTGACTACTTTGACCTATTTATTGCATTAAAGTTACATAAATTGAGCTATCTGTGATATTAAAGCCAATTGTACTCTTATATGTGTGAAACTGATGTGACTTATATTGACCTATCTGTTATATTGATGTGACTTAAACTAAACTGTCTGTTCAATTCAATCTGACCACTTTGATCTATTTATTGCATTAAAGTTACATAAATCGAACTATCTGTAATATTAAAGTCAATTGTACTCCAATATTTGTGAAGCTGATTCCACTTATATTAACTTATCTGTTATGTTGATGTGACTTAAACTAAACTGTCTGTTCAACTCAATCTGACTACTTTGACCTATTTATTGCAATAAAGTTACATAAATCGAACTATCTGTGCTTTTAAAACCAATCGTTCTCTTATATGTGTGAAACTGATGTCACTTATATTAACCTATCTGTTATATTGATGTGACTTAAACTAGACTGTCTGTTCAACTCAATCTGACTACTTTGACCTATTTATTGGATTATAGTTACATAAATCGAACTATCTGTGATATTAAAGCCAATCGTTCTCTTATATGTGTGAAATTGATGTCCCTGATATTAACCTATCTGATATATTGATGTGACTTAAACTAAACTGTCTGTTCAACTCAATCTGACTACTTTGACCTATTTATTGCATTAAAGTTACATAAATCGAACTATCTGTGATATTAAAACCAATCGTTCTCTTATATGTGTGAAACTGATGTCACTTAGGGTTAGGGTTAGGGTTAGGGCTAGGGTTAGGGTTAGCGTATCTGGTTTATTAATGTGACTTAAACTAAACTGTCTGTTCAACTCAATCTGACTACTTTGACCTATTTATTGCAATAAAGTTACATAAATCGAACTATCTGTGATATTAAAACCAATCGTTCTCGTATATGTGTGAAACTGATGTCACTTATATTAACTTATCTGTTATATTGATGTGACTTAAACTAGACTGTCTGTTCAACTCAATCTGACTACTTTGACCTATTTATTGCATTAAAGTTACATAAATTGAGCTATCTGTGATATTAAAGTCAATTGTACTCCAATAGTTGTGAAGCTGATTCCACTTATATTAACTGATCTGTTATGTTGATGCGACTTAAACTAAACTGTCTGTTCAAGTCAATCTGACTACTTTGATCTATTTATTGCAATAAAGTTACATAAATCGAACTATCTGTGATATTAAAACCAATCGTTCTCTTATATGTGTGAAACTGATGTCACTTAGGGTTAGGGTTAGGGTTAGGGCTAAGGTTAGGGTTAGCGTATCTGGTTTATTAATGTGACTTAAACTAAACTGTCTGTTCAACTCAATCTGACTACTTTGACCTATTTATTGCAATAAAGTTACATAAATCGAACTATCTGTGATATTAAAACCAATCGTTCTCTTATATGTGTGAAATTGATGTCCCTGATATTAACCTATCTGTTATATTGATGTGACTTAAACTAAACTGTCTGTTCAACTCAATCTGACTACTTTGACCTATTTATTGCATTAAAGTTACATAAATTGAGCTATCTGTGATATTATAGCCAATTGTACTCTTATATGTGTGAAACTGATATCACTTATATTGACCTATCTGTTATATTGATGTAACTTAAACTAAACTGTCTGTTCAATTCAATCTGACTACTTTGACCTATTTATTGCATTAAAGTTACATAAATTGAGCTATCTGTGATATTAAAGCCAATTGTACTCTTATATGTGTGAAACTGATGTCACTTATATTGACCTATCTGTTATATTGATGTGACTTAAACTAAACTGTCTGTTCAATTCAATCTGACCACTTTGACCTATTTATTGCATTAAAGTTACATAAATCGAACTATCTGTGCTATTAAAACCAATCGTTCTCTTATATGTGTGAAACTGATGTCACTTATATTAACCTATCTGTTATATTGATGTGACTTAAACTAGACTGTCTGTTCAACTCAATCTGACTACTTTGACCTATTTATTGCATTAAAGTTACATAAATTGAGCTATCTGTGATATTAAAGCCAATTGTACTCTTATATGTGTGAAACTGATGTCACTTATATTGACCTATCTGTTATATTGATGTGACTTAAACTAAACTGTCTGTTCACTTCAATCTGACCACTTTGACCTATTGATTGCAATAAAGTTACATAAATCGAACTATCTGTGCTATTAAAACCAATCGTTCTCTTATATGTGTGAAACTGATGTCACTTATATTAACCTATCTGTTATATTGATGTGACTTAAACTAGACTGTCTGTTCAACTCAATCTGACTACTTTGACCTATTTATTGCATTAAAGTTACATAAATTGAGCTATCTGTGATATTAAAGTCAATTGTACTCCAATAGTTGTGAAGCTGATTCCACTTATATTAACTGATCTGTTATGTTGATGCGACTTAAACTAAACTGTCTGTTCAAGTCAATCTGACTACTTTGATCTATTTATTGCAATAAAGTTACATAAATCGAACTATCTGTGATATTAAAACCAATCGTTCTCTTCTATGTGTGAAACTGATGTCACTTAGGGTTAGGGTTAGGGTTAGGGCTAAGGTTAGGGTTAGCGTATCTGGTTTATTAATGTGACTTAAACTAAACTGTCTGTTCAACTCAATCTGACTACTTTGACCTATTTATTGCAATAAAGTTACATAAATCGAACTATCTGTGATATTATAGCCAATTGTACTCTTATATGTGTGAAACTGATGTGACTTATATTGACCTATCTGTTATATTGATGTGACTTAAACTAAACTGTCTGTTCAATTCAATCTGACCACTTTGACCTATTTATTGCATTAAAGTTAAATAAATCGAACTATCTGTGTTATTAAAACCAATCGTTCTCTTATATGTTTGAAACTGATGTCACTTATATTAACCTATCTGTTATATTGATGTGACTTAAACTAGACTGTCTGTTCAACTCAATCTGACTACTTTGACCTATTTATTGCATTAAAGTTACATAAATTGAGCTATCTGTGATATTAAAGCCAATTGTACTCTTATATGTGTGAAACTGATGTGACTTATATTGACCTATCTGTTATATTGATGTGACTTAAACTAAACTGTCTGTTCAATTCAATCTGACCACTTTGACCTATTTATTGCATTAAAGTTACATAAATCGAACTATCTGTAATATTAAAGTCAATTGTACTCCAATATTTGTGAAGCTGATTCCACTTATATTAACTTATCTGTTATGTTGATGTGACTTAAACTAAACTGTCTGTTCAACTCAATCTGACTACTTTGACCTATTTATTGCAATAAAGTTACATAAATCGAACTATCTGTGCTTTTAAAACCAATCGTTCTCTTATATGTGTGAAACTGATGTCACTTATATTAACCTATCTGTTATATTGATGTGACTTAAACTAGACTGTCTGTTCAACTCAATCTGACTACTTTGACCTATTTATTGGATTATAGTTACATAAATCGAACTATCTGTGATATTAAAGCCAATCGTTCTCTTATATGTGTGAAATTGATGTCCCTGATATTAACCTATCTGATATATTGATGTGACTTAAACTAAACTGTCTGTTCAACTCAATCTGACTACTTTGACCTATTTATTGCATTAAAGTTACATAAATCGAACTATCTGTGATATTAAAACCAATCGTTCTCTTATATGTGTGAAACTGATGTCACTTAGGGTTAGGGTTAGGGTTAGGGCTAGGGTTAGGGTTAGCGTATCTGGTTTATTAATGTGACTTAAACTAAACTGTCTGTTCAACTCAATCTGACTACTTTGACCTATTTATTGCAATAAAGTTACATAAATCGAACTATCTGTGATATTAAAACCAATCGTTCTCGTATATGTGTGAAACTGATGTCACTTATATTAACTTATCTGTTATATTGATGTGACTTAAACTAGACTGTCTGTTCAACTCAATCTGACTACTTTGACCTATTTATTGCATTAAAGTTACATAAATTGAGCTATCTGTGATATTAAAGTCAATTGTACTCCAATAGTTGTGAAGCTGATTCCACTTATATTAACTGATCTGTTATGTTGATGCGACTTAAACTAAACTGTCTGTTCAAGTCAATCTGACTACTTTGATCTATTTATTGCAATAAAGTTACATAAATCGAACTATCTGTGATATTAAAACCAATCGTTCTCTTATATGTGTGAAACTGATGTCACTTAGGGTTAGGGTTAGGGTTAGGGCTAAGGTTAGGGTTAGCGTATCTGGTTTATTAATGTGACTTAAACTAAACTGTCTGTTCAACTCAATCTGACTACTTTGACCTATTTATTGCAATAAAGTTACATAAATCGAACTATCTGTGATATTAAAACCAATCGTTCTCTTATATGTGTGAAATTGATGTCCCTGATATTAACCTATCTGTTATATTGATGTGACTTAAACTAAACTGTCTGTTCAACTCAATCTGACTACTTTGACCTATTTATTGCATTAAAGTTACATAAATTGAGCTATCTGTGATATTATAGCCAATTGTACTCTTATATGTGTGAAACTGATATCACTTATATTGACCTATCTGTTATATTGATGTAACTTAAACTAAACTGTCTGTTCAATTCAATCTGACTACTTTGACCTATTTATTGCATTAAAGTTACATAAATTGAGCTATCTGTGATATTAAAGCCAATTGTACTCTTATATGTGTGAAACTGATGTCACTTATATTGACCTATCTGTTATATTGATGTGACTTAAACTAAACTGTCTGTTCAATTCAATCTGACCACTTTGACCTATTTATTGCATTAAAGTTACATAAATCGAACTATCTGTGCTATTAAAACCAATCGTTCTCTTATATGTGTGAAACTGATGTCACTTATATTAACCTATCTGTTATATTGATGTGACTTAAACTAGACTGTCTGTTCAACTCAATCTGACTACTTTGACCTATTTATTGCATTAAAGTTACATAAATTGAGCTATCTGTGATATTAAAGCCAATTGTACTCTTATATGTGTGAAACTGATGTCACTTATATTGACCTATCTGTTATATTGATGTGACTTAAACTAAACTGTCTGTTCACTTCAATCTGACCACTTTGACCTATTGATTGCAATAAAGTTACATAAATCGAACTATCTGTGCTATTAAAACCAATCGTTCTCTTATATGTGTGAAACTGATGTCACTTATATTAACCTATCTGTTATATTGATGTGACTTAAACTAGACTGTCTGTTCAACTCAATCTGACTACTTTGACCTATTTATTGCATTAAAGTTACATAAATTGAGCTATCTGTGATATTAAAGTCAATTGTACTCCAATAGTTGTGAAGCTGATTCCACTTATATTAACTGATCTGTTATGTTGATGCGACTTAAACTAAACTGTCTGTTCAAGTCAATCTGACTACTTTGATCTATTTATTGCAATAAAGTTACATAAATCGAACTATCTGTGATATTAAAACCAATCGTTCTCTTCTATGTGTGAAACTGATGTCACTTAGGGTTAGGGTTAGGGTTAGGGCTAAGGTTAGGGTTAGCGTATCTGGTTTATTAATGTGACTTAAACTAAACTGTCTGTTCAACTCAATCTGACTACTTTGACCTATTTATTGCAATAAAGTTACATAAATCGAACTATCTGTGATATTATAGCCAATTGTACTCTTATATGTGTGAAACTGATGTGACTTATATTGACCTATCTGTTATATTGATGTGACTTAAACTAAACTGTCTGTTCAATTCAATCTGACCACTTTGACCTATTTATTGCATTAAAGTTAAATAAATCGAACTATCTGTGTTATTAAAACCAATCGTTCTCTTATATGTTTGAAACTGATGTCACTTATATTAACCTATCTGTTATATTGATGTGACTTAAACTAGACTGTCTGTTCAACTCAATCTGACTACTTTGACCTATTTATTGCATTAAAGTTACATAAATTGAGCTATCTGTGATATTAAAGCCAATTGTACTCTTATATGTGTGAAACTGATGTGACTTATATTGACCTATCTGTTATATTGATGTGACTTAAACTAAACTGTCTGTTCAATTCAATCTGACCACTTTGACCTATTTATTGCATTAAAGTTACATAAATCGAACTATCTGTAATATTAAAGTCAATTGTACTCCAATATTTGTGAAGCTGATTCCACTTATATTAACTTATCTGTTATGTTGATGTGACTTAAACTAAACTGTCTGTTCAACTCAATCTGACTACTTTGACCTATTTATTGCAATAAAGTTACATAAATCGAACTATCTGTGCTTTTAAAACCAATCGTTCTCTTATATGTGTGAAACTGATGTCACTTATATTAACCTATCTGTTATATTGATGTGACTTAAACTAGACTGTCTGTTCAACTCAATCTGACTACTTTGACCTATTTATTGGATTATAGTTACATAAATCGAACTATCTGTGATATTAAAACCAATCGTTCTCTTATATGTGTGAAATTGATGTCCCTGATATTAACCTATCTGATATATTGATGTGACTTAAACTAAACTGTCTGTTCAACTCAATCTGACTACTTTGACCTATTTATTGCATTAAAGTTACATAAATCGAACTATCTGTGATATTAAAACCAATCGTTCTCTTATATGTGTGAAACTGATGTCACTTAGCGTTAGGGTTAGGGTTAGGGCTAGGGTTAGGGTTAGTGTATCTGGTTTATTAATGTGACTTAAACTAAACTGTCTGTTCAACTCAATCTGACTACTTTGACCTATTTATTGCAATAAAGTTACATAAATCGAACTATCTGTGCTATTAAAACCAATCGTTCTCGTATATGTGTGAAACTGATGTCACTTATATTAACTTATCTGTTATATTGATGTGACTTAAACTAGACTGTCTGTTCAACTCAATCTGACTACTTTGACCTATTTATTGCATTAAAGTTACATAAATTGAGCTATCTGTGATATTAAAGTCAATTGTACTCCAATAGTTGTGAAGCTGATTCCACTTATATTAACTGATCTGTTATGTTGATGCGACTTAAACTAAACTGTCTGTTCAAGTCAATCTGACTACTTTGATCTATTTATTGCAATAAAGTTACATAAATCGAACTATCTGTGATATTAAAACCAAGCGTTCTCTTATATGTGTGAAACTGATGTCACTTAGGGTTAGGGTTAGGGTTAGGGCTAAGGTTAGGGTTAGCGTATCTGGTTTATTAATGTGACTTAAACTAAACTGTCTGTTCAACTCAATCTGACTACTTTGACCTATTTATTGCAATAAAGTTACATAAATCGAACTATCTGTGATATTAAAACCAATCGTTCTCTTATATGTGTGAAATTGATGTCCCTGATATTAACCTATCTGTTATATTGATGTGACTTAAACTAAACTGTCTGTTCAACTCAATCTGACTACTTTGACCTATTTATTGCATTAAAGTTACATAAATTGAGCTATCTGTGATATTATAGCCAATTGTACTCTTATATGTGTGAAACTGATGTCACTTATATTGACCTATCTGTTATATTGATGTGACTTAAACTAAACTGTCTGTTCAATTCAATCTGACTACTTTGACCTATTTATTGCATTAAAGTTACATAAATTGAGCTATCTGTGATATTAAAGCCAATTGTACTCTTATATGTGTGAAACTGATGTGACTTATATTGACCTATCTGTTATATTGATGTGACTTAAACTAAACTGTCTGTTCAATTCAATCTGACCACTTTGACCTATTTATTGCATTAAAGTTACATAAATCGAACTATCTGTGCTATTAAAACCAATCGTTCTCTTATATGTGTGAAACTGATGTCACTTATATTAACCTATCTGTTATATTGATGTGACTTAAACTAGACTGTCTGTTCAACTCAATCTGACTACTTTGACCTATTTATTGCATTAAAGTTACATAAATTGAGCTATCTGTGATATTAAAGCCAATTGTACTCTTATATGTGTGAAACTGATGTCACTTATATTGACCTATCTGTTATATTGATGTGACTTAAACTAAACTGTCTGTTCACTTCAATCTGACCACTTTGACCTATTGATTGCAATAAAGTTACATAAATCGAACTATCTGTGCTATTAAAACCAATCGTTCTCTTATATGTGTGAAACTGATGTCACTTATATTAACCTATCTGTTATATTGATGTGACTTAAACTAGACTGTCTGTTCAACTCAATCTGACTACTTTGACCTATTTATTGCATTAAAGTTACATAAATTGAGCTATCTGTGATATTAAAGTCAATTGTACTCCAATAGTTGTGAAGCTGATTCCACTTATATTAACTGATCTGTTATGTTGATGCGACTTAAACTAAACTGTCTGTTCAAGTCAATCTGACTACTTTGATCTATTTATTGCAATAAAGTTACATAAATCGAACTATCTGTGATATTAAAACCAATCGTTCTCTTATATGTGTGAAACTGATGTCACTTAGGGTTAGGGTTAGGGTTAGGGCTAAGGTTAGGGTTAGCGTATCTGGTTTATTAATGTGACTTAAACTAAACTGTCTGTTCAACACAATCTGACTACTTTGACCTATTTATTGCAATAAAGTTACATAAATCGAACTATCTGTGATATTAAAACCAATCGTTCTCTTATATGTGTGAAATTGATGTCCCTGATATTAACCTATCTGTTATATTGATGTGACTTAAACTAAACTGTCTGTTCAACTCAATCTGACTACTTTGACCTATTTATTGCATTAAAGTTACATAAATCGAACTATCTGTGCTATTAAAACCAATCGTTCTCTTATATGTGTGAAACTGATGTCACTTATATTAACCTATCTGTTATATTGATGTGACTTAAACTAGACTGTCTGTTCAACTCAATCTGACTACTTTGACCTATTTATTGCATTAAAGTTACATAAATTGAGCTATCTGTGATATTAAAGTCAATTGTACTCCAATATTTGTGAAGCTGATTCCACTTATATTAACTGATCTGTTATGTTGATGCGACTTAAACTAAACTGTCTGTTCAAGTCAATCTGACTACTTTGATCTATTTATTGCAATAAAGTTACATAAATCGAAATATCTGTGATATTAAAACCAATCGTTCTCTTCTATGTGTGAAACTGATGTCACTTAGGGTTAGGGTTAGGGTTAGGGCTAAGGTTAGGGTTAGCGTATCTGGTTTATTAATGTGACTTAAACTAAACTGTCTGTTCAACTCAATCTGACTACTTTGACCTATTTATTGCAATAAAGTTACATAAATCGAACTATCTGTGATATTATAGCCAATTGTACTCTTATATGTGTGAAACTGATGTGACTTATATTGACCTATCTGTTATATTGATGTGACTTAAACTAAACTGTCTGTTCAATTCAATCTGACCACTTTGACCTATTTATTGCATTAAAGTTAAATAAATCGAACTATCTGTGTTATTAAAACCAATCGTTCTCTTATATGTTTGAAACTGATGTCACTTATATTAACCTATCTGTTATATTGATGTGACTTAAACTAGACTGTCTGTTCAACTCAATCTGACTACTTTGACCTATTTATTGCATTAAAGTTACATAAATTGAGCTATCTGTGATATTAAAGCCAATTGTACTCTTATATGTGTGAAACTGATGTGACTTATATTGACCTATCTGTTATATTGATGTGACTTAAACTAAACTGTCTGTTCAATTCAATCTGACCACTTTGACCTATTTATTGCATTAAAGTTACATAAATCGAACTATCTGTAATATTAAAGTCAATTGTACTCCAATATTTGTGAAGCTGATTCCACTTATATTAACTTATCTGTTATGTTGATGTGACTTAAACTAAACTGTCTGTTCAACTCAATCTGACTACTTTGACCTATTTATTGCAATAAAGTTACATAAATCGAACTATCTGTGCTTTTAAAACCAATCGTTCTCTTATATGTGTGAAACTGATGTCACTTATATTAACCTATCTGTTATATTGATGTGACTTAAACTAGACTGTCTGTTCAACTCAATCTGACTACTTTGACCTATTTATTGGATTATAGTTACATAAATCGAACTATCTGTGATATTAAAACCAATCGTTCTCTTATATGTGTGAAATTGAATTCCCTGATATTAACCTATCTGATATATTGATGTGACTTAAACTAAACTGTCTGTTCAACTCAATCTGACTACTTTGACCTATTTATTGCATTAAAGTTACATAAATCGAACTATCTGTGATATTAAAACCAATCGTTCTCTTATATGTGTGAAACTGATGTCACTTAGGGTTAGGGTTAGGGTTAGGGCTAGGGTTAGGGTTAGCGTATCTGGTTTATTAATGTGACTTAAACTAAACTGTCTGTTCAACTCAATCTGACTACTTTGACCTATTTATTGCAATAAAGTTACATAAATCGAACTATCTGTGCTATTAAAACCAATCGTTCTCGTATATGTGTGAAACTGATGTCACTTATATTAACTTATCTGTTATATTGTTGTGACTTAAACTAGACTGTCTGTTCAACTCAATCTGACTACTTTGACCTATTTATTGCATTAAAGTTACATAAATTGAGCTATCTGTGATATTAAAGTCAATTGTACTCCAATAGTTGTGAAGCTGATTCCACTTATATTAACTGATCTGTTATGTTGATGCGACTTAAACTAAACTGTCTGTTCAAGTCAATCTGACTACTTTGATCTATTTATTGCAATAAAGTTACATAAATCGAACTATCTGTGATATTAAAACCAATCGTTCTCTTATATGTGTGAAACTGATGTCACTTAGGGTTAGGGTTAGGGTTAGGGCTATGGTTAGGGTTAGCGTATCTGGTTTATTAATGTGACTTAAACTAAACTGTCTGTTCAACTCAATCTGACTACTTTGACCTATTTATTGCAATAAAGTTACATAAATCGAACTATCTGTGATATTAAAACCAATCGTTCTCTTATATGTGTGAAATTGATGTCCCTGATATTAACCTATCTGTTATATTGATGTGACTTAAACTAAACTGTCTGTTCAACTCAATCTGACTACTTTGACCTATTTATTGCATTAAAGTTACATAAATTGAGCTATCTGTGATATTAAAGTCAATTGTACTCCAATATTTGTGAAGCTGATTCCACTTATATTAAGTGATCTGTTATGTTGATGCGACTTAAACTAAACTGTCTGTTCAAGTCAATCTGACTACTTTGATCTATTTATTGCAATAAAGTTACATAAATCGAAATATCTGTGATATTAAAACCAATCGTTCTCTTCTATGTGTGAAACTGATGTCACTTAGGGTTAGGGTTAGGGTTAGGGCTAAGGTTAGGGTTAGCGTATCTGGTTTATTAATGTGACTTAAACTAAACTGTCTGTTCAACTCAATCTGACTACTTTGACCTATTTATTGCATTAAAGTTACATAAATTGAGCTATCTGTGATATTATAGCCAATTGTACTCTTATATGTGTGAAACTGATGTCACTTATATTGACCTATCTGTTATATTGATGTGACTTAAACTAAACTGTCTGTTCAATTCAATCTGACTACTTTGACCTATTTATTGCATTAAAGTTACATAAATTGAGCTATCTGTGATATTAAAGCCAATTGTACTCTTATATGTGTGAAACTGATGTCACTTATATTGACCTATCTGTTATATTGATGTGACTTAAACTAAACTGTCTGTTCAATTCAATCTGACCACTTTGACCTATTTATTGCAATAAAGTTACATAAATCGAACTATCTGTGCTATTAAAACCAATCGTTCTCTTATATGTGTGAAACTGATGCCACTTATATTAACCTATCTGTTATATTGATGTGACTTAAACTAGACTGTCTGTTCAACTCAATCTGACTACTTTGACCTATTTATTGCATTAAAGTTACATAAATTGAGCTATCTGTGATATTAAAGTCAATTGTACTCCAATAGTTGTGAAGCTGATTCCACTTATATTAACTGATCTATTATGTTGATGCGACTTAAACTAAACTGTCTGTTCAAGTCAATCTGACTACTTTGATCTATTTATTGCAATAAAGTTACATAAATCGAACTATCTGTGATATTAAAACCAATCGTTCTCTTATATGTGTGAAACTGATGTCACTTAGGTTAGGGTTAGGGCTAAGGTTAGGGTTAGCGTATCTGGTTTATTAATGTGACTTAAACTAAACTGTCTGTTCAATTCAATCTGACTACTTTGACCTATTTATTGCAATAAAGTTACATAAATCGAACTATCTGTGATATTATAGCCAATTGTACTCTTATATGTGTGGAACTGATGTTACTTATATTGACCTATCTGTTATATTGATGTGACTTAAACTAAACTGTCTGTTCAAGTCAATCTGACCACTTTGACCTATTTATTGCATTAAAGTTAAATAAATCGAACTATCTGTGCTATTAAAACCAATCGTTCTCTTATATGTGTGAAACTGATGTCACTTATATTAACCTATCTGTTATATTGATGTGACTTAAACTAGACTGTCTGTTCAACTCAATCTGACTACTTTGACCTATTTATTGCAATAAAGTTACATAAATCGAACTATCTGTGATATTAAAGCCAATTGTACTCTTATATGTGTGAAACTGATGTGACTTATATTGACCTATCTGTTATATTGATGTGACTTAAACTAAACTGTCTGTTCAATTCAATCTGACCAGTTTGACCTATTTATTGCATTAAAGTTACATAAATCGAACTATCTGTGCTTTTAAAACCAATCGTTCTCTTATATACTCTGCAAAAAAAGAAACGCATAATGGATTTTTTAAGATTTTAGTAGATGTATTTTGGATTATGATTTTACAATAAAAAATGTAGATATTCACTAAAATTGTTTCAATTGAAAAAAATTACAGTCCAAACCTTAGATATTGGTGAAAAAAAAGTCAGATCATCACAGTTAAGAACACTTCCTGTCACGTTTAAGTTAGTACCGTGTATGACCACCTCGAGCTGCCAACACAGTTCTGCATCTCCTTGGCATAGAGTCAATCAATGTTCTTACGTTATTGCGTGGAATTGTTCGCCATTCCTGTTGTAACATTTGACGGAGCTGATCGAGGGTCTGAGGCGGAAGTTGGCGCAGGCGCACACGTTTATCCAGTTGGTCCCATAAGTGTTCAATCGGATTCAAATCCGGTGATTCAAAACGCCATGGTAGCACATTAATGCTGTTCTGCTGAAAGTAGTCAATTGTTAAGCGGGCTGTGTGAGGCCTAGCATTGTCATGTTGGAATAACTCCCTCTGTCGGTCAATTACGCGCATAAGGTGAGGTTGGAGAATTTCGTCTCTGTACCTTTGAGCCGTTAAATTGCCCGGGACATGTACCAGTTCTGTTTTACGGTCATTAGAGATCGCCGCCCACATCATGACGCTATCTCCACCGAAGCTATCCACTTCTTGGACACACGAGGAAGAGAAACGTTCATTCCTGCGCCGGTATACACGGATTCTTCCATCACGTTTCTGTAGCAGAAAACGGGACTCATCGCTGAACCAGATTCTACGCCAGTTGCGGAATGTCCAGCCCCTCAATCTGTTGCACCATCGGACTCTTTCTCGTCTGTGTAACGGTGTCAAAACTGCTCCAAAATACGGTCTTCTGGGTCTAATGCCATATTGTCGAAGTCGGTTGCGGACTGTCTGCGAGCTGATTCTTCTCAATCCAGGTATTCCGACTGCAGTAGCTGTTGCAGCAACGGTTCGATTCCGTAGATGAAAGACCCGGATGTAGCGATCTTGTCCAGGAGTCGTAATGCGAGGTCGCCCACTCCTCGGTCGGTCATTATTAGAGCCAGTCTGCTGGAATCTGTTCCACAGCCGAGAAATTGTGCTCTGATTTACGTTTTCAGTTCGTGCAATCTCACTTTGGGATACTCCGGCCTGGAGACGGCCAATGACGATATTTCGAGTAGCAGGGTCCAACCTTGGCATGGCAGCATTTTAACGTTATGATGAATTCAAGCTTCAAACTTCGTCCTTTTATACGCTTTAATGTAGTGGTTGAATTAAGCACAAAGTTCTCGTAAAAAACGTAAGCCAAATTCCATGGCGATAGAGGTGATGTGCAATTTTAGAGAGTCGCCGAGCTAATTTGGCAGAGAGCCAAATCAAATGAACAGACCTTTAAAGTTTCATACTTACCTGTAAAAAATCAATTACTCAATTGACCATTTCAGTTTACCTGGTAAAATACATAATTTGCATTTTTAAAATTTCAAAAGGGCTATGCGTTTCTTTTTTTGCAGAGTATATGAGTGAAACTGATGTCACCTATATTAACCTATCTGTTATATTGATGTGACTTAAACTAGACTGTCTGTTCAACTCAATCTGACTACTTTGACCTATTTATTGCATTAAAGTTACATAAATCGAACTATCTGTGATATTAAAACCAATCGTTCTCTTATATGTGTGAAATTGATGTCCCTGATATTAACCTATCTGATATATTGATGTGACTTAAACTAAACTGTCTGTTCAACTCAATCTGACTACTTTGACCTATTTATTGCATTAAAGTTACATAAATCGAACTATCTGTGATATTAAAAACAATCGTTCTCTTATATGTGTGAAACTGATGTCACTTAGGGTTAGGGTTAGGGTTAGGGCTAGGGTTAGGGTTAGCGTATCTGGTTTATTAATGTGACTTAAACTAAACTGTCTGTTCAACTCAATATGACTATTTTGACCTATTTATTGCAATAAAGTTACATAAATCGAACTATCTGTGCTATTAAAACCAATCGTTCTCTTATATGTGTGAAAATGATGTGACTTATATTAACCTATCTGTTATATTGATGTGACTTAAACTAGACTGTCTGTTCAACTCAATCTGACTACTTTGACCTATTTATTGCATTAAAGTTACATAAATCGAACTATCTGTAATATTAAAGTCAATTGTACTCCAATATTTGTGAAGCTGATTCCACTTATATTAACTTATCTGTTATGTTGATGTGACTTAAACTAAACTGTCTGTTCAACTCAATCTGACTACTTTGACCTATTTATTGCAATAAAGTTACATAAATCGAACTATCTGTGCTTTTAAAACCAATCGTTCTCTTATATGTGTGAAACTGATGTCACTTATATTAACCTATCTGTTATATTGATGTGACTTAAACTAGACTGTCTGTTCAACTCAATCTGACTACTTTGACCTATTTATTGCATTAAAGTTACATAAATCGAACTATCTGTGATATTAGAACCAATCGTTCTCTTATATGTGTGAAATTGATGTCCCTGATATTAACCTATCTGATATATTGATGTGACTTAAACTAGACTGTCTGTTCAACTCAATCTGACTACTTTGACCTATTTATTGCATTAAAGTTACATAAATCGAACTATCTGTGATATTAAAACCAATCGTTCTCTTATATGTTTGAAACTGATGTCACTTAGGGTTAGGGTTAGGGTTAGGGCTAGGGTTAGGGTTAACGTATCTGGTTTATTAATGTAACTTAAACTAAACTGTCTGTTCAACTCAATCTGACTACTTTGACCTATTTATTGCAATAAAGTTACATAAATCGAACTATCTGTGATATTAAATCCAATCGTTCTCTTATATGTGTGAAATTGATGTCCCTGATATTAACCTATCTGTTATATTGATGTGACTGAAAACTAAACTGTCTGTTCAACTCAATCTGACTACTTTGACCTATTTATTGCATTAAAGTTACATAAATTGAGCTATCTGTGATATTAAAGCCAGTTGTACTCTTATATGTGTGAAACTGATGTCACTTATATTGACCTATCTGTTATATTGATGTGACTTAAACTAAACTGTCTGTTCAATTCAATCTGACCACTTTGACCTATTTATTGCATTAAAGTTACATAAATCGAGTTATCTGTGATATTAAAGTCAATTGTATTCCAATATTTGTGAAGCTGATTCCACTGATATTAACTTATCTGTTATATTGATGTGACTTAAACTAAACTGTCTGTTCACTTCAATCTGACCACTTTGACCTATTTATTGCAATAAAGTTACATAAATCGAACTATCTGTGCTATTAAAACCAATCGTTCTCGTATATGTGTGAAACTGATGTCACTTATATTAACTTATCTGTTATATTGATGTGACTTAAACTAGACTGTCTGTTCAACTCAATCTGACTACTTTGACCTATTTATTGCATTAAAGTTACATAAATTGAGCTATCTGTGATATTAAAGTCAATTGTACTCCAATAGTTGTGAAGCTGATTCCACTTATATTAACTGATCTGTTATGTTGATGCGACTTAAACTAAACTGTCTGTTCAAGTCAATCTGACTACTTTGATCTATTTATTGCAATAAAGTTACATAAATCGAACTATCTGTGATATTAAAACCAATCGTTCTCTTATATGTGTGAAATTGATGTCCCTGATATTAACCTATCTGTTATATTGATGTGACTTAAACTAGACTGTCTGTTCAACTCAATCTGACTACTTTGACCTATTTATTGCATTAAAGTTACATAAATTGAGCTATCTGTGATATTATAGCCAATTGTACTCTTATATGTGTGAAACTGATGTCACTTATATTGACCTATCTGTTATATTGATGTGACTTAAACTAAACTGTCTGTTCAATTCAATCTGACTACTTTGACCTATTTATTGCATTAAAGTTACATAAATTGAGCTATCTGTGATATTAAAGCCAATTGTACTCTTATATGTGTGAAACTGATGTCACTTATATTGACCTATCTGTTATATTGATGTGACTTAAACTAAACTGTCTGTTCAATTCAATCTGACCACTTTGACCTATTTATTGCAATAAAGTTACATAAATCGAACTATCTGTGCTATTAAAACCAATCGTTCTCTTATATGTGTGAAACTGATGTCACTTATATTAACCTATCTGTTATATTGATGTGACTTAAACTAGACTGTCTGTTCAACTCAATCTGACTACTTTGACCTATTTATTGCATTAAAGTTACATAAATTCAGCTATCTGTGATATTAAAGTCAATTGTACTCCAATAGTTGTGAAGCTGATTCCACTTATATTAACTGATCTGTTATGTTGATGCGACTTAAACTAAACTGTCTGTTCAAGTCAATCTGACTACTTTGATCTATTTATTGCAATAAAGTTACATAAATCGAACTATCTGTGATATTAAAACCAATCGTTCTCTTATATGTGTGAAACTGATGTCACTTAGGGTTAGGGTTAGGGCTAAGGTTAGGGTTAGCGTATCTGGTTTATTAATGTGACTTAAACTAAACTGTCTGTTCAATTCAATCTGACTACTTTGACCTATTTATTGCATTAAAGTTACATAAATTGAGCTATCTGTGATATTAAAGTCAATTGTACTCTTATATGTCTGAAACTGATGTCACTTATATTGACCTATCTGTTATATTGATGTGACTTAAACTAAACTGTCTGTTCAATTCAATATGACCACATTGACCTATTTATTGCATTAAAGTTACATAAATCGAACTATCTGTAATATTAAAGTCAATTGTACTCCAATATTTGTGAAGCTGATTCCACTTATATTAACTTATCTGTTATGCTGATGTGACTTGAACTAGACTGTCTGTTCAACTCAATCTGACTACTTTGACCTATTTATTGCATTAAAGTTATATAAATTGAGCTATCTGTCATATCAAAGTCAATTGTACTCCAATAGTTGTGAAGCTGATTCCACTTATATTAACTGATCTGTTATGTTGATGCGACTTAAACTAAACTGTCTGTTCAACTCAATCTGACTACTTTGACCTATTTATTGCATTAAAGTTACATAAATTGAGCTATCTGTGATATTATAGCCAATTGTACTCTTATATGTGTGAAACTGATGTCACTTATATTGACCTATCTGTTATATTGATGTGACTTAAACTAAACTGTCTGTTCAATTCAATCTGACCACTTTGGCCTATTTATTGCATTAAAGTTACATAAATCGAACTATCTGTAATATTAAAGTCAATTGTACTCCAATATTTGTGAAGCTGATTCCACTTATATTAACTTATCTGTTATGCTGATGTGACTTAAACTAGACTGTCTGTTCAACTCAATCTGACTACTTTGACCTATTTATTGCAATAAAGTTACATAAATCGAACTATCTGTGATATTAAAACCAATCGTTCTCTTATATGTGTGAAACTGATGTCACTTATATTAACCTATCTGTTATATTGATGTGACTTAAACTAGACTGTCTGTTCAACTCAATCTGACTACTTTGACCTATTTATTGCATTAAAGGTACATAAATTGAGCTATCTGTGATATTAAAGCCAATTGTAATTTTATATGTGTGAAACTGATGTCACTTATATTAACTTATCTGTTATATTGATGTAACGTAAACTAAACTGTCTGTTCAACTCAATCTGACTACTTTGACCTATTTATTGCATTAAAGTTACATAAATGGAGCTATCTGTGATATTAAAGTCAATTGTACTCCAATAGTTGTGAAGCTGATTCCTGTTATATTAACTTATCTGTTATATTGATGTGACTTAAACTAAACTGTGTGTTCAATTCAATCTGACCACTTTCACCTATTTATTGCATTAAAGTTACATAAATCGAACTAACTGTAATATTAAAGTCAATTGTACTCCAATATTTGTGAAGCTGATTCCACTTATATTAACTTATCTGTTATGTTGATGTGACTTAAACTAAACTGTCTGTTCAACTCAATCTGACTACTTTGACCTATTTATTGCAATAAAGTTACATAAATCGAACTATCTGTGCTTTTAAAACCAATCGTTCTCTTATATGTGTGAAACTGATGTCACTTATATTAACCTATCTGTTATATTGATGTGACTTAAACTAGACTGTCTGTTCAACTCAATCTGACTACTTTGACCTATTTATTGCATTAAAGTTACATAAATCGAACTATCTGTGATATTAAAACCAATCGTTCTCTTATATGTGTGAAATTGATGTCCCTGATATTAACCTATCTGATATATTGATGTGACTTAAACTAAACTGTCTGTTCAACTCAATCTGACTACTT
This sequence comes from Ostrea denselamellosa, assembly GCA_024699665.1. NCBI lineage: Eukaryota > Metazoa > Mollusca > Bivalvia > Ostreida > Ostreidae > Ostrea > Ostrea denselamellosa. Next base: position 1,171,143 of record JAMZEH010000011.1, read on the forward strand.
TGACCTATTTATTGCATTAAAGTTACATAAATCGAACTATCTGTGATATTAAAACCAATCGTTCTCTTATATGTGTGAAACTGATGTCACTTAGGGTTAGGGTTAGGGTTAGGGCTAGGGTTAGTGTTAGCGTATCTGGTTTATTAATGTGACTTAAACTAAACTGTCTGTTCAACTCAATCTGACTACTTTGACCTATTTATTGCAATAAAGTTACATAAATCGAACTATCTGTGATATTAAATCCAATCTTTCTCTTATATGTGTGAAATTGATGTCCCTGATATTAACCTATCTGTTATATTGATGTGACTTAAACTAAACTGTCTGTTCAACTCAATCTGACTACTTTGACCTATTTATTGCATTAAAGTTACATAAATCGAACTATCTGTGATATTAGAACCAATCGTTCTCTTATATGTGTGAAATTGATGTCCCTGATATTAACCTATCTGATATATTGATGTGACTTAAACTAGACTGTCTGTTCAACTCAATCTGACTACTTTGACCTATTTATTGCATTAAAGTTACATAAATCGAACTATCTGTGATATTAAAACCAATCGTTCTCTTATATGTGTGAAATTGATGTCCCTGATATTAACCTATCTGATATATTGATGTGACTTAAACTAAACTGTCTGTTCAACTCAATCTGACTACTTTGACCTATTTATTGCATTAAAGTTACATAAATCGAACTATCTGTGATATTAAAACCAATCGTTCTCTTATATATGTGAAACTGATGTCACTTAGGGTTAGGGTTAGGGTTAGGGCTAGGGTTAGGGTTAGCGTATCTGGTTTATTAATGTGACTTAAACTAAACTGTCTGTTCAACTCAATATGACTACTTTGACCTATTTATTGCAATAAAGTTACATAAATCGAACTATCTGTGCTATTAAAACCAATCGTTCTCTTATATGTGTGAAACTGATGTCACTTATATTAACCTATCTGTTATATTGATGTGACTTAAACTAGACTGTCTGTTCAACTCAATCTGACTACTTTGACCTATTTATTGCATTAAAGTTACATAAATCGAACTATCTGTAATATTAAAGTCAATTGTACTCCAATATTTGTGAAGCTGATTCCACTTATATTAACTTATCTGTTATGTTGATGTGACTTAAACTAAACTGTCTGTTCAACTCAATCTGACTACTTTGACCTATTTATTGCAATAAAGTTACATAAATCGAACTATCTGTGCTTTTAAAACCAATCGTTCTCTTATATGTGTGAAACTGATGTCACTTATATTAACCTATCTGTTATATTGATGTGGCTTAAACTAAACTGCATGTTCAACTCAATCTGACTACTTTGACCTATTTATTGCTTTAAAGTTACATAAATCGAACTATCTGTAATATTAAAGTCAATTGTACTCCAATATTTGTGAAGCTGATTCCACTTATATTAACTTATCTGTTATGTTGATGTGACTTAAACTAAACTGTCTGTTCAACTCAATCTGACTACTTTGACCTATTTATTGCAATAAAGTTACATAAATCGAACTATCTGTGCTTTTAAAACCAATCGTTCTCTTATATGTGTGAAACTGATGTCACTTATATTAACCTATCTGTTATATTGATGTGACTTAAACTAGACTGTCTGTTCAACTCAATCTGACTACTTTGACCTATTTATTGCATTAAAGTTACATAAATCGAACTATCTGTGATATTAAAACCAATCGTTCTCTTATATGTGTGAAATTGATGTCCCTGATATTAACCTATCTGATATATTGATGTGACTTAAACTAAACTGTCTGTTCAACTCAATCTGACTACTTTGACCTATTTATTGCATTAAAGTTACATAAATCGAACTATCTGTGATATTAAAACCAATCGTTCTCTTATATGTGTGAAACTGATGTCACTTAGGGTTAGGGTTAGGGTTAGGGCTAGGGTTAGTGTTAGCGTATCTGGTTTATTAATGTGACTTAAACTAAACTGTCTGTTCAACTCAATCTGACTACTTTGACCTATTTATTGCAATAAAGTTACATAAATCGAACTATCTGTGATATTAAATCCAATCGTTCTCTTATATGTGTGAAATTGATGTCCCTGATATTAACCTATCTGTTATATTGATGTGACTTAAACTAAACTGTCTGTTCAACTCAATCTGACTACTTTGACCTATTTATTGCATTAAAGTTACATAAATCGAACTATCTGTGATATTAGAACCAATCGTTCTCTTATATGTGTGAAATTGATGTCCCTGATATTAACCTATCTGATATATTGATGTGACTTAAACTAAACTGTCTGTTCAACTCAATCTGACTACTTTGACCTATTTATTGCATTAAAGTTACATAAATCGAACTATCTGTGATATTAAAACCAATCGTTCTCTTATATGTTTGAAACTGATGTCACTTAGTGTTAGGGTTAGGGTTAGGGCTAGGGTTAGGGTTAACGTATCTGGTTTATTAATGTAACTTAAACTAAACTGTCTGTTCAACTCAATCTGACTACTTTGACCTATTTATTGCAATAAAGTTACATAAATCGAACTATCTGTGATATTAAATCCAATCGTTCTCTTATATGTGTGAAATTGATGTCCCTGATATTAACCTATCTGTTATATTGATGTGACTTAAACTAAACTGTCTGTTCAACTCAATCTGACTACTTTGACCTATTTATTGCATTAAAGTTACATAAATTGAGCTATCTGTGATATTAAAGCCAATTGTACTCTTATATGTGTGAAACTGATGTCACTTATATTGACCTATCTGTTATGTTGATGTGACTTAAACTAAACTGTCTGTTCAACTCAATCTGACTACTTTGACCTATTTATTGCAATAAAGTTACATAAATCGAACTATCTGTGATATTAAATCCAATCGTTCTCTTATATGTGTGAAATTGATGTCCCTGATATTAACCTATCTGTTATATTGATGTGACTTAAACTAAACTGTCTGTTCAACTCAATCTGACTACTTTGACCTATTTATTGCATTAAAGTTACATAAATCGAGTTATCTGTGATATGAAAGTCAATTGTATTCCAATATTTGTGAAGCTGATTCCACTGATATTAACTTATCTGTTATATTGATGTGACTTAAACTAAACTGTCTGTTCACTTCAATCTGACCACTTTGACCTATTTATTGCAATAAAGTTACATAAATCGAACTATCTGTGCTATTAAAACCAATCGTTCTCGTATATGTGTGAAACTGATGTCACTTATATTAACTTATCTGTTATATTGATGTGACTTAAACTAGACTGTCTGTTCAACTCAATCTGACTACTTTGACCTATTTATTGCATTAAAGTTACATAAATTGAGCTATCTGTGATATTAAAGTCAATTGTACTCCAATAGTTGTGAAGCTGATTCCACTTATATTAACTGATCTGTTATGTTGATGCGACTTAAACTAAACTGTCTGTTCAAGTCAATCTGACTACTTTGATCTATTTATTGCAATAAAGTTACATAAATCGAACTATCTGTGATATTAAAACCAATCGTTCTCTTATATGTGTGAAATTGATGTCCCTGATATTAACCTATCTGTTATATTGATGTGACTTAAACTAGACTGTCTGTTCAACTCAATCTGACTACTTTGACCTATTTATTGCATTAAAGTTACATAAATTGAGCTATCTGTGATATTATAGCCAATTGTACTCTTATATGTGTGAAACTGATGTCACTTATATTGACCTATCTGTTATATTGATGTGACTTAAACTAAACTGTCTGTTCAATTCAATCTGACTACTTTGACCTATTTATTGCATTAAAGTTACATAAATTGAGCTATCTGTGATATTAAAGCCAATTGTACTCTTATATGTGTGAAACTGATGTCACTTATATTGACCTATCTGTTATATTGATGTGACTTAAACTAGACTGTCTGTTCAACTCAATCTGACTACTTTGACCTATTTATTGCATTAAAGTTACATAAATTCAGCTATCTGTGATATTAAAGTCAATTGTACTCCAATAGTTGTGAAGCTGATTCCACTTATATTAACTGATCTGTTATGTTGATGCGACTTAAACTAAACTGTCTGTTCAAGTCAATCTGACTACTTTGATCTATTTATTGCAATAAAGTTACATAAATCGAACTATCTGTGATATTAAAACCAATCGTTCTCTTATATGTGTGAAACTGATGTCACTTAGGGTTAGGGTTAGGGCTAAGGTTAGGGTTAGCGTATCTGGTTTATTAATGTGACTTAAACTAAACTGTCTGTTCAATTCAATCTGACCACTTTGACCTATTTATTGCAATAAAGTTACATAAATCGAACTATCTGTGCTATTAAAACCAATCGTTCTCGTATATGTGTGAAACTGATGTCACTTATATTAACTTATCTGTTATATTGATGTGACTTAAACTAGACTGTCTGTTCAACTCAATCTGACTACTTTGACCTATTTATTGCATTAAAATTACATAAATTGAGCTATCTGTGATATTAAAGTCAATTGTACTCCAATAGTTGTGAAGCTGATTCCACTTATATTAACTGATCTGTTATGTTGATGCGACTTAAACTAAACTGTCTGTTCAAGTCAATCTGACTACTTTGATCTATTTATTGCAATAAAGTTACATAAATCGAACTATCTGTGATATTAAAACCAATCGTTCTCTTATATGTGTGAAATTTATGTCCCTGATATTAACCTATCTGTTATATTGATGTGACTTAAACTAGACTGTCTGTTCAACTCAATCTGACTACTTTGACCTATTTATTGCATTAAAGTTACATAAATTGAGCTATCTGTGATATTATAGCCAATTGTACTCTTATATGTGTGAAACTGATGTCACTTATATTGACCTATCTGTTATATTGATGTGACTTAAACTAAACTGTCTGTTCAATTCAATCTGACTACTTTGACCTATTTATTGCATTAAAGTTACATAAATTGAGCTATCTGTGATATTAAAGCCAATTGTACTCTTATATGTGTGAAACTGATGTCACTTATATTGACCTATCTGTTATATTGATGTGACTTAAACTAAACTGTCTGTTCAATTCAATCTGACCACTTTGACCTATTTATTGCAATAAAGTTACATAAATCGAACTATCTGTGCTATTAAAACCAATCGTTCTCTTATATGTGTGAAACTGATGTCACTTATATTAACCTATCTGTTATATTGATGTGACTTAAACTAGACTGTCTGTTCAACTCAATCTGACTACTTTGACCTATTTATTGCATTAAAGTTACATAAATTCAGCTATCTGTGATATTAAAGTCAATTGTACTCCAATAGTTGTGAAGCTGATTCCACTTATATTAACTGATCTGTTATGTTGATGCGACTTAAACTAAACTGTCTGTTCAAGTCAATCTGACTACTTTGATCTATTTATTGCAATAAAGTTACATAAATCGAACTATCTGTGATATTAAAACCAATCGTTCTCTTATATGTGTGAAACTGATGTCACTTAGGGTTAGGGTTAGGGCTAAGGTTAGGGTTAGCGTATCTGGTTTATTAATGTGACTTAAACTAAACTGTCTGTTCAATTCAATATGACTACTTTGACCTATTTATTGCATTAAAGTTACATAAATTGAGCTATCTGTGATATTAAAGTCAATTGTACTCTTATATGTCTGAAACTGATGTCACTTATATTGACCTATCTGTTATATTGATGTGACTTAAACTAAACTGTCTGTTCAATTCAATATGACCACATTGACCTATTTATTGCATTAAAGTTACATAAATCGAACTATCTGTAATATTAAAGTCAATTGTACTCCAATATTTGTGAAGCTGATTCCACTTATATTAACTTATCTGTTATGCTGATGTGACTTGAACTAGACTGTCTGTTCAACTCAATCTGACTACTTTGACCTATTTATTGCATTAAAGTTATATAAATTGAACTATCTGTCATATCAAAGTCAATTGTACTCCAATAGTTGTGAAGCTGATTCCACTTATATTAACTGATCTGTTATGTTGATGCGACTTAAACTAAACTGTCTGTTCAACTCAATCTGACTACTTTGACCTATTTATTGCATTAAAGTTACATAAATTGAGCTATCTGTGATATTATAGCCAATTGTACTCTTATATGTGTGAAACTGATGTCACTTATATTGACCTATCTGTTATATTGATGTGACTTAAACTAAACTGTCTGTTCAATTCAATCTGACCACTTTGGCCTATTTATTGCATTAAAGTTACATAAATCGAACTATCTGTAATATTAAAGTCAATTGTACTCCAATATTTGTGAAGCTGATTCCACTTATATTAACTTATCTGTTATGCTGATGTGACTTAAACTAGACTGTCTGTTCAACTCAATCTGACTACTTTGACCTATTTATTGCAATAAAGTTACATAAATCGAACTATCTGTGATATTAAAACCAATCGTTCTCTTATATGTGTGAAACTGATGTCACTTATATTAACCTATCTGTTATATTGATGTGACTTAAACTAGACTGTCTGTTCAACTCAATCTGACTACTTTGACCTATTTATTGCATTAAAGGTACATAAATTGAGCTATCTGTGATATTAAAGCCAATTGTAATTTTATATGTGTGAAACTGATGTCACTTATATTAACTTATCTGTTATATTGATGTAACGTAAACTAAACTGTCTGTTCAACTCAATCTGACTACTTTGACCTATTTATTGCATTAAAGTTACATAAATGGAGCTATCTGTGATATTAAAGTCAATTGTACTCCAATAGTTGTGAAGCTGATTCCTGTTATATTAACTTATCTGTTATATTGATGTGACTTAAACTAAACTGTGTGTTCAATTCAATCTGACCACTTTGACCTATTTATTGCATTAAAGTTACATAAATCGAACTAACTGTAATATTAAAGTCAATTGTACTCCAATATTTGTGAAGCTGATTCCACTTATATTAACTTATCTGTTATGTTCATGTGACTTAAACTAAACTGTCTGTTCAACTCAATCTGACTACTTTGACCTATTTATTGCAATAAAGTTACATAAATCGAACTATCTGTGCTATTAAAACCAATCGTTCTCTTATATGTGTGAAACTGATGTCACTGATATTAACCTATCTGTTATATTGATGTGGCTTAAACTAAACTGCATGTTCAACTCAATCTGACTACTTTGACCTATTTATTGCATTAAAGGTACATAAATTGAGCTATCTGTGATATTAAAGTCAATTGTACTCCAATAGTTGTGAAGCTGATTCCTGTTATATTAACCTATCTGTTATATTGATGTGACTTAAACTAAACTGTCTGTTCAACTCAATCTGATTACTTTGACCTATTTATTGCATTAAAGTTATATAAATTGAGCTATCTGTGATATTAAGGTTAATTGTACTCCAATATTTGTGAATGTGATTCCACTGATATTAACTTATCTTGTTTATTAATGTTACTTAATCTAAACGGTCTGTTCAACTCAATCTGACTACTTTGACCTATTAATTGCATTAAAGTTACATAAATTGAGCTATCTTTGATATTAAAGTCAATTGTACTCCAATATTTGTAAAGCTGATTCCACTTATATTAACTGATCTGTTATATTGATGTGACTTAAACTAAACTGTCTGTTCAACTCAATCTGACTACTTTTACCTATTTATTGCATTAAAGTTACATAAATTGAGCTATATGTGATATTAAAGTCAATTGTACTACAATAGTTGTGAAGCTGATTCCACTTATATTAACCTATCTGTTATATTGATGTGACTTAAACTAAACTGTGTGTTCAACTCAATCTGACTACTTTGACCTATTTATTGCATTAAAGTTACATAAATTGAGCTATCTGTGATATTAAAGTCAATTGTACTCCAATATTTGTGAAGCTGATACCACTTATATCAACTTATCTATTATATTGATGTGACTTAAACTAAAATGTCTCTTCAACTCAATCTGACTACTTTGACCTATTAATTGCATTAAAGTTACATAAATTGAGCTATCTGTGATATTAAAGTCAATTGTACTCCAATATTTGTGAAGCTGATTCCATTTATATTAACTGATCTGTTATATTGATGTGACTTAAACTAAACTGTCTGTTCAACTCAATCTGACTACTTTGACCTATTTATTGCATTAAAGTTACATAAATTGAGCTATATGTGATATTAAAGTCAATTGTACTACAATAGTTATGAAGCTGATTCCACTTATATTAACCTATCTGTTATTTTGATGTGACTTAAACTAAACTGTCTGTTCAACTGAATCTGACTACTTTGACCTATTTATTGCATTAAAGTTACATATATCGAACTATCTGTGATATTAAAGCCAATCGTACTATTATATGTGTGAAACTGATGTCACTTATATTAACCTATCTGTTATATTGATGTGACTTAAACTAAACTGTCTGTTCAACTCAATCTGATTACTTTGACCTATTTATTGCATTAAAGTTACATAAATTGAGCTATCTGTGATATTAAAGTCAATTGTACTCCAATATTTGTGAAGCTGATTCCACTTATATTAACTGATCTGTTATATTGATGTGACTTAAACTAAACTGTCTGTTCAACTCAATCTGACTACTTTTACCTATTTATTGCATTAAAGTTACATAAATTGAGCTATATGTGATATTAAAGTCAGTTGTACTACAATAGTTATGAAGCTGATTCCACTTATATTAACCTATCTGTTATATTGATGTGACTTAAACTAAAATGTCTGTTCAAGTCAATCTGACTACTTTGATCTATTTATTGCAATAAAGTTACATAAATCGAACTATCTGTGATATTAAAACCAATCGTTCTCTTATATGTGTGAAACTGATGTCACTTAGGGTTAGGGTTAGGGCTAAGGTTAGGGTTAGCGTATCTGGTTTATTAATGTGACTTAAACTAAACTGTCTGTTCAACTCAATCTGACTACTTTGACCTATTTATTGCAATAAAGTTACATAAATCGAACTATCTGTGCTATTAAAACCAATCGTTCTCTTATATGTGTGAAACTGATGTCACTTATATTAACCTATCTGTTATATTGATGTGACTTAAACTAGACTGTCTGTTCAACTCAATCTGACTACTTTGACCTATTTATTGCATTAAAGTTACATAAATTCAGCTATCTGTGATATTAAAGTCAATTGTACTCCAATAGTTGTGAAGCTGATTCCACTTATATTAACTGATCTGTTATGTTGATGCGATTTAAACTAAACTGTCTGTTCAAGTCAATCTGACTACTTTGATCTATTTATTGCAATAAAGTTACATAAATCGAACTATCTGTGATATTAAAACCAATCGTTCTCTTATATGTGTGAAATTGATGTCCCTGATATTAACCTATCTGTTATATTGATGTGACTTAAACTAGACTGTCTGTTCAACTCAATCTGACTACTTTGACCTATTTATTGCATTAAAGTTACATAAATTGAGCTATCTGTGATATTATAGCCAATTGTACTCTTATATGTGTGAAACTGATGTCACTTATATTGACCTATCTGTTATATTGATGTGACTTAAACTAAACTGTCTGTTCAATTCAATCTGACCACTTTGACCTATTTATTGCAATAAAGTTACATAAATCGAACTATCTGTGCTATTAAAACCAATCGTTCTCTTATATGTGTGAAACTGATGTCACTTATATTAACCTATCTGTTATATTGATGTGACTTAAACTAGACTGTCTGTTCAACTCAATCTGACTACTTTGACCTATTTATTGCATTAAAGTTACATAAATTCAGCTATCTGTGATATTAAAGTCAATTGTACTCCAATAGTTGTGAAGCTGATTCCACTTATATTAACTGATCTGTTATGTTGATGCGACTTAAACTAAACTGTCTGTTCAAGTCAATCTGACTACTTTGATCTATTTATTGCAATAAAGTTACATAAATCGAACTATCTGTGATATTAAAACCAATCGTTCTCTTATATGTGTGAAACTGATGTCACTTAGGGTTAGGGTTAGGGCTAAGGTTAGGGTTAGCGTATCTGGTTTATTAATGTGACTTAAACTAAACTGTCTGTTCAATTCAATCTGACTACTTTGACCTATTTATTGCATTAAAGTTACATAAATTGAGCTATCTGTGATATTAAAGTCAATTGTACTCTTATATGTCTGAAACTGATGTCACTTATATTGACCTATCTGTTATATTGATGTGACTTAAACTAAACTGTCTGTTCAATTCAATATGACCACATTGACCTATTTATTGCATTAAAGTTACATAAATCGAACTATCTGTAATATTAAAGTCAATTGTACTCCAATATTTGTGAAGCTGATTCCACTTATATTAACTTATCTGTTATGCTGATGTGACTTGAACTAGACTGTCTGTTCAACTCAATCTGACTACTTTGACCTATTTATTGCATTAAAGTTATATAAATTGAGCTATCTGTCATATCAAAGTCAATTGTACTCCAATAGTTGTGAAGCTGATTCCACTTATATTAACTGATCTGTTATGTTGATGCGACTTAAACTAAACTGTCTGTTCAACTCAATCTGACTACTTTGACCTATTTATTGCATTAAAGTTACATAAATTGAGCTATCTGTGATATTATAGCCAATTGTACTCTTATATGTGTGAAACTGATGTCACTTATATTGACCTATCTGTTATATTGATGTGACTTAAACTAAACTGTCTGTTCAATTCAATCTGACCACTTTGGCCTATTTATTGCATTAAAGTTACATAAATCGAACTATCTGTAATATTAAAGTCAATTGTACTCCAATATTTGTGAAGCTGATTCCACTTATATTAACTTATCTGTTATGCTGATGTGACTTAAACTAGACTGTCTGTTCAACTCAATCTGACTACTTTGACCTATTTATTGCAATAAAGTTACATAAATCGAACTATCTGTGATATTAAAACCAATCGTTCTCTTATATGTGTGAAACTGATGTCACTTATATTAACCTATCTGTTATATTGATGTGACTTAAACTAGACTGTCTGTTCAACTCAATCTGACTACTTTGACCTATTTATTGCATTAAAGGTACATAAATTGAGCTATCTGTGATATTAAAGCCAATTGTAATTTTATATGTGTGAAACTGATGTCACTTATATTAACTTATCTGTTATATTGATGTAACGTAAACTAAACTGTCTGTTCAACTCAATCTGACTACTTTGACCTATTTATTGCATTAAAGTTACATAAATCGAACTATCTGTAATATTAAAGTCAATTGTACTCCAATATTTGTGAAGCTGATTCCACTTATATTAACTTATCTGTTATGCTGATGCGACTTAAACTAAACTGTCTGTTCAACTCAATCTGACTACTTTGACCTATTTATTGCAATAAAGTTACATAAATCGAACTATCTGTGCTATTAAAACCAATCGTTCTCTTATATGTGTGAAACTGATGTCACTTATATTAACCTATCTGTTATATTGATGTGACTTAAACTAGACTGTCTGTTCAACTCAATCTGACTACTTTGACCTATTTATTGCATTAAAGTTACATAAATTCAGCTATCTGTGATATTAAAGTCAATTGTACTCCAATAGTTGTGAAGCTGATTCCACTTATATTAACTGATCTGTTATGTTGATGCGATTTAAACTAAACTGTCTGTTCAAGTCAATCTGACTACTTTGATCTATTTATTGCAATAAAGTTACATAAATCGAACTATCTGTGATATTAAAACCAATCGTTCTCTTATATGTGTGAAATTGATGTCCCTGATATTAACCTATCTGTTATATTGATGTGACTTAAACTAGACTGTCTGTTCAACTCAATCTGACTACTTTGACCTATTTATTGCATTAAAGTTACATAAATTGAGCTATCTGTGATATTATAGCCAATTGTACTCTTATATGTGTGAAACTGATGTCACTTATATTGACCTATCTGTTATATTGATGTGACTTAAACTAAACTGTCTGTTCAATTCAATCTGACCACTTTGACCTATTTATTGCAATAAAGTTACATAAATCGAACTATCTGTGCTATTAAAACCAATCGTTCTCTTATATGTGTGAAACTGATGTCACTTATATTAACCTATCTGTTATATTGATGTGACTTAAACTAGACTGTCTGTTCAACTCAATCTGACTACTTTGACCTATTTATTGCATTAAAGTTACATAAATTCAGCTATCTGTGATATTAAAGTCAATTGTACTCCAATAGTTGTGAAGCTGATTCCACTTATATTAACTGATCTGTTATGTTGATGCGACTTAAACTAAACTGTCTGTTCAAGTCAATCTGACTACTTTGATCTATTTATTGCAATAAAGTTACATAAATCGAACTATCTGTGATATTAAAACCAATCGTTCTCTTATATGTGTGAAACTGATGTCACTTAGGGTTAGGGTTAGGGCTAAGGTTAGGGTTAGCGTATCTGGTTTATTAATGTGACTTAAACTAAACTGTCTGTTCAATTCAATCTGACTACTTTGACCTATTTATTGCATTAAAGTTACATAAATTGAGCTATCTGTGATATTAAAGTCAATTGTACTCTTATATGTCTGAAACTGATGTCACTTATATTGACCTATCTGTTATATTGATGTGACTTAAACTAAACTGTCTGTTCAATTCAATATGACCACATTGACCTATTTATTGCATTAAAGTTACATAAATCGAACTATCTGTAATATTAAAGTCAATTGTACTCCAATATTTGTGAAGCTGATTCCACTTATATTAACTTATCTGTTATGCTGATGTGACTTGAACTAGACTGTCTGTTCAACTCAATCTGACTACTTTGACCTATTTATTGCATTAAAGTTATATAAATTGAGCTATCTGTCATATCAAAGTCAATTGTACTCCAATAGTTGTGAAGCTGATTCCACTTATATTAACTGATCTGTTATGTTGATGCGACTTAAACTAAACTGTCTGTTCAACTCAATCTGACTACTTTGACCTATTTATTGCATTAAAGTTACATAAATTGAGCTATCTGTGATATTATAGCCAATTGTACTCTTATATGTGTGAAACTGATGTCACTTATATTGACCTATCTGTTATATTGATGTGACTTAAACTAAACTGTCTGTTCAATTCAATCTGACCACTTTGGCCTATTTATTGCATTAAAGTTACATAAATCGAACTATCTGTAATATTAAAGTCAATTGTACTCCAATATTTGTGAAGCTGATTCCACTTATATTAACTTATCTGTTATGCTGATGTGACTTAAACTAGACTGTCTGTTCAACTCAATCTGACTACTTTGACCTATTTATTGCAATAAAGTTACATAAATCGAACTATCTGTGATATTAAAACCAATCGTTCTCTTATATGTGTGAAACTGATGTCACTTATATTAACCTATCTGTTATATTGATGTGACTTAAACTAGACTGTCTGTTCAACTCAATCTGACTACTTTGACCTATTTATTGCATTAAAGGTACATAAATTGAGCTATCTGTGATATTAAAGCCAATTGTAATTTTATATGTGTGAAACTGATGTCACTTATATTAACTTATCTGTTATATTGATGTAACGTAAACTAAACTGTCTGTTCAACTCAATCTGACTACTTTGACCTATTTATTGCATTAAAGTTACATAAATGGAGCTATCTGTGATATTAAAGTCAATTGTACTCCAATATTTGTGAAGCTGATTCCACTTATATTAACTGATCTGTTATATTGATGTGACTTAAACTAAACTGTCTGTTCAACTCAATCTGACTACTTTTACCTATTTATTGCATTAAAGTTACATAAATTGAGCTATATGTGATATTAAAGTCAGTTGTACTACAATAGTTGTGAAGCTGATTCCACTTATATTAACCTATCTGTTATATTGATGTGACTTAAACTAAACTGTCTGTTCAAGTCAATCTGACTACTTTGATCTATTTATTGCAATAAAGTTACATAAATCGAACTATCTGTGATATTAAAACCAATCGTTCTCTTATATGTGTGAAACTGATGTCACTTAGGGTTAGGGTTAGGGCTAAGGTTAGGGTTAGCGTATCTGGTTTATTAATGTGACTTAAACTAAACTGTCTGTTCAACTCAATCTGACTACTTTGACCTATTTATTGCAATAAAGTTACATAAATCGAACTATCTGTGCTATTAAAACCAATCGTTCTCTTATATGTGTGAAACTGATGTCACTTATATTAACCTATCTGTTATATTGATGTGACTTAAACTAGACTGTCTGTTCAACTCAATCTGACTACTTTGACCTATTTATTGCATTAAAGTTACATAAATTGAGCTATCTGTGATATTAAAGTCAATTGTACTCCAATAGTTGTGAAGCTGATTCCACTTATATTAACTGATCTGTTATGTTGATGCGATTTAAACTAAACTGTCTGTTCAAGTCAATCTGACTACTTTGATCTATTTATTGCAATAAAGTTACATAAATCGAACTATCTGTGATATTAAAACCAATCGTTCTCTTATATGTGTGAAATTGATGCCCCTGATATTAACCTATCTGTTATATTGATGTGACTTAAACTAGACTGTCTGTTCAACTCAATCTGACTACTTTGACCTATTTATTGCATTAAAGTTACATAAATTGAGCTATCTGTGATATTATAGCCAATTGTACTCTTATATGTGTGAAACTGATGTCACTTATATTGACCTATCTGTTTTATTGATGTGACTTAAACTAAACTGTCTGTTCAATTCAATCTGACTACTTTGACCTATTTATTGCATTAAAGTTACATAAATTGAGCTATCTGTGATATTAAAGCCAATTGTACTCTTATATGTGTGAAACTGATGTCACTTATATTGACCTATCTGTTATATTGATGTGACTTAAACTAAACTGTCTGTTCAATTCAATCTGACCACTTTGACCTATTTATTGCAATAAAGTTACATAAATCGAACTATCTGTGCTATTAAAACCAATCGTTCTCTTATATGTGTGAAACTGATGTCACTTATATTAACCTATCTGTTATATTGATGTGACTTAAACTAGACTGTCTGTTCAACTCAATCTGACTACTTTGACCTATTTATTGCATTAAAGTTACATAAATTCAGCTATCTGTGATATTAAAGTCAATTGTACTCCAATAGTTGTGAAGCTGATTCCACTTATATTAACTGATCTGTTATGTTGATGCGACTTAAACTAAACTGTCTGTTCAAGTCAATCTGACTACTTTGATCTATTTATTGCAATAAAGTTACATAAATCGAACTATCTGTGATATTAAAACCAATCGTTCTCTTATATGTGTGAAACTGATGTCACTTAGGGTTAGGGTTAGGGCTAAGGTTAGGGTTAGCGTATCTGGTTTATTAATGTGACTTAAACTAAACTGTCTGTTCAATTCAATCTGACTACTTTGACCTATTTATTGCATTAAAGTTACATAAATCGAACTATCTGTAATATTAAAGTCAATTGTACTCCAATATTTGTGAAGCTGATTCCACTTATATTAACTTATCTGTTATGCTGATGTGACTTAAACTAGACTGTCTGTTCAACTCAATCTGACTACTTTGACCTATTTATTGCAATAAAGTTACATAAATCGAACTATCTGTGATATTAAAACCAATCGTTCTCTTATATGTGTGAAACTGATGTCACTTATATTGACCTATCTGTTATATTGATGTGACTTAAACTAAACTGTCTGTTCAATTCAATCTGACCACTTTGGCCTATTTATTGCATTAAAGTTACATAAATCGAACTATCTGTAATATTAAAGTCAATTGTACTCCAATATTTGTGAAGCTGATTCCACTTATATTAACTTATCTGTTATGCTGATGTGACTTAAACTAGACTGTCTGTTCAACTCAATCTGACTACTTTGACCTATTTATTGCAATAAAGTTACATAAATCGAACTATCTGTGATATTAAAACCAATCGTTCTCTTATATGTGTGAAACTGATGTCACTTATATTAACCTATCTGTTATATTGATGTGACTTAAACTAGACTGTCTGTTCAACTCAATCTGACTACTTTGACCTATTTATTGCATTAAAGGTACATAAATTGAGCTATCTGTGATATTAAAGCCAATTGTAATTTTATATGTGTGAAACTGATGTCACTTATATTAACTTATCTGTTATATTGATGTAACGTAAACTAAACTGTCTGTTCAACTCAATCTGACTACTTTGACCTATTTATTGCATTAAAGTTACATAAATGGAGCTATCTGTGATATTAAAGTCAATTGTACTCCAATAGTTGTGAAGCTGATTCCTGTTATATTAACTTATCTGTTATATTGATGTGACTTAAACTAAACTGTGTGTTCAATTCAATCTGACCACTTTGACCTATTTATTGCATTAAAGTTACATAAATCGAACTAACTGTAATATTAAAGTCAATTGTACTCCAATATTTGTGAAGCTGATTCCACTTATATTAACTTATCTGTTATGTTCATGTGACTTAAACTAAACTGTCTGTTCAACTCAATCTGACTACTTTGACCTATTTATTGCAATAAAGTTACATAAATCGAACTATCTGTGCTATTAAAACCAATCGTTCTCTTATATGTGTGAAACTGATGTCACTGATATTAACCTATCTGTTATATTGATGTGGCTTAAACTAAACTGCATGTTCAACTCAATCTGACTACTTTGACCTATTTATTGCATTAAAGTTACATAAATCGAACTATCTGTAATATTAAAGTCAATTGTACTCCAATATTTGTGAAGCTGATTCCACTTATATTAACTTATCTGTTATGTTGATGTGACTTAAACTAAACTGTCTGTTCAACTCAATCTGACTACTTTGACCTATTTATTGCAATAAAGTTACATAAATCGAACTATCTGTGCTATTAAAACCAATCGTTCTCTTATATGTGTGAAACTGATGTCACTGATATTAACCTATCTGTTATATTGATGTGGCTTAAACTAAACTGCATGTTCAACTCAATCTGACTACTTTGACCTATTTATTGCATTAAAGTTACATAAATCGAACTATCTGTAATATTAAAGTCAATTGTACTCCAATATTTGTGAAGCTGATTCCACTTATATTAACTTATCTGTTATGTTGATGCGATTTAAACTAGACTGTCTGTTCAACTCAATCTGACTACTTTGACCTATTTATTGCATTAAAGTTACATAAATCGAACTATCTGTGATATTAAAACCAATCGTTCTCTTATATGTGTGAAACTGATGTCACTTAGGGTTAGGGTTAGGGTTAGGGCTAGGGTTAGTGTTAGCGTATCTGGTTTATTAATGTGACTTAAACTAAACTGTCTGTTCAACTCAATCTGACTACTTTGACCTATTTATTGCAATAAAGTTACATAAATCGAACTATCTGTGATATTAAATCCAATCGTTCTCTTATATGTGTGAAATTGATGTCCCTGATATTAACCTATCTGTTATATTGATGTGACTTAAACTAAACTGTCTGTTCAACTCAATCTGACTACTTTGACCTATTTATTGCATTAAAGTTACATAAATCGAACTATCTGTGATATTAGAACCAATCGTTCTCTTATATGTGTGAAATTGATGTCCCTGATATTAACCTATCTGATATATTGATGTGACTTAAACTAGACTGTCTGTTCAACTCAATCTGACTACTTTGACCTATTTATTGCATTAAAGTTACATAAATCGAACTATCTGTGATATTAAAACCAATCGTTCTCTTATATGTGTGAAATTGATGTCCCTGATATTAACCTATCTGATATATTGATGTGACTTAAACTAAACTGTCTGTTCAACTCAATCTGACTACTTTGACCTATTTATTGCATTAAAGTTACATAAATCGAACTATCTGTGATATTAAAACCAATCGTTCTCTTATATGTGTGAAACTGATGTCACTTAGGGTTAGGGTTAGGGTTAGGGCTAGGGTTGGGGTTAGCGTATCTGGTTTATTAATGTGACTTAAACTAAACTGTCTGTTCAACTCAATATGACTACTTTGACCTATTTATTGCAATAAAGTTACATAAATCGAACTATCTGTGCTATTAAAACCAATCGTTCTCTTATATGTGTGAAACTGATGTCACTTATATTAACCTATCTGTTATATTGATGTGACTTAAACTAGACTGTCTGTTCAACTCAATCTGACTACTTTGACCTATTTATTGCATTAAAGTTACATAAATCGAACTATCTGTAATATTAAAGTCAATTGTACTCCAATATTTGTGAAGCTGATTCCACTTATATTAACTTATCTGTTATGTTGATGTGACTTAAACTAAACTGTCTGTTCAACTCAATCTGACTACTTTGACCTATTTATTGCAATAAAGTTACATAAATCGAACTATCTGTGCTTTTAAAACCAATCGTTCTCTTATATGTGTGAAACTGATGTCACTTATATTAACCTATCTGTTATATTGATGTGACTTAAACTAGACTGTCTGTTCAACTCAATCTGACTACTTTGACCTATTTATTGCATTAAAGTTACATAAATCGAACTATCTGTGATATTAAAACCAATCGTTCTCTTATATGTGTGAAATTGATGTCCCTGATATTAACCTATCTGATATATTGATGTGACTTAAACTAAACTGTCTGTTCAACTCAATCTGACTACTTTGACCTATTTATTGCATTAAAGTTACATAAATCGAACTATCTGTGATATTAAAACCAATCGTTCTCTTATATGTGTGAAACTGATGTCACTTAGGGTTAGGGTTAGGGTTAGGGCTAGGGTTAGTGTTAGCGTATCTGGTTTATTAATGTGACTTAAACTAAACTGTCTGTTCAACTCAATCTGACTACTTTGACCTATTTATTGCAATAAAGTTACATACATCGAACTATCTGTGATATTAAATCCAATCGTTCTCTTATATGTGTGAAATTGATGTCCCTGATATTAACCTATCTGTTATATTGATGTGACTTAAACTAAACTGTCTGTTCAACTCAATCTGACTACTTTGACCTATTTATTGCATTAAAGTTACATAAATCGAACTATCTGTGATATTAGAACCAATCGTTCTCTTATATGTGTGAAATTGATGTCCCTGATATTAACCTATCTGATATATTGATGTGACTTAAAAGTAAACTGTCTGTTCAACTCAATCTGACTACTTTGACCTATTTATTGCATTAAAGTTACATAAATCGAACTATCTGTGATATTAAAACCAATCGTTCTCTTATATGTTTGAAACTGATGTCACTTAGGGTTAGGGTTAGGGTTAGGGCTAGGGTTAGGGTTAACGTATCTGGTTTATTAATGTAACTTAAACTAAACTGTCTGTTCAACTCAATCTGACTACTTTGACCTATTTATTGCAATAAAGTTACATAAATCGAACTATCTGTGATATTAAATCCAATCGTTCTCTTATATGTGTGAAATTGATGTCCCTGATATTAACCTATCTGTTATATTGATGTGACTTAAAACTAAACTGTCTGTTCAACTCAATCTGACTACTTTGACCTATTTATTGCATTAAAGTTACATAAATTGAGCTATCTGTGATATTAAAGCCAATTGTACTCTTATATGTGTGAAACTGATGTCACTTATATTGACCTATCTGTTATGTTGATGTGACTTAAACTAAACTGTCTGCTCAATTCAATCTGACCACTTTGACCTATTTATTGCATTAAAGTTACATAAATCGAGTTATCTGTGATATTAAAGTCAATTGTATTCCAATATTTGTGAAGCTGATTCCACTGATATTAACTTATCTGTTATATTGATGTGATTTAAACTAAACTGTCTGTTCACTTCAATCTGACCACTTTGACCTATTTATTGCAATAAAGTTACATAAATCGAACTATCTGTGCTATTAAAACCAATCGTTCTCGTATATGTGTGAAACTGATGTCACTTATATTAACTTATCTGTTATATTGATGTGACTTAAACTAGACTGTCTGTTCAACTCAATCTGACTACTTTGACCTATTTATTGCATTAAAGTTACATAAATTGAGCTATCTGTGATATTAAAGCCAATTGTACTCTTATATGTGTGAAACTGATGTCACTTATATTGACCTATCTGTTATATTGATGTGACTTAAACTAAACTGTCTGTTCAATTCAATCTGACCACTTTGACCTATTTATTGCAATAAAGTTACATAAATCGAACTATCTGTGCTATTAAAACCAATCGTTCTCTTATATGTGTGAAACTGATGTCACTTATATTAACCTATCTGTTATATTGATGTGACTTAAACTAGACTGTCTGTTCAACTCAATCTGACTACTTTGACCTATTTATTGCATTAAAGTTACATAAATTCAGCTATCTGTGATATTAAAGTCAATTGTACTCCAGTAGTTGTGAAGCTGATTCCACTTATATTAACTGATCTGCTATGTTGATGCGACTTAAACTAAACTGTCTGTTCAAGTCAATCTGACTACTTTGATCTATTTATTGCAATAAAGTTACATAAATCGAACTATCTGTGATATTAAAACCAATCGTTCTCTTATATGTGTGAAACTGATGTCACTTAGGGTTAGGGTTAGGGCTAAGGTTAGG
Organism: Ostrea denselamellosa; assembly: GCA_024699665.1. NCBI lineage: Eukaryota > Metazoa > Mollusca > Bivalvia > Ostreida > Ostreidae > Ostrea > Ostrea denselamellosa. The sequence continues at coordinate 1,191,847 of JAMZEH010000011.1, forward strand.
GTTAGCGTATCTGGTTTATTAATGTGACTTAAACTAAACTGTCTGTTCAATTCAATCTGACTACTTTGACCTATTTATTGCATTAAAGTTACATAAATTGAGCTATCTACGATATTAAAGTCAATTGTACTCTTATATGTCTGAAACTGATGTCACTTATATTGACCTATCTGTTATATTGATGTGACTTAAACTAAACTGTCTGTTCAACTCAATCTGACTATTTTGACCTATTTATTGCATTAAAGTTACATAAATCGAACTATCTGTAATATTAAAGTCAATTGTACTCCAATATTTGTGAAGCTGATTCCACTTATATTAACTTATCTGTTATGCTGATGTGACTTGAACTAGACTGTCTGTTCAACTCAATCTGACTACTTTGACCTATTTATTGCATTAAAGTTACATAAATTGAGCTATCTTTGATATTAAAGTCAATTGTACTCCAATATTTGTAAAGCTGATTCCACTTATATTAACTGATCTGTTATATTGATGTGACTTAAACTAAACTGTCTGTTCAACTCAATCTGACTACTTTTACCTATTTATTGCATTAAAGTTACATAAATTGAGCTATATGTGATATTAAAGTCAATTGTACTCCAATAGTTGTGAAGCTGATTCCACTTATATTAACCTATCTGTTATATTGATGTGACTTAAACTAAACTGTGTGTTCAACTCAATCTGACTACTTTGACCTATTTATTGCATTAAAGTTACATAAATTGAGCTATCTGTGATATTAAAGTCAATTGTACTCCAATATTTGTGAAGCTGATACCACTTATATCAACTTATCTATTATATTGATGTGACTTAAACTAAACTGTCTCTTCAACTCAATCTGACTACTTTGACCTATTAATTGCATTAAAGTTACATAAATTGAGCTATATGTGATATTAAAGTCAATTGTACTACAATAGTTATGAAGCTGATTCCACTTATATTAACCTATCTGTTATTTTGATGTGACTTAAACTAAACTGTCTGTTCAAGTCAATCTGACTACTTTGATCTATTTATTGCAATAAAGTTACATAAATCGAACTATCTGTGATATTAAAACCAATCGTTCTCTTATATGTGTGAAACTGATGTCACTTAGGGTTAGGGTTAGGGCTAAGGTTAGGGTTAGCGTATCTGGTTTATTAATGTGACTTAAACTAAACTGTCTGTTCAACTCAATCTGACTACTTTGACCTATTTATTGCAATAAAGTTACATAAATCGAACTATCTGTGCTATTAAAACCAATCGTTCTCTTATATGTGTGAAACTGATGTCACTTATATTAACCTATCTGTTATATTGATGTGACTTAAACTAGACTGTCTGTTCAACTCAATCTGACTACTTTGACCTATTTATTGCATTAAAGTTACATAAATTGAGCTATCTGTGATATTAAAGTCAATTGTTCTCCAATAGTTGTGAAGCTGATTCCTGTTATATTAACTTATCTGTTATATTGATGTGACTTAAACTAAACTGTCTGTTCAATTCAATATGACCACATTGACCTATTTATTGCATTAAAGTTACATAAATTGAGCTATCTGTAATATTAAAGTCAATTGTACTCCAATATTTGTGAAGCTGATTCCACTTATATTAACTTATCTGTTATGCTGATGTGACTTAAACTAAACTGTCTGTTCAACTCAATCTGACTACTTTGACCTATTTATTGCATTAAAGTTACATAAATTGAGCTATCTGTGATATTAAAGTCAATTGTACTCTTATATGTGTGAAACTGATGTCACTTATATTGACCTATCTGTTATATTGATGTGACTTAAACTAAACTGTCTGTTCAATTCAATATGACCACATTGACCTATTTATTGCATTAAAGTTACATAAATCGAACTATCTGTAATATTAAAGTCAATTGTACTCCAATATTTGTGAAGCTGATTCCACTTATATTAACTTATCTGTTATGCTGATGTGACTTGAACTAGACTGTCTGTTCAACTCAATCTGACTACTTTGACCAATTTATTGCATTAAAGTTATATAAATTGAGCTATCTGTCATATCAAAGTCAATTGTACTCCAATAGTTGTGAAGCTGATTCCACTTATATTAACTGATCTGTTATGTTGATGCGACTTAAACTAAACTGTCTGTTCAAGTCAATCTGACTACTTTGACCTATTTATTGCAATAAAGTTACATAAATCGAACTATCTGTGATATTAAAACCAATCGTTCTCTTATATGTGTGAAACTGATGTCACTTAGGGTTAGGGTTAGGGTTAGGGCTAAGGTTAGGGTTAGCGTATCTGGTTTATTAATGTGACTTAAACTAAACTGTCTGTTCAACTCAATCTGACTACTTTGACCTATTTATTGCAATAAAGTTACATAAATCGAACTATCTGTGATATTAAAACCAATCGTTCTCTTATATGTGTGAAATTGATGTTCCTGATATTAACCTATCTGTTATGTTGATGTGACTTAAACTAAACTGTCTGTTCAACTCAATCTGACTACTTTGACCTATTTATTGCATTAAAGTTACATAAATTGAGCTATCTGTGATATTATAGCCAATTGTACTCTTATATGTGTGAAACTGATGTCACTTATATTGACCTATCTGTTATATTGATGTGACTTAAACTAAACTGTCTGTTCAATTCAATCTGACCACTTTGGCCTATTTATTGCATTAAAGTTACATAAATCGAACTATCTGTAATATTAAAGTCAATTGTACTCCAATATTTGTGAAGCTGATTCCACTTATATTAACTTATCTGTTATGCTGATGTGACTTAAACTAGACTGTCTGTTCAACTCAATCTGACTACTTTGACCTATTTATTGCAATAAAGTTACATAAATCGAACTATCTGTGATATTAAAACCAATCGTTCTCTTATATGTGTGAAACTGATGTCACTGATATTAACCTATCTGTTATATTGATGTGACTTAAACTAGACTGTCTGTTCAACTCAATCTGACTACTTTGACCTATTTATTGCATTAAAGGTACATAAATTGAGCTATCTGTGATATTAAAGTCAATTGTACTCCAATAGTTGTGAAGCTGATTCCTGTTATATTAACCTATCTGTTATATTGATGTGACTTAAACTAAACTGTCTGTTCAACTCAATCTGATTACTTTGACCTATTTATTGCATTAAAGTTATATAAATTGAGCTATCTGTGATATTAAGGTTAATTGTACTCCAATATTTGTGAATCTGATTCCACTGATATTAACTTATCTTGTTTATTAATGTTACTTAATCTAAACGGTCTGTTCAACTCAATCTGACTACTTTGACCTCTTAATTGCATTAAAGTTACATAAATTGAGCTATCTTTGATATTAAAGTCAATTGTACTCCAATATTTGTAAAGCTGATTCCACTTATATTAACTGATCTGTTATATTGATGTGACTTAAACTAAACTGTCTGTTCAACTCAATCTGACTACTTTTACCTATTTATTGCATTAAAGTTACATAAATTGAGCTATATGTGATATTAAAGTCAATTGTACTCCAATAGTTGTGAAGCTGATTCCACTTATATTAACCTATCTGTTATATTGATGTGACTTAAACTAAACTGTGTGTTCAACTCAATCTGACTACTTTGACCTATTTATTGCATTAAAGTTACATAAATTGAGCTATCTGTGATATTAAAGTCAATTGTACTCCAATATTTGTGAAGCTGATACCACTTATATCAACTTATCTATTATATTGATGTGACTTAAACTAAACTGTCTCTTCAACTCAATCTGACTACTTTGACCTATTAATTGCATTAAAGTTACATAAATTGAGCTATCTGTGATATTAAAGTCAATTGTACTCCAATATTTGTGAAGCTGATTCCATTTATATTAACTGATCTGTTATATTGATGTGACTTAAGCTAAACTGTCTGTTCAACTCAATCTGACTACTTTGACCTATTTATTGCATTAAAGTTACATAAATTGAGCTATATGTGATATTAAAGTCAATTGTACTACAATAGTTATGAAGCTGATTCCACTTATATTAACCTATCTGTTATTTTGATGTGACTTAAACTAAACTGTCTGTTCAACTGAATCTGACTACTTTGACCTATTTATTGCATTAAAGTTACATATATCGAACTATCTGTGATATTAAAGCCAATCGTACTATTATATGTGTGAAACTGATGTCACTTATATTAACCTATCTGTTATATTGATGTGACTTAAACTAAACTGTCTGTTCAACTCAATCTGATTACTTTGACCTATTTATTGCATTAAAGTTACATAAATTGAGCTATCTGTGATATTAAGGTTAATTGTACTCCAATATTTGTGAAGCTGATTCCACTGATATTAACTTATCTTGTTTATTAATGTTACTTAATCTAAACGGTCTGTTCAACTCAATCTGACTACTTTGACCTATTAATTGCATTAAAGTTACATAAATTGAGCTATCTGTGATATTAAAGTCAATTGTACTCCAATATTTGTGAAGCTGATTCCACTTATATTAACTGATCTGTTATATTGATGTGACTTAAACTAAACTGTCTGTTCAACTCAATCTGACTACTTTTACCTATTTATTGCATTAAAGTTACATAAATTGAGCTATATGTGATATTAAAGTCAGTTGTACTACAATAGTTGTGAAGCTGATTCCACTTATATTAACCTATCTGTTATATTGATGTGACTTAAACTAAACTGTCTGTTCAAGTCAATCTGACTACTTTGATCTATTTATTGCAATAAAGTTACATAAATCGAACTATCTGTGATATTAAAACCAATCGTTCTCTTATATGTGTGAAACTGATGTCACTTAGGGTTAGGGTTAGGGCTAAGGTTAGGGTTAGCGTATCTGGTTTATTAATGTGACTTAAACTAAACTGTCTGTTCAACTCAATCTGACTACTTTGACCTATTTATTGCAATAAAGTTACATAAATCGAACTATCTGTGCTATTAAAACCAATCGTTCTCTTATATGTGTGAAACTGATGTCACTTATATTAACCTATCTGTTATATTGATGTGACTTAAACTAGACTGTCTGTTCAACTCAATCTGACTACTTTGACCTATTTATTGCATTAAAGTTACATAAATTGAGCTATCTGTGATATTAAAGTCAATTGTACTCCAATAGTTGTGAAGCTGATTCCTGTTATATTAACTTATCTGTTATATTGATGTGACTTAAACTAAACTGTCTGTTCAATTCAATATGACCACATTGACCTATTTATTGCATTAAAGTTACATAAATTGAGCTATCTGTAATATTAAAGTCAATTGTACTCCAATATTTGTGAAGCTGATTCCACTTATATTAACTTATCTGTTATGCTGATGTGACTTAAACTAAACTGTCTGTTCAACTCAATCTGACTACTTTGACCTATTTATTGCATTAAAGTTACATAAATTGAGCTATCTGTGATATTAAAGTCAATTGTACTCCAATAGTTGTGAAGCTGATTCCTGTTATATTAACTTATCTGTTATATTGATGTGACTTAAACTAAACTGTCTGTTCAATTCAATATGACCACATTGACCTATTTATTGCATTAAAGTTACATAAATTGAGCTATCTGTAATATTAAAGTCAATTGTACTCCAATATTTGTGAAGCTGATTCCACTTATATTAACTTATCTGTTATGCTGATGTGACTTAAACTAAACTGTCTGTTCAACTCAATCTGACTACTTTTACCTATTTATTGCATTAAAGTTACATAAATTGAGCTATATGTGATATTAAAGTCAGTTGTACTACAATAGTTGTGAAGCTGATTCCACTTATATTAACCTATCTGTTATATTGATGTGACTTAAACTAAACTGTCTGTTCAAGTCAATCTGACTACTTTGATCTATTTATTGCAATAAAGTTACATAAATCGAACTATCTGTGATATTAAAACCAATCGTTCTCTTATATGTGTGAAACTGATGTCACTTAGGGTTAGGGTTAGGGCTAAGGTTAGGGTTAGCGTATCTGGTTTATTAATGTGACTTAAACTAAACTGTCTGTTCAACTCAATCTGACTACTTTGACCTATTTATTGCAATAAAGTTACATAAATCGAACTATCTGTGCTATTAAAACCAATCGTTCTCTTATATGTGTGAAACTGATGTCACTTATATTAACCTATCTGTTATATTGATGTGACTTAAACTAGACTGTCTGTTCAACTCAATCTGACTACTTTGACCTATTTATTGCATTAAAGTTACATAAATTGAGCTATCTGTGATATTAAAGTCAATTGTACTCCAATAGTTGTGAAGCTGATTCCTGTTATATTAACTTATCTGTTATATTGATGTGACTTAAACTAAACTGTCTGTTCAATTCAATATGACCACATTGACCTATTTATTGCATTAAAGTTACATAAATTGAGCTATCTGTAATATTAAAGTCAATTGTACTCCAATATTTGTGAAGCTGATTCCACTTATATTAACTTATCTGTTATGCTGATGTGACTTAAACTAAACTGTCTGTTCAACTCAATCTGACTACTTTGACCTATTTATTGCATTAAAGTTACATAAATTGAGCTATCTGTGATATTAAAGTCAATTGTACTCTTATATGTGTGAAACTGATGTCACTTATATTGACCTATCTGTTATATTGATGTGACTTAAACTAAACTGTCTGTTCAATTCAATATGACCACATTGACCTATTTATTGCATTAAAGTTACATAAATCGAACTATCTGTAATATTAAAGTCAATTGTACTCCAATATTTGTGAAGCTGATTCCACTTATATTAACTTATCTGTTATGCTGATGTGACTTGAACTAGACTGTCTGTTCAACTCAATCTGACTACTTTGACCAATTTATTGCATTAAAGTTATATAAATTGAGCTATCTGTCATATCAAAGTCAATTGTACTCCAATAGTTGTGAAGCTGATTCCACTTATATTAACTGATCTGTTATGTTGATGCGACTTAAACTAAACTGTCTGTTCAAGTCAATCTGACTACTTTGACCTATTTATTGCAATAAAGTTACATAAATCGAACTATCTGTGATATTAAAACCAATCGTTCTCTTATATGTGTGAAACTGATGTCACTTAGGGTTAGGGTTAGGGTTAGGGCTAAGGTTAGGGTTAGCGTATCTGGTTTATTAATGTGACTTAAACTAAACTGTCTGTTCAACTCAATCTGACTACTTTGACCTATTTATTGCAATAAAGTTACATAAATCGAACTATCTGTGATATTAAAACCAATCGTTCTCTTATATGTGTGAAATTGATGTTCCTGATATTAACCTATCTGTTATGTTGATGTGACTTAAACTAAACTGTCTGTTCAACTCAATCTGACTACTTTGACCTATTTATTGCATTAAAGTTACATAAATTGAGCTATCTGTGATATTATAGCCAATTGTACTCTTATATGTGTGAAACTGATGTCACTTATATTGACCTATCTGTTATATTGATGTGACTTAAACTAAACTGTCTGTTCAATTCAATCTGACCACTTTGGCCTATTTATTGCATTAAAGTTACATAAATCGAACTATCTGTAATATTAAAGTCAATTGTACTCCAATATTTGTGAAGCTGATTCCACTTATATTAACTTATCTGTTATGCTGATGTGACTTAAACTAGACTGTCTGTTCAACTCAATCTGACTACTTTGACCTATTTATTGCAATAAAGTTACATAAATCGAACTATCTGTGATATTAAAACCAATCGTTCTCTTATATGTGTGAAACTGATGTCACTGATATTAACCTATCTGTTATATTGATGTGACTTAAACTAGACTGTCTGTTCAACTCAATCTGACTACTTTGACCTATTTATTGCATTAAAGGTACATAAATTGAGCTATCTGTGATATTAAAGTCAATTGTACTCCAATAGTTGTGAAGCTGATTCCTGTTATATTAACCTATCTGTTATATTGATGTGACTTAAACTAAACTGTCTGTTCAACTCAATCTGATTACTTTGACCTATTTATTGCATTAAAGTTATATAAATTGAGCTATCTGTGATATTAAGGTTAATTGTACTCCAATATTTGTGAATCTGATTCCACTGATATTAACTTATCTTGTTTATTAATGTTACTTAATCTAAACGGTCTGTTCAACTCAATCTGACTACTTTGACCTATTAATTGCATTAAAGTTACATAAATTGAGCTATCTTTGATATTAAAGTCAATTGTACTCCAATATTTGTAAAGCTGATTCCACTTATATTAACTGATCTGTTATATTGATGTGACTTAAACTAAACTGTCTGTTCAACTCAATCTGACTACTTTTACCTATTTATTGCATTAAAGTTACATAAATTGAGCTATATGTGATATTAAAGTCAATTGTACTCCAATAGTTGTGAAGCTGATTCCACTTATATTAACCTATCTGTTATATTGATGTGACTTAAACTAAACTGTGTGTTCAACTCAATCTGACTACTTTGACCTATTTATTGCATTAAAGTTACATAAATTGAGCTATCTGTGATATTAAAGTCAATTGTACTCCAATATTTGTGAAGCTGATACCACTTATATCAACTTATCTATTATATTGATGTGACTTAAACTAAACTGTCTCTTCAACTCAATCTGACTACTTTGACCTATTAATTGCATTAAAGTTACATAAATTGATCTATCTGTGATATTAAAGTCAATTGTACTCCAATATTTGTGAAGCTGATTCCATTTATATTAACTGATCTGTTATATTGATGTGACTTAAACTAAACTGTCTGTTCAACTCAATCTGACTACTTTGACCTATTTATTGCATTAAAGTTACATAAATTGAGCTATATGTGATATTAAAGTCAATTGTACTACAATAGTTATGAAGCTGATTCCACTTATATTAACCTATCTGTTATATTGATGTGACTTAAACTAGACTGTCTGTTCAACTCAATCTGACTACTTTGACCTATTTATTGCAATAAAGTTACATAAATCGAACTATCTGTGATATTAAAACCAATCGTTCTCTTATATGTGTGAAACTGATGTCACTTAGGGTTAGGGTTAGGGTTAGGGCTAAGGTTAGGGTTAGCGTATCTGGTTTATTAATGTGACTTAAACTAAACTGTCTGTTCAACTCAATCTGACTACTTTGACCTATTTATTGCAATAAAGTTACATAAATCGAACTATCTGTGATATTAAAACCAATCGTTCTCTTATATGTGTGAAATTGATGTTCCTGATATTAACCTATCTGTTATGTTGATGTGACTTAAACTAAACTGTCTGTTCAACTCAATCTGACTACTTTGACCTATTTATTGCATTAAAGTTACATAAATTGAGCTATCTGTGATATTATAGCCAATTGTACTCTTATATGTGTGAAACTGATGTCACTTATATTGACCTATCTGTTATATTGATGTGACTTAAACTAAACTGTCTGTTCAATTCAATCTGACCACTTTGGCCTATTTATTGCATTAAAGTTACATAAATCGAACTATCTGTAATATTAAAGTCAATTGTACTCCAATATTTGTGAAGCTGATTCCACTTATATTAACTTATCTGTTATGCTGATGTGACTTAAACTAGACTGTCTGTTCAACTCAATCTGACTACTTTGACCTATTTATTGCAATAAAGTTACATAAATCGAACTATCTGTGATATTAAAACCAATCGTTCTCTTATATGTGTGAAACTGATGTCACTGATATTAACCTATCTGTTATATTGATGTGACTTAAACTAGACTGTCTGTTCAACTCAATCTGACTACTTTGACCTATTTATTGCATTAAAGGTACATAAATTGAGCTATCTGTGATATTAAAGTCAATTGTACTCCAATAGTTGTGAAGCTGATTCCTGTTATATTAACCTATCTGTTATATTGATGTGACTTAAACTAAACTGTCTGTTCAACTCAATCTGATTACTTTGACCTATTTATTGCATTAAAGTTATATAAATTGAGCTATCTGTGATATTAAGGTTAATTGTACTCCAATATTTGTGAATCTGATTCCACTGATATTAACTTATCTTGTTTATTAATGTTACTTAATCTAAACGGTCTGTTCAACTCAATCTGACTACTTTGACCTATTAATTGCATTAAAGTTACATAAATTGAGCTATCTTTGATATTAAAGTCAATTGTACTCCAATATTTGTAAAGCTGATTCCACTTATATTAACTGATCTGTTATATTGATGTGACTTAAACTAAACTGTCTGTTCAACTCAATCTGACTACTTTTACCTATTTATTGCATTAAAGTTACATAAATTGAGCTATATGTGATATTAAAGTCAATTGTACTCCAATAGTTGTGAAGCTGATTCCACTTATATTAACCTATCTGTTATATTGATGTGACTTAAACTAAACTGTGTGTTCAACTCAATCTGACTACTTTGACCTATTTATTGCATTAAAGTTACATAAATTGAGCTATCTGTGATATTAAAGTCAATTGTACTCCAATATTTGTGAAGCTGATACCACTTATATCAACTTATCTATTATATTGATGTGACTTAAACTAAACTGTCTCTTCAACTCAATCTGACTACTTTGACCTATTAATTGCATTAAAGTTACATAAATTGATCTATCTGTGATATTAAAGTCAATTGTACTCCAATATTTGTGAAGCTGATTCCATTTATATTAACTGATCTGTTATATTGATGTGACTTAAACTAAACTGTCTGTTCAACTCAATCTGACTACTTTGACCTATTTATTGCATTAAAGTTACATAAATTGAGCTATATGTGATATTAAAGTCAATTGTACTACAATAGTTATGAAGCTGATTCCACTTATATTAACCTATCTGTTATATTGATGTGACTTAAACTAGACTGTCTGTTCAACTCAATCTGACTACTTTGACCTATTTATTGCATTAAAGGTACATAAATTGAGCTATCTGTGATATTAAAGCCAATTGTAATTTTATATGTGTGAAACTGATGTCACATATATTAACTTATCTGTTATATTGATGTAACGTAAACTAAACTGTCTGTTCAACTCAATCTGACTACTTTGACCTATTTATTGCATTAAAGTTACATAAATGGAGCTATCTGTGATATTAAAGTCAATTGTACTCCAATAGTTGTGAAGCTGATTCCTGTTATATTAACTTATCTGTTATATTGATGTGACTTAAACTAAACTGTCTGTTCAATTCAATCTGACCACTTTGACCTATTTATTGCATTAAAGTTACATAAATCGAACTAACTGTAATATTAAAGTCAATTGTACTCCAATATTTGTGAAGCTGATTCCACTTATATTAACTTATCTGTTATGTTCATGTGACTTAAACTAAACTGTCTGTTCAACTCAATCTGACTACTTTGACCTATTTATTGCAATAAAGTTACATAAATCGAACTATCTGTGCTATTAAAACCAATCGTTCTCTTATGTGTGTGAAACTGATGTCACTGATATTAACCTATCTGTTATATTGATGTGGCTTAAACTAAACTGCCTGTTCAACTCAATCTGACTACTTTGACCTATTTATTGCATTAAAGGTACATAAATTGAACTATCTGTGATATTAAAGTCAATTGTACTCCAATAGTTGTGAAGCTGATTCCTGTTATATTAACCTATCTGTTATATTGATGTGACTTAAACTAAACTGTCTGTTCAACTCAATCTGATTACTTTGACCTATTTATTGCATTAAAGTTATATAAATTGAGCTATCTGTGATATTAAGGTTAATTGTACTCCAATATTTGTGAATCTGATTCCACTGATATTAACTTATCTTGTTTATTAATGTTACTTAATCTAAACGGTCTGTTCAACTCAATCTGACTACTTTGACCTATTAATTGCATTAAAGTTACATAAATTGAGCTATCTTTGATATTAAAGTCAATTGTACTCCAATATTTGTAAAGCTGATTCCACTTATATTAACTGATCTGTTATATTGATGTGACTTAAACTAAACTGTCTGTTCAACTCAATCTGACTACTTTGACCTATTTATTGCATTAAAGTTACATAAATTGAGCTATATGTGATATTAAAGTCAATTGTACTACAATAGTTGTGAAGCTGATTCCACTTATATTAACCTATCTGTTATATTGATGTGACTTAAACTAAACGGTGTGTTCAACTCAATCTGACTACTTTGACCTATTTATTGCATTAAAGTTACATAAATTGAGGTATCTGTGATATTAAAGTCAATTGTACTCCAATATTTGTGAAGCTGATACCACTTATATCAACTTATCTATTATATTGATGTGACTTAAACTAAACTGTCTCTTCAACTCAATCTGACTACTTTGACCTATTAATTGCATTAAAGTTACATAAATTGAGCTATATGTGATATTAAAGTCAATTGTACTCCAATATTTGTGAAGCTGATTCCATTTATATTAACTGATCTGTTATATTGATGTGACTTAAACTAAACTGTCTGTTCAACTCAATCTGACTACTTTGACCTATTTATTGCATTAAAGTTACATAAATTGAGCTATATGTGATATTAAAGTCAATTGTACTACAATAGTTATGAAGCTGATTCCACTTATATTAACCTATCTGTTATTTTGATGTGACTTAAACTAAACTGTCTGTTCAACTCAATCTGACTACTTTGACCTATTTATTGCATTAAAGTTACATATATCGAACTATCTGTGATATTAAAGCCAATCGTACTATTATATGTGTGAAACTGATGTCACTTATATTAACCTATCTGTTATATTGATGTGACTTAAACCAAACTGTCTGTTCAACTCAATCTGATTACTTTGACCTATTTATTGCATTAAAGTTACATAAATTGAGCTATCTGTGATATTAAGGTTAATTGTACTCCAATATTTGTGAAGCTGATTCCACTGATATTAACTTATCTTGTTTATTAATGTTACTTAATCTAAACGGTCTGTTCAACTCAATCTGACTACTTTGACCTATTAATTGCATTAAAGTTACATAAATTGAGCTATCTGTGATATTAAAGTCAATTGTACTCCAATATTTGTGAAGCTGATTCCACTTATATTAACTGATCTGTTATATTGATGTGACTTAAACTAAACTGTCTGTTCAACTCAATCTGACTACTTTTACCTATTTATTGCATTAAAGTTACATAAATTGAGCTATATGTGATATTAAAGTCAGTTGTACTACAATAGTTGTGAAGCTGATTCCACTTATATTAACCTATCTGTTATATTGATGTGACTTAAACTAAACTGTGTGTTCAACTCAATCTGACTACTTTGACCTATTTATTGCATTAAAGTTACATAAATTGAGCTATCTGTGATATTAAAGTCAATTGTACTCCAATATTTGTGAAGCTGATACCACTTATATCAACTTATCTATTATATTGATGTGACTTAAACTAAACTGTCTCTTCAACTCAATCTGACTACTTTGACCTATTAATTGCATTAAAGTTACATAAATTGAGCTATCTGTGATATTAAAGTCAATTGTACTCCAATATTTGTGAAGCTGATTCCACTAATATTAACTGATCTGTTATATTGATGTGACTTAAACTAAACTGTCTGTTCAACTCAATCTGACTACTTTGACCTATTTATTGCATTAAAGTTACATAAATTGAGCTATATGTGATATTAAAGTCAATTGTACTACAATAGTTATGAAGCTGATTCCACTTATATTAACCTATCTGTTATTTTGATGTGACTTAAACTAAACTGTCTGTTCAACTGAATCTGACTACTTTGACATATTTATTGCATTAAAGTTACATATATCGAACTATCTGTGATATTAAAGCCAATCGTACTATTATATGTGTGAAACTGATGTCACTTATATTAACCTATCTGTTATATTGATGTGACTTAAACTAAACTGTCTGTTCAACTCAATCTGATTACTTTGACCTATTTATTGCATTAAAGTTACATAAATTGAGCTATCTGTGATATTAAAGTCAATTGTACTCCAATATTTGTGAAGCTGATTCCACTTATATTAACTGATCTGTTATATTGATGTGACTTAAACTAAACTGTCTGTTCAACTCAATCTGACTTCTTTGACCTATTTATTGCATTAAAGTTACATAAATTGAGCTATATGTGATATTAAAGTCAATTGTACTACAATAGTTGTGAAGCTGATTCCACTTATGTTAACCTATCTGTTATATTGATGTGACTTAAACTAGACTGTCTGTTCAACTCAATCTGACTACATTGACCTATTTATTGCATTAAAGGTACATAAATTGAGCTATCTGTGATATTAAAGTCAATTGTACTCCAATAGTTGTGAAGCTGATTCCTGTTATATTAACTTATCTGTTATATTGATGTGACTTAAACTAAACTGTCTGTTCAATTCAATCTGACCACTTTGACCTATTTATTGCATTAAAGTTACATAAATCGAACTAACTGTAATATTAAAGTCAATTGTACTCCAATATTTGTGAAGCTGATTCCACTTATATTAACTTATCTGTTATGTTCATGTGACTTAAACTAAACTGTCTGTTCAACTCAATCTGACTACTTTGACCTATTTATTGCAATAAAGTTACATAAATCGAACTATCTATGCTATTAAAACCAATCGTTCTCTTATGTGTGTGAAACTGATGTCACTGATATTAACCTATCTGTTATATTGATGTGGCTTAAACTAAACTGTCTGTTCAACTCAATCTGACTACTTTGACCTATTTATTGCAATAAACTTACATAAATCGAACTATCTGTGCTATTAAAACCAATCGTTCTCTTATATGTGTGAAACTGATGTCACTGATATTAACCTATCTGTTATATTGATGTGGCTTAAACTAAACTGCATGTTCAACTCAATCTGACTACTTTGACCTATTTATTGCATTAAAGTTACATAAATTGAGCTATATGTGATATTAAAGTCAATTGTACTCCAATATTTGTGAAGCTGATTCCACTTATATTAACTGATCTGTTATATTGATGTGACTTAAACTAAACTGTCTGTTCAACTCAATCTGACTACTTTGACCTATTTATTGCATTAAAGTTACATAAATTGAGCTATATGTGATATTAAAGTCAATTGTACTACAATAGTTATGAAGCTGATTCCACTTATATTAACCTATCTGTTATTTTGATGTGACTTAAACTAAACTGTCTGTTCAACTCAATCTGACTACTTTGACCTATTTATTGCATTAAAGTTACATATATCGAACTATCTGTGATATTAAAGCCAATCGTACTATTATATGTGTGAAACTGATGTCACTTATATTAACCTATCTGTTATATTGATGTGACTTAAACCAAACTGTCTGTTCAACTCAATCTGATTACTTTGACCTATTTATTGCATTAAAGTTACATAAATTGAGCTATCTGTGATATTAAGGTTAATTGTACTCCAATATTTGTGAAGCTGATTCCACTGATATTAACTTATCTTGTTTATTAATGTTACTTAATCTAAACGGTCTGTTCAACTCAATCTGACTACTTTGACCTATTAATTGCATTAAAGTTACATAAATTGAGCTATCTGTGATATTGAAGTCAATTGTACTCCAATATTTGTGAAGCTGATTCCACTTATATTAACTGATCTGTTATATTGATGTGACTTAAACTAAACTGTCTGTTCAACTCAATCTGACTACTTTTACCTATTTATTGCATTAAAGTTACATAAATTGAGCTATATGTGATATTAAAGTCAGTTGTACTACAATAGTTGTGAAGCTGATTCCACTTATATTAACCTATCTGTTATATTGATGTGACTTAAACTAAACTGTGTGTTCAACTCAATCTGACTACTTTGACCTATTTATTGCATTAAAGTTACATAAAGTGAGCTATCTGTGATATTAAAGTCAATTGTACTCCAATATTTGTGAAGCTGATACCACTTATATCAACTTATCTATTATATTGATGTGACTTAAACTAAACTGTCTCTTCAACTCAATCTGACTACTTTGACCTATTAATTGCATTAAAGTTACATAAATTGAGCTATCTGTGATATTAAAGTCAATTGTACTCCAATATTTGTGAAGCTGATTCCACTAATATTAACTGATCTGTTATATTGATGTGACTTAAACTAAACTGTCTGTTCAACTCAATCTGACTACTTTGACCTATTTATTGCATTAAAGTTACATAAATTGAGCTATATGTGATATTAAAGTCAATTGTACTACAATAGTTATGAAGCTGATTCCACTTATATTAACCTATCTGTTATTTTGATGTGACTTAAACTAAACTGTCTGTTCAACTGAATCTGACTACTTTGACATATTTATTGCATTAAAGTTACATATATCGAACTATCTGTGATATTAAAGCCAATCGTACTATTATATGTGTGAAACTGATGTCACTTATATTAACCTATCTGTTATATTGATGTGACTTAAACTAAACTGTCTGTTCAACTCAATCTGATTACTTTGACCTATTTATTGCATTAAAGTTACATAAATTGAGCTATCTGTGATATTAAAGTCAATTGTACTCCAATATTTGTGAAGCTGATTCCACTTATATTAACTGATCTGTTATATTGATGTGACTTAAACTAAACTGTCTGTTCAACTCAATCTGACTTCTTTGACCTATTTATTGCATTAAAGTTACATAAATTGAGCTATATGTGATATTAAAGTCAATTGTACTACAATAGTTGTGAAGCTGATTCCACTTATGTTAACCTATCTGTTATATTGATGTGACTTAAACTAGACTATCTGTTCAACTCAATCTGACTACTTTGACCTATTTATTGCATTAAAGGTACATAAATTGAGCTATCTGTGATATTAAAGTCAATTGTACTCCAATAGTTGTGAAGCTGATTCCTGTTATATTAACTTATCTGTTATATTGATGTGACTTAAACTAAACTGTCTGTTCAATTCAATCTGACCACTTTGACCTATTTATTGCATTAAAGTTACATAAATCGAACTAACTGTAATATTAAAGTCAATTGTACTCCAATATTTGTGAAGCTGATTCCACTTATATTAACTTATCTGTTATGTTCATGTGACTTAAACTAAACTGTCTGTTCAACTCAATCTGACTACTTTGACCTATTTATTGCAATAAAGTTACATAAATCGAACTATCTATGCTATTAAAACCAATCGTTCTCTTATGTGTGTGAAACTGATGTCACTGATATTAACCTATCTGTTATATTGATGTGGCTTAAACTAAACTGTCTGTTCAACTCAATCTGACTACTTTGACCTATTTATTGCTATAAAGTTACATAAATCGAACTATCTGTGCTATTAAAACCAATCGTTCTCTTATATGTGTGAAACTGATGTCACTGATATTAACCTATCTGTTATATTGATGTGGCTTAAACTAAACTGCATGTTCAACTCAATCTGACTACTTTGACCTATTTATTGCATTAAAGGTACATAAATTGAGCTATCTGTGATATTAAAGTCAATTGTACTCCAATAGTTGTGAAGCTGATTCCTGTTATATTAACCTATCTGTTATATTGATGTGACTTAAACTAAACTGTCTGTTCAACTCAATCTGATTACTTTGACCTATTTATTGCATTAAAGTTATATAAATTGAGCTATCTGTGATATTAAGGTTAATTGTACTCCAATATTTGTGAATCTGATTCCACTGATATTAACTTATCTTGTTTATTAATGTTACTTAATCTAAACGGTCTGTTCAACTCAATCTGACTACTTTGACCTATTAATTGCATTAAAGTTACATAAATTGAGCTATCTTTGATATTAAAGTCAATTGTACTCCAATATTTGTAAAGCTGATTCCACTTATATTAACTGATCTGTTATATTGATGTGATTTAAACTAAACTGTCTGTTCAACTCAATCTGACTACTTTTACCTATTTATTGCATTAAAGTTACATAAATTGAGCTATATGTGATATTAAAGTCAATTGTACTACAATAGTTGTGAAGCTGATTCCACTTATATTAACCTATCTGTTATATTGATGTGACTTAAAGTAGACTGTCTGTTCAACTCAATCTGACTACTTTGACCTATTTATTGCATTAAAGGTACATAAATTGAGCTATCTGTGATATTAAAGCCAATTGTAATTTTATATGTGTGAAACTGATGTCACTTATATTAACTTATCTGTTAAATTGATGTAACGTAAACTAAACTGTCTGTTCAACTCAATCTGACTACTTTGACCTATTTATTGCATTAAAGTTACATAAATGGAGCTATCTGTGATATTAAAGTCAATTGTACTCCATTAGTTGTGAAGCTGATTCCTGTTATATTAACTTATCTGTTATATTGATGTGACTTAAACTAAACTGTCTGTTCAATTCAATCTGACCACTTTGACCTATTTATTGCATTAAAGTTACATAAATCGAACTAACTGTAATATTAAAGTCAATTGTACTCCAATATTTGTGAAGCTGATTCCACTTATATTAACTTATCTGTTATGTTCATGTGACTTAAACTAAACTGTCTGTTCAACTCAATCTGACTACTTTGACCTATTTATTGCAATAAAGTTACATAAATCGAACTATCTGTGCTATTAAAACCAATCGTTCTCTTATATGTGTGAAACTGATGTCACTGATATTAACCTATCTGTTATATTGATGTGACTTAAACTAAACTGTCTGTTCAACTCAATCTGATTACTTTGACCTATTTATTGCATTAAAGTTATATAAATTGAGCTATCTGTGATATTAAGGTTAATTGTACTCCAATATTTGTGAATCTGATTCCACTGATATTAACTTATCTTGTTTATTAATGTTACTTAATCTAAACGGTCTGTTCAACTCAATCTGACTACTTTGACCTATTAATTGCATTAAAGTTACATAAATTGAGCTATCTTTGATATTAAAGTCAATTGTACTCCAATATTTGTAAAGCTGATTCCACTTATATTAACTGATCTGTTATATTGATGTGATTTAAACTAAACTGTCTGTTCAACTCAATCTGACTACTTTTACCTATTTATTGCATTAAAGTTACATAAATTGAGCTATATGTGATATTAAAGTCAATTGTACTACAATAGTTGTGAAGCTGATTCCACTTATATTAACCTATCTGTTATATTGATGTGACTTAAAGTAGACTGTCTGTTCAACTCAATCTGACTACTTTGACCTATTTATTGCATTAAAGGTACATAAATTGAGCTATCTGTGATATTAAAGCCAATTGTAATTTTATATGTGTGAAACTGATGTCACTTATATTAACTTATCTGTTAAATTGATGTAACGTAAACTAAACTGTCTGTTCAACTCAATCTGACTACTTTGACCTATTTATTGCATTAAAGTTACATAAATGGAGCTATCTGTGATATTAAAGTCAATTGTACTCCATTAGTTGTGAAGCTGATTCCTGTTATATTAACTTATCTGTTATATTGATGTGACTTAAACTAAACTGTCTGTTCAATTCAATCTGACCACTTTGACCTATTTATTGCATTAAAGTTACATAAATCGAACTAACTGTAATATTAAAGTCAATTGTACTCCAATATTTGTGAAGCTGATTCCACTTATATTAACTTATCTGTTATGTTCATGTGACTTAAACTAAACTGTCTGTTCAACTCAATCTGACTACTTTGACCTATTTATTGCAATAAAGTTACATAAATCGAACTATCTGTGCTATTAAAACCAATCGTTCTCTTATATGTGTGAAACTGATGTCACTGATATTAACCTATCTGTTATATTGATGTGGCTTAAACTAAACTGCATGTTCAACTCAATCTGACTACTTTGACCTATTTATTGCATTAAAGTTACATAAATTGAGCTATCTTTGATATTAAAGTCAATTGTACTCCAATATTTGTAAAGCTGATTCCACTTATATTAACTGATCTGTTATATTGATGTGACTTAAACTAAACTGTCTGTTCAACTCAATCTGACTACTTTTACCTATTTATTGCATTAAAGTTACATAAATTGAGCTATATGTGATATTAAAGTCAATTGTACTCCAATAGTTGTGAAGCTGATTCCACTTATATTAACCTATCTGTTATATTGATGTGACTTAAACTAAACTGTGTGTTCAACTCAATCTGACTACTTTGACCTATTTATTGCATTAAAGTTACATAAATTGAGCTATCTGTGATATTAAAGTCAATTGTACTCCAATATTTGTGAAGCTGATACCACTTATATCAACTTATCTATTATATTGATGTGACTTAAACTAAACTGTCTCTTCAACTCAATCTGACTACTTTGACCTATTAATTGCATTAAAGTTACATAAATTGAGCTATCTGTGATATTAAAGTCAATTGTACTCCAATATTTGTGAAGCTGATTCCATTTATATTAACTGATCTGTTATATTGATGTGACTTAAACTAAACTGTCTGTTCAACTCAATCTGACTACTTTGACCTATTTATTGCATTAAAGTTACATAAATTGAGCTATATGTGATATTAAAGTCAATTGTACTACAATAGTTATGAAGCTGATTCCACTTATATTAACCTATCTGTTATTTTGATGTGACTTAAACTAAACTGTCTGTTCAACTGAATCTGACTACTTTGACCTATTTATTGCATTAAAGTTACATATATCGAACTATCTGTGATATTAAAGCCAATCGTACTATTATATGTGTGAAACTGATGTCACTTATATTAACCTATCTGTTATATTGATGTGACTTAAACTAAACTGTCTGTTCAACTCAATCTGATTACTTTGACCTATTTATTGCATTAAAGTTACATAAATTGAGCTATCTGTGATATTAAGGTTAATTGTACTCCAATATTTGTGAAGCTGATTCCACTGATATTAACTTATCTTGTTTATTAATGTTACTTAATCTAAACGGTCTGTTCAACTCAATCTGACTACTTTGACCTATTAATTGCATTAAAGTTACATAAATTGAGCTATCTGTGATATTAAAGTCAATTGTACTCCAATATTTGTGAAGCTGATTCCACTTATATTAACTGATCTGTTATATTGATGTGACTTAAACTAAACTGTCTGTTCAACTCAATCTGACTACTTTGACCTATTTATTGCATTAAAGTTACATAAATTGAGCTATATGTGATATTAAAGTCAGTTGTACTACAATAGTTGTGAAGCTGATTCCACTTATATTAACCTATCTGTTATATTGATGTGACTTAAACTAAACTGTCTGTTCAAGTCAATCTGACTACTTTGATCTATTTATTGCAATAAAGTTACATAAATCGAACTATCTGTGATATTAAAACCAATCGTTCTCTTATATGTGTGAAACTGATGTCACTTAGGGTTAGGGTTAGGGTTAGGGCTAAGGTTAGGGTTAGCGTATCTGGTTTATTAATGTGACTTAAACTAAACTGTCTGTTCAACTCAATCTGACTACTTTGACCTATTTATTGCAATAAAGTTACATAAATCGAACTATCTGTGATATTAAAACCAATCGTTCTCTTATATGTGTGAAATTGATGTTCCTGATATTAACCTATCTGTTATGTTGATGTGACTTAAACTAAACTGTCTGTTCAACTCAATCTGACTACTTTGACCTATTTATTGCATTAAAGTTACATAAATTGAGCTATCTGTGATATTATAGCCAATTGTACTCTTATATGTGTGAAACTGATGTCACTTATATTGACCTATCTGTTATATTGATGTGACTTAAACTAAACTGTCTGTTCAACTCAATCTGACCACTTTGGCCTATTTATTGCATTAAATTTACATAAATCGAACTATCTGTAATATTAAAGTCAATTGTACTCCAATATTTGTGAAGCTGATTCCACTTATATTAACTTATCTGTTATGCTGATGTAACTTAAACTAAACTGTCTGTTCAACTCAATCTGACTACTTTGACCTATTTATTGCAATAAAGTTACATAAATCGAACTATCTGTGATATTAAAACCAATCGTTCTCTTATATGTGTGAAACTGATGTCACTTATATTAACCTATCTGTTATATTGATGTGACTTAAACTAGACTGTCTGTTCAACTCAATCTGACTACTTTGACCTATTTATTGCATTAAAGGTACATAAATTGAGCTATCTGTGATATTAAAGCCAATTGTAATTTTATATGTGTGAAACTGATGTCACATATATTAACTTATCTGTTATATTGATGTAACGTAAACTAAACTGTCTGTTCAACTCAATCTGACTACTTTGACCTATTTATTGCATTAAAGTTACATAAATTGAGCTATATGTGATATTAAAGTCAATTGTACTCCAATAGTTGTGAAGCTGATTCCTGTTATATTAACTTATCTGTTATATTGATGTGACTTAAACTAAACTGTCTGTTCAATTCAATCTGACCACTTTGACCTATTTATTGCATTAAAGTTACATAAATCGAACTAACTGTAATATTAAAGTCAATTGTACTCCAATATTTGTGAAGCTGATTCCACTTATATTAACTTATCTGTTATGTTCATGTGACTTAAACTAAACTGTCTGTTCAACTCAATCTGACTACTTTGACCTATTTATTGCAATAAAGTTACATAAATCGAACTATCTGTGCTATTAAAACCAATCGTTCTCTTATGTGTGTGAAACTGATGTCACTGATATTAACCTATCTGTTATATTGATGTGGCTTAAACTAAACTGCCTGTTCAACTCAATCTGACTACTTTGACCTATTTATTGCATTAAAGGTACATAAATTGAGCTATCTGTGATATTAAAGTCAATTGTACTCCAATAGTTGTGAAGCTGATTCCTGTTATATTAACCTATCTGTTATATTGATGTGACTTAAACTAAACTGTCTGTTCAACTCAATCTGATTACTTTGACCTATTTATTGCATTAAAGTTATATAAATTGAGCTATCTGTGATATTAAGGTTAATTGTACTCCAATATTTGTGAAGCTGATTCCACTGATATTAACTTATCTTGTTTATTAATGTTACTTAATCTAAACGGTCTGTTCAACTCAATCTGACTACTTTGACCTATTAATTGCATTAAAGTTAAAATAAATTGAGCTATCTTTGATATTAAAGTCAATTGTACTCCAATATTTGTAAAGCTGATTCCACTTATATTAACTGATCTGTTATATTGATGTGACTTAAACTAAACTGTGTGTTCAACTCAATCTGACTACTTTGACCTATTTATTGCATTAAAGTTACATAAATTGAGCTATATGTGATATTAAAGTCAATTGTACTACAATAGTTGTGAAGCTGATTCCACTTATATTAACCTATCTGTTATATTGATGTGACTTAAACTAAACTGTGTGTTCAACTCAATCTGACTACTTTGACCTATTTATTGCATTAAAGTTACATAAATTGAGGTATCTGTGATATTAAAGTCAATTGTACTCCAATATTTGTGAAGCTGATACCACTTATATCAACTTATCTATTATATTGATGTGACTTAAACTAAACTGTCTCTTCAACTCAATCTGACTACTTTGACCTATTAATTGCATTAAAGTTACATAAATTGAGCTATATGTGATATTAAAGTCAATTGTACTCCAATATTTGTGAAGCTGATTCCACTTATATTAACTGATCTGTTATATTGATGTGACTTAAACTAAACTGTCTGTTCAACTCAATCTGACTACTTTGACCTATTTATTGCATTAAAGTTACATAAATTGAGCTATATGTGATATTAAAGTCAATTGTACTACAATAGTTATGAAGCTGATTCCACTTATATTAACCTATCTGTTATTTTGATGTGACTTAAACTAAACTGTCTGTTCAACTCAATCTGACTACTTTGACCTATTTATTGCATTAAAGTTACATATATCGAACTATCTGTGATATTAAAGCCAATCGTACTATTATATGTGTGAAACTGATGTCACTTATATTAACCTATCTGTTATATTGATGTGACTTAAACCAAACTGTCTGTTCAACTCAATCTGATTACTTTGACCTATTTATTGCATTAAAGTTACATAAATTGAGCTATCTGTGATATTAAGGTTAATTGTACTCCAATATTTGTGAAGCTGATTCCACTGATATTAACTTATCTTGTTTATTAATGTTACTTAATCTAAACGGTCTGTTCAACTCAATCTGACTACTTTGACCTATTAATTGCATTAAAGTTACATAAATTGAGCTATCTGTGATATTAAAGTCAATTGTACTCCAATATTTGTGAAGCTGATTCCACTTATATTAACTGATCTGTTATATTGATGTGACTTAAACTAAACTGTCTGTTCAACTCAATCTGACTACTTTTACCTATTTATTGCATTAAAGTTACATAAATTGAGCTATATGTGATATTAAAGTCAGTTGTACTACAATAGTTGTGAAGCTGATTCCACTTATATTAACCTATCTGTTATATTGATGTGACTTAAACTAAACTGTGTTTTCAACTCAATCTGACTACTTTGACCTATTTATTGCATTAAAGTTACATAAATTGAGCTATATGTGATATTAAAGTCAATTGTACTACAATAGTTGTGAAGCTGATTCCACTTATGTTAACCTATCTGTTATATTGATGTGACTTAAACTAGACTGTCTGTTCAACTCAATCTGACTACTTTGACCTATTTATTGCAATAAAGTTACATAAATCGAACTATCCATGCTATTAAAACCAATCGTTCTCTTATGTGTGTGAAACTGATGTCACTGATATTAACCTATCTGTTATATTGATGTGGCTTAAACTAAACTGTCTGTTCAACTCAATCTGACTACTTTGACCTATTTATTGCAATAAAGTTACATAAATCGAACTATCTGTGCTATTAAAACCAATCGTTCTCTTATATGTGTGAAACTGATGTCACTGATATTAACCTATCTGTTATATTGATGTGGCTTAAACTAAACTGCATGTTCAACTCAATCTGACTACTTTGACCTATTTATTGCATTAAAGGTACATAAATTGAGCTATCTGTGATATTAAAGTCAATTGTACTCCAATAGTTGTGAAGCTGATTCCTGTTATATTAACCTATCTGTTATATTGATGTGACTTAAACTAAACTGTCTGTTCAACTCAATCTGATTACTTTGACCTATTTATTGCATTAAAGTTATATAAATTGAGCTATCTGTGATATTAAGGTTAATTGTACTCCAATATTTGTGAATCTGATTCCACTGATATTAACTTATCTTGTTTATTAATGTTACTTAATCTAAACGGTCTGTTCAACTCAATCTGACTACTTTGACCTATTAATTGCATTAAAGTTACATAAATTGAGCTATCTTTGATATTAAAGTCAATTGTACTCCAATATTTGTAAAGCTGATTCCACTTATATTAACTGATCTGTTATATTGATGTGACTTAAACTAAACTGTCTGTTCAACTCAAT
This sequence comes from Ostrea denselamellosa, assembly GCA_024699665.1. Classification (NCBI taxonomy): domain Eukaryota; kingdom Metazoa; phylum Mollusca; class Bivalvia; order Ostreida; family Ostreidae; genus Ostrea; species Ostrea denselamellosa. The sequence goes on from JAMZEH010000011.1 coordinate 1,217,383, forward strand.
CTGACTACTTTTACCTATTTATTGCATTAAAGTTACATAAATTAAGCTATATGTGATATTAAAGTCAATTGTACTCCAATAGTTGTGAAGCTGATTCCACTTATATTAACCTATCTGTTATATTGATGTGACTTAAACTAAACTGTGTGTTCAACTCAATCTGACTACTTTGACCTATTTATTGCATTAAAGTTACATAAATTGAGCTATCTGTGATATTAAAGTCAATTGTACTCCAATATTTGTGAAGCTGATACCACTTATATCAACCTATCTATTATATTGATGTGACTTAAACTAAACTGTCTCTTCAACTCAATCTGACTACTTTGACCTATTAATTGCATTAAAGTTACATAAATTGAGCTATCTGTGATATCAAAGTCAATTGTACTCCAATATTTGTGAAGCTGATTCCATTTATATTAACTGATCTGTTATATTGATGTGACTTAAACTAAACTGTCTGTTCAACTCAATCTGACTACTTTGACCTATTTATTGCATTAAAGTTACATAAATTGAGCTATATGTGATATTAAAGTCAATTGTACTACAATAGTTATGAAGCTGATTCCACTTATATTAACCTATCTGTTATTTTGATGTGACTTAAACTAAACTGTCTGTTCAACTGAAGCTGACTACTTTGACCTATTTATTGCATTAAAGTTACATATATCGAACTATCTGTGATATTAAAGCCAATCGTACTATTATATGTGTGAAACTGATGTCACTTATATTAACCTATCTGTTATATTGATCTGACTTAAACTAAACTGTCTGTTCAACTCAATCTGATTACTTTGACCTATTTATTGCATTAAAGTTACATAAATTGAGCTATCTGTGATATTAAGGTTAATTGTACTCCAATATTTGTGAAGCTGATTCCACTGATATTAACTCATCTTGTTTATTAATGTTACTTAATCTAAACGGTCTGTTCAACTCAATCTGACTACTTTGACCTATTAATTGCATTAAAGTTACATAAATTGAGCTATCTGTGATATTAAAGTCAATTGTACTCCAATATTTGTGAAGCTGATTCCACTTATATTAACTGATCTGTTATATTGATGTGACTTAAACTAAACTGTCTGTTCAACTCAATCTGACTACTTTTACCTATTTATTGCATTAAAGTTACATAAATTGAGCTATATGTGATATTAAAGTCAGTTGTACTACAATAGTTGTGAAGCTGATTCCACTTATATTAACCTATCTGTTATATTGATGTGACTTAAACTAAACTGTCTGTTCAAGTCAATCTGACTACTTTGATCTATTTATTGCAATAAAGTTACATAAATCGAACTATCTGTGATATTAAAACCAATCGTTCTCTTATATGTGTGAAACTGATGTCACTTAGGGTTAGGGTTAGGGCTAAGGTTAGGGTTAGCGTATCTGGTTTATTAATGTGACTTAAACTAAACTGTCTGTTCAACTCAATCTGACTACTTTGACCTATTTATTGCAATAAAGTTACATAAATCGAACTATCTGTGCTATTAAAACCAATCGTTCTCTTATATGTGTGAAACTGATGTCACTTATATTAACCTATCTGTTATATTGATGTGGCTTAAACTAGACTGTCTGTTCAACTCAATCTGACTACTTTGACCTATTTATTGCATTAAAGGTACATAAATTGAGCTGTCTGTGATATTAAAGCCAATTGTAATTTTATATGTGTGAAACTGATGTCACTTATATTAACCTATCTGTTATATTGACGTAACGTAAACTAAACTGTCTGTTCAACTCAATCTGACTACTTTGACCTATTTATTGCATTAAAGTTACATAAATTGAGCTATCTGTGATATTAAAGTCAATTGTACTCCAATAGTTGTGAAGCTGATTCCTGTTATATACTCTGCAAAAAAAGAAACGCATGATGGATTTTTTAAGATTTTAGTACATGTATTTTGGATTATGATTTTACAATAAAAAATGTAGATATTCACTAGAATTGTTTCAATTGAAAAAAATTACAGTCCAAACCTTAGATATTGGTGAAAAAAAAGTCAGATCATCACAGTTAAGAACACTTCCTGTCACGTTTAAGTTAGTACCGTGTATGACCACCTCGAGCTGCCAACACAGTTCTGCATTTCCTTGGCATAGAGTCAATCAATGTTCTTACGTTATTGCGTGGAATTGTTCGCCATTCCTGTTGTAACATTTGACGGAGCTGATCGAGGGTCTGAGGCGGAGGTTGGCGCAGGCGCACACGTTTATCCAGTTGGTCCCATAAATGTTCAATCGGATTCAAATCCGGTGATTTGGAAGGCCATGGTAGCACATTAATGTTGTTCTGCTGAAGGTAGTCAATTGTTAAGCGGGCTGTGTGAGGCCTAGCATTGTCATGTTGGAATAACTCCCTCTGTCGGTCAATTACGCGCATAAGGTGAGGTTGGAGAATTTCGTCTCTGTACCTTTGAGCCGTTAAATTGCCCGGGACATGTACCAGTTCTGTTTTACGGTCATTAGAGATCGCCGCCCACATCATGACGCTACCTCCACCGAAGCTATCCACTTCTTGGACACACGAGGAAGAGAAACGTTCATTCCTGCGCCGGTATACACGGATTCTTCCATCACGTTTCTGTAGCAGAAAACGGGACTCATCGCTGAACCAGATTCTACGCCAGTTGCGGAATGTCCAGCCCCTCAATCTGTTGCACCATCGGACTCTTTCTCGTCTGTGTAACGGTGTCAAAACTGCTCCAAAATACGGTCTTCTGGGTCTAATGCCATATTGTCGAAGTCGGTTGCGGACTGTCTGCGAGCTGATTCTTCTCAATCCAGGTATTCCGACTGCAGTAGCTGTTGCAGCAACGGTTCGATTCCGTAGATGAAAGACCCGGATGTAGCGATCTTGTCCAGGAGTCGTAATGCGAGGTCGCCCACTCCTCGGTCGGTCATTAGTAGAGCCAGTCTGCTGGAATCTGTTCCACAGCCGAGAAATTGTGCTCTGATTTACGTTTTCAGTTCGTGCAATCTCACTTTGGGATACTCCGGCCTGGAGACGGCCAATGACGATATTTCGAGTAGCAGGGTCCAACCTTGGCATGGCAGCATTTTAACGTTATGATGAATTCAAGCTTCAAACTTCGTCCTTTTATAAGCTTTAATGTAGTGGTTGAATTAAGCACAAAGTTCTCGTGAAAAACGTAAGCCAAATTTCATGGCGATAGAGGTGATGTGCAATTTTAGAGAGTCGCCGAGCTAATTTGGCAGAGAGCCAAATCAAATGAACAGACCTTTAAAGTTTCATACTTACCTGTAAAAAATCAATTACTCAATTGACCATTTCAGTTTACATGGTAAAATACATAATTTGCATTTTTATAATTTCAAAAGGGCTATGCGTTTCTTTTTTTGCAGAGTATATTAACTTATCTGTTATATTGATGTGACTTAAACTAAACTGTCTGTTCAATTCAATATGACCACATTGACCTATTTATTGCATTAAAGTTACATAAATCGAACTATCTGTAATATTAAAGTCAATTGTACTCCAATATTTGTGAAGCTGATTCCACTTATATTAACTTATCTGTTATGCTGATGTGACTTAAACTAAACTGTCTGTTCAACTCAATCTGACTACTTTGACCTATTTATTGCATTAAAGTTACATAAATTGAGCTATCTGTGATATTAAAGTCAATTGTACTCTTATATGTGTGAAACTGATGTCACTTATATTGACCTATCTGTTATATTGATGTGACTTAAACTAAACTGTCTGTTCAATTCAATATGACCACATTGACCTATTTATTGCATTAAAGTTACATAAATCGAACTATCTGTAATATTAAAGTCAATTGTACTCCAATATTTGTGAAGCTGATTCCACTTATATTAACTTATCTGTTATGCTGATGTGACTTGAACTAGACTGTCTGTTCAACTCAATCTGACTACTTTGACCAATTTATTGCATTAAAGTTATATAAATTGAGCTATCTGTCATATCAAAGTCAATTGTACTCCAATAGTTGTGAAGCTGATTCCACTTATATTAACTGATCTGTTATGTTGATGCGACTTAAACTAAACTGTCTGTTCAAGTCAATCTGACTACTTTGACCTATTTATTGCAATAAAGTTACATAAATCGAACTATCTGTGATATTAAAACCAATCGTTCTCTTATATGTGTGAAACTGATGTCACTTAGGGTTAGGGTTAGGGTTAGGGCTAAGGTTAGGGTTAGCGTATCTGGTTTATTAATGTGACTTAAACTAAACTGTCTGTTCAACTCAATCTGACTACTTTGACCTATTTATTGCAATAAAGTTACATAAATCGAACTATCTGTGATATTAAAACCAATCGTTCTCTTATATGTGTGAAATTGATGTTCCTGATATTAACCTATCTGTTATGTTGATGTGACTTAAACTAAACTGTCTGTTCAACTCAATCTGACTACTTTGACCTATTTATTGCATTAAAGTTACATAAATTGAGCTATCTGTGATATTATAGCCAATTGTACTCTTATATGTGTGAAACTGATGTCACTTATATTGACCTATCTGTTATTTTGATGTGACTTAAACTAAACTGTCTGTTCAACTCAATCTGACCACTTTGGCCTATTTATTGCATTAAATTTACATAAATCGAACTATCTGTAATATTAAAGTCAATTGTACTCCAATATTTGTGAAGCTGATTCCACTTATATTAACTTATCTGTTATGCTGATGTAACTTAAACTAAACTGTCTGTTCAACTCAATCTGACTACTTTGACCGATTTATTGCAATAAAGTTACATAAATCGAACTATCTGTGATATTAAAACCAATCGTTCTCTTATATGTGTGAAACTGATGTCACTTATATTAACCTATCTGTTATATTGATGTGACTTAAACTAGACTGTCTGTTCAACTCAATCTGACTACTTTGACCTATTTATTGCATTAAAGGTACATAAATTGAGCTATCTGTGATATTAAAGCCAATTGTAATTTTATATGTGTGAAACTGATGTCACATATATTAACTTATCTGTTATATTGATGTAACGTAAACTAAACTGTCTGTTCAACTCAATCTGACTACTTTGACCTATTTATTGCATTAAAGTTACATAAATTGAGCTATCTGTGATATTAAAGTCAATTGTACTCCAATAGTTGTGAAGCTGATTCCTGTTATATTAACTTATCTGTTATATTGATGTGACTTAAACTAAACTGTCTGTTCAATTCAATCTGACCACTTTGACCTATTTATTGCATTAAAGTTACATAAATCGAACTAACTGTAATATTAAAGTCAATTGTACTCCAATATTTGTGAAGCTGATTCCACTTATATTAACTTATCTGTTATGTTCATGTGACTTAAACTAAACTGTCTGTTCAACTCAATCTGACTACTTTGACCTATTTATTGCAATAAAGTTACAAAAATCGAACTATCTGTGCTATTAAAACCAATCGTTCTCTTATGTGTGTGAAACTGATGTCACTGATATTAACCTATCTGTTATATTGATGTGGCTTAAACTAAACTGCCTGTTCAACTCAATCTGACTACTTTGACCTATTTATTGCATTAAAGGTACATAAATTGAGCTATCTGTGATATTAAAGTCAATTGTACTCCAATAGTTGTGAAGCTGATTCCTGTTATATTAACCTATCTGTTATATTGATGTGACTTAAACTAAACTGTCTGTTCAACTCAATCTGATTACTTTGACCTATTTATTGCATTAAAGTTATATAAATTGAGCTATCTGTGATATTAAGGTTAATTGTACTCCAATATTTGTGAAGCTGATTCCACTGATATTAACTTATCTTGTTTATTAATGTTACTTAATCTAAACGGTCTGTTCAACTCAATCTGACTACTTTGACCTATTAATTGCATTAAAGTTACATAAATTGAGCTATCTTTGATATTAAAGTCAATTGTACTCCAATATTTGTAAAGCTGATTCCACTTATATTAACTGATCTGTTATATTGATGTGACTTAAACTAAACTGTCTGTTCAACTCAATCTGACTACTTTGACCTATTTATTGCATTAAAGTTACATAAATTGAGCTATATGTGATATTAAAGTCAATTGTACTACAATAGTTGTGAAGCTGATTCCACTTATATTAACCTATCTGTTATATTGATGTGACTTAAACTAAACTGTGTGTTCAACTCAATCTGACTACTTTGACCTATTTATTGCATTAAAGTTACATAAATTGAGGTATCTGTGATATTAAAGTCAATTGTACTCCAATATTTGTGAAGCTGATACCACTTATATCAACTTATCTATTATATTGATGTGACTTAAACTAAACTGTCTCTTCAACTCAATCTGACTACTTTGACCTATTAATTGCATTAAAGTTACATAAATTGAGCTATATGTGATATTAAAGTCAATTGTACTCCAATATTTGTGAAGCTGATTCCACTTATATTAACTGATCTGTTATATTGATGTGACTTAAACTAAACTGTCTGTTCAACTCAATCTGACTACTTTGACCTATTTATTGCATTAAAGTTACATAAATTGAGCTATATGTGATATTAAAGTCAATTGTACTACAATAGTTATGAAGCTGATTCCACTTATATTAACCTATCTGTTATTTTGATGTGACTTAAACTAAACTGTCTGTTCAACTCAATCTGACTACTTTGACCTATTTATTGCATTAAAGTTACATATATCGAACTATCTGTGATATTAAAGCCAATCGTACTATTATATGTGTGAAACTGATGTCACTTATATTAACCTATCTGTTATATTGATGTGACTTAAACCAAACTGTCTGTTCAACTCAATCTGATTACTTTGACCTATTTATTGCATTAAAGTTACATAAATTGAGCTATCTGTGATATTAAGGTTAATTGTACTCCAATATTTGTGAAGCTGATTCCACTGATATTAACTTATCTTGTTTATTAATGTTACTTAATCTAAACGGTCTGTTCAACTCAATCTGACTACTTTGACCTATTAATTGCATTAAAGTTACATAAATTGAGCTATCTGTGATATTAAAGTCAATTGTACTCCAATATTTGTGAAGCTGATTCCACTTATATTAACTGATCTGTTATATTGATGTGACTTAAACTAAACTGTCTGTTCAACTCAATCTGACTACTTTTACCTATTTATTGCATTAAAGTTACATAAATTGAGCTATATGTGATATTAAAGTCAGTTGTACTACAATAGTTGTGAAGCTGATTCCACTTATATTAACCTATCTGTTATATTGATGTGACTTAAACTAAACTGTGTGTTCAACTCAATCTGACTACTTTGACCTATTTATTGCATTAAAGTTACATAAATTGAGCTATCTGTGATATTAAAGTCAATTGTACTCCAATATTTGTGAAGCTGATACCACTTATATCAACTTATCTATTATATTGATGTGACTTAAACTAAACTGTCTCTTCAACTCAATCTGACTACTTTGACCTATTAATTGCATTAAAGTTACATAAATTGAGCTATCTGTGATATTAAAGTCAATTGTACTCCAATATTTGTGAAGCTGATTCCATTTATATTAACTGATCTGTTATATTGATGTGACTTAAACTAAACTGTCTGTTCAACTCAATCTGACTACTTTGACCTATTTATTGCATTAAAGTTACATAAATTGAGCTATATGTGATATTAAAGTCAATTGTACTACAATAGTTATGAAGCTGATTCCACTTATATTAACCTATCTGTTATTTTGATGTGACTTAAACTAAACTGTCTGTCCAACTGAATCTGACTACTTTGACATATTTATTGCATTAGAGTTACATATATCGAACTATCTGTGATATTAAAGCCAATCGTACTATTATATGTGTGAAACTGATGTCACTTATATTAACGTATCTGTTATATTGATGTGACTTAAACCAAACTGTCTGTTCAACTCAATCTGATTACTTTGACCTATTTATTGCATTAAAGTTACATAAATTGAGCTATCTGTGATATTAAAGTCAATTGTACTCCAATATTTGTGAAGCTGATTCCACTTATATTAACTGATCTGTTATATTGATGTGACTTAAACTAAACTGTCTGTTCAACTCAATCTGACTTCTTTGACCTATTTATTGCATTAAAGTTACATAAATTGAGCTATATGTGATATTAAAGTCAATTGTACTACAATAGTTGTGAAGCTGATTCCACTTATGTTAACCTATCTGTTATATTGATGTGACTTAAACTAGACTGTCTGTTCAACTCAATCTGACTACTTTGACCTATTTATTGCATTAAAGGTACATAAATTGAGCTATCTGTGATATTAAAGTCAATTGTACTCCAATAGTTGTGAAGCTGATTCCTGTTATATTAACTTATCTGTTATATTGATGTGACTTAAACTAAACTGTCTGTTCAATTCAATCTGACCACTTTGACCTATTTATTGCATTAAAGTTACATAAATCGAACTAACTGTAATATTAAAGTCAATTGTACTCCAATATTTGTGAAGCTGATTCCACTTATATTAACTTATCTGTTATGTTCATGTGACTTAAACTAAACTGTCTGTTCAACTCAATCTGACTACTTTGACCTAATTATTGCAATAAAGTTACATAAATCGAACTATCTATGCTATTAAAACCAATCGTTCTCTTATGTGTGTGAAACTGATGTCACTGATATTAACCTATCTGTTATATTGATGTGGCTTAAACTAAACTGTCTGTTCAACTCAATCTGACTACTTTGACCTATTTATTGCATTAAAGGTACATAAATTGAGCTATCTGTGATATTAAAGTCAATTGTACTCCAATAGTTGTGAAGCTGATTCCTGTTATATTAACCTATCTGTTATATTGATGTGACTTAAACTAAACTGTCTGTTCAACTCAATCTGATTACTTTGACCTATTTATTGCATTAAAGTTATATAAATTGAGCTATCTGTGATATTAAGGTTAATTGTACTCCAATATTTGTGAATCTGATTCCACTGATATTAACTTATCTTGTTTATTAATGTTACTTAATCTAAACGGTCTGTTCAACTCAATCTGACTACTTTGACCTATTAATTGCATTAAAGTTACATAAATTGAGCTATCTTTGATATTAAAGTCAATTGTACTCCAATATTTGTAAAGCTGATTCCACTTATATTAACTGATCTGTTATATTGATGTGACTTAAACTAAACTGTCTGTTCAACTCAATCTGACTACTTTTACCTATTTATTGCATTAAAGTTACATAAATTGAGCTATATGTGATATTAAAGTCAATTGTACTACAATAGTTGTGAAGCTGATTCCACTTATATTAACCTATCTGTTATATTGATGTGACTTAAACTAAACTGTGTGTTCAACTCAATCTGACTACTTTGACCTATTTATTGCATTAAAGTTACAAAAATTGAGCTATCTGTGATATTAAAGTCAATTGTACTCCAATATTTGTGAAGCTGATACCACTTATATCAACTTATCTATTATATTGATGTGACTTAAACTAAACTGTCTCTTCAACTCAATCTGACTACTTTGACCTATTAATTGCATTAAAGTTACAGAAATTGAGCTATATGTGATATTAAAGTCAATTGTACTACAATAGTTGTGAAGCTGATTCCACTTATGTTAACCTATCTGTTATATTGATGTGACTTAAACTAGACTGTCTGTTCAACTCAATCTGACTACTTTGACCTATTTATTGCATTAAAGGTACATAAATTGAGCTATCTGTGATATTAAAGCCAATTGTAATTTTATATGTGTGAAACTGATGTCACTTATAGTAACTTATCTGTTATATTGATGTAACGTAAACTAAACTGTCTGTTCAACTCAATCTGACTACTTTGACCTATTTATTGCATTAAAGTTACATAAATTGAGCTATCTGTGATATTAAAGTCAATTGTACTCCAATAGTTGTGAAGCTGATTCCTGTTATATTAACTTATCTGTTATATTGATGTGACTTAAACTAAACTGTCTGTTCAATTCAATCTGACCACTTTGACCTATTTATTGCATTAAAGTTACATAAATCGAACTAACTGTAATATTAAAGTCAATTGTACTCCAATATTTGTGAAGCTGATTCCACTTATATTAACTTATCTGTTATGTTCATGTGACTTAAACTAAACTGTCTGTTCAACTCAATCTGACTACTTTGACCTATTTATTGCAATAAAGTTACATAAATCGAACTATCTGTGCTATTAAAACCAATCGTTCTCTTATGTGTGTGACACTGATGTCACTGATATTAACCTATCTGTTATATTGATGTGGCTTAAACTAAACTGCCTGTTCAACTCAATCTGACTACTTTGACCTATTTATTGCATTAAAGGTACATAAATTGAGCTATCTGTGATATTAAAGTCAATTGTACTCCAATAGTTGTGAAGCTGATTCCTGTTATATTAACCTATCTGTTATATTGATGTGACTTAAACTAAACTGTCTGTTCAACTCAATCTGATTACTTTGACCTATTTATTGCATTAAAGTTATATAAATTGAGCTATCTGTGATATTAAGGTTAATTGTACTCCAATATTTGTGAATCTGATTCCACTGATATTAACTTATCTTGTTTATTAATGTTACTTAATCTAAACGGTCTGTTCAACTCAATCTGACTACTTTGACCTATTAATTGCATTAAAGTTACATAAATTGAGCTATCTTTGATATTAAAGTCAATTGTACTCCAATATTTGTAAAGCTGATTCCACTTATATTAACTGATCTGTTATATTGATGTGACTTAAACTAAACTGTCTGTTCAACTCAATCTGACTACTTTTACCTATTTATTGCATTAAAGTTACATAAATTGAGCTATATGTGATATTAAAGTCAATTGTACTACAATAGTTGTGAAGCTGATTCCACTTATATTAACCTATCTGTTATATTGATGTGACTTAAACTAAACTGTGTGTTCAATTCAATCTGACTACTTTGACCTATTTATTGCATTAAAGTTACAAAAATTGAGCTATCTGTGATATTAAAGTCAATTGTACTCCAATATTTGTGAAGCTGATACCACTTATATCAACTTATCTATTATATTGATGTGACTTAAACTAAACTGTCTCTTCAACTCAATCTGACTACTTTGACCTATTAATTGCATTAAAGTTACAGAAATTGAGCTATATGTGATATTAAAGTCAATTGTACTCCAATATTTGTGAAGCTGATTCCACTTATATTAACTGATCTGTTATATTGATGTGACTTAAACTAAACTGTCTGTTCAACTCAATATGACTACTTTGACCTATTTATTGCATTAAAGTTACATAAATTGAGCTATATGTGATATTAAAGTCAATTGTACTACAATAGTTATGAAGCTGATTCCACTTATATTAACCTATCTGTTATTTTGATGTGACTTAAACTAAACTGTCTGTTCAACTGAATCTGACTACTTTGACCTATTTATTGCATTAAAGTTACATATATCGAACTATCTGTGATATTAAAGCCAATCGTACTATTATATGTGTGAAACTGATGTCACTTATATTAACCTATCTGTTATATTGATGTGACTTAAACTAAACTGTCTGTTCAACTCAATCTGATTACTTTGACCTATTTATTGCATTAAAGTTACATAAATTGAGCTATCTGTGATATTAAGGTTAATTGTACTCCAATATTTGTGAAGCTGATTCCACTGATATTAACTTATCTTGTTTATTAATGTTACTTAATCTAAACGGTCTGTTCAACTCAATCTGACTACTTTGACCTATTAATTGCATTAAAGTTACATAAATTGAGCTATCTGTGATATTAAAGTCAATTGTACTCCAATATTTGTGAAGCTGATTCCACTGATATTAACTTATCTTGTTTATTAATGTTACTTAATCTAAACGGTCTGTTCAACTCAATCTGACTACTTTGACCTATTAATTGCATTAAAGTTACATAAATTGAGCTATCTGTGATATTAAAGTCAATTGAACTCCAATAGTTGTGAAGCTGATTCCTGTTATATTAACCTATCTGTTATATTGATGTGACTTAAACTAAACTGTCTGTTCAACTCAATCTGATTACTTTGACCTATTTATTGCATTAAAGTTATATAAATTGAGCTATCTGTGATATTAAGGTTAATTGTACTCCAATATTTGTGAATCTGATTCCACTGATATTAACTTATCTTGTTTATTAATGTTACTTAATCTAAACGGTCTGTTCAACTCAATCTGACTACTTTGACCTATTAATTGCATTAAAGTTACATAAATTGAGCTATCTTTGATATTAAAGTCAATTGTACTCCAATATTTGTAAAGCTGATTCCACTTATATTAACTGATCTGTTATATTGATGTGACTTAAACTAAACTGTCTGTTCAACTCAATCTGACTACTTTTACCTATTTATTGCATTAAAGTTACATAAATTGAGCTATATGTGATATTAAAGTCAATTGTACTACAATAGTTGTGAAGCTGATTCCACTTATATTAACCTATCTGTTATATTGATGTGACTTAAACTAAACTGTGTGTTCAACTCAATCTGACTACTTTGACCTATTTATTGCATTAAAGTTACAAAAATTGAGCTATCTGTGATATTAAAGTCAATTGTACTCCAATATTTGTGAAGCTGATACCACTTATATCAACTTATCTATTATATTGATGTGACTTAAACTAAACTGTCTCTTCAACTCAATCTGACTACTTTGACCTATTAATTGCATTAAAGTTACAGAAATTGAGCTATATGTGATATTAAAGTCAATTGTACTACAATAGTTGTGAAGCTGATTCCACTTATGTTAACCTATCTGTTATATTGATGTGACTTAAACTAGACTGTCTGTTCAACTCAATCTGACTACTTTGACCTATTTATTGCATTAAAGGTACATAAATTGAGCTATCTGTGATATTAAAGCCAATTGTAATTTTATATGTGTGAAACTGATGTCACTTATAGTAACTTATCTGTTATATTGATGTAACGTAAACTAAACTGTCTGTTCAACTCAATCTGACTACTTTGACCTATTTATTGCATTAAAGTTACATAAATTGAGCTATCTGTGATATTAAAGTCAATTGTACTCCAATAGTTGTGAAGCTGATTCCTGTTATATTAACTTATCTGTTATATTGATGTGACTTAAACTAAACTGTCTGTTCAATTCAATCTGACCACTTTGACCTATTTATTGCATTAAAGTTACATAAATCGAACTAACTGTAATATTAAAGTCAATTGTACTCCAATATTTGTGAAGCTGATTCCACTTATATTAACTTATCTGTTATGTTCATGTGACTTAAACTAAACTGTCTGTTCAACTCAATCTGACTACTTTGACCTATTTATTGCAATAAAGTTACATAAATCGAACTATCTGTGCTATTAAAACCAATCGTTCTCTTATGTGTGTGAAACTGATGTCACTGATATTAACCTATCTGTTATATTGATGTGGCTTAAACTAAACTGCCTGTTCAACTCAATCTGACTACTTTGACCTATTTATTGCATTAAAGGTACATAAATTGAGCTATCTGTGATATTAAAGTCAATTGTACTCCAATAGTTGTGAAGCTGATTCCTGTTATATTAACCTATCTGTTATATTGATGTGACTTAAACTAAACTGTCTGTTCAACTCAATCTGATTACTTTGACCTATTTATTGCATTAAAGCTATATAAATTGAGCTATCTGTGATATTAAGGTTAATTGTACTCCAATATTTGTGAATCTGATTCCACTGATATTAACTTATCTTGTTTATTAATGTTACTTAATCTAAACGGTCTGTTCAACTCAATCTGACTACTTTGACCTATTAATTGCATTAAAGTTACATAAATTGAGCTATCTTTGATATTAAAGTCAATTGTACTCCAATATTTGTAAAGCTGATTCCACTTATATTAACTGATCTGTTATATTGATGTGACTTAAACTAAACTGTCTGTTCAACTCAATCTGACTACTTTTACCTATTTATTGCATTAAAGTTACATAAATTGAGCTATATGTGATATTAAAGTCAATTGTACTACAATAGTTGTGAAGCTGATTCCACTTATATTAACCTATCTGTTATATTGATGTGACTTAAACTAAACTGTGTGTTCAACTCAATCTGACTACTTTGACCTATTTATTGCATTAAAGTTACAAAAATTGAGCTATCTGTGATATTAAAGTCAATTGTACTCCAATATTTGTGAAGCTGATACCACTTATATCAACTTATCTATTATATTGATGTGACTTAAACTAAACTGTCTCTTCAACTCAATCTGACTACTTTGACCTATTAATTGCATTAAAGTTACAGAAATTGAGCTATATGTGATATTAAAGTCAATTGTACTACAATAGTTGTGAAGCTGATTCCACTTATGTTAACCTATCTGTTATATTGATGTGACTTAAACTAGACTGTCTGTTCAACTCAATCTGACTACTTTGACCTATTTATTGCATTAAAGGTACATAAATTGAGCTATCTGTGATATTAAAGCCAATTGTAATTTTATATGTGTGAAACTGATGTCACTTATAGTAACTTATCTGTTATATTGATGTAACGTAAACTAAACTGTCTGTTCAACTCAATCTGACTACTTTGACCTATTTATTGCATTAAAGTTACATAAATTGAGCTATCTGTGATATTAAAGTCAATTGTACTCCAATAGTTGTGAAGCTGATTCCTGTTATATTAACTTATCTGTTATATTGATGTGACTTAAACTAAACTGTCTGTTCAATTCAATCTGACCACTTTGACCTATTTATTGCATTAAAGTTACATAAATCGAACTAACTGTAATATTAAAGTCAATTGTACTCCAATATTTGTGAAGCTGATTCCACTTATATTAACTTATCTGTTATGTTCATGTGACTTAAACTAAACTGTCTGTTCAACTCAATCTGACTACTTTGACCTATTTATTGCAATAAAGTTACATAAATCGAACTATCTGTGCTATTAAAACCAATCGTTCTCTTATGTGTGTGAAACTGATGTCACTGATATTAACCTATCTGTTATATTGATGTGGCTTAAACTAAACTGCCTGTTCAACTCAATCTGACTACTTTGACCTATTTATTGCATTAAAGGTACATAAATTGAGCTATCTGTGATATTAAAGTCAATTGTACTCCAATAGTTGTGAAGCTGATTCCTGTTATATTAACCTATCTGTTATATTGATGTGACTTAAACTAAACTGTCTGTTCAACTCAATCTGATTACTTTGACCTATTTATTGCATTAAAGCTATATAAATTGAGCTATCTGTGATATTAAGGTTAATTGTACTCCAATATTTGTGAATCTGATTCCACTGATATTAACTTATCTTGTTTATTAATGTTACTTAATCTAAACGGTCTGTTCAACTCAATCTGACTACTTTGACCTATTAATTGCATTAAAGTTACAGAAATTGAGCTATATGTGATATTAAAGTCAATTGTACTCCAATATTTGTGAAGCTGATTCCACTTATATTAACTGATCTGTTATATTGATGTGACTTAAACTAAACTGTCTGTTCAACTCAATATGACTACTTTGACCTATTTATTGCATTAAAGTTACATAAATTGAGCTATATGTGATATTAAAGTCAATTGTACTACAATAGTTATGAAGCTGATTCCACTTATATTAACCTATCTGTTATTTTGATGTGACTTAAACTAAACTGTCTGTTCAACTGAATCTGACTACTTTGACCTATTTATTGCATTAAAGTTACATATATCGAACTATCTGTGATATTAAAGCCAATCGTACTATTATATGTGTGAAACTGATGTCACTTATATTAACCTATCTGTTATATTGATGTGACTTAAACTAAACTGTCTGTTCAACTCAATCTGATTACTTTGACCTATTTATTGCATTAAAGTTACATAAATTGAGCTATCTGTGATATTAAGGTTAATTGTACTCCAATATTTGTGAAGCTGATTCCACTGATATTAACTTATCTTGTTTATTAATGTTACTTAATCTAAACGGTCTGTTCAACTCAATCTGACTACTTTGACCTATTAATTGCATTAAAGTTACATAAATTGAGCTATCTGTGATATTAAAGTCAATTGTACTCCAATATTTGTGAAGCTGATTCCACTGATATTGACTTATCTTGTTTATTAATGTTACTTAATCTAAACGGTCTGTTCAACTCAATCTGACTACTTTGACCTATTAATTGCATTAAAGTTACATAAATTGAGCTATCTGTGATATTAAAGTCAATTGTACTCCAATATTTGTAAAGCTGATTCCACTTATATTAACCTATCTGTTATATTGATGTGACTTAAACTAAACTGTGTGTTCAACTCAATCTGACTACCTTGACCTATTTATTGCATTAAAGTTACATAAATTGAGCTATCTGTGATATTAAAGTCAATTGTACTCCAATATTTGTGAAGCTGATACCACTTATATCAACTTATCTATTATATTGATGTGACTTAAACTAAACTGTCTCTTCAACTCAATCTGATTACTTTGACCTATTAATTGCATTAAAGTTACATAAATTGAGCTATCTGTGATATTAAAGTCAATTGTACTCCAATATTTGTGAAGCTGATTCCACTAATATTAACTGATCTGTTATATTGATGTGACTTAAACTAAACTGTCTGTTCAACTCAATCTGACTACTTTGACCTATTAATTGCATTAAAGTTACATAAATTGAGCTATATGTGATATTAAAGTCAATTGTACTACAATAGTTATGAAGCTGATTCCACTTATATTAACCTATCTGTTATTTTGATGTGACTTAAACTAAACTGTCTGTTCAACTGAATCTGACTACTTTGACCTATTTATTGCATTAAAGTTACATATATCGAACTATCTGTGATATTAAAGCCAATCGTACTATTATATGTGTGAAACTGATGTCACTTATATTAACCTATCTGTTATATTGATGTGACTTAAACTAAACTGTCTGTTCAACTCAATCTGATTACTTTGACCTATTTATTGCATTAAAGTTACATAAATTGAGTTATCTGTGATATTAAAGTCAATTGTACTCCAATATTTGTGAAGCTGATTCCACTTATATTAACTGATCTGTTATATTGATGTGACTTAAACTAAACTGTCTGTTCAACTCAATCTGACTTCTTTGACCTATTTATTGCATTAAAGTTACATAAATTGAGCTATATGTGATATTAAAGTCAATTGTACTACAATAGTTATGAAGCTGATTCCACTTATATTAACCTATCTGTTATTTTGATGTGACTTAAACTAAACTGTCTGTTCAACTGAATCTGACTACTTTGACCTATTTATTGCATTAAAGTTACATATATCGAACTATCTGTGATATTAAAGCCAATCGTACTATTATATGTGTGAAACTGATGTCACTTATATTAACCTATCTGTTATATTGATGTGACTTAAACTAAACTGTCTGTTCAACTCAATCTGATTACTTTGACCTATTTATTGCATTAAAGTTACATAAATTGAGCTATCTGTGATATTAAGGTTAATTGTACTCCAATATTTGTGAATCTGATTCCACTGATATTAACTTATCTTGTTTATTAATGTTACTTAATCTAAACGGTCTGTTCAACTCAATCTGACTACTTTGACCTATTAATTGCATTAAAGTTACATAAATTGAGCTATCTGTGATATTAAAGTCAATTGTACTCCAATATTTGTGAAGCTGATTCCACTGATATTAACTTATCTTGTTTATTAATGTTACTTAATCTAAACGGTCTGTTCAACTCAATCTGACTACTTTGACCTATTTATTGCATTAAAGTTACATAAATTGAGCTATCTGTGATATTAAAGTCAATTGTACTCCAATATTTGTAAAGCTGATTCCACTTATATTAACCTATCTGTTATATTGATGTGACTTAAACTAAACTGTGTGTTCAACTCAATCTGACTACTTTGACCTATTTATTGCATTAAAGTTACATAAATTGAGCTATCTGTGATATTAAAGTCAATTGTACTCCAATATTTGTGAAGCTGATACCACTTATATCAACTTATCTATTATATTGATGTGACTTAAACTAAACTGTCTCTTCAACTCAATCTGATTACTTTGACCTATTAATTGCATTAAAGTTACATAAATTGAGCTATCTGTGATATTAAAGTCAATTGTACTCCAATATTTGTGAAGCTGATTCCACTAATATTAACTGATCTGTTATATTGATGTGACTTAAACTAAACTGTCTGTTCAACTCAATCTGACTACTTTGACCTATTTATTGCATTAAAGTTACATAAATTGAGCTATATGTGATATTAAAGTCAATTGTACTACAATAGTTATGAAGCTGATTCCACTTATATTAACCTATCTGTTATTTTGATGTGACTTAAACTAAACTGTCTGTTCAACTGAATCTGACTACTTTGACCTATTTATTGCATTAAAGTTACATATATCGAAGTATCTGTGATATTAAAGCCAATCGTACTATTATATGTGTGAAACTGATGTCACTTATATTAACCTATCTGTTATATTGATGTGACTTAAACTAAACTGTCTGTTCAACTCAATCTGATTACTTTGACCTATTTATTGCATTAAAGTTACATAAATTGAGCTATCTGTGATATTAAAGTCAATTGTACTCCAATATTTGTGAAGCTGATTCCACTTATATTAACTGATCTGTTATATTGATGTGACTTAAACTAAACTGTCTGTTCAACTGAATCTGACTTCTTTGACCTATTAATTGCATTAAAGTTACATAAATTGAGCTATATGTGATATTAAAGTCAATTGTACTACAATAGTTGTGAAGCTGATTCCACTTATGTTAACCTATCTGTTATATTGATGTGACTTAAACTAGACTGTCTGTTCAACTCAATATGACTACTTTGACCTATTTATTGCATTAAAGGTACATAAATTGAGCTATCTGTGATATTAAAGCCAATTGTAATTTTATATGTGTGAAACTGATGTCACTTATATTAACTTATCTGTTATATTGATGTAACGTAAACTAAACTGTCTGTTCAACTCAATCTGACTACTTTGACCTATTTATTGCATTAAAGTTACATAAATTGAGCTATCTGTGATATTAAAGTCAATTGTACTCCAATATTTGTGAAGCTGATTCCACTGATATTAACTTATCTGTTATATTGATGTGACTTAAACTAAACTGTCTGTTCAATTCAATCTGACCACTTTGACCTATTTATTGCATTAAAGTTACATAAATCGAACTAACTGTAATATTAAAGTCAATTGTACTCCAATATTTGTGAAGCTGATTCCACTTATATTAACTTATCTGTTATGTTCATGTGACTTAAACTAAACTGTCTGTTCAACTCAATCTGACTACTTTGACCTATTTATTGCAATAAAGTTACATAAATCGAACTATCTGTGCTATTAAAACCAATCGTTCTCTTATGTGTGTGAAACTGATGTCACTGATATTAACCTATCTGTTATATTGATGTGGCTTAAACTAAACTGCCTGTTCAACTCAATCTGACTACTTTGACCTATTTATTGCATTAAAGGTACATAAATTGAGCTATCTGTGATATTAAAGTCAATTGTACTCCAATAGTTGTGAAGCTGATTCCTGTTATATTAACCTATCTGTTATATTGATGTGACTTAAACTAAACTGTCTGTTCAACTCAATCTGATTACTTTGACCTATTTATTGCATTAAAGTTATATAAATTGAGCTATCTGTGATATTAAGGTTAATTGTACTCCAATATTTGTGAATCTGATTCCACTGATATTAACTTATCTTGTTTATTAATGTTACTTAATCTAAACGGTCTGTTCAACTCAATCTGACTACTTTGACCTATTAATTGCATTAAAGTTACATAAATTGAGCTATCTTTGATATTAAAGTCAATTGTACTCCAATATTTGTAAAGCTGATTCCACTTATATTAACTGATCTGTTATATTGATGTGACTTAAACTAAACTGTCTGTTCAACTCAATCTGACTACTTTGACCTATTTATTGCATTAAAGTTACATAAATTGAGCTATATGTGATATTAAAGTCAATTGTACTACAATAGTTGTGAAGCTGATTCCACTTATATTAACTTATCTTGTTTATTAATGTTACTTAATCTAAACGGTCTGTTCAACTCAATCTGACTACTTTGACCTATTAATTGCATTAAAGTTACATAAATTGAGCTATCTTTGATATTAAAGTCAATTGTACTCCAATATTTGTAAAGCTGATTCCACTTATATTAACTGATCTGTTATATTGATGTGACTTAAACTAAACTGTCTGTTCAACTCAATCTGACTACTTTGACCTATTTATTGCATTAAAGTTACATAAATTGAGCTATATGTGATATTAAAGTCAATTGTACTACAATAGTTGTGAAGCTGATTCCACTTATATTAACCTATCTGTTATATTGATGTGACTTAAACTAAACTGTGTGTTCAACTCAATCTGACTACTTTGACCTATTTATTGCATTAAAGTTACATAAATTGAGCTATCTGTGATATTAAAGTCAATTGTACTCCAATATTTGTGAAGCTGATACCACTTATATCAACTTATCTATTATATTGATGTGACTTAAACTAAACTGTCTGTTCAACTCAATCTGACTACTTTGACCTATTAATTGCATTAAAGTTACAGAAATTGAGCTATATGTGATATTAAAGTCAATTGTACTCCAATATTTGTGAAGCTGATTCCACTTATATTAACTGATCTGTTATATTGATGTGACTTAAACTAAACTGTCTGTTCAACTCAATCTGACTACTTTGACCTATTTATTGCATTAAAGTTACATAAATTGAGCTATATGTGATATTAAAGTCAATTGTACTACAATAGTTATGAAGCTGATTCCACTTATATTAACCTATCTGTTATTTTGATGTGACTTAAACTAAACTGTCTGTTCAACTGAATCTGACTACTTTGACCTATTTATTGCATTAAAGTTACATATATCGAACTATCTGTGATATTAAAGCCAATCGTACTATTATATGTGTGAAACTGATGTCACTTATATTAACCTATCTGTTATATTGATGTGACTTAAACTAAACTGTCTGTTCAACTCAATCTGATTACTTTGACCTATTTATTGCATTAAAGTTACATAAATTGAGCTATCTGTGATATTTAAGGTTAATTGTACTCCAATATTTGTGAAGCTGATTCCACTTATATTAACTGATCTGTTATATTGATGTGACTTAAACTAAACTGTCTGTTCAACTCAATCTGACTTCTTTGACCTATTTATTGCATTAAAGTTACATAAATTGAGCTATATGTGATATTAAAGTCAATTGTACTACAATAGTTGTGAAGCTGATTCCACTTATGTTAACCTATCTGTTATATTGATGTGACTTAAACTAGACTGTCTGTTCAACTCAATCTGACTACTTTGACCTATTTATTGCATTAAAGGTACATAAATTGAGCTATCTGTGATATTAAAGCCAATTGTAATTTTATATGTGTGAAACTGATGTCACTTATATTAACTTATCTGTTATATTGATGTAACGTAAACTAAACTGTCTGTTCAAATCAATCTGACTACTTTGACCTATTTATTGCATTAAAGTTACATAAATTGAGCTATCTTCGATATTAAAGTCAATTGTACTACAATAGTTGTGAAGCTGATTCCTGTTATATTAACTTATCTGTTATATTGATGTGACTTAAACTAAACTGTCTGTTCAATTCAATCTGACCACTTTGACCTATTTATTGGAATAAAGTTACATAAATCGAACTAACTGTAATATTAAAGTCAATTGTACTCCAATATTTGTGAAGCTGATTCCACTTATATTAACTTATCTGTTATGTTCATGTGACTTAAACTAAACTGTCTGTTCAACTCAATCTGACTACTTTGACCTATTTATTGCAATAAAGTTACATAAATCGAACTATCTGTGCTATTAAAACCAATCGTTCTCTTATATGTGTGAAACTGATGTCACTGATATTAACCTATCTGTTATATTGATGTGGCTTAAACTAAACTGCCTGTTCAACTCAATCTGACTACTTTGACCTATTTATTGCATTAAAGGTACATAAATTGAGCTATCTGTGATATTAAAGTCAATTGTACTCCAATAGTTGTGAAGCTGATTCCTGTTATATTAACCTATCTGTTATATTGATGTGACTTAAACTAAACTGTCTGTTCAACTCAATCTGATTACTTTCACCTATTAATTGCATTAAAGTTACATAAATTGAGCTATCTGTGATATTAAAGTCAATTGTACTCCAATATTTGTGAAGCTGATTCCACTTATATTAACTGATCTGTTATATTGATGTGACTTAAACTAAACTGTCTGTTCAACTCAATCTGACTACTTTTACCTATTTATTGCATTAAAGTTAGATAAATTGAGCTATATGTGATATTAAAGTCAGTTGTACTACAATAGTTGTGAAGCTGATTCCACTTATATTAACCTATCTGTTATATTGATGTGACTTAAACTAAACTGTGTGTTCAACTCAATCTGACTACCTTGACCTATTTATTGCATTAAAGTTACATAAATTGAGCTATCTGTGATATTAAAGTCAATTGTACTCCAATATTTGTGAAGCTGATACCACTTATATCAACTTATCTATTATATTGATGTGACTTAAACTAAACTGTCTCTTCAACTCAATCTGATTACTTTGACCTATTAATTGCATTAAAGTTACATAAATTGAGCTATCTGTGATATTAAAGTCAATTGTACTCCAATATTTGTGAAGCTGATTCCACTAATATTAACTGATCTGTTATATTGATGTGACTTAAACTAAACTGTCTGTTCAACTCAATCTGACTACTTTGACCTATTTATTGCATTAAAGTTACATAAATTGAGCTATATGTGATATTAAAGTCAATTGTACTACAATAGTTATGAAGCTGATTCCACTTATATTAACCTATCTGTTATTTTGATGTGACTTAAACTAAACTGTCTGTTCAACTGAATCTGACTACTTTGACCTATTTATTGCATTAAAGTTACATATATCGAACTATCTGTGATATTAAAGCCAATCGTACTATTATATGTGTGAAACTGATGTCACTTATATTAACCTATCTGTTATATTGATGTGACTTAAACTAAACTGTCTGTTCAACTCAATCTGATTACTTTGACCTATTTATTGCATTAAAGTTACATAAATTGAGCTATCTGTGATATTAAAGTCAATTGTACTCCAATATTTGTGAAGCTGATTCCACTTATATTAACTGATCTGTTATATTGATGTGACTTAAACTAAACTGTCTGTTCAACTCAATCTGACTACTTTGACCTATTTATTGCATTAAAGTTACATAAATTGAGCTATATGTGATATTAAAGTCAATTGTACTACAATAGTTGTGAAGCTGATTCCACTTATGTTAACCTATCTGTTATATTGATGTGACTTAAACTAGACTGTCTGTTCAACTCAATCTGACTACTTTGACCTATTTATTGCATTAAAGGTACATAAATTGAGCTATCTGTGATATTAAAGCCAATTGTAATTTTATATGTGTGAAACTGATGTCACTTATATTAACTTATCTGTTATATTGATGTAACGTAAACTAAACTGTCTGTTCAAATCAATCTGACTACTTTGACCTATTTATTGCATTAAAGTTACATAAATTGAGCTATCTTCGATATTAAAGTCAATTGTACTCCAATAGTTGTGAAGCTGATTCCTGTTATATTAACTTATCTGTTATATTGATGTGACTTAAACTAAACTGTCTGTTCAATTCAATCTGACCACTTTGACCTATTTATTGCAATAAAGTTACATAAATCGAACTAACTGTAATATTAAAGTCAATTGTACTCCAATATTTGTGAAGCTGATTCCACTTATATTAACTTATCTGTTATGTTCATGTGACTTAAACTAAACTGTCTGTTCAACTCAATCTGACTACTTTGACCTATTTATTGCATTAAAGGTACATAAATTGAGCTATCTGTGATATTAAAGTCAATTGTACTCCAATAGTTGTGAAGCTGATTCCTGTTATATTAACCTATCTGTTATATTGATGTGACTTAAACTAAACTGTCTGTTCAACTCAATCTGATTACTTTGACCTATTTATTGCATTAAAGTTATATAAATTGAGCTATCTGTGATATTAAGGTTAATTGTACTCCAATATTTGTGAATCTGATTCCACTGATATTAACTTATCTTGTTTATTAATGTTACTTAATCTAAACGGTCTGTTCAACTCAATCTGACTACTTTGACCTATTAATTGCATTAAAGTTACATAAATCGAACTATCTCTGATATTAAAGTCAATTGTACTCCAATATTTGTGAAGCTGATTCCACTGATATTAACTTATCTGTTATATTGATGTGACTTAAACTAAACTGTCTGTTCAACTCAATCTGACTACTTTGACCTATTTATTGCATTAAAGTTACATTAATTGAGCTATCTATGATATTAAAGTCAATTGTACTCCAATATTTGTGAAGGTGATTCCACTGATATTAACTTATCTGTTATATTGATGTGACTTAAACTAAACTGTCTCTTCAACTCAATCTGATTTCTTTGACCTATTTATTGCATTAAAGTTACATAAATTGAACTATCTTTGATATTAAAGTCAATTGTACTTCAATATTTGTGAAGCTGATTCCACTGATATTAACTTATCTGTTATATTGATGTGACTTAAACTAAACTGTCTGTTCAACTCAATCTGACTACTTTGACCTATTTATTGCATTAAAGTTACATAAATCGAGCTATCTGTGATATTAAAGTCAATTGTACTCCAATATTTGTGAAGCTGATTCCACTTATATTAACTGATCTGTTATGTTGATATGACTTAAACTAAACTGTCTGTTCAACTCAATCTGACTACTTTGACCTATTTATTGCATTAAAGTTACATATATCGAACCATCTGTGATAGTAAAGCCAATCGTACTGTTATATGTGTGAAACTGATGTCACTTATATTAACTTATCTGTTATATTGATGTAACGTAAACTAAACTGTCTGTTCAACTCAATCTGACTACTTTGACCTATTTATTGCATTAAAGTTACATAAATTGAGCTATCTTCGATATTAAAGTCAATTGTACTCCAATAGTTGTGAAGCTGATTCCTGTTATATTAACTTATCTATTATATTGATGTGACTTAAACTAAACTGTCTGTTCAATTCAATCTGACCACTTTGACCTATTTATTGCAATAAAGTTACATAAATCGAACTAACTGTAATATTAAAGTCAATTGTACTCCAATATTTGTGAAGCTGATTCCACTTATATTAACTTATCTGTTATATTCATGTGACTTAAACTAAACTGTCTGTTCAACTCAATCTGACTACTTTGACCTATTTATTGCAATAAAGTTACATAAATCGCACTATCTGTGCTATTAAAACCAATCGTTCTCTTATATGTGTGAAACTGATGTCACTGATATTAACCTATCTGTTATATTGATGTGGCTTAAACTAAACTGCCTGTTCAACTCAATCTGACTACTTTGACCTATTTATTGCATTAAAGGTACATAAATTGAGCTATCTGTGATATTAAAGTCAATTGTACTCCAATAGTTGTGAAGCTGATTCCTGTTATATTAACCTATCTGTTATATTGATGTGACTTAAACTAAACTGTCTGTTCAACTCAATCTGATTACTTTGACCTATTAATTGCATTAAAGTTACATAAATTGAGCTATCTTTGATATTAAAGTCAATTGTACTCCAATATTTGTAAAGCTGATTCCACTTATATTAACTGATCTGTTATATTGATGTGACTTAAACTAAACTGTCTGTTCAACTCAATCTGACTACTTTTACCTATTTATTGCATTAAAGTTACATAAATTGAGCTATATGTGATATTAAAGTCAATTGTACTACAATAGTTGTGAAGCTGATTCCACTTATATTAACCTATCTGTTATATTGATGTGACTTAAACTAAACTGTGTGTTCAACTCAATCTGACTACTTTGACCTATTTATTGCATTAAAGTTACATAAATTGAGCTATCTGTGATATTAAAGTCAATTGTACTCCAATATTTGTGAAGCTGATTCCACTTATATTAACTGATCTGTTATATTGATGTGACTTAAACTAAACTGTCTGTTCAACTCAATCTGACTACTTTGACCTATTTATTGCATTAAAGTTACATAAATTGAGCTATATGTGATATTAAAGTCAGTTGTACTACAATAGTTGTGAAGCTGATACCACTTATATCAACTTATCTATTATATTGATGTGACTTAAACTAAACTGTCTCTTCAACTCAATCTGACTACTTTGACCTATTAATTGCATTAAAGTTACATACATCGAACTATCTGTGATATTAAAGCCAATCGTACTCTTAAATGTGTGAAACTGATGTCACTGATATTAACTTATCTGTTATATTGATGTGACTTAAACTAAACTGTCTGTTCAACTCAATCTGATTACGTCGACCTGTTTATTGCATTAAAGTTACATAAATTGAACTATCTGTGATATTAAAGTCAATTGTACTTCAATATTTGTGAAGCTGATTCCACTGATATTAACTTATCTGTTATATTGATGTCACTTAAACTAAACTGTCTGTTCAACTCAATCTGACTACTTTGACCTATTTATTGCATTAAATTTACATAAATCGAGCTATCTGTGATATTAAAGTCAATTGTACTCCAATATTTGTGAAGCTGATTCCACTTATATCAACTTATCTATTATATTGATGTGACTTAAACTAAACTGTCTGTTCAACTCAATCTGACTACTTTGACCTATTTATTGCATTAAAGTTACATAAATCGAGCTATCTGTGATATTAAAGTCAATTGTACTACAATATTTGTGAAGCTGATTCCACTTATATTAACTGATCTGTTATATTGATATGACTTAAACTAAACTGTCTGTTCAACTCAATCGGACTACTTTGACCTATTTATTGCATTAAAGTTACATATATCGAACTATCTGTGATAGTAAAGCCAATCGTACTGTTATATGTGTGAAACTGATGTCACTGATATTAACTTATCTGTTATATTGATGTGACTTAAACTAAACTGTCTGTTCAACTCAATCTGATTACTTTGACCTATTTATTGCATTAAAGTTACATAAATTGAACTATCTGTGATATTAAAGTCAATTGTACTTCAATATTTGTGAAGCTGATTCCACTGATATTAACTTATCTGTTATATTGATGTGACTTAAACTAAACTGTCTGTTCAACTCAATCTGACTATTTTGACCTATTTATTGCATTAAAGTTACATAAATCGAGCTATCTGTGATATTAAAGTCAATTGTACTCCAATATTTGTGAAGCTGATTCCACTTATATTAGCTTATCTGTTATATTGATTTGACTTAAACTAAACTGTCTGTTCAACTCAATCTGACTACGTTGACCTATTTATTACAATAAAGCTACATAAATCGAACTATCTGTGATATTAAAGCCAATCCTACTTTTATATGTGTGAAACTGATGCCACTTATATTAACCTATCTGTTATATTGATGTGACTTAAACTAAACTGTCTGTTCAACTCAATCTGACTACTTTGACCTATTTATTGCATTAAAGCTACATTAATTGAGCTATCTGTGATATTATAGTCAATTGTACTTCAATATTTGTGAAGCTGATTCCACTGATATTAACTTATCTGTTATATTGATGTGACTTAAACTAAACTGTTTGTTCAACTCAATCTGACTACTTTGACCTATTAATTGCATTAAAGTTACATAAATTGAGCTATCTGTGATATTAAAGTCAATTGTACTCCAATATTTGTGAAGCTGATTCCACTTATATCAACTTATCTATTATATTGATGTGACTTAAACTAAACCGTCTGTTCAACTCAATCTGACTACTTTGACCTATTTATTGCATTAAAGTTACATAAATTGAGCTATCTGTGATATTAAAGTCAGTTGTACTCCAATAGTTGTGAAGCTGATTCCACTAATATTAACTTATCTGTTATATTGATTTGACTTAAACTAAACTGTCTGTTCAACTCAATCTGACTACTTTGACCTATTTATTGCATTAAAGCTACATTAATTGAGCTATCTATGATATTAAAGTCAATTGTACTCCAATATTTGTGAAGGTGATTCCACTGATATTAACTTATCTGTTATATTGATGTGACTTAAACTAAACTGTCTGTTCAACTCAATCTGATTACGTTGACCTGTTTATTGCATTAAAGTTACATAAATTGAACTATCTGTGATATTAAAGTCAATTGTACTTCAATATTTGTGAAGCTGATTCCACTGATATTAACTTATCTGTTATATTGATGTCACTTAAACTAAACTGTCTGTTCAACTCAATCTGACTACTTTGACCTATTTATTGCATTAAATTTACATAAATCGAGCTATCTGTGATATTAAAGTCAATTGTACTCCAATATTTGTGAAGCTGATTCCACTTATATCAACTTATCTATTATATTGATGTGACTTAAACTAAACTGTCTGTTCAACTCAATCTGACTACTTTGACCTATTTATTGCATTAAAGTTACATATATCGAACTATCTGTGATATTAAAGGCAATCGTACTATTATATGTGTGAAACTGATGTCACTTATATTAACCTATCTGTTATATTGATGTGACTTAAACTAAACTGTCTGTTCAACTCAATCTGATTACTTTGACCTATTTATTGCATTAAAGTTACATAAATTGAGCTATCTGTGATATTAAGGTTAATTCTACTCCAATATTTGTGAAGCTGATTCCACTGATATTAACTTATCTTGTTTATTAATGTTACTTAATCTAAACGGTCTGTTCAACTCAATCTGACTTCTTTGACCTATTTATTGCATTAAAGTTACATAAATTGAGCTATATGTGATATTAAAGTCAATCGTACTCTTATAAGTGTGAAACTGATGTCACTGATATTAACTTATCTGTTATATTGATGTGACTTAAACTAAACTGTCTGTTCAACTCAATCTGATTACTTTGACCTATTTATTGCATTAAAGTTACATAAATCGAACTATCTCTGATATTAAAGTAAATTGTACTTCAATATTTGTGAAGCTGATTCCACTGATATTAACTTATCTGTTATATTGATGTGACTTAAACTAAACTGTCTGTTCAACTCAATCTGACTACTTTGACCTATTTATTGCATTAAAGTTACATTAATTGAGCTATCTATGATATTAAAGTCAATTGTACTCCAATATTTGTGAAGGTGATTCCTGTTATATTAACTTATCTATTATATTGATGTGACTTAAACTAAACTGTCTGTTCAATTCAATCTGACCACTTTGACCTATTTATTGCAATAAAGTTACATAAATCGAACTAACTGTAATATTAAAGTCAATTGTACTCCAATATTTGTGAAGCTGATTCCACTTATATTAACTTATCTGTTATGTTCATGTGACTTAAACTAAACTGTCTGTTCAACTCAATCTGACTACTTTGACCTATTTATTGCAATAAAGTTACATAAATCGCACTATCTGTGCTATTAAAACCAATCGTTCTCTTATATGTGTGAAACTGATGTCACTGATATTAACCTATCTGTTATATTGATGTGGCTTAAACTAAACTGCCTGTTCAACTCAATCTGACTACTTTGACCTATTTATTGCATTAAAGGTACATAAATTGAGCTATCTGTGATATTAAAGTCAATTGTACTCCAATAGTTGTGAAGCTGATTCCTGTTATATTAACCTATCTGTTATATTGATGTGACTTAAACTAAACTGTCTGTTCAACTCAATCTGATTACTTTGACCTATTTATTGCATTAAAGTTATATAAATTGAGCTATCTGTGATATTAAGGTTAATTGTACTCCAATATTTGTGAATCTGATTCCACTGATATTAACTTATCTTGTTTATTAATGTTACTTAATCTAAACGGTCTGTTCAACTCAATCTGACTACTTTGACCTATTAATTGCATTAAAGTTACATAAATTGAGCTATCTTTGATATTAAAGTCAATTGTACTCCAATATTTGTAAAGCTGATTCCACTTATATTAACTGATCTGTTATATTGATGTGACTTAAACTAAACTGTCTGTTCAACTCAATCTGACTACTTTTACCTATTTATTGCATTAAAGTTACATAAATTGAGCTATATGTGATATTAAAGTCAATTGTACTACAATAGTTGTGAAGCTGATTCCACTTATATTAACCTATCTGTTATATTGATGTGACTTAAACTAAACTGTGTGTTCAACTCAATCTGACTACTTTGACCTATTTATTGCATTAAAGTTACATAAATTGAGCTATCTGTGATATTAAAGTCAATTGTACTCCAATATTTGTGAAGCTGATTCCACTTATATTAACTGATCTGTTATATTGATGTGACTTAAACTAAACTGTCTGTTCAACTCAATCTGACTACTTTGACCTATTTATTGCATTAAAGTTACATAAATTGAGCTATATGTGATATTAAAGTCAGTTGTACTACAATAGTTGTGAAGCTGATACCACTTATATCAACTTATCTATTATATTGATGTGACTTAAACTAAACTGTCTCTTCAACTCAATCTGACTACTTTGACCTATTAATTGCATTAAAGTTACATAAATTGAGCTATCTGTGATATTAAAGTCAACTGTTCTCCAATATTTGTGAAGCTGATTCCACTGATATTAACTGATCTGTTATATTGATGTGACTTAAACTAAACTGTCTGTTCAACTCAATCTGACTACTTTGACCTATTTATTGCATTAAAGTTACATAAATTGAGCTATATGTGATATTAAAGTCAATTGTACTACAATAGTTATGAAGCTGATTCCACTTATATTAACCTATCTGTTATTTTGATGTGACTTAAACTAAACTGTCTGTTCAACTGAATCTGACTACTTTGACCTATTTATTGCATTAAAGTTACATACATCGAACTATCTGTGATATTAAAGCCAATCGTACTCTTAAATGTGTGAAACTGATGTCACTGATATTAACTTATCTGTTATATTGATGTGACTTAAACTAAACTGTCTGTTCAACTCAATCTGATTACGTCGACCTGTTTATTGCATTAAAGTTACATAAATTGAACTATCTGTGATATTAAAGTCAATTGTACTTCAATATTTGTGAAGCTGATTCCACTGATATTAACTTATCTGTTATATTGATGTCACTTAAACTAAACTGTCTGTTCAACTCAATCTGACTACTTTGACCTATTTATTGCATTAAATTTACATAAATCGAGCTATCTGTGATATTAAAGTCAATTGTACTCCAATATTTGTGAAGCTGATTCCACTTATATCAACTTATCTATTATATTGATGTGACTTAAACTAAACTGTCTGTTCAACTCAATCTGACTACTTTGACCTATTTATTGCATTAAAGTTACATAAATCGAGCTATCTGTGATATTAAAGTCAATTGTACTACAATATTTGTGAAGCTGATTCCACTTATATTAACTGATCTGTTATATTGATATGACTTAAACTAAACTGTCTGTTCAACTCAATCGGACTACTTTGACCTATTTATTGCATTAAAGTTACATATATCGAACTATCTGTGATAGTAAAGCCAATCGTACTGTTATATGTGTGAAACTGATGTCACTGATATTAACTTATCTGTTATATTGATGTGACTTAAACTAAACTGTCTGTTCAACTCAATCTGATTACTTTGACCTATTTATTGCATTAAAGTTACATAAATTGAACTATCTGTGATATTAAAGTCAATTGTACTTCAATATTTGTGAAGCTGATTCCACTGATATTAACTTATCTGTTATATTGATGTGACTTAAACTAAACTGTCTGTTCAACTCAATCTGACTATTTTGACCTATTTATTGCATTAAAGTTACATAAATCGAGCTATCTGTGATATTAAAGTCAATTGTACTCCAATATTTGTGAAGCTGATTCCACTTATATTAGCTTATCTGTTATATTGATTTGACTTAAACTAAACTGTCTGTTCAACTCAATCTGACTACGTTGACCTATTTATTACAATAAAGCTACATAAATCGAACTATCTGTGATATTAAAGCCAATCCTACTTTTATATGTGTGAAACTGATGCCACTTATATTAACCTATCTGTTATATTGATGTGACTTAAACTAAACTGTCTGTTCAACTCAATCTGACTACTTTGACCTATTTATTGCATTAAAGCTACATTAATTGAGCTATCTGTGATATTATAGTCAATTGTACTTCAATATTTGTGAAGCTGATTCCACTGATATTAACTTATCTGTTATATTGATGTGACTTAAACTAAACTGTTTGTTCAACTCAATCTGACTACTTTGACCTATTAATTGCATTAAAGTTACATAAATTGAGCTATCTGTGATATTAAAGTCAATTGTACTCCAATATTTGTGAAGCTGATTCCACTTATATCAACTTATCTATTATATTGATGTGACTTAAACTAAACCGTCTGTTCAACTCAATCTGACTACTTTGACCTATTTATTGCATTAAAGTTACATAAATTGAGCTATCTGTGATATTAAAGTCAGTTGTACTCCAATAGTTGTGAAGCTGATTCCACTAATATTAACTTATCTGTTATATTGATTTGACTTAAACTAAACTGTCTGTTCAACTCAATCTGACTACTTTGACCTATTTATTGCATTAAAGCTACATTAATTGAGCTATCTATGATATTAAAGTCAATTGTACTCCAATATTTGTGAAGGTGATTCCACTGATATTAACTTATCTGTTATATTGATGTGACTTAAACTAAACTGTCTGTTCAACTCAATCTGATTACGTTGACCTGTTTATTGCATTAAAGTTACATAAATTGAACTATCTGTGATATTAAAGTCAATTGTACTTCAATATTTGTGAAGCTGATTCCACTGATATTAACTTATCTGTTATATTGATGTCACTTAAACTAAACTGTCTGTTCAACTCAATCTGACTACTTTGACCTATTTATTGCATTAAATTTACATAAATCGAGCTATCTGTGATATTAAAGTCAATTGTACTCCAATATTTGTGAAGCTGATTCCACTTATATCAACTTATCTATTATATTGATGTGACTTAAACTAAACTGTCTGTTCAACTCAATCTGACTACTTTGACCTATTTATTGCATTAAAGTTACATATATCGAACTATCTGTGATATTAAAGGCAATCGTACTATTATATGTGTGAAACTGATGTCACTTATATTAACCTATCTGTTATATTGATGTGACTTAAACTAAACTGTCTGTTCAACTCAATCTGATTACTTTGACCTATTTATTGCATTAAAGTTACATAAATTGAGCTATCTGTGATATTAAGGTTAATTCTACTCCAATATTTGTGAAGCTGATTCCACTGATATTAACTTATCTTGTTTATTAATGTTACTTAATCTAAACGGTCTGTTCAACTCAATCTGACTTCTTTGACCTATTTATTGCATTAAAGTTACATAAATTGAGCTATATGTGATATTAAAGTCAATCGTACTCTTATAAGTGTGAAACTGATGTCACTGATATTAACTTATCTGTTATATTGATGTGACTTAAACTAAACTGTCTGTTCAACTCAATCTGATTACTTTGACCTATTTATTGCATTAAAGTTACATAAATCGAACTATCTCTGATATTAAAGTAAATTGTACTTCAATATTTGTGAAGCTGATTCCACTGATATTAACTTATCTGTTATATTGATGTGACTTAAACTAAACTGTCTGTTCAACTCAATCTGACTACTTTGACCTATTTATTGCATTAAAGTTACATTAATTGAGCTATCTATGATATTAAAGTCAATTGTACTCCAATATTTGTGAAGGTGATTCCACTGATATTAACTTATCTGTTATATTGATGTGACTTAAACTAAACTGTCTGTTCAACTCAATCTGATTACTTTGACCTATTTATTGCATTAAAGTTACATAAATTGAACTATCTTTGATATTAAAGTCAATTGTACTTCAATATTTGTGAAGCTGATTCCACTGATATTAACTGATCTGTTATATTGATGTGACTTAAACTAAACTGTCTGTTCAACTCAATCTGACTACTTTGACCTATTTATTGCATTAAAGTTACATAAATCGAGCTATCTGTGATATTAAAGTCAATTGTACTCCAATATTTGTGAAGCTGATTCCACTTATATTAACTGATCTGTTGTGTTGATATGACTTAAACTAAACTGTCTGTTCAACTCAATCTGACTACTTTGACCTATTTATTGCATTAAAGTTACATACATTGAACTATCTGTGATATTAAAGCCAATCGTACTCTTAAATGTGTGAAACTGATGTCACTGATATTAACTTATCTGTTATATTGATGTGACTTAAACTAAACTGTCTGTTCAACTCAATCTGATTACGTTGACCTGTTTATTGCATTAAAGTTACATAAATTGAACTATCTGTGATATTAAAGTCAATTGTACTTCAATATTTGTGAAGCTGATTCCACTGATATTAACTTATCTGTTATATTGATGTCACTTAAACTAAACTGTCTGTTCAACTCAATCTGACTACTTTGACCTATTTATTGCATTAAATTTACATAAATCGAGCTATCTGTGATATTAAAGTCAATTGTACTCCAATATTTGTGAAGCCGATTCCACTTATATCAACTTATCTATTATATTGATGTGACTTAAACTAAACTGTCTGTTCAACTCAATCTGACTACTTTGACCTATTTATTGCATTAAAGTTACATAAATCGAGCTATCTGTGATATTAAAGTCAATTGTACTACAATATTTGTGAAGCTGATTCCACTTATATTAACTGATCTGTTATATTGATATGACTTAAACTAAACTGTCTGTTCAACTCAATCGGACTACTTTGACCTATTTATTGCATTAAAGTTACATATATCGAACTATCTGTGATAGTAAAGCCAATCGTACTGTTATATGTGTGAAACTGATGTCACTTATATTAACTTATCTGTTATATTGATGTAACGTAAACTAAACTGTCTGTTCAACTCAATCTGACTACTTTGACCTATTTATTGCATT
The DNA here is from genome assembly GCA_024699665.1 of Ostrea denselamellosa. NCBI lineage: Eukaryota > Metazoa > Mollusca > Bivalvia > Ostreida > Ostreidae > Ostrea > Ostrea denselamellosa. The sequence continues at coordinate 1,252,752 of JAMZEH010000011.1, forward strand.
AAAGTTACATAAATTGAGCTATCTTCGATATTAAAGTCAATTGTACTCCAATAGTTGTGAAGCTGATTCCTGTTATATTAACTTATCTATTATATTGATGTGACTTAAACTAAACTGTCTGTTCAATTCAATCTGACCACTTTGACCTATTTATTGCAATAAAGTTACATAAATCGAACTAACTGTAATATTAAAGTCAATTGTACTCCAATATTTGTGAAGCTGATTCCACTTATATTAACTTATCTGTTATGTTTATGTGACTTAAACTAAACTGTCTGTTCAACTCAATCTGACTACTTTGACCCATTTATTGCAATAAAGTTACATAAATCGAACTATCTGTGCTATTAAAACCAATCGTTCTCTTATATGTGTGAAACTGATGTCACTGATATTAACCTATCTGTTATATTGATGTGGCTTAAACTAAACTGCCTGTTCAACTCAATCTGACTACTTTGACCTATTTATTGCATTAAAGGTACATAAATTGAGCTATCTGTGATATTAAAGTCAATTGTACTCCAATAGTTGTGAAGCTGATTCCTGTTATATTAACCTATCTGTTATATTGATGTGACTTAAACTAAACTGTCTGTTCAACTCAATCTGATTACTTTGACCTATTTATTGCATTAAAGTTATATAAATTGAGCTATCTGTGATATTAAGGTTAATTGTACTCCAATATTTGTGAATCTGATTCCACTGATATTAACTTATCTTGTTTATTAATGTTACTTAATCTAAACGGTCTGTTCAACTCAATCTGACTACTTTGACCTATTAATTGCATTAAAGTTACATAAATTGAGCTATCTTTGATATTAAAGTCAATTGTACTCCAATATTTGTAAAGCTGATTCCACTTATATTAACTGATCTGTTATATTGATGTGACTTAAACTAAACTGTCTGTTCAACTCAATCTGACTACTTTTACCTATTTATTGCATTAAAGTTACATAAATTGAGCTATATGTGATATTAAAGTCAATTGTACTACAATAGTTGTGAAGCTGATTCCACTTATATTAACCTATCTGTTATATTGATGTGACTTAAAGTAAACTGTGTGTTCAACTCAATCTGACTACTTTGACCTATTTATTGCATTAAAGTTACATAAATTGAGCTATCTGTGATATTAAAGTCAATTGTACTCCAATATTTGTGAAGCTGATTCCACTTATATTAACTGATCTGTTATATTGATGTGACTTAAACTAAACTGTCTGTTCAACTCAATCTGACTACTTTTACCTATTTATTGCATTAAAGTTACATAAATTGAGCTATATGTGATATTAAAGTCAGTTGTACTACAATAGTTGTGAAGCTGATACCACTTATATCAACTTATCTATTATATTGATGTGACTTAAACTAAACTGTCTCTTCAACTCAATCTGACTACTTTGACCTATTAATTGCATTAAAGTTACATAAATTGAGCTATCTGTGATATTAAAGTCAATTGTTCTCCAATATTTGTGAAGCTGATTCCACTGATATTAACTGATCTGTTATATTGATGTGACTTAAACTAAACTGTCTGTTCAACTCAATCTGACTACTTTGACCTATTTATTGCATTAAAGTTACATAAATTGAGCTATATGTGATATTAAAGTCAATTGTACTACAATAGTTATGAAGCTGATTCCACTTATATTAACCTATCTGTTATTTTGATGTGACTTAAACTAAACTGTCTGTTCAACTCAATCTGACTACTTTGACCTATTTATTGCATTAAAGTTACATATATCGAACTATCTGTGATATTAAAGCCAATCGTACTATTATATGTGTGAAACTGATGTCACTTATATTAACCTATCTGTTATATTGATGTGACTTAAACTAAACTGTCTGTTCAACTCAATCTGATTACTTTGACCTATTTATTGCATTAAAGTTACATAAATCGAACTATCTCTGATATTAAAGTAAATTGTACTTCAATATTTGTGAAGGTGATTCCACTGATATTAACTTATCTGTTATATTGATGTGACTTAAACTAAACTGTCTGTTCAACTCAATCTGATTACGTTGACCTGTTTATTGCATTAAAGTTACATAAATTGAACTATCTGTGATATTAAAGTCAATTGTACTTCAATATTTGTGAAGCTGATTCCACTGATATTAACTTATCTGTTATATTGATGTCACTTAAACTAAACTGTCTGTTCAACTCAATCTGACTACTTTGACCTATTTATTGCATTAAATTTACATAAATCGAGCTATCTGTGATATTAAAGTCAATTGCACTCCAATATTTGTGAAGCTGATTCCACTTATATCAACTTATCTATTATATTGATGTGACTTAAACTAAACTGTCTGTTCAACTCAATCTGACTACTTTGACCTATTTATTGCATTAAAGTTACATATATCGAACTATCTGTGATATTAAAGCCAATCGTACTATTATATGTGTGAAACTGATGTCACTTATATTAACCTATCTGTTATATTGATGTGACTTAAACTAAACTGTCTGTTCAACTCAATCTGATTACTTTGACCTATTTATTGCATTAAAGTTACATAAATTGAGCTATCTGTGATATTAAGGTTAATTCTACTCCAATATTTGTGAAGCTGATTCCACTGATATTAACTTATCTTGTTTATTAATGTTACTTAATCTAAACGGTCTGTTCAACGCAATCTGACTTCTTTGACCTATTTATTGCATTAAAGTTACATAAATTGAGCTATATGTGATATTAAAGTCAATCGTACTCTTATAAGTGTGAAACTGATGTCACTGATATTAACTTATCTGTTATATTGATGTGACTTAAACTAAACTGTCTGTTCAACTCAATCTGATTACTTTGACCTATTTATTGCATTAAAGTTACATAAATCGAACTATCTCTGATATTAAAGTAAATTGTACTTCAATATTTGTGAAGCTGATTCCACTGATATTAACTTATCTGTTATATTGATGTGACTTAAACTAAACTGTCTGTTCAACTCAATCTGACTACTTTGACCTATTTATTGCATTAAAGTTACATTAATTGAGCTATCTATGATATTAAAGTCAATTGTACTCCAATATTTGTGAAGGTGATTCCACTGATATTAACTTATCTGTTATATTGATGTGACTTAAACTAAACTGTCTGTTCAACTCAATCTGACTACTTTGACCTATTTATTGCATTAAAGTTACATAAATCGAGCTATCTGTGATATTAAAGTCAATTGTACTCCAATATTTGTGAAGTTGATTCCACTTATATTAACTGATCTGTTATGTTGATATGACTTAAACTAAACTGTCTGTTCAACTCAATCTGACTACTTTGACCTATTTATTGCATTAAAGTTACATACATCGAACTATCTGTGATATTAAAGCCAATCGTACTCTTAAATGTGTGAAACTGATGTCACTGATATTAACTTATCTGTTATATTGATGTGACTTAAACTAAACTGTCTGTTCAACTCAATCTGATTACGTTGACCTGTTTATTGCATTAAAGTTACATAAATTGAACTATCTGTGATATTAAAGTCAATTGTACTTCAATATTTGTGAAGCTGATTCCACTGATATTAACTTATCTGTTATATTGATGTCACTTAAACTAAACTGTCTGTTCAACTCAATCTGACTACTTTGACCTATTTATTGCATTAAATTTACATAAATCGAGCTATCTGTGATATTAAAGTCAATTGTACTCCAATATTTGTGAAGCCGATTCCACTTATATCAACTTATCTATTATATTGATGTGACTTAAACTAAACTGTCTGTTCAACTCAATCTGACTACTTTGACCTATTTATTGCATTAAAGTTACATAAATCGAGCTATCTGTGATATTAAAGTCAATTGTACTACAATATTTGTGAAGCTGATTCCACTTATATTAACTGATCTGTTATATTGATATGACTTAAACTAAACTGTCTGTTCAACTCAATCGGACTACTTTGACCTATTTATTGCATTAAAGTTACATATATCGAACTATCTGTGATAGTAAAGCCAATCGTACTGTTATATGTGTGAAACTGATGTCACTTATATTAACTTATCTGTTATATTGATGTGACTTAAACTAAACTGTCTGTTCAATTCAATCTGACCACTTTGACCTATTTATTGCAATAAAGTTACATAAATCGAACTAACTGTAATATTAAAGTCAATTGTACTCCAATATTTGTGAAGCTGATTCCACTTATATTAACTTATCTGTTATGTTTATGTGACTTAAACTAAACTGTCTGTTCAACTCAATCTGACTACTTTGACCTATTTATTGCAATAAAGTTACATAAATCGAACTATCTGTGCTATTAAAACCAATCGTTCTCTTATATGTGTGAAACTGATGTCACTGATATTAACCTATCTGTTATATTGATGTGGCTTAAACTAAACTGCCTGTTCAACTCAATCTGACTACTTTGACCTATTTATTGCATTAAAGGTACATAAATTGAGCTATCTGTGATATTAAAGTCAATTGTACTCCAATAGTTGTGAAGCTGATTCCTGTTATATTAACCTATCTGTTATATTGATGTGACTTAAACTAAACTGTCTGTTCAACTCAATCTGATTACTTTGACCTATTTATTGCTTTAAAGTTATATAAATTGAGCTATCTGTGATATTAAGGTTAATTGTACTCCAATATTTGTGAAGCTGATTCCACTGATATTAACTTATCTTGTTTATTAATGTTACTTAATCTAAACGGTCTGTTCAACTCAATCTGACTACTTTGACCTATTAATTGCATTAAAGTTACATAAATTGAGCTATCTTTGATATTAAAGTCAATTGTACTCCAATATTTGTAAAGCTGATTCCACTTATATTAACTGATCTGTTATATTGATGTGACTTAAACTAAACTGTCTGTTCAACTCAATCTGACTACTTTTACCTATTTATTGCATTAAAGTTACATAAATTGAGCTATATGTGATATTAAAGTCAATTGTACTACAATAGTTGTGAAGCTGATTCCACTTATATTAACCTATCTGTTATATTGATGTGACTTAAACTAAACTGTGTGTTCAACTCAATCTGACTACTTTGACCTATTTATTGCATTAAAGTTACATAAATTGAGCTATCTGTGATATTAAAGTCAATTGTACTCCAATATTTGTGAAGCTGATTCCACTTATATTAACTGATCTGTTATATTGATGTGACTTAAACTAAACTGTCTGTTCAACTCAATCTGACTACTTTTACTTATTTATTGCATTAAAGTTACATAAATTGAGCTATATGTGATATTAAAGTCAGTTGTACTACAATAGTTGTGAAGCTGATACCACTTATATCAACTTATCTATTATATTGATGTGACTTAAACTAAACTGTCTCTTCAACTCAATCTGACTACTTTGACCTATTAATTGCATTAAAGTTACATAAATTGAGCTATCTGTGATATTAAAGTCAATTGTTCTCCAATATTTGTGAAGCTGATTCCACTGATATTAACTGATCTGTTATATTGATGTGACTTAAACTAAACTGTCTGTTCAACTCAATCTGACTACTTTGACCTATTTATTGCATTAAAGTTACATAAATTGAGCTATATGTGATATTAAAGTCAATTGTACTACAATAGTTATGAAGCTGATTCCACTTATATTAACCTATCTGTTATTTTGATGTGACTTAAACTAAACTGTCTGTTCAACTGAATCTGACTACTTTGACCTATTTATTGCATTAAAGTTACATATATCGAACTATCTGTGATATTAAAGCCAATCGTACTATTATATGTGTGAAACTGATGTCACTTATATTAACCTATCTGTTATATTGATGTGACTTAAACTAAACTGTCTGTTCAACTCAATCTGATTACTTTGACCTATTTATTGCATTAAAGTTACATAAATTGAGCTATCTGTGATATTAAGGTTAATTGTACTCCAATATTTGTGAAGCTGATTCCACTGATATTAACTTATCTTGTTTATTAATGTTACTTAATCTAAACGGTCTGTTCAACTCAATCTGACTTCTTTGACCTATTTATTGCATTAAAGTTACATAAATTGAGCTATATGTGATATTAAAGTCAATTGTACTACAATAGTTGTGAAGCTGATTCCACTTATGTTAACCTATCTGTTATATTGATGTGACTTAAACTAAACTGTCTGTTCAACTCAATCTGACTACTTTGACCTATTTATTGCATTAAAGTTACATAAATCGAACTATCTGTGATATTAAAGCCAATCGTACTCTTATAAGTGTGAAACTGATGTCACTGATATTAACTTATCTGTTATATTGATGTGACTTAAACTAAACTGTCTGTTCAACTCAATCGGACTACTTTGACCTATTTATTGCATTAAAGTTACATATATCGAACTATCTGTGATAGTAAAGCCAATCGTACTGTTATATGTGTGAAACTGATGTCACTGATATTAACTTATCTGTTATATTGATGTGACTTAAACTAAACTGTCTGTTCAACTCAATCTGATTACTTTGACCTATTTATTGCATTAAAGTTACATAAATTGAACTATCTGTGATATTAAAGTCAATTGTACTTCAATATTTGTGAAGCTGATTCCACTGATATTAACTTATCTGTTATATTGATGTGACTTAAACTAAACTGTCTGTTCAACTCAATCTGACTATTTTGACCTATTTATTGCATTAAAGTTACATAAATCGAGCTATCTGTGATATTAAAGTCAATTGTACTCCAATATTTGTGAAGCTGATTCCACTTATATTAGCTTATCTGTTATATTGATTTGACTTAAACTAAACTGTCTGTTCAACTCAATCTGACTACGTTGACCTATTTATTACAATAAAGCTACATAAATCGAACTATCTGTGATATTAAAGCCAATCCTACTTTTATATGTGTGAAACTGATGCCACTTATATTAACCTATCTGTTATATTGATGTGACTTAAACTAAACTGTCTGTTCAACTCAATCTGACTACTTTGACCTATTTATTACATTAAAGCTACATTAATTGAGCTATCTGTGATATTATAGTCAATTGTACTTCAATATTTGTGAAGCTGATTCCACTGATATTAACTTATCTGTTATATTGATGTGACTTAAACTAAACTGTCTGTTCAACTCAATCTGACTACTTTGACCTATTTATTGCATTAAAGTTACATAAATCGAGCTATCTGTGATATTAAAGTCAATTGTACTCCAATATTTGTGAAGCTGATTCCACTTATATTAACTGATCTGTTATGTTGATATGACTTAAACTAAACTGTCTGTTCAACTCAATCTGACTACTTTGACCTATTTATTGCATTAAAGTTACATACATCGAACTATCTGTGATATTAAAGCCAATCGTACTCTTAAATGTGTGAAACTGATGTCACTGATATTAACTTATCTGTTATATTGATGTGACTTAAACTAAACTGTCTGTTCAACTCAATCTGATTACGTTGACCAGTTTATTGCATTAAAGTTACATAAATTGAACTATCTGTGATATTAAAGTCAATTGTACTTCAATATTTGTGAAGCTGATTCCACTGATATTAACTTATCTGTTATATTGATGTCACTTAAACTAAACTGTCTGTTCAACTCAATCTGACTACTTTGACCTATTTATTGCATTAAATTTACATAAATCGAGCTAGATGTGATATTAAAGTCAATTGTACTCCAATATTTGTGAAGCCGATTCCACTTATATCAACTTATCTATTATATTGATGTGACTTAAACTAAACTGTCTGTTCAACTCAATCTGACTACTTTGACCTATTTATTGCATTAAAGTTACATAAATCGAGCTATCTGTGATATTAAAGTCAATTGTACTACAATATTTGTGAAGCTGATTCCACTTATATTAACTGATCTGTTATATTGATATGACTTAAACTAAACTGTCTGTTCAACTCAATCGGACTACTTTGACCTATTTATTGCATTAAAGTTACATATATCGAACTATCTGTGATAGTAAAGCCAATCGTACTGTTATATGTGTGAAACTGATGTCACTTATATTAACTTATCTGTTATATTGATGTAACGTAAACTAAACTGTCTGTTCAACTCAATCTGACTACTTTGACCTATTTATTGCATTAAAGTTACATAAATTGAGCTATCTTCGATATTAAAGTCAATTGTACTCCAATAGTTGTGAAGCTGATTCCTGTTATATTAACTTATCTATTATATTGATGTGACTTAAACTAAACTGTCTGTTCAATTCAATCTGACCACTTTGACCTATTTATTGCAATAAAGTTACATAAATCGAACTAACTGTAATATTAAAGTCAATTGTACTCCAATATTTGTGAAGCTGATTCCACTTATATTAACTTATCTGTTATGTTTATGTGACTTAAACTAAACTGTCTGTTCAACTCAATCTGACTACTTTGACCTATTTATTGCAATAAAGTTACATAAATCGAACTATCTGTGCTATTAAAACCAATCGTTCTCTTATATGTGTGAAACTGATGTCACTGATATTAACCTATCTGTTATATTGATGTGGCTTAAACTAAACTGCCTGTTCAACTCAATCTGACTACTTTGACCTATTTATTGCATTAAAGGTACATAAATTGAGCTATCTGTGATATTAAAGTCAATTGTACTCCAATAGTTGTGAAGCTGATTCCTGTTATATTAACCTATCTGTTATATTGATGTGACTTAAACTAAACTGTCTGTTCAACTCAATCTGATTACTTTGACCTATTTATTGCTTTAAAGTTATATAAATTGAGCTATCTGTGATATTAAGGTTAATTGTACTCCAATATTTGTGAATCTGATTCCACTGATATTAACTTATCTTGTTTATTAATGTTACTTAATCTAAACGGTCTGTTCAACTCAATCTGACTACTTTGACCTATTAATTGCATTAAAGTTACATAAATTGAGCTATCTTTGATATTAAAGTCAATTGTACTCCAATATTTGTAAAGCTGATTCCACTTATATTAACTGATCTGTTATATTGATGTGACTTAAACTAAACTGTCTGTTCAACTCAATCTGACTACTTTTACCTATTTATTGCATTAAAGTTACATAAATTGAGCTATATGTGATATTAAAGTCAATTGTACTACAATAGTTGTGAAGCTGATTCCACTTATATTAACCTATCTGTTATATTGATGTGACTTAAACTAAACTGTGTGTTCAACTCAATCTGACTACTTTGACCTATTTATTGCATTAAAGTTACATAAATTGAGCTATCTGTGATATTAAAGTCAATTGTACTCCAATATTTGTGAAGCTGATTCCACTTATATTAACTGATCTGTTATATTGATGTGACTTAAACTAAACTGTCTGTTCAACTCAATCTGACTACTTTTACCTATTTATTGCATTAAAGTTACATAAATTGAGCTATATGTGATATTAAAGTCAGTTGTACTACAATAGTTGTGAAGCTGATACCACTTATATCAACTTATCTATTATATTGATGTGACTTAAACTAAACTGTCTCTTCAACTCAATCTGACTACTTTGACCTATTAATTGCATTAAAGTTACATAAATTGAGCTATCTGTGATATTAAAGTCAATTGTTCTCCAATATTTGTGAAGCTGATTCCACTGATATTAACTGATCTGTTATATTGATGTGACTTAAACTAAACTGTCTGTTCAACTCAATCTGACTACTTTGACCTATTTATTGCATTAAAGTTACATAAATTGAGCTATATGTGATATTAAAGTCAATTGTACTACAATAGTTATGAAGCTGATTCCACTTATATTAACCTATCTGTTATTTTGATGTGACTTAAACTAAACTGTCTGTTCAACTGAATCTGACTACTTTGACCTATTTATTGCATTAAAGTTACATATATCGAACTATCTGTGATATTAAAGCCAATCGTACTATTATATGTGTGAAACTGATGTCACTTATATTAACCTATCTGTTATATTGATGTGACTTAAACTAAACTGTCTGTTCAACTCAATCTGATTACTTTGACCTATTTATTGCATTAAAGTTACATAAATTGAGCTATCTGTGATATTAAGGTTAATTGTACTCCAATATTTGTGAAGCTGATTCCACTGATATTAACTTATCTTGTTTATTAATGTTACTTAATCTAAACGGTCTGTTCAACTCAATCTGACTTCTTTGACCTATTTATTGCATTAAAGTTACATAAATTGAGCTATATGTGATATTAAAGTCAATTGTACTACAATAGTTGTGAAGCTGATTCCACTTATGTTAACCTATCTGTTATATTGATGTGACTTAAACTAAACTGTCTGTTCAACTCAATCTGACTACTTTGACCTATTTATTGCATTAAAGTTACATAAATCGAACTATCTGTGATATTAAAGCCAATCGTACTCTTATAAGTGTGAAACTGATGTCACTGATATTAACTTATCTGTTATATTGATGTGACTTAAACTAAACTGTCTGTTCAACTCAATCTGATTACTTTGACCTATTTATTGCATTAAAGTTACATAAATCGAACTATCTCTGATATTAAAGTCAATTGTACTTCAATATTTGTGAAGCTGATTCCACTGATATTAACTTATCTGTTATATTGATGTGACTTAAACTAAACTGTCTGTTCAACTCAATCTGATTACTTTGACCTATTTATTGCATTAAAGTTACATACATCGAACTATCTGTGATATTAAAGCCAATCGTACTCTTAAATGTGTGAAACTGATGTCACTGATATTAACTTATCTGTTATATTGATGTGACTTAAACTAAACTGTCTGTTCAACTCAATCTGATTACGTTGACCTGTTTATTGCATTAAAGTTACATAAATTGAACTATCTGTGATATTAAAGTCAATTGTACTTCAATATTTGTGAAGCTGATTCCACTGATATTAACTTATCTGTTATATTGATGTCACTTAAACTAAACTGTCTGTTCAACTCAATCTGACTACTTTGACCTATTTATTGCATTAAATTTACATAAATCGAGCTATCTGTGATATTAAAGTCAATTGTACTACAATATTTGTGAAGCTGATTCCACTTATATTAACTGATCTGTTATATTGATATGACTTAAACTAAACTGTCTGTTCAACTCAATCGGACTACTTTGACCTATTTATTGCATTAAAGTTACATATATCGAACTATCTGTGATAGTAAAGCCAATCGTACTGTTATATGTGTGAAACTGATGTCACTGATATTAACTTATCTGTTATATTGATGTGACTTAAACTAAACTGTCTGTTCAACTCAATCTGATTACTTTGACCTATTTATTGCATTAAAGTTACATAAATTGAACTATCTGTGATATTAAAGTCAATTGTACTTCAATATTTGTGAAGCTGATTCCACTGATATTAACTTATCTGTTATATTGATGTGACTTAAACTAAACTGTCTGTTCAACTCAATCTGACTATTTTGACCTATTTATTGCATTAAAGTTACATAAATCGAGCTATCTGTGATATTAAAGTCAATTGTACTCCAATATTTGTGAAGCTGATTCCACTTATATTAGCTTATCTGTTATATTGATTTGACTTAAACTAAACTGTCTGTTCAACTCAATCTGACTACGTTGACCTATTTATTACAATAAAGCTACATAAATCGAACTATCTGTGATATTAAAGCCAATCCTACTTTTATATGTGTGAAACTGATGCCACTTATATTAACCTATCTGTTATATTGATGTGACTTAAACTAAACTGTCTGTTCAACTCAATCTGACTACTTTGACCTATTTATTGCATTAAAGCTACATTAATTGAGCTATCTGTGATATTATAGTCAATTGTACTTCAATATTTGTGAAGCTGATTCCACTGATATTAACTTATCTGTTATATTGATGTGACTTAAACTAAACTGTCTGTTCAACTCAATCTGACTACTTTGACCTATTTATTGCATTAAAGTTACATAAATCGAGCTATCTGTGATATTAAAGTCAATTGTACTCCAATATTTGTGAAGCTGATTCCACTTATATTAACTGATCTGTTATGTTGATATGACTTAAACTAAACTGTCTGTTCAACTCAATCTGACTACTTTGACCTATTTATTGCATTAAAGTTACATACATCGAACTATCTGTGATATTAAAGCCAATCGTACTCTTAAATGTGTGAAACTGATGTCACTGATATTAACTTATCTGTTATATTGATGTGACTTAAACTAAACTGTCTGTTCAACTCAATCTGATTACGTTGACCAGTTTATTGCATTAAAGTTACATAAATTGAACTATCTGTGATATTAAAGTCAATTGTACTTCAATATTTGTGAAGCTGATTCCACTGATATTAACTTATCTGTTATATTGATGTCACTTAAACTAAACTGTCTGTTCAACTCAATCTGACTACTTTGACCTATTTATTGCATTAAATTTACATAAATCGAGCTATCTGTGATATTAAAGTCAATTGTACTCCAATATTTGTGAAGCCGATTCCACTTATATCAACTTATCTATTATATTGATGTGACTTAAACTAAACTGTCTGTTCAACTCAATCTGACTACTTTGACCTATTTATTGCATTAAAGTTACATAAATCGAGCTATCTGTGATATTAAAGTCAATTGTACTACAATATTTGTGAAGCTGATTCCACTTATATTAACTGATCTGTTATATTGATATGACTTAAACTAAACTGTCTGTTCAACTCAATCGGACTACTTTGACCTATTTATTGCATTAAAGTTACATATATCGAACTATCTGTGATAGTAAAGCCAATCGTACTGTTATATGTGTGAAACTGATGTCACATATATTAACTTATCTGTTATATTGATGTAACGTAAACTAAACTGTCTGTTCAACTCAATCTGACTACTTTGACCTATTTATTGCATTAAAGTTACATAAATTGAGCTATCTTCGATATTAAAGTCAATTGTACTCCAATAGTTGTGAAGCTGATTCCTGTTATATTAACTTATCTATTATATTGATGTGACTTAAACTAAACTGTCTGTTCAATTCAATCTGACCACTTTGACCTATTTATTGCAATAAAGTTACATAAATCGAACTAACTGTAATATTAAAGTCAATTGTACTCCAATATTTGTGAAGCTGATTCCACTTATATTAACTTATCTGTTATGTTTATGTGACTTAAACTAAACTGTCTGTTCAACTCAATCTGACTACTTTGACCTATTTATTGCAATAAAGTTACATAAATCGAACTATCTGTGCTATTAAAACCAATCGTTCTCTTATATGTGTGAAATTGATGTCACTGATATTAACCTATCTGTTATATTGATGTGGCTTAAACTAAACTGCCTGTTCAACTCAATCTGACTACTTTGACCTATTTATTGCATTAAAGGTACATAAATTGAGCTATCTGTGATATTAAAGTCAATTGTACTCCAATAGTTGTGAAGCTGATTCCTGTTATATTAACCTATCTGTTATATTGATGTGACTTAAACTAAACTGTCTGTTCAACTCAATCTGATTACTTTGACCTATTTATTGCTTTAAAGTTATATAAATTGAGCTATCTGTGATATTAAGGTTAATTGTACTCCAATATTTGTGAATCTGATTCCACTGATATTAACTTATCTTGTTTATTAATGTTACTTAATCTAAACGGTCTGTTCAACTCAATCTGACTACTTTGACCTATTAATTGCATTAAAGTTACATAAATTGAGCTATCTTTGATATTAAAGTCAATTGTACTCCAATATTTGTAAAGCTGATTCCACTTATATTAACTGATCTGTTATATTGATGTGACTTAAACTAAACTGTCTGTTCAACTCAATCTGACTACTTTTACCTATTTATTGCATTAAAGTTACATAAATTGAGCTATATGTGATATTAAAGTCAATTGTACTACAATAGTTGTGAAGCTGATTCCACTTATATTAACCTATCTGTTATATTGATGTGACTTAAACTAAACTGTGTGTTCAACTCAATCTGACTACTTTGACCTATTTATTGCATTAAAGTTACATAAATTGAGCTATCTGTGATATTAAAGTCAATTGTACTCCAATATTTGTGAAGCTGATTCCACTTATATTAACTGATCTGTTATATTGATGTGACTTAAACTAAACTGTCTGTTCAACTCAATCTGACTACTTTTACCTATTTATTGCATTAAAGTTACATAAATTGAGCTATATGTGATATTAAAGTCAGTTGTACTACAATAGTTGTGAAGCTGATACCACTTATATCAACTTATCTATTATATTGATGTGACTTAAACTAAACTGTCTCTTCAACTCAATCTGACTACTTTGACCTATTAATTGCATTAAAGTTACATAAATTGAGCTATCTGTGATATTAAAGTCAATTGTTCTCCAATATTTGTGAAGCTGATTCCACTGATATTAACTGATCTGTTATATTGATGTGACTTAAACTAAACTGTCTGTTCAACTCAATCTGACTACTTTGACCTATTTATTGCATTAAAGTTACATAAATTGAGCTATATGTGATATTAAAGTCAATTGTACTACAATAGTTATGAAGCTGATTCCACTTATATTAACCTATCTGTTATTTTGATGTGACTTAAACTAAACTGTCTGTTCAACTGAATCTGACTACTTTGACCTATTTATTGCATTAAAGTTACATATATCGAACTATCTGTGATATTAAAGCCAATCGTACTATTATATGTGTGAAACTGATGTCACTTATATTAACCTATCTGTTATATTGATGTGACTTAAACTAAACTGTCTGTTCAACTCAATCTGATTACTTTGACCTATTTATTGCATTAAAGTTACATAAATTGAGCTATCTGTGATATTAAGGTTAATTGTACTCCAATATTTGTGAAGCTGATTCCACTGATATTAACTTATCTTGTTTATTAATGTTACTTAATCTAAACGGTCTGTTCAACTCAATCTGACTTCTTTGACCTATTTATTGCATTAAAGTTACATAAATTGAGCTATATGTGATATTAAAGTCAATTGTACTACAATAGTTGTGAAGCTGATTCCACTTATGTTAACCTATCTGTTATATTGATGTGACTTAAACTAAACTGTCTGTTCAACTCAATCTGACTACTTTGACCTATTTATTGCATTAAAGTTACATAAATCGAACTATCTGTGATATTAAAGCCAATCGTACTCTTATAAGTGTGAAACTGATGTCACTGATATTAACTTATCTGTTATATTGATGTGACTTAAACTAAACTGTCTGTTCAACTCAATCTGATTACTTTGACCTATTTATTGCATTAAAGTTACATAAATCGAACTATCTCTGATATTAAAGTCAATTGTACTTCAATATTTGTGAAGCTGATTCCACTGATATTAACTTATCTGTTATATTGATGTGACTTAAACTAAACTGTCTGTTCAACTCAATCTGATTACTTTGACCTATTTATTGCATTAAAGTTACATACATCGAACTATCTGTGATATTAAAGCCAATCGTACTCTTAAATGTGTGAAACTGATGTCACTGATATTAACTTATCTGTTATATTGATGTGACTTAAACTAAACTGTCTGTTCAACTCAATCTGATTACGTTGACCTGTTTATTGCATTAAAGTTACATAAATTGAACTATCTGTGATATTAAAGTCAATTGTACTTCAATATTTGTGAAGCTGATTCCACTGATATTAACTTATCTGTTATATTGATGTCACTTAAACTAAACTGTCTGTTCAACTCAATCTGACTACTTTGACCTATTTATTGCATTAAATTTACATAAATCGAGCTATCTGTGATATTAAAGTCAATTGTACTACAATATTTGTGAAGCTGATTCCACTTATATTAACTGATCTGTTATATTGATATGGCTTAAACTAAACTGTCTGTTCAACTCAATCGGACTACTTTGACCTATTTATTGCATTAAAGTTACATAAATCGAATTATCTGTGATAGTAAAGCCAATCGTACTGTTATATGTGTGAAACTGATGTCACTGATATTAACTTATCTGTTATATTGATGTGACTTAAACTAAACTGTCTGTTCAACTCAATCTGATTACTTTGACCTATTTATTGCATTAAAGTTACATAAATTGAACTATCTGTGATATTAAAGTCAATTGTACTTCAATATTTGTGAAGCTGATTCCACTGATATTAACTTATCTGTTATATTGATGTGACTTAAACTAAACTGTCTGTTCAACTCAATCTGACTATTTTGACCTATTTATTGCATTAAAGTTACATAAATCGAGCTATCTGTGATATTAAAGTCAATTGTACTCCAATATTTGTGAAGCTGATTCCACTTATATTAGCTTATCTGTTATATTGATTTGACTTAAACTAAACTGTCTGTTCAACTCAATCTGACTACGTTGACCTATTTATTACAATAAAGCTACATAAATCGAACTATCTGTGATATTAAAGCCAATCCTACTTTTATATGTGTGAAACTGATGCCACTTATATTAACCTATCTGTTATATTGATGTGACTTAAACTAAACTGTCTGTTCAACTCAATCTGACTACTTTGACCTATTTATTGCATTAAAGCTACATTAATTGAGCTATCTGTGATATTATAGTCAATTGTACTTCAATATTTGTGAAGCTGATTCCACTGATATTAACTTATCTGTTATATTGATGTGACTTAAACTAAACTGTTTGTTCAACTCAATCTGACTATTTTGACCTATTAATTGCATTAAAGTTACATAAATTGAGCTATCTGTGATATTAAAGTCAATTGTACTCCAATATTTGTGAAGCTGATTCCACTTATATCAACTTACCTATTATATTGATGTGACTTAAACTAAACCGTCTGTTCAACTCAATCTGACTACTTTGACCTATTTATTGCATTAAAGTTACATAAATTGAGCTATCTGTGATATTAAAGTCAGTTGTACTCCAATAGTTGTGAAGCTGATTCCACTAATATTAACTTATCTGTTATATTGATTTGACTTAAACTAAACTGTCTGTTCAACTCAATCTGAATACTTTGACCTATTTATTGCATTAAAGCTACATTAATTGAGCTATCTATGATATTAAAGTCAATTGTACTCCAATATTTGTGAAGGTGATTCCACTGATATTAACTTATCTGTTATATTGATGTGACTTAAACTAAACTGTCTGTTCAACTCAATCTGATTACGTTGACCTGTTTATTGCATTAAAGTTACATAAATTGAACTATCTGTGATATTAAAGTCAATTGTACTTCAATATTTGTGAAGCTGATTCCACTTATATCAACTTATCTATTATATTGATGTGACTTAAACTAAACTGTCTGTTCAACTCAATCTGACTACTTTGACCTATTTATTGCATTAAAGTTACATATATCGAACTATCTGTGATATTAAAGCCAATCGTACTATTATATGTGTGAAACTGATGTCACTTATATTAACCTATCTGTTATATTGATGTGACTTAAACTAAACTGTCTGTTCAACTCAATCTGATTACTTTGACCTATTTATTGCATTAAAGTTACATAAATTGAGCTATCTGTGATATTAAGGTTAATTGTACTCCAATATTTGTGAAGCTGACTCCACTGATATTAACTTATCTTGTTTATTAATGTTACTTAATCTAAACGGTCTGTTCAACTCAATCTGACTTCTTTGACCTATTTATTGCATTAAAGTTACATAAATTGAGCTATATGTGATATTAAAGTCAATTGTACTACAATAGTTGTGAAGCTGATTCCACTTATGCTAACCTATCTGTTATATTGATGTGACTTAAACTAAACTGTCTGTTCAACTCAATCTGACTACTTTGACCTATTTATTGCATTAAAGTTACATAAATCGAACTATCTGTGATATTAAAGCCAATTGTACTCTTATAAGTGTGAAACTGATGTCACTGATATTAACTTATCTGTTATATTGATGTGACTTAAACTAAACTGTCTGTTCAACTCAATCTGATTACTTTGACCTATTTATTGCATTAAAGTTACATAAATCGAACTATCTCTGATATTAAAGTCAATTGTACTACAATATTTGTGAAGCTGATTCCACTTATATTAACTGATCTGTTATATTGATATGACTTAAACTAAACTGTCTGTTCAACTCAATCGGACTACTTTGACCTATTTATTGCATTAAAGTTACATATATCGAACTATCTGTGATAGTAAAGCCAATCGTACTGTTATATGTGTGAAACTGATGTCACTGATATTAACTTATCTGTTATATTGATGTGACTTAAACTAAACTGTCTGTTCAACTCAATCTGATTACTTTGACCTATTTATTGCATTAAAGTTACATAAATCGAACTATCTCTGATATTAAAGTCAATTGTACTTCAATATTTGTGAAGCTGATTCCACTGATATTAACTTATCTGTTATATTGATGTGACTTAAACTAAACTGTCTGTTCAACTCAATCTGATTACTTTGACCTATTTATTGCATTAAAGTTACATACATCGAACTATCTGTGATATTAAAGCCAATCGTACTCTTAAATGTGTGAAACTGATGTCACTGATATTAACTTATCTGTTATATTGATGTGACTTAAACTAAACTGTCTGTTCAACTCAATCTGATTACGTTGACCTGTTTATTGCATTAAAGTTACATAAATTGAACTATCTGTGATATTAAAGTCAATTGTACTTCAATATTTGTGAAGCTGATTCCACTGATATTAACTTATCTGCTATATTGATGTCACTTAAACTAAACTGTCTGTTCAACTCAATCTGACTACTTTGACCTATTTATTGCATTAAATTTACATAAATCGAGCTATCTGTGATATTAAAGTCAATTGTACTACAATATTTGTGAAGCTGATTCCACTTATATTAACTGATCTGTTATATTGATATGACTTAAACTAAACTGTCTGTTCAACTCAATCGGACTACTTTGACCTATTTATTGCATTAAAGTTACATATATCGAACTATCTGTGATAGTAAAGCCAATCGTACTGTTATATGTGTGAAACTGATGTCACTGATATTAACTTATCTGTTATATTGATGTGACTTAAACTAAACTGTCTGTTCAACTCAATCTGATTACTTTGACCTATTTATTGCATTAAAGTTACATAAATTGAACTATCTGTGATATTAAAGTCAATTGTACTTCAATATTTGTGAAGCTGATTCCACTGATATTAACTTATCTGTTATATTGATGTGACTTAAACTAAACTGTCTGTTCAACTCAATCTGACTATTTTGACCTATTTATTGCATTAAAGTTACATAAATCGAGCTATCTGTGATATTAAAGTCAATTGTACTCCAATATTTGTGAAGCTGATTCCACTTATATTAGCTTATCTGTTATATTGATTTGACTTAAACTAAACTGTCTGTTCAACTCAATCTGACTACGTTGACCTATTTATTACAATAAAGCTACATAAATCGAACTATCTGTGATATTAAAGCCAATCCTACTTTTATATGTGTGAAACTGATGCCACTTATATTAACCTATCTGTTATATTGATGTGACTTAAACTAAACTGTCTGTTCAACTCAATCTGACTACTTTGACCTATTTATTGCATTAAAGCTACATTAATTGAGCTATCTGTGATATTATAGTCAATTGTACTTCAATATTTGTGAAGCTGATTCCACTGATATTAACTTATCTGTTATATTGATGTGACTTAAACTAAACTGTCTGTTCAACTCAATCTGACTACTTTGACCTATTTATTGCATTAAAGTTACATAAATCGAGCTATCTGTGATATTAAAGTCAATTGTACTCCAATATTTGTGAAGCTGATTCCACTTATATTAACTGATCTGTTATGTTGATATGACTTAAACTAAACTGTCTGTTCAACTCAATCTGACTACTTTGACCTATTTATTGCATTAAAGTTACATACATCGAACTATCTGTGATATTAAAGCCAATCGTACTCTTAAATGTGTGAAACTGATGTCACTGATATTAACTTATCTGTTATATTGATGTGACTTAAACTAAACTGTCTGTTCAACTCAATCTGATTACGTTGACCAGTTTATTGCATTAAAGTTACATAAATTGAACTATCTGTGATATTAAAGTCAATTGTACTTCAATATTTGTGAAGCTGATTCCACTGATATTAACTTATCTGTTATATTGATGTCACTTAAACTAAACTGTCTGTTCAACTCAATCTGACTACTTTGACCTATTTATTGCATTAAATTTACATAAATCGAGCTATCTGTGATATTAAAGTCAATTGTACTCCAATATTTGTGAAGCCGATTCCACTTATATCAACTTATCTATTATATTGATGTGACTTAAACTAAACTGTCTGTTCAACTCAATCTGACTACTTTGACCTATTTATTGCATTAAAGTTACATAAATCGAGCTATCTGTGATATTAAAGTCAATTGTACTACAATATTTGTGAAGCTGATTCCACTTATATTAACTGATCTGTTATATTGATATGACTTAAACTAAACTGTCTGTTCAACTCAATCGGACTACTTTGACCTATTTATTGCATTAAAGTTACATATATCGAACTATCTGTGATAGTAAAGCCAATCGTACTGTTATATGTGTGAAACTGATGTCACTTATATTAACTTATCTGTTATATTGATGTAACGTAAACTAAACTGTCTGTTCAACTCAATCTGACTACTTTGACCTATTTATTGCATTAAAGTTACATAAATTGAGCTATCTTCGATATTAAAGTCAATTGTACTCCAATAGTTGTGAAGCTGATTCCTGTTATATTAACTTATCTATTATATTGATGTGACTTAAACTAAACTGTCTGTTCAATTCAATCTGACCACTTTGACCTATTTATTGCAATAAAGTTACATAAATCGAACTAACTGTAATATTAAAGTCAATTGTACTCCAATATTTGTGAAGCTGATTCCACTTATATTAACTTATCTGTTATGTTTATGTGACTTAAACTAAACTGTCTGTTCAACTCAATCTGACTACTTTGACCTATTTATTGCAATAAAGTTACATAAATCGAACTATCTGTGCTATTAAAACCAATCGTTCTCTTATATGTGTGAAATTGATGTCACTGATATTAACCTATCTGTTATATTGATGTGGCTTAAACTAAACTGCCTGTTCAACTCAATCTGACTACTTTGACCTATTTATTGCATTAAAGGTACATAAATTGAGCTATCTGTGATATTAAAGTCAATTGTACTCCAATAGTTGTGAAGCTGATTCCTGTTATATTAACCTATCTGTTATATTGATGTGACTTAAACTAAACTGTCTGTTCAACTCAATCTGATTACTTTGACCTATTTATTGCTTTAAAGTTATATAAATTGAGCTATCTGTGATATTAAGGTTAATTGTACTCCAATATTTGTGAATCTGATTCCACTGATATTAACTTATCTTGTTTATTAATGTTACTTAATCTAAACGGTCTGTTCAACTCAATCTGACTACTTTGACCTATTAATTGCATTAAAGTTACATAAATTGAGCTATCTTTGATATTAAAGTCAATTGTACTCCAATATTTGTAAAGCTGATTCCACTTATATTAACTGATCTGTTATATTGATGTGACTTAAACTAAACTGTCTGTTCAACTCAATTTGACTACTTTTACCTATTTATTGCATTAAAGTTACATAAATTGAGCTATATGTGATATTAAAGTCAATTGTACTACAATAGTTGTGAAGCTGATTCCACTTATATTAACCTATCTGTTATATTGATGTGACTTAAACTAAACTGTGTGTTCAACTCAATCTGACTACTTTGACCTATTTATTGCATTAAAGTTACATAAATTGAGCTATCTGTGATATTAAAGTCAATTGTACTCCAATATTTGTGAAGCTGATTCCACTTATATTAACTGATCTGTTATATTGATGTGACTTAAACTAAACTGTCTGTTCAACTCAATCTGACTACTTTGACCTATTTATTGCATTAAAGTTACATAAATTGAGCTATATGTGATATTAAAGTCAGTTGTACTACAATAGTTGTGAAGCTGATACCACTTATATCAACTTATCTATTATATTGATGTGACTTAAACTAAACTGTCTCTTCAACTCAATCTGACTACTTTGACCTATTAATTGCATTAAAGTTACATAAATTGAGCTATCTGTGATATTAAAGTCAATTGTTCTCCAATATTTGTGAAGCTGATTCCACTGATATTAACTGATCTGTTATATTGATGTGACTTAAACTAAACTGTCTGTTCAACTCAATCTGATTACTTTGACCTATTTATTGCATTAAAGTTACATAAATTGAGCTATATGTGATATTAAAGTCAATTGTACTACAATAGTTATGAAGCTGATTCCACTTATATTAACCTATCTGTTATTTTGATGTGACTTAAACTAAACTGTCTGTTCAACTGAATCTGACTACTTTGACCTATTTATTGCATTAAAGTTACATAAATTGAGCTATCTGTGATATTAAAGCCAATCGTACTATTATATGTGTGAAACTGATGTCACTTATATTAACCTATCTGTTATATTGATGTGACTTAAACTAAACTGTCTGTTCAACTCAATCTGATTACTTTGACCTATTTATTGCATTAAAGTTACATAAATTGAGCTATCTGTGATATTAAGGTTAATTGTACTCCAATATTTGTGAAGCTGATTCCACTGATATTAACTTATCTTGTTTATTAATGTTACTTAATCTAAACGGTCTGTTCAACTCAATCTGACTTCTTTGACCTATTTATTGCATTAAAGTTACATAAATTGAGCTATATGTGATATTAAAGTCAATTGTACTACAATAGTTGTGAAGCTGATTCCACTTATGTTAACCTATCTGTTATATTGATGTGACTTAAACTAAACTGTCTGTTCAACTCAATCTGACTACTTTGACCTATTTATTGCATTAAAGTTACATAAATCGAACTATCTGTGATATTAAAGCCAATCGTACTCTTATAAGTGTGAAACTGATGTCACTGATATTAACTTATCTGTTATATTGATGTGACTTAAACTAAACTGTCTGTTCAACTCAATCTGATTACTTTGACCTATTTATTGCATTAAAGTTACATAAATCGAACTATCTCTGATATTAAAGTCAATTCTACTTCAATATTTGTGAAGCTGATTCCACTGATATTAACTTATCTGTTATATTGATGTGACTTAAACTAAACTGTCTGTTCAACTCAATCTGATTACTTTGACCTATTTATTGCATTAAAGTTACATACATCGAACTATCTGTGATATTAAAGCCAATCGTACTCTTAAATGTGTGAAACTGATGTCACTGATATTAACTTATCTGTTATATTGATGTGACTTAAACTAAACTGTCTGTTCAACTCAATCTGACTACTTTGACCTATTTATTGCATTAAATTTACATAAATCGAGCTATCTGTGATATTAAAGTCAATTGTACTACAATATTTGTGAAGCTGATTCCACTTATATTAACTGATCTGTTATATTGATATGACTTAAACTAAACTGTCTGTTCAACTCAATCGGACTACTTTGACCTATTTATTGCATTAAAGTTACATATATCGAACTATCTGTGATAGTAAAGCCAATCGTACTGTTATATGTGTGAAACTGATGTCACTGATATTAACTTATCTGTTATATTGATGTGACTTAAACTAAACTGTCTGTTCAACTCAATCTGACTATTTTGACCTATTTATTGCATTAAAGTTACATAAATCGAGCTATCTGTGATATTAAAGTCAATTGTACTCCAATATTTGTGAAGCTGATTCCACTTATATTAGCTTATCTGTTATATTGATTTGACTTAAACTAAACTGTCTGTTCAACTCAATCTGACTACGTTGACCTATTTATTACAATAAAGCTACATAAATCGAACTATCTGTGATATTAAAGCCAATCCTACTTTTATATGTGTGAAACTGATGCCACTTATATTAACCTATCTGTTATATTGATGTGACTTAAACTAAACTGTCTGTTCAACTCAATCTGACTACTTTGACCTATTTATTGCATTAAAGCTACATTAATTGAGCTATCTGTGATATTATAGTCAATTGTACTTCAATATTTGTGAAGCTGATTCCACTGATATTAACTTATCTGTTATATTGATGTGACTTAAACTAAACTGTTTGTTCAACTCAATCTGACTATTTTGACCTATTAATTGCATTAAAGTTACATAAATTGAGCTATCTGTGATATTAAAGTCAATTGTACTCCAATATTTGTGAAGCTGATTCCACTTATATCAACTTACCTATTATATTGATGTGACTTAAACTAAACCGTCTGTTCAACTCAATCTGACTACTTTGACCTATTTATTGCATTAAAGTTACATAAATTGAGCTATCTGTGATATTAAAGTCAGTTGTACTCCAATAGTTGTGAAGCTGATTCCACTAATATTAACTTATCTGTTATATTGATTTGACTTAAACTAAACTGTCTGTTCAACTCAATCTGAATACTTTGACCTATTTATTGCATTAAAGCTACATTAATTGAGCTATCTATGATATTAAAGTCAATTGTACTCCAATATTTGTGAAGGTGATTCCACTGATATTAACTTATCTGTTATATTGATGTGACTTAAACTAAACTGTCTGTTCAACTCAATCTGATTACGTTGACCTGTTTATTGCATTAAAGTTACATAAATTGAACTATCTGTGATATTAAAGTCAATTGTACTTCAATATTTGTGAAGCTGATTCCACTTATATCAACTTATCTATTATATTGATGTGACTTAAACTAAACTGTCTGTTCAACTCAATCTGACTACTTTGACCTATTTATTGCATTAAAGTTACATATATCGAACTATCTGTGATATTAAAGCCAATCGTACTATTATATGTGTGAAACTGATGTCACTTATATTAACCTATCTGTTATATTGATGTGACTTAAACTAAACTGTCTGTTCAACTCAATCTGATTACTTTGACCTATTTATTGCATTAAAGTTACATAAATTGAGCTATCTGTGATATTAAGGTTAATTGTACTCCAATATTTGTGAAGCTGATTCCACTGATATTAACTTATCTTGTTTATTAATGTTACTTAATCTAAACGGTCTGTTCAACTCAATCTGACTTCTTTGACCTATTTATTGCATTAAAGTTACATAAATTGAGCTATATGTGATATTAAAGTCAATTGTACTACAATAGTTGTGAAGCTGATTCCACTTATGCTAACCTATCTGTTATATTGATGTGACTTAAACTAAACTGTCTGTTCAACTCAATCTGACTACTTTGACCTATTTATTGCATTAAAGTTACATAAATCGAACTATCTGTGATATTAAAGCCAATCGTACTCTTATAAGTGTGAAACTGATGTCACTGATATTAACTTATCTGTTATATTGATGTGACTTAAACTAAACTGTCTGTTCAACTCAATCTGATTACTTTGACCTATTTATTGCATTAAAGTTACATAAATCGAACTATCTCTGATATTAAAGTCAATTGTACTACAATATTTGTGAAGCTGATTCCACTTATATTAACTGATCTGTTATATTGATATGACTTAAACTAAACTGTCTGTTCAACTCAATCGGACTACTTTGACCTATTTATTGCATTAAAGTTACATATATCGAACTATCTGTGATAGTAAAGCCAATCGTACTGTTATATGTGTGAAACTGATGTCACTTATATTAACTTATCTGTTATATTGATGTAACGTAAACTAAACTGTCTGTTCAACTCAATCTGACTACTTTGACCTATTTATTGCATTAAAGTTACATAAATTGAGCTATCTTCGATATTAAAGTCAATTGTACTCCAATAGTTGTGAAGCTGATTCCTGTTATATTAACTTATCTATTATATTGATGTGACTTAAACTAAACTGTCTGTTCAATTCAATCTGACCACTTTGACCTATTTATTGCAATAAAGTTACATAAATCGAACTAACTGTAATATTAAAGTCAATTGTACTCCAATATTTGTGAAGCTGATTCCACTTATATTAACTTATCTGTTATGTTTATGTGACTTAAACTAAACTGTCTGTTCAACTCAATCTGACTACTTTGACCTATTTATTGCAATAAAGTTACATAAATCGAACTATCTGTGCTATTAAAACCAATCGTTCTCTTATATGTGTGAAACTGATGTCACTGATATTAACCTATCTGTTATATTGATGTGGCTTAAACTAAACTGCCTGTTCAACTCAATCTGACTACTTTGACCTATTTATTGCATTAAAGGTACATAAATTGAGCTATCTGTGATATTAAAGTCAATTGTACTCCAATAGTTGTGAAGCTGATTCCTGTTATATTAACCTATCTGTTATATTGATGTGACTTAAACTAAACTGTCTGTTCAACTCAATCTGATTACTTTGACCTATTTATTGCATTAAAGTTATATAAATTGAGCTATCTGTGATATTAAGGTTAATTGTACTCCAATATTTGTGAATCTGATTCCACTGATATTAACTTATCTTGTTTATTAATGTTACTTAATCTAAACGGTCTGTTCAACTCAATCTGACTACTTTGACCTATTAATTGCATTAAAGTTACATAAATTGAGCTATCTTTGATATTAAAGTCAATTGTACTCCAATATTTGTAAAGCTGATTCCACTTATATTAACTGATCTGTTATATTGATGTGACTTAAACTAAACTGTCTGTTCAACTCAATCTGACTACTTTTACCTATTTATTGCATTAAAGTTACATAAATTGAGCTATATGTGATATTAAAGTCAATTGTACTACAATAGTTGTGAAGCTGATTCCACTTATATTAACCTATCTGTTATATTGATGTGACTTAAACTAAACTGTGTGTTCAACTCAATCTGACTACTTTGACCTATTTATTGCATTAAAGTTACATAAATTGAGCTATCTGTGATATTAAAGTCAATTGTACTCCAATATTTGTGAAGCTGATTCCACTTATATTAACTGATCTGTTATATTGATGTGACTTAAACTAAACTGTCTGTTCAACTCAATCTGACTACTTTTACCTATTTATTGCATTAAAGTTACATAAATTGAGCTATATGTGATATTAAAGTCAGTTGTACTACAATAGTTGTGAAGCTGATACCACTTATATCAACTTATCTATTATATTGATGTGACTTAAACTAAACTGTCTCTTCAACTCAATCTGACTACTTTGACCTATTAATTGCATTAAAGTTACATAAATTGAGCTATCTGTGATATTAAAGTCAATTGTTCTCCAATATTTGTGAAGCTGATTCCACTTATATTAACTGATCTGTTATATTGATGTGACTTAAACTAAACTGTCTGTTCAACTCAATCTGACTACTTTGACCTATTTATTGCATTAAAGTTACATAAATTGAGCTATATGTGATATTAAAGTCAATTGTACTACAATAGTTATGAAGCTGATTCCACTTATATTAACCTATCTGTTATTTTGATGTGACTTAAACTAAACTGTCTGTTCAACTGTATCTGACTACTTTGACCTATTTATTGCATTAAAGTTACATATATCGAACTATCTGTGATATTAAAGCCAATCGTACTATTATATGTGTGAAACTGATGTCACTTATATTAACCTATCTGTTATATTGATGTGACTTAAACTAAACTGTCTGTTCAACTCAATCTGATTACTTTGACCTATTTATTGCATTAAAGTTACATAAATTGAGCTATCTGTGATATTAAGGTTAATTGTACTCCAATATTTGTGAAGCTGATTCCACTGATATTAACTTATCTTGTTTATTAATGTTACTTAATCTAAACGGTCTGTTCAACTCAATCTGACTTCTTTGACCTATTTATTGCATTAAAGTTACATAAATTGAGCTATATGTGATATTAAAGTCAATTGTACTACAATAGTTGTGAAGCTGATTCCACTTATGTTAACGTATCTGTTATATTGATGTGACTTAAACTAAACTGTCTGTTCAACTCAATCTGACTACTTTGACCTATTTATTGCATTAAAGTTACATAAATCGAACTATCTGTGATATTAAAGCCAATCGTACTCTTATAAGTGTGAAACTGATGTCACTGATATTAACTTATCTGTTATATTGATGTGACTTAAACTAAACTGTCTGTTCAACTCAATCTGATTACTTTGACCTATTTATTGCATTAAAGTTACATAAATCGAACTATCTCTGATATTAAAGTCAATTGTACTTCAATATTTGTGAAGCTGATTCCACTGATATTAACTTATCTGTTATATTGATGTGACTTAAACTAAACTGTCTGTTCAACTCAATCTGATTACTTTGACCTATTTATTGCATTAAAGTTACATACATCGAACTATCTGTGATATTAAAGCCAATCGTACTCTTAAATGTGTGAAACTGATGTCACTGATATTAACTTATCTGTTATATTGATGTGACTTAAACTAAACTGTCTGTTCAACTCAATCGGACTACTTTGACCTATTTATTGCATTAAAGTTACATATATCGAACTATCTGTGATAGTAAAGCCAATCGTACTGTTATATGTGTGAAACTGATGTCACTGATATTAACTTATCTGTTATATTGATGTGACTTAAACTAAACTGTCTGTTCAACTCAATCTGATTACTTTGACCTATTTATTGCATTAAAGTTACATAAATTGAACTATCTGTGATATTAAAGTCAATTGTACTTCAATATTTGTGAAGCTGATTCCACTGATATTAACTTATCTGTTATATTGATGTGACTTAAACTAAACTGTCTGTTCAACTCAATCTGACTATTTTGACCTATTTATTGCATTAAAGTTACATAAATCGAGCTATCTGTGATATTAAAGTCAATTGTACTCCAATATTTGTGAAGCTGATTCCACTTATATTAGCTTATCTGTTATATTGATTTGACTTAAACTAAACTGTCTGTTCAACTCAATCTGACTACGTTGACCTATTTATTACAATAAAGCTACATAAATCGAACTATCTGTGATATTAAAGCCAATCCTACTTTTATATGTGTGAAACTGATGCCACTTATATTAACCTATCTGTTATATTGATGTGACTTAAACTAAACTGTCTGTTCAACTCAATCTGACTACTTTGACCTATTTATTGCATTAAAGCTACATTAATTGAGCTATCTGTGATATTATAGTCAATTGTACTTCAATATTTGTGAAGCTGATTCCACTGATATTAACTTATCTGTTATATTGATGTGACTTAAACTAAACTGTCTGTTCAACTCAATCTGATTACTTTGACCTATTTATTGCATTAAAGTTACATAAATCGAACTATCTCTGATATTAAAGTCAATTGTACTTCAATATTTGTGAAGCTGATTCCACTGATATTAACTTATCTGTTATATTGATGTGACTTAAACTAAACTGTCTGTTCAACTCAATCTGATTACTTTGACCTATTTATTGCATTAAAGTTACATACATCGAACTATCTGTGATATTAAAGCCAATCGTACTCTTAAATGTGTGAAACTGATGTCACTGATATTAACTTATCTGTTATATTGATGTGACTTAAACTAAACTGTCTGTTCAACTCAATCTGATTACGTTGACCTGTTTATTGCATTAAAGTTACATAAATTGAACTATCTGTGATATTAAAGTCAATTGTACTTCAATATTTGTGAAGCTGATTCCACTGATATTAACTTATCTGTTATATTGATGTCACTTAAACTAAACTGTCTGTTCAACTCAATCTGACTACTTTGACCTATTTATTGCATTAAATTTACATAAATCGAGCTATCTGTGATATTAAAGTCAATTGTACTACAATATTTGTGACGCTGATTCCACTTATATTAACTGATCTGTTATATTGATATGACTTAAACTAAACTGTCTGTTCAACTCAATCGGACTACTTTGACCTATTTATTGCATTAAAGTTACATATATCGAACTATCTGTGATAGTAAAGCCAATCGTACTGTTATATGTGTGAAACTGATGTCACTGATATTAACTTATCTGTTATATTGATGTGACTTAAACTAAACTGTCTGTTCAACTCAATCTGATTACTTTGACCTATTTATTGCATTAAAGTTACATAAATTGAACTATCTGTGATATTAAAGTCAATTGTACTTCAATATTTGTGAAGCTGATTCCACTGATATTAACTTATCTGTTATATTGATGTGACTTAAACTAAACTGTCTGTTCAACTCAATCTGACTATTTTGACCTATTTATTGCATTAAAGTTACATAAATCGAGCTATCTGTGATATTAAAGTCAATTGTACTCCAATATTTGTGAAGCTGATTCCACTTATATTAGCTTATCTGTTATATTGATTTGACTTAAACTAAACTGTCTGTTCAACTCAATCTGACTACGTTGACCTATTTATTACAATAAAGCTACATAAATCGAACTATCTGTGATATTAAAGCCAATCCTACTTTTATATGTGTGAAACTGATGCCACTTATATTAACCTATCTGTTATATTGATGTGACTTAAACTAAACTGTCTGTTCAACTCAATCTGACTACTTTGACCTATTTATTGCATTAAAGCTACATTAATTGAGCTATCTGTGATATTATAGTCAATTGTACTTCAATATTTGTGAAGCTGATTCCACTGATATTAACTTATCTGTTATATTGATGTGACTTAAACTAAACTGTTTGTTCAACTCAATCTGACTATTTTGACCTATTAATTGCATTAAAGTTACATAAATTGAGCTATCTGTGATATTAAAGTCAATTGTACTCCAATATTTGTGAAGCTGATTCCACTTATATCAACTTACCTATTATATTGATGTGACTTAAACTAAACCGTCTGTTCAACTCAATCTGACTACTTTGACCTATTTATTGCATTAAAGTTACATAAATTGAGCTATCTGTGATATTAAAGTCAGTTGTACTCCAATAGTTGTGAAGCTGATTCCACTAATATTAACTTATCTGTTATATTGATTTGACTTAAACTAAACTGTCTGTTCAACTCAATCTGAATACTTTGACCTATTTATTGCATTAAAGCTACATTAATTGAGCTATCTATGATATTAAAGTCAATTGTACTCCAATATTTGTGAAGGTGATTCCACTGATATTAACTTATCTGTTATATTGATGTGACTTAAACTAAACTGTCTGTTCAACTCAATCTGATTACGTTGACCTGTTTATTGCATTAAAGTTACATAAATTGAACTATCTGTGATATTAAAGTCAATTGTACTTCAATATTTGTGAAGCTGATTCCACTTATATCAACTTATCTATTATATTGATGTGACTTAAACTAAACTGTCTGTTCAACTCAATCTGACTACTTTGACCTATTTATTGCATTAAAGTTACATATATCGAACTATCTGTGATATTAA
This sequence comes from Ostrea denselamellosa, assembly GCA_024699665.1. NCBI lineage: Eukaryota > Metazoa > Mollusca > Bivalvia > Ostreida > Ostreidae > Ostrea > Ostrea denselamellosa. The sequence continues at coordinate 1,284,306 of JAMZEH010000011.1, forward strand.
AGCCAATCGTACTATTATATGTGTGAAACTGATGTCACTTATATTAACCTATCTGTTATATTGATGTGACTTAAACTAAACTGTCTGTTCAACTCAATCTGATTACTTTGACCTATTTATTGCATTAAAGTTACATAAATTGAGCTATCTGTGATATTAAGGTTAATTGTACTCCAATATTTGTGAAGCTGATTCCACTGATATTAACTTATCTTGTTTATTAATGTTACTTAATCTAAACGGTCTGTTCAACTCAATCTGACTTCTTTGACCTATTTATTGCATTAAAGTTACATAAATTGAGCTATATGTGATATTAAAGTCAATTGTACTACAATAGTTGTGAAGCTGATTCCACTTATGCTAACCTATCTGTTATATTGATGTGACTTAAACTAAACTGTCTGTTCAACTCAATCTGACTACTTTGACCTATTTATTGCATTAAAGTTACATAAATCGAACTATCTGTGATATTAAAGCCAATCGTACTCTTATAAGTGTGAAACTGATGTCACTGATATTAACTTATCTGTTATATTGATGTGACTTAAACTAAACTGTCTGTTCAACTCAATCTGATTACTTTGACCTATTTATTGCATTAAAGTTACATAAATCGAACTATCTCTGATATTAAAGTCAATTGTACTACAATATTTGTGAAGCTGATTCCACTTATATTAACTGATCTGTTATATTGATATGACTTAAACTAAACTGTCTGTTCAACTCAATCGGACTACTTTGACCTATTTATTGCATTAAAGTTACATATATCGAACTATCTGTGATAGTAAAGCCAATCGTACTGTTATATGTGTGAAACTGATGTCACTTATATTAACTTATCTGTTATATTGATGTAACGTAAACTAAACTGTCTGTTCAACTCAATCTGACAACTTTGACCTATTTATTGCATTAAAGTTACATAAATTGAGCTATCTTCGATATTAAAGTCAATTGTACTCCAATAGTTGTGAAGCTGATTCCTGTTATATTAACTTATCTATTATATTGATGTGACTTAAACTAAACTGTCTGTTCAATTCAATCTGACCACTTTGACCTATTTATTGCAATAAAGTTACATAAATCGAACTAACTGTAATATTAAAGTCAATTGTACTCCAATATTTGTGAAGCTGATTCCACTTATATTAACTTATCTGTTATGTTTATGTGACTTAAACTAAACTGTCTGTTCAACTCAATCTGACTACTTTGACCTATTTATTGCAATAAAGTTACATAAATCGAACTATCTGTGCTATTAAAACCAATCGTTCTCTTATATGTGTGAAACTGATGTCACTGATATTAACCTATCTGTTATATTGATGTGGCTTAAACTAAACTGCCTGTTCAACTCAATCTGACTACTTTGACCTATTTATTGCATTAAAGGTACATAAATTGAGCTATCTGTGATATTAAAGTCAATTGTACTCCAATAGTTGTGAAGCTGATTCCTGTTATATTAACCTATCTGTTATATTGATGTGACTTAAACTAAACTGTCTGTTCAACTCAATCTGATTACTTTGACCTATTTATTGCATTAAAGTTATATAAATTGAGCTATCTGTGATATTAAGGTTAATTGTACTCCAATATTTGTGAATCTGATTCCACTGATATTAACTTATCTTGTTTATTAATGTTACTTAATCTAAACGGTCTGTTCAACTCAATCTGACTACTTTGACCTATTAATTGCATTAAAGTTACATAAATTGAGCTATCTTTGATATTAAAGTCAATTGTACTCCAATATTTGTAAAGCTGATTCCACTTATATTAACTGATCTGTTATATTGATGTGACTTAAACTAAACTGTCTGTTCAACTCAATCTGACTACTTTTACCTATTTATTGCATTAAAGTTACATAAATTGAGCTATATGTGATATTAAAGTCAATTGTACTACAATAGTTGTGAAGCTGATTCCACTTATATTAACCTATCTGTTATATTGATGTGACTTAAACTAAACTGTGTGTTCAACTCAATCTGACTACTTTGACCTATTTATTGCATTAAAGTTACATAAATTGAGCTATCTGTGATATTAAAGTCAATTGTACTCCAATATTTGTGAAGCTGATTCCACTTATATTAACTGATCTGTTATATTGATGTGACTTAAACTAAACTGTCTGTTCAACTCAATCTGACTACTTTTACCTATTTATTGCATTAAAGTTACATAAATTGAGCTATATGTGATATTAAAGTCAGTTGTACTACAATAGTTGTGAAGCTGATACCACTTATATCAACTTATCTATTATATTGATGTGACTTAAACTAAACTGTCTCTTCAACTCAATCTGACTACTTTGACCTATTAATTGCATTAAAGTTACATAAATTGAGCTATCTGTGATATTAAAGTCAATTGTTCTCCAATATTTGTGAAGCTGATTCCACTTATATTAACTGATCTGTTATATTGATGTGACTTAAACTAAACTGTCTGTTCAACTCAATCTGACTACTTTGACCTATTTATTGCATTAAAGTTACATAAATTGAGCTATATGTGATATTAAAGTCAATTGTACTACAATAGTTATGAAGCTGATTCCACTTATATTAACCTATCTGTTATTTTGATGTGACTTAAACTAAACTGTCTGTTCAACTGTATCTGACTACTTTGACCTATTTATTGCATTAAAGTTACATATATCGAACTATCTGTGATATTAAAGCCAATCGTACTATTATATGTGTGAAACTGATGTCACTTATATTAACCTATCTGTTATATTGATGTGACTTAAACTAAACTGTCTGTTCAACTCAATCTGATTACTTTGACCTATTTATTGCATTAAAGTTACATAAATTGAGCTATCTGTGATATTAAGGTTAATTGTACTCCAATATTTGTGAAGCTGATTCCACTGATATTAACTTATCTTGTTTATTAATGTTACTTAATCTAAACGGTCTGTTCAACTCAATCTGACTTCTTTGACCTATTTATTGCATTAAAGTTACATAAATTGAGCTATATGTGATATTAAAGTCAATTGTACTACAATAGTTGTGAAGCTGATTCCACTTATGTTAACGTATCTGTTATATTGATGTGACTTAAACTAAACTGTCTGTTCAACTCAATCTGACTACTTTGACCTATTTATTGCATTAAAGTTACATAAATCGAACTATCTGTGATATTAAAGCCAATCGTACTCTTATAAGTGTGAAACTGATGTCACTGATATTAACTTATCTGTTATATTGATGTGACTTAAACTAAACTGTCTGTTCAACTCAATCTGATTACTTTGACCTATTTATTGCATTAAAGTTACATAAATCGAACTATCTCTGATATTAAAGTCAATTGTACTTCAATATTTGTGAAGCTGATTCCACTGATATTAACTTATCTGTTATATTGATGTGACTTAAACTAAACTGTCTGTTCAACTCAATCTGATTACTTTGACCTATTTATTGCATTAAAGTTACATACATCGAACTATCTGTGATATTAAAGCCAATCGTACTCTTAAATGTGTGAAACTGATGTCACTGATATTAACTTATCTGTTATATTGATGTGACTTAAACTAAACTGTCTGTTCAACTCAATCGGACTACTTTGACCTATTTATTGCATTAAAGTTACATATATCGAACTATCTGTGATAGTAAAGCCAATCGAACTGTTATATGTGTGAAACTGATGTCACTGATATTAACTTATCTGTTATATTGATGTGACTTAAACTAAACTGTCTGTTCAACTCAATCTGATTACTTTGACCTATTTATTGCATTAAAGTTACATAAATTGAACTATCTGTGATATTAAAGTCAATTGTACTTCAATATTTGTGAAGCTGATTCCACTGATATTAACTTATCTGTTATATTGATGTGACTTAAACTAAACTGTCTGTTCAACTCAATCTGACTATTTTGACCTATTTATTGCATTAAAGTTACATAAATCGAGCTATCTGTGATATTAAAGTCAATTGTACTCCAATATTTGTGAAGCTGATTCCACTTATATTAGCTTATCTGTTATATTGATTTGACTTAAACTAAACTGTCTGTTCAACTCAATCTGACTACGTTGACCTATTTATTACAATAAAGCTACATAAATCGAACTATCTGTGATATTAAAGCCAATCCTACTTTTATATGTGTGAAACTGATGCCACTTATATTAACCTATCTGTTATATTGATGTGACTTAAACTAAACTGTCTGTTCAACTCAATCTGACTACTTTGACCTATTTATTGCATTAAAGCTACATTAATTGAGCTATCTGTGATATTATAGTCAATTGTACTTCAATATTTGTGAAGCTGATTCCACTGATATTAACTTATCTGTTATATTGATGTGACTTAAACTAAACTGTCTGTTCAACTCAATCTGATTACTTTGACCTATTTATTGCATTAAAGTTACATAAATCGAACTATCTCTGATATTAAAGTCAATTGTACTTCAATATTTGTGAAGCTGATTCCACTGATATTAACTTATCTGTTATATTGATGTGACTTAAACTAAACTGTCTGTTCAACTCAATCTGATTACTTTGACCTATTTATTGCATTAAAGTTACATACATCGAACTATCTGTGATATTAAAGCCAATCGTACTCTTAAATGTGTGAAACTGATGTCACTGATATTAACTTATCTGTTATATTGATGTGACTTAAACTAAACTGTCTGTTCAACTCAATCTGATTACGTTGACCTGTTTATTGCATTAAAGTTACATAAATTGAACTATCTGTGATATTAAAGTCAATTGTACTTCAATATTTGTGAAGCTGATTCCACTGATATTAACTTATCTGTTATATTGATGTCACTTAAACTAAACTGTCTGTTCAACTCAATCTGACTACTTTGACCTATTTATTGCATTAAATTTACATAAATCGAGCTATCTGTGATATTAAAGTCAATTGTACTACAATATTTGTGACGCTGATTCCACTTATATTAACTGATCTGTTATATTGATATGACTTAAACTAAACTGTCTGTTCAACTCAATCGGACTACTTTGACCTATTTATTGCATTAAAGTTACATATATCGAACTATCTGTGATAGTAAAGCCAATCGTACTGTTATATGTGTGAAACTGATGTCACTGATATTAACTTATCTGTTATATTGATGTGACTTAAACTAAACTGTCTGTTCAACTCAATCTGATTACTTTGACCTATTTATTGCATTAAAGTTACATAAATTGAACTATCTGTGATATTAAAGTCAATTGTACTTCAATATTTGTGAAGCTGATTCCACTGATATTAACTTATCTGTTATATTGATGTGACTTAAACTAAACTGTCTGTTCAACTCAATCTGACTATTTTGACCTATTTATTGCATTAAAGTTACATAAATCGAGCTATCTGTGATATTAAAGTCAATTGTACTCCAATATTTGTGAAGCTGATTCCACTTATATTAGCTTATCTGTTATATTGATTTGACTTAAACTAAACTGTCTGTTCAACTCAATCTGACTACGTTGACCTATTTATTACAATAAAGCTACATAAATCGAACTATCTGTGATATTAAAGCCAATCCTACTTTTATATGTGTGAAACTGATGCCACTTATATTAACCTATCTGTTATATTGATGTGACTTAAACTAAACTGTCTGTTCAACTCAATCTGACTACTTTGACCTATTTATTGCATTAAAGCTACATTAATTGAGCTATCTGTGATATTATAGTCAATTGTACTTCAATATTTGTGAAGCTGATTCCACTGATATTAACTTATCTGTTATATTGATGTGACTTAAACTAAACTGTTTGTTCAACTCAATCTGACTATTTTGACCTATTAATTGCATTAAAGTTACATAAATTGAGCTATCTGTGATATTAAAGTCAATTGTACTCCAATATTTGTGAAGCTGATTCCACTTATATCAACTTACCTATTATATTGATGTGACTTAAACTAAACCGTCTGTTCAACTCAATCTGACTACTTTGACCTATTTATTGCATTAAAGTTACATAAATTGAGCTATCTGTGATATTAAAGTCAGTTGTACTCCAATAGTTGTGAAGCTGATTCCACTAATATTAACTTATCTGTTATATTGATTTGACTTAAACTAAACTGTCTGTTCAACTCAATCTGAATACTTTGACCTATTTATTGCATTAAAGCTACATTAATTGAGCTATCTATGATATTAAAGTCAATTGTACTCCAATATTTGTGAAGGTGATTCCACTGATATTAACTTATCTGTTATATTGATGTGACTTAAACTAAACTGTCTGTTCAACTCAATCTGATTACGTTGACCTGTTTATTGCATTAAAGTTACATAAATTGAACTATCTGTGATATTAAAGTCAATTGTACTTCAATATTTGTGAAGCTGATTCCACTTATATCAACTTATCTATTATATTGATGTGACTTAAACTAAACTGTCTGTTCAACTGTATCTGACTACTTTGACCTATTTATTGCATTAAAGTTACATATATCGAACTATCTGTGATATTAAAGCCAATCGTACTATTATATGTGTGAAACTGATGTCACTTATATTAACCTATCTGTTATATTGATGTGACTTAAACTAAACTGTCTGTTCAACTCAATCTGATTACTTTGACCTATTTATTGCATTAAAGTTACATAAATTGAGCTATCTGTGATATTAAGGTTAATTGTACTCCAATATTTGTGAAGCTGATTCCACTGATATTAACTTATCTTGTTTATTAATGTTACTTAATCTAAACGGTCTGTTCAACTCAATCTGACTTCTTTGACCTATTTATTGCATTAAAGTTACATAAATTGAGCTATATGTGATATTAAAGTCAATTGTACTACAATAGTTGTGAAGCTGATTCCACTTATGCTAACCTATCTGTTATATTGATGTGACTTAAACTAAACTGTCTGTTCAACTCAATCTGACTACTTTGACCTATTTATTGCATTAAAGTTACATAAATCGAACTATCTGTGATATTAAAGCCAATCGTACTCTTATAAGTGTGAAACTGATGTCACTGATATTAACTTATCTGTTATATTGATGTGACTTAAACTAAACTGTCTGTTCAACTCAATCTGATTACTTTGACCTATTTATTGCATTAAAGTTACATAAATCGAACTATCTCTGATATTAAAGTCAATTGTACTACAATATTTGTGAAGCTGATTCCACTTATATTAACTGATCTGTTATATTGATATGACTTAAACTAAACTGTCTGTTCAACTCAATCGGACTACTTTGACCTATTTATTGCATTAAAGTTACATATATCGAACTATCTGTGATAGTAAAGCCAATCGTACTGTTATATGTGTGAAACTGATGTCACTTATATTAACTTATCTGTTATATTGATGTAACGTAAACTAAACTGTCTGTTCAACTCAATCTGACTACTTTGACCTATTTATTGCATTAAAGTTACATAAATTGAGCTATCTTCGATATTAAAGTCAATTGTACTCCAATAGTTGTGAAGCTGATTCCTGTTATATTAACTTATCTATTATATTGATGTGACTTAAACTAAACTGTCTGTTCAATTCAATCTGACCACTTTGACCTATTTATTGCAATAAAGTTACATAAATCGAACTAACTGTAATATTAAAGTCAATTGTACTCCAATATTTGTGAAGCTGATTCCACTTATATTAACTTATCTGTTATGTTTATGTGACTTAAACTAAACTGTCTGTTCAACTCAATCTGACTACTTTGACCTATTTATTGCAATAAAGTTACATAAATCGAACTATCTGTGCTATTAAAACCAATCGTTCTCTTATATGTGTGAAACTGATGTCACTGATATTAACCTATCTGTTATATTGATGTGGCTTAAACTAAACTGCCTGTTCAACTCAATCTGACTACTTTGACCTATTTATTGCATTAAAGGTACATAAATTGAGCTATCTGTGATATTAAAGTCAATTGTACTCCAATAGTTGTGAAGCTGATTCCTGTTATATTAACCTATCTGTTATATTGATGTGACTTAAACTAAACTGTCTGTTCAACTCAATCTGATTACTTTGACCTATTTATTGCATTAAAGTTATATAAATTGAGCTATCTGTGATATTAAGGTTAATTGTACTCCAATATTTGTGAATCTGATTCCACTGATATTAACTTATCTTGTTTATTAATGTTACTTAATCTAAACGGTCTGTTCAACTCAATCTGACTACTTTGACCTATTAATTGCATTAAAGTTACATAAATTGAGCTATCTTTGATATTAAAGTCAATTGTACTCCAATATTTGTAAAGCTGATTCCACTTATATTAACTGATCTGTTATATTGATGTGACTTAAACTAAACTGTCTGTTCAACTCAATCTGACTACTTTTACCTATTTATTGCATTAAAGTTACATAAATTGAGCTATATGTGATATTAAAGTCAATTGTACTACAATAGTTGTGAAGCTGATTCCACTTATATTAACCTATCTGTTATATTGATGTGACTTAAACTAAACTGTGTGTTCAACTCAATCTGACTACTTTGACCTATTTATTGCATTAAAGTTACATAAATTGAGCTATCTGTGATATTAAAGTCAATTGTACTCCAATATTTGTGAAGCTGATTCCACTTATATTAACTGATCTGTTATATTGATGTGACTTAAACTAAACTGTCTGTTCAACTCAATCTGACTACTTTTACCTATTTATTGCATTAAAGTTACATAAATTGAGCTATATGTGATATTAAAGTCAGTTGTACTACAATAGTTGTGAAGCTGATACCACTTATATCAACTTATCTATTATATTGATGTGACTTAAACTAAACTGTCTCTTCAACTCAATCTGACTACTTTGACCTATTAATTGCATTAAAGTTACATAAATTGAGCTATCTGTGATATTAAAGTCAATTGTTCTCCAATATTTGTGAAGCTGATTCCACTTATATTAACTGATCTGTTATATTGATGTGACTTAAACTAAACTGTCTGTTCAACTCAATCTGACTACTTTGACCTATTTATTGCATTAAAGTTACATAAATTGAGCTATATGTGATATTAAAGTCAATTGTACTACAATAGTTATGAAGCTGATTCCACTTATATTAACCTATCTGTTATTTTGATGTGACTTAAACTAAACTGTCTGTTCAACTGTATCTGACTACTTTGACCTATTTATTGCATTAAAGTTACATATATCGAACTATCTGTGATATTAAAGCCAATCGTACTATTATATGTGTGAAACTGATGTCACTTATATTAACCTATCTGTTATATTGATGTGACTTAAACTAAACTGTCTGTTCAACTCAATCTGATTACTTTGACCTATTTATTGCATTAAAGTTACATAAATTGAGCTATCTGTGATATTAAGGTTAATTGTACTCCAATATTTGTGAAGCTGATTCCACTGATATTAACTTATCTTGTTTATTAATGTTACTTAATCTAAACGGTCTGTTCAACTCAATCTGACTTCTTTGACCTATTTATTGCATTAAAGTTACATAAATTGAGCTATATGTGATATTAAAGTCAATTGTACTACAATAGTTGTGAAGCTGATTCCACTTATGTTAACCTATCTGTTATATTGATGTGACTTAAACTAAACTGTCTGTTCAACTCAATCTGACTACTTTGACCTATTTATTGCATTAAAGTTACATAAATCGAACTATCTGTGATATTAAAGCCAATCGTACTCTTATAAGTGTGAAACTGATGTCACTGATATTAACTTATCTGTTATATTGATGTGACTTAAACTAAACTGTCTGTTCAACTCAATCTGATTACTTTGACCTATTTATTGCATTAAAGTTACATAAATCGAACTATCTCTGATATTAAAGTCAATTGTACTTCAATATTTGTGAAGCTGATTCCACTGATATTAACTTATCTGTTATATTGATGTGACTTAAACTAAACTGTCTGTTCAACTCAATCTGATTACTTTGACCTATTTATTGCATTAAAGTTACATACATCGAACTATCTGTGATATTAAAGCCAATCGTACTCTTAAATGTGTGAAACTGATGTCACTGATATTAACTTATCTGTTATATTGATGTGACTTAAACTAAACTGTCTGTTCAACTCAATCGGACTACTTTGACCTATTTATTGCATTAAAGTTACATATATCGAACTATCTGTGATAGTAAAGCCAATCGTACTGTTATATGTGTGAAACTGATGTCACTGATATTAACTTATCTGTTATATTGATGTGACTTAAACTAAACTGTCTGTTCAACTCAATCTGATTACTTTGACCTATTTATTGCATTAAAGTTACATAAATTGAACTATCTGTGATATTAAAGTCAATTGTACTTCAATATTTGTGAAGCTGATTCCACTGATATTAACTTATCTGTTATATTGATGTGACTTAAACTAAACTGTCTGTTCAACTCAATCTGACTATTTTGACCTATTTATTGCATTAAAGTTACATAAATCGAGCTATCTGTGATATTAAAGTCAATTGTACTCCAATATTTGTGAAGCTGATTCCACTTATATTAGCTTATCTGTTATATTGATTTGACTTAAACTAAACTGTCTGTTCAACTCAATCTGACTACGTTGACCTATTTATTACAATAAAGCTACATAAATCGAACTATCTGTGATATTAAAGCCAATCCTACTTTTATATGTGTGAAACTGATGCCACTTATATTAACCTATCTGTTATATTGATGTGACTTAAACTAAACTGTCTGTTCAACTCAATCTGACTACTTTGACCTATTTATTGCATTAAAGCTACATTAATTGAGCTATCTGTGATATTATAGTCAATTGTACTTCAATATTTGTGAAGCTGATTCCACTGATATTAACTTATCTGTTATATTGATGTGACTTAAACTAAACTGTTTGTTCAACTCAATCTGACTATTTTGACCTATTAATTGCATTAAAGTTACATAAATTGAGCTATCTGTGATATTAAAGTCAATTGTACTCCAATATTTGTGAAGCTGATTCCACTTATATCAACTTATCTATTATATTGATGTGACTTAAACTAAACCGTCTGTTCAACTCAATCGGACTACTTTGACCTATTTATTGCATTAAAGTTACATATATCGAACTATCTGTGATAGTAAAGCCAATCGTACTGTTATATGTGTGAAACTGATGTCACTTATATTAACTTATCTGTTATATTGATGTAACGTAAACTAAACTGTCTGTTCAACTCAATCTGACTACTTTGACCTATTTATTGCATTAAAGTTACATAAATTGAGCTATCTTCGATATTAAAGTCAATTGTACTCCAATAGTTGTGAAGCTGATTCCTGTTATATTAACTTATCTATTATATTGATGTGACTTAAACTAAACTGTCTGTTCAATTCAATCTGACCACTTTGACCTATTTATTGCAATAAAGTTACATAAATCGAACTAACTGTAATATTAAAGTCAATTGTACTCCAATATTTGTGAAGCTGATTCCACTTATATTAACTTATCTGTTATGTTTATGTGACTTAAACTAAACTGTCTGTTCAACTCAATCTGACTACTTTGACCTATTTATTGCAATAAAGTTACATAAATCGAACTATCTGTGCTATTAAAACCAATCGTTCTCTTATATGTGTGAAACTGATGTCACTGATATTAACCTATCTGTTATATTGATGTGGCTTAAACTAAACTGCCTGTTCAACTCAATCTGACTACTTTGACCTATTTATTGCATTAAAGGTACATAAATTGAGCTATCTGTGATATTAAAGTCAATTGTACTCCAATAGTTGTGAAGCTGATTCCTGTTATATTAACCTATCTGTTATATTGATGTGACTTAAACTAAACTGTCTGTTCAACTCAATCTGATTACTTTGACCTATTTATTGCATTAAAGTTATATAAATTGAGCTATCTGTGATATTAAGGTTAATTGTACTCCAATATTTGTGAATCTGATTCCACTGATATTAACTTATCTTGTTTATTAATGTTACTTAATCTAAACGGTCTGTTCAACTCAATCTGACTACTTTGACCTATTAATTGCATTAAAGTTACATAAATTGAGCTATCTTTGATATTAAAGTCAATTGTACTCCAATATTTGTAAAGCTGATTCCACTTATATTAACTGATCTGTTATATTGATGTGACTTAAACTAAACTGTCTGTTCAACTCAATCTGACTACTTTTACCTATTTATTGCATTAAAGTTACATAAATTGAGCTATATGTGATATTAAAGTCAATTGTACTACAATAGTTGTGAAGCTGATTCCACTTATATTAACCTATCTGTTATATTGATGTGACTTAAACTAAACTGTGTGTTCAACTCAATCTGACTACTTTGACCTATTTATTGCATTAAAGTTACATAAATTGAGCTATCTGTGATATTAAAGTCAATTGTACTCCAATATTTGTGAAGCTGATTCCACTTATATTAACTGATCTGTTATATTGATGTGACTTAAACTAAACTGTCTGTTCAACTCAATCTGACTACTTTTACCTATTTATTGCATTAAAGTTACATAAATTGAGCTATATGTGATATTAAAGTCAGTTGTACTACAATAGTTGTGAAGCTGATACCACTTATATCAACTTATCTATTATATTGATGTGACTTAAACTAAACTGTCTCTTCAACTCAATCTGATTACTTTGACCTATTTATTGCATTAAAGTTACATAAATTGAGCTATCTGTGATATTAAAGTCAATTGTTCTCCAATATTTGTGAAGCTGATTCCACTTATATTAACTGATCTGTTATATTGATGTGACTTAAACTAAACTGTCTGTTCAACTCAATCTGACTACTTTGACCTATTTATTGCATTAAAGTTACATAAATTGAGCTATATGTGATATTAAAGTCAATTGTACTACAATAGTTATGAAGCTGATTCCACTTATATTAACCTATCTGTTATTTTGATGTGACTTAAACTAAACTGTCTGTTCAACTGTATCTGACTACTTTGACCTATTTATTGCATTAAAGTTACATATATCGAACTATCTGTGATATTAAAGCCAATCGTACTATTATATGTGTGAAACTGATGTCACTTATATTAACCTATCTGTTATATTGATGTGACTTAAACTAAACTGTCTGTTCAACTCAATCTGATTACTTTGACCTATTTATTGCATTAAAGTTATATAAATTGAGCTATCTGTGATATTAAGGTTAATTGTACTCCAATATTTGTGAAGCTGATTCCACTGATATTAACTTATCTTGTTTATTAATGTTACTTAATCTAAACGGTCTGTTCAACTCAATCTGACTTCTTTGACCTATTTATTGCATTAAAGTTACATAAATTGAGCTATATGTGATATTAAAGTCAATTGTACTACAATAGTTGTGAAGCTGATTCCACTTATGTTAACCTATCTGTTATATTGATGTGACTTAAACTAAACTGTCTGTTCAACTCAATCTGACTACTTTGACCTATTTATTGCATTAAAGTTACATAAATCGAACTATCTGTGATATTAAAGCCAATCGTACTCTTATAAGTGTGAAACTGATGTCACTGATATTAACTTATCTGTTATATTGATGTGACTTAAACTAAACTGTCTGTTCAACTCAATCTGATTACTTTGACCTATTTATTGCATTAAAGTTACATAAATCGAACTATCTCTGATATTAAAGTCAATTGTACTTCAATATTTGTGAAGCTGATTCCACTGATATTAACTTATCTGTTATATTGATGTGACTTAATCTAAACTGTCTGTTCAACTCAATCTGATTACTTTGACCTATTTATTGCATTAAAGTTACATACATCGAACTATCTGTGATATTAAAGCCAATCGTACTCTTAAATGTGTGAAACTGATGTCACTGATATTAACTTATCTGTTATATTGATGTGACTTAAACTAAACTGTCTGTTCAACTCAATCGGACTACTTTGACCTATTTATTGCATTAAAGTTACATATATCGAACTATCTGTGATAGTAAAGCCAATCGTACTGTTATATGTGTGAAACTGATGTCACTGATATTAACTTATCTGTTATATTGATGTGACTTAAACTAAACTGTCTGTTCAACTCAATCTGACTACTTTGACCTATTTATTGCATTAAAGTTACATAAATTGAGCTATATGTGATATTAAAGTCAATTGTACTACAATAGTTATGAAGCTGATTCCACTTATATTAACCTATCTGTTATTTTGATGTGACTTAAACTAAACTGTCTGTTCAACTGTATCTGACTACTTTGACCTATTTATTGCATTAAAGTTACATATATCGAACTATCTGTGATATTAAAGCCAATCGTACTATTATATGTGTGAAACTGATGTCACTTATATTAACCTATCTGTTATATTGATGTGACTTAAACTAAACTGTCTGTTCAACTCAATCTGATTACTTTGACCTATTTATTGCATTAAAGTTATATAAATTGAGCTATCTGTGATATTAAGGTTAATTGTACTCCAATATTTGTGAAGCTGATTCCACTGATATTAACTTATCTTGTTTATTAATGTTACTTAATCTAAACGGTCTGTTCAACTCAATCTGACTTCTTTGACCTATTTATTGCATTAAAGTTACATAAATTGAGCTATATGTGATATTAAAGTCAATTGTACTACAATAGTTGTGAAGCTGATTCCACTTATGTTAACCTATCTGTTATATTGATGTGACTTAAACTAAACTGTGTGTTCAACTCAATCTGACTACTTTGACCTATTTATTGCATTAAAGTTACATAAATTGAGCTATCTGTGATATTAAAGTCAATTGTACTCCAATATTTGTGAAGCTGATTCCACTTATATTAACTGATCTGTTATATTGATGTGACTTAAACTAAACTGTCTGTTCAACTCAATCTGACTACTTTTACCTATTTATTGCATTAAAGTTACATAAATTGAGCTATATGTGATATTAAAGTCAGTTGTACTACAATAGTTGTGAAGCTGATACCACTTATATCAACTTATCTATTATATTGATGTGACTTAAACTAAACTGTCTCTTCAACTCAATCTGATTACTTTGACCTATTTATTGCATTAAAGTTACATAAATTGAGCTATCTGTGATATTAAAGTCAATTGTTCTCCAATATTTGTGAAGCTGATTCCACTTATATTAACTGATCTGTTATATTGATGTGACTTAAACTAAACTGTCTGTTCAACTCAATCTGACTACTTTGACCTATTTATTGCATTAAAGTTACATAAATTGAGCTATATGTGATATTAAAGTCAATTGTACTACAATAGTTATGAAGCTGATTCCACTTATATTAACCTATCTGTTATTTTGATGTGACTTAAACTAAACTGTCTGTTCAACTGTATCTGACTACTTTGACCTATTTATTGCATTAAAGTTACATATATCGAACTATCTGTGATATTAAAGCCAATCGTACTATTATATGTGTGAAACTGATGTCACTTATATTAACCTATCTGTTATATTGATGTGACTTAAACTAAACTGTCTGTTCAACTCAATCTGATTACTTTGACCTATTTATTGCATTAAAGTTATATAAATTGAGCTATCTGTGATATTAAGGTTAATTGTACTCCAATATTTGTGAAGCTGATTCCACTGATATTAACTTATCTTGTTTATTAATGTTACTTAATCTAAACGGTCTGTTCAACTCAATCTGACTTCTTTGACCTATTTATTGCATTAAAGTTACATAAATTGAGCTATATGTGATATTAAAGTCAATTGTACTACAATAGTTGTGAAGCTGATTCCACTTATGTTAACCTATCTGTTATATTGATGTGACTTAAACTAAACTGTCTGTTCAACTCAATCTGACTACTTTGACCTATTTATTGCATTAAAGTTACATAAATCGAACTATCTGTGATATTAAAGCCAATCGTACTCTTATAAGTGTGAAACTGATGTCACTGATATTAACTTATCTGTTATATTGATGTGACTTAAACTAAACTGTCTGTTCAACTCAATCTGATTACTTTGACCTATTTATTGCATTAAAGTTACATAAATCGAACTATCTCTGATATTAAAGTCAATTGTACTTCAATATTTGTGAAGCTGATTCCACTGATATTAACTTATCTGTTATATTGATGTGACTTAATCTAAACTGTCTGTTCAACTCAATCTGATTACTTTGACCTATTTATTGCATTAAAGTTACATACATCGAACTATCTGTGATATTAAAGCCAATCGTACTCTTAAATGTGTGAAACTGATGTCACTGATATTAACTTATCTGTTATATTGATGTGACTTAAACTAAACTGTCTGTTCAACTCAATCGGACTACTTTGACCTATTTATTGCATTAAAGTTACATATATCGAACTATCTGTGATAGTAAAGCCAATCGTACTGTTATATGTGTGAAACTGATGTCACTGATATTAACTTATCTGTTATATTGATGTGACTTAAACTAAACTGTCTGTTCAACTCAATCTGATTACTTTGACCTATTTATTGCATTAAAGTTACATAAATTGAACTATCTGTGATATTAAAGTCAATTGTACTTCAATATTTGTGAAGCTGATTCCACTGATATTAACTTATCTGTTATATTGATGTGACTTAAACTAAACTGTCTGTTCAACTCAATCTGACTATTTTGACCTATTTATTGCATTAAAGTTACATAAATCGAGCTATCTGTGATATTAAAGTCAATTGTACTCCAATATTTGTGAAGCTGATTCCACTTATATTAGCTTATCTGTTATATTGATTTGACTTAAACTAAACTGTCTGTTCAACTCAATCTGACTACGTTGACCTATTTATTACAATAAAGCTACATAAATCGAACTATCTGTGATATTAAAGCCAATCCTACTTTTATATGTGTGAAACTGATGCCACTTATATTAACCTATCTGTTATATTGATGTGACTTAAACTAAACTGTCTGTTCAACTCAATCTGACTACTTTGACCTATTTATTGCATTAAAGCTACATTAATTGAGCTATCTGTGATATTATAGTCAATTGTACTTCAATATTTGTGAAGCTGATTCCACTGATATTAACTTATCTGTTATATTGATGTGACTTAAACTAAACTGTTTGTTCAACTCAATCTGACTATTTTGACCTATTAATTGCATTAAAGTTACATAAATTGAGCTATCTGTGATATTAAAGTCAATTGTACTCCAATATTTGTGAAGCTGATTCCACTTATATCAACTTATCTATTATATTGATGTGACTTAAACTAAACCGTCTGTTCAACTCAATCGGACTACTTTGACCTATTTATTGCATTAAAGTTACATAAATTGAGCTATCTGTGATATTAAAGTCAGTTGTACTCCAATAGTTGTGAAGCTGATTCCACTAATATTAACTTATCTGTTATATTGATTTGACTTAAACTAAATTGTCTGTTCAACTCAATCTGACTACTTTGACCTATTTATTGCATTAAAGCTACATTAATTGAGCTATCTATGATATTAAAGTCAATTGTACTCCAATATTTGTGAAGGTGATTCCACTGATATTAACTTATCTGTTATATTGATGTGACTTAAACTAAACTGTCTGTTCAACTCAATCTGATTACGTTGACCTGTTTATTGCATTAAAGTTACATAAATTGAACTATCTGTGATATTAAAGTCAATTGTACTTCAATATTTGTGAAGCTGATTCCACTTATATCAACTTATCTATTATATTGATGTGACTTAAACTAAACTGTCTGTTCAACTCAATCTGACTACTTTGACCTATTTATTGCATTAAAGTTACATATATCGAACTATCTGTGATATTAAAGCCAATCGTACTATTATATGTGTGAAACTGATGTCACTTATATTAACCTATCTGTTATATTGATGTGACTTAAACTAAACTGTCTGTTCAACTCAATCTGATTACTTTGACCTATTTATTGCATTAAAGTTACATAAATTGAGCTATCTGTGATATTAAGGTTAATTGTACTCCAATATTTGTGAAGCTGATTCCACTGATATTAACTTATCTTGTTTATTAATGTTACTTAATCTAAACGGTCTGTTCAACTCAATCTGACTTCTTTGACCTATTTATTGCATTAAAGTTACATAAATTGAGCTATATGTGATATTAAAGTCAATTGTACTACAATAGTTGTGAAGCTGATTCCACTTATGCTAACCTATCTGTTATATTGATGTGACTTAAACTAAACTGTCTGTTCAACTCAATCTGACTACTTTGACCTATTTATTGCATTAAAGTTACATAAATCGAACTATCTGTGATATTAAAGCCAATCGTACTCTTATAAGTGTGAAACTGATGTCACTGATATTAACTTATCTGTTATATTGATGTGACTTAAACTAAACTGTCTGTTCAACTCAATCTGATTACTTTGACCTATTTATTGCATTAAAGTTACATAAATCGAACTATCTCTGATATTAAAGTCAATTGTACTTCAATATTTGTGAAGCTGATTCCACTGATATTAACTTATCTGTTATATTGATGTGACTTAAACTAAACTGTCTGTTCAACTCAATCTGACTACTTTGACCTATTTATTGCATTAAAGTTACATACATCGAACTATCTGTGATATTAAAGCCAATCGTACTCTTAAATGTGTGAAACTGATGTCACTGATATTAACTGATCTGTTATATTGATGTGACTTAAACTAAACTGTCTGTTCAACTCAATCTGATTACGTTGACCTGTTTATTGCATTAACGTTACATAAATTGAACTATCTGTGATATTAAAGTCAATTGTACTTCAATATTTGTGAAGCTGATTCCACTGATATTAACTTATCTGTTATATTGATGTCACTTAAACTAAACTGTCTGTTCAACTCAATCTGACTACTTTGACCTATTTATTGCATTAAATTTACATAAATCGAGCTATCTGTGATATTAAAGTCAATTGTACTCCAATATTTGTGAAGCTGATTCCACTTATATCAACTTATCTATTATATTGATGTGACTTAAACTAAACTGTCTGTTCAACTCAATCTGACTACTTTGACCTATTGATTGCATTAAAGTTACATAAATCGAGCTATCTGTGATATTAAAGTCAATTGTACTCCATTATTTGTGAAGCTGATTCCACTTATATTAGCTTATCTGTTATATTTATTTGACTTAAACTAAACTGTCTGTTCAACTCAATCTGACTACGTTGACCTATTTATTACAATAAAGCTACATAAATCGAACTATCTGTGATATTAAAGCCAATCCTACTTTTATATGTGTGAAACTGATGCCACTTATATTAACCTATCTGTTATATTGATGTGACTTAAACTAAACTGTCTGTTCAACTCAATCTGACTACTTTGACCTATTTATTGCATTAAAGTTACATTAATTGAGCTATCTGTGTAATTATAGTCAATTGTACTTCAATATTTGTGAAGCTGATTCCACTGATATTAACTTATCTGTTATATTGATGTCACTTAAACTAAACTGTCTGTTCAACTCAATCTGACTATTTTGACCTATTTATTGCATTAAAGTTACATAAATCGAGCTATCTGTGATATTAAAGTCAATTGTACTCCAATATTTGTGAAGCTGATTCCACTTATATTAGCTGATCTGTTATATTGATTTGACTAAAACTAAACTGTCTGTTCAACTCAATCTGACTACGTTGACCTATTTATTACAATAAAGCTACATAAATCGAACTATCTGTGATATTAAAGCCAATCGTACTTTTATATGTGTGAAACTGATGCCACTTATATTAACCTATCTGTTATATTGATGTGACTTAAACTAAACTGTCTGTTCAACTCAATCTGACTACTTTGACCTATTTATTGCATTAAAGTTACATTAATTGAGCTATCTGTGATATTATAGTCAATTGTACTTCAATATTTGTGAAGCTGATTCCACTGATATTAACTTATCTGTTATATTGATGTGACTTAATCTAAACTGTTTGTTCAACTCAATCTGACTACTTTGACCTATTTATTGCATTAAAGTTACATTAATTGAGCTATCTGTGATATTATAGTCAATTGTACTTCAATATTTGTGAAGCTGATTCCACTGATATTAACTTATCTGTTATATTGATGTGACTTAAACTAAACTGTTTGTTCAACTCAATCTGACTACTTTGACCTATTAATTGCATTAAAGTTACATAAATTGAGCTATCTGTGATATTAAAGTCAATTGTACTCCAATATTTGCGAAGCTGATTCCACTTATATCAACTTATCTATTATATTGATGTGACTTAAACTAAACCGTCTGTTCAACTCAATCTGACTACTTTGACCTATTTATTGCATTAAAGTTACATAAATTGAGCTATCTGTGATATTAAAGTCAGTTGTACTCCAATAGTTGTGAAGCTGATTCCACTAATATTAACTTATCTGTTATATTGATTTGACTTAAACTAAACTGTCTGTTCAACTCAATCTGACTACTTTGACCTATTTATTGCATTAAAGCTACATTAATTGAGCTATCTATGATATTAAAGTCAATTGTACTCCAATATTTGTGAAGCTGATTCCACTGATATTAACTTATCTGTTATATTGATGTCACTTAAACTAAACTGTCTGTTCAACTCAATCTGACTACTTTGACCTATTTATTGCATTAAATTTACATAAATCGAGCTATCTGTGATATTAAAGTCAATTGTACTCCAATATTTGTGAAGCTGATTCCACTTATATCAACTTATCTATTATATTGATGTGACTTAAACTAAACTGTCTGTTCAACTCAATCTGACTACTTTGACCTATTTATTGCATTAAAGTTACATATATCGAACTATCTGTGATATTAAAGCCAATCGTACTATTATATGTGTGAAACTGATGTCACTTATATTAACCTATCTGTTATATTGATGTGACTTAAACTAAACTGTCTGTTCAACTCAATCTGATTACTTTGACCTATTTATTGCATTAAAGTTACATAAATTGAGCTATCTGTGATATTAAGGTTAATTGTACTCCAATATTTGTGAAGCTGATTCCACTGATATTAACTTATCTTGTTTATTAATGTTACTTAATCTAAACGGTCTGTTCAACTCAATCTGACTTCTTTGACCTATTTATTGCATTAAAGTTACATAAATTGAGCTATATGTGATATTAAAGTCAATTGTACTACAATAGTTGTGAAGCTGATTCCACTTATGCTAACCTATCTGTTATATTGATGTGACTTAAACTAAACTGTCTGTTCAACTCAATCTGACTACTTTGACCTATTTATTGCATTAAAGTTACATAAATCGAACTATCTGTGATATTAAAGCCAATCGTACTCTTATAAGTGTGAAACTGATGTCACTGATATTAACTTATCTGTTATATTGATGTGACTTAAACTAAACTGTCTGTTCAACTCAATCTGATTACTTTGACCTATTTATTGCATTAAAGTTACATAAATCGAACTATCTCTGATATTAAAGTCAATTGTACTTCAATATTTGTGAAGCTGATTCCACTGATATTAACTTATCTGTTATATTGATGTGACTTAAACTAAACTGTCTGTTCAACTCAATATGACTACTTTGACCTATTTATTGCATTAAAGTTACATAAATCGAGCTATCTGTGATATTAAAGTCAATTGTACTCCAATATTTGTGAAGCTGATTCCACTTATATTAGCTTATCTGTTATATTGATTTGACTTAAACTAAACTGTCTGTTCAACTCAATCTGACTACGTTGACCTATTTATTACAATAAAGCTACATAAATCGAACTATCTGTGATATTAAAGCCAATCGTACTTTTATATGTGTGAAACTGATGCCACTTATATTAACCTATCTGTTATATTGATGTGACTTAAACTAAACTGTCTGTTCAACTCAATCTGACTACTTTGACCTATTTATTGCATTAAAGTTACATTAATTGAGCTATCTGTGATATTATAGTCAATTGTACTTCAATATTTGTGAAGCTGATTCCACTGATATCAACTTATCTGTTATATTGATGTGACTTAAACTAAACTGTTTGTTCAACTCAATCTGACTACTTTGACCTATTAATTGCATTAAAGTTACATAAATTGAGCTATCTGTGATATTAAAGTCAATTGTACTCCAATATTTGCGAAGCTGATTCCACTTATATCAACTTATCTATTATATTGATGTGACTTAAACTAAACCGTCTGTTCAACTCAATCTGACTACTTTGACCTATTTATTGCATTAAAGTTACATAAATTGAGCTATCTGTGATATTAAAGTCAGTTGTACTCCAATAGTTGTGAAGCTGATTCCACTAATATTAACTTATCTGTTATATTGATTTGACTTAAACTAAACTGTCTGTTCAACTCAATCTGACTACTTTGACCTATTTATTGCATTAAAGCTACATTAATTGAGCTATCTATGATATTAAAGTCAATTGTACTCCAATATTTGTGAAGGTGATTCCACTGATACTAACTTATCTGTTATATTGATGTGACTTAAACTAAACTGTCTGTTCAACTCAATCTGATTACGTTGACCTGTTTATTGCATTAAATTTACATAAATTGAACTATCTGTGGTATTAAAGTCAATTGTACTTCAATATTTGTGAAGCTGATTCCACTGATATTAACTTATCTGTTATATTGATGTCACTTAAACTAAACTGTCTGTTCAACTCAATCTGACTACTTTGACCTATTTATTGCATTAAATTTACATAAATCGAGCTATCTGTGATATTAAAGTCAATTGTACTCCAATATTTGTGAAGCTGATTCCACTTATATCAACTTATCTATTATATTGATGTGACTTAAACTAAACTGTCTGTTCAACTCAATCTGACTACTTTGACCTATTTATTGCATTAAAGTTACATATATCGAACTATCTGTGATATTAAAGCCAATCGTACTATTATATGTGTGAAACTGATGTCACTTATATTAACCTATCTGTTATATTGATGTGACTTAAACTAAACTGTCTGTTCAACTCAATCTGATTACTTTGACCTATTTATTGCATTAAAGTTACATAAATTGAGCTATCTGTGATATTAAGGTTAATTGTACTCCAATATTTGTGAAGCTGATTCCACTGATATTAACTTATCTTGTTTATTAATGTTACTTAATCTAAACGGTCTGTTCAACTCAATCTGACTTCTTTGACCTATTTATTGCATTAAAGTTACATAAATTGAGCTATATGTGATATTAAAGTCAATTGTACTACAATAGTTGTGAAGTTGATTCCACTTATGCTAACCTATCTGTTATATTGATGTGACTTAAACTAAACTGTCTGTTCAACTCAATCTGACTACTTTGACCTATTTATTGCATTAAAGTTACATAAATCGAACTATCTGTGATATTAAAGCCAATCGTACTCATATAAGTGTGAAACTGATGTCACTGATATTAACTTATCTGTTATATTGATGTGACTTAAACTAAACTGTCTGTTCAACTCAATCTGATTACTTTGACCTATTTATTGCATTAAAGTTACATAAATCGAACTATCTCTGATATTAAAGTCAATTGTACTTCAATATTTGTGAAGCTGATTCCACTGATATTAACTTATCTGTTATATTGATGTGACTTAAACTAAACTGTCTGTTCAACTCAATCTGACTACTTTGACCTATTTATTGCATTAAAGTTACATAAATCGAGCTATCTGTGATATTAAAGTCAATTGTACTCCAATATTTGTGAAGCTGATTCCACTTATATTAGCTTATCTGTTATATTGATTTGACTTAAACTAAACTGTTTGTTCAACTCAATCTGACTACATTGACCTATTTATTACAATAAAGCTACATAAATCGAACTATCTGTGATATTAAAGCCAATCGTACTTTTATATGTGTGAAACTGATGCCACTTATATTAACCTATCTGTTATATTGATGTGACTTAAACTAAACTGTCTGTTCAACTCAATCTGACTACTTTGACCTATTTATTGCATTAAAGTTATATTAATTGAGCTATCTGTGATATTATAGTCAATTGTACTTCAATATTTGTGAAGCTGATTCCACTGATATTAACTTATCTGTTATATTGATGTGACTTAAACTAAACTGTTTGTTCAACTCAATCTGACTACTTTGACCTATTAATTGCATTAAATTTACATAAATTGAGCTATCTGTGATATTAAAGTCAATTGTACTCCAATATTTGTGAAGCTGATTCCACTTATATCAACTTATCTATTATATTGATGTGACTTAAACTAAACCGTCTGTTCAACTCAATCTGACTACTTTGACCTATTTATTGCATTAAAGTTACATAAATTGAGCTATCTGTGATATTAAAGTCAGTTGTACTCCAATAGTTGTGAAGCTGATTCCACTAATATTAACTTATCTGTTATATTGATTTGACTTAAACTAAACTGTCTGTTCAACTCAATCTGACTACTTTGACCTATTTATTGCATTAAAGTTACATTAATTGAGCTATCTATGATATTAAAGTCAATTGTACTCCAATATTTGTGAAGGTGATTCCACTGATATTAACTTATCTGTTATATTGATGTGACTTAAACTAAACTGTCTGTTCAACTCAATCTGATTACTTTGACCTATTTATTGCATTAAAGTTACATAAATTGAACTATCTTTGATATTAAAGTCAATTGTACTTCAATATTTGTGAAGCTGATTCCACTGATATTAACTTATCTGTTATATTGATGTGACTTAAACTAAACTGTCTGTTCAACTCAATCTGACTACTTTGACCTATTTATTGCATTAAAGTTACATAAATCGAGCTATCTGTGATATTAAAGTCAATTGTACTCCAATATTTGTGAAGCTGATTCCACTTATATTAACTGATCTGTTATGTTGATATGACTTAAACTAAACTGTCTGTTCAACTCAATCTGACTACTTTGACCTATTTATTGCATTAAAGTTACATACATCGAACTATCTGTGATATTAAAGCCAATCGTACTCTTAAATGTGTGAAACTGATGTCACTGATATTAACTGATCTGTTATATTGATGTGACTTAAACTAAACTGTCTGTTCAACTCAATCTGATTACGTTGACCTGTTTATTGCATTAAAGTTACATAAATTGAACTATCTGTGATATTAAAGTCAATTGTACTTCAATATTTGTGAAGCTGATTCCACTGATATTAACTTATCTGTTATATTGATGTCACTTAAACTAAACTGTCTGTTCAACTCAATCTGACTACTTTGACCTATTTATTGCATTAAATTTACATAAATCGAGCTATCTGTGATATTAAAGTCAATTGTACTCCAATATTTGTGAAGCTGATTCCACTTATATCAACTTATCTATTATATTGATGGGACTTAAACTAAACTGTCTGTTCAACTCAATCTGACTACTTTGACCTATTGATTGCATTAAAGTTACATAAATCGAGCTATCTGTGATATTAAAGTCAATTGTACTCCAATATTTGTGAAGCTGATTCCACTTATATTAGCTTTTCTGTTATATTGATTTGACTTAAACTAAACTGTTTGTTCAACTCAATCTGACTACATTGACCTATTTATTACAATAAAGCTACATAAATCGAACTATCTGTGATATTAAAGCCAATCGTACTTTTATATGTGTGAAACTGATGCCACTTATATTAACCTATCTGTTATATTGATGTGACTTAAACTAAACTGTCTGTTCAACTCAATCTGACTACTTTGACCTATTTATTGCATTAAAGTTATATTAATTGAGCTATCTGTGATATTATAGTCAATTGTACTTCAATATTTGTGAAGCTGATTCCACTGATATTAACTTATCTGTTATATTGATGTGACTTAAACTAAACTGTTTGTTCAACTCAATCTGACTACTTTGACCTATTAATTGCATTAAATTTACATAAATTGAGCTATCTGTGATATTAAAGTCAATTGTACTCCAATATTTGTGAAGCTGATTCCACTTATATCAACTTATCTATTATATTGATGTGACTTAAACTAAACCGTCTGTTCAACTCAATCTGACTACTTTGACCTATTTATTGCATTAAAGTTACATAAATTGAGCTATCTGTGATATTAAAGTCAGTTGTACTCCAATAGTTGTGAAGCTGATTCCACTAATATTAACTTATCTGTTATATTGATTTGACTTAAACTAAACTGTCTGTTCAACTCAATCTGACTACTTTGACCTATTTATTGCATTAAAGTTACATTAATTGAGCTATCTATGATATTAAAGTCAATTGTACTCCAATATTTGTGAAGGTGATTCCACTGATATTAACTTATCTGTTATATTGATGTGACTTAAACTAAACTGTCTGTTCAACTCAATCTGATTACTTTGACCTATTTATTGCATTAAAGTTACATAAATTGAACTATCTGTGATATTAAAGTCAGTTGTACTCCAATAGTTGTGAAGCTGATTCCACTAATATTAACTTATCTGTTATATTGATTTGACTTAAACTAAACTGTCTGTTCAACTCAATCTGACTACTTTGACCTATTTATTGCATTAAAGCTACATTACTTGAGCTATCTATGATATTAAAGTCAATTGTACTCCAATATTTGTGAAGGTGATTCCACTGATACTAACTTATCTGTTATATTGATGTGACTTAAACTAAACTGTCTGTTCAACTCAATCTGATTACGTTGACCTGTTTATTGCATTAAATTTACATAAATTGAACTATCTGTGGTATTAAAGTCAATTGTACTTCAATATTTGTGAAGCTGATTCCACTGATATTAACTTATCTGTTATATTGATGTCACTTAAACTAAACTGTCTGTTCAACTCAATCTGACTACTTTGACCTATTTATTGCATTAAATTTACATAAATCGAGCTATCTGTGATATTAAAGTCAATTGTACTCCAATATTTGTGAAGCTGATTCCACTTATATCAACTTATCTATTATATTGATGTGACTTAAACTAAACTGTCTGTTCAACTCAATCTGACTACTTTGACCTATTTATTGCATTAAAGTTACATAAATCGAACTATCTGTGATATTAAAGCCAATCGTACTCTTATAAGTGTGAAACTGATGTCACTGATATTAACTTATCTGTTATATTGATGTGACTTAAACTAAACTGTCTGTTCAACTCAATCTGATTACTTTGACCTAATTATTGCATTAAAGTTACATAAATCGAACTATCTCTGATATTAAAGTCAATTGTACTTCAATATTTGTGAAGCTGATTCCACTGATATTAACTTATCTGTTATATTGATGTGACTTAAACTAAACTGTCTGTTCAACTCAATCTGACTACTTTGACCTATTTATTGCATTAAAGTTACATAAATCGAGCTATCTGTGATATTAAAGTCAATTGTACTCCAATATTTGTGAAGCTGATTCCACTTATATTAGCTTATCTGTTATATTGATTTGACTTAAACTAAACTGTTTGTTCAACTCAATCTGACTACATTGACCTATTTATTACAATAAAGCTACATAAATCGAACTATCTGTGATATTAAAGCCAATCGTACTTTTATATGTGTGAAACTGATGCCACTTATATTAACCTATCTGTTATATTGATGTGACTTAAACTAAACTGTCTGTTCAACTCAATCTGACTACTTTGACCTATTTATTGCATTAAAGTTATATTAATTGAGCTATCTGTGATATTATAGTCAATTGTACTTCAATATTTGTGAAGCTGATTCCACTGATATTAACTTATCTGTTATATTGATGTGACTTAAACTAAACTGTTTGTTCAACTCAATCTGACTACTTTGACCTATTAATTGCATTAAATTTACATAAATTGAGCTATCTGTGATATTAAAGTCAATTGTACTCCAATATTTGTGAAGCTGATTCCACTTATATCAACTTATCTATTATATTGATGTGACTTAAACTAAACCGTCTGTTCAACTCAATCTGACTACTTTGACCTATTTATTGCATTAAAGTTACATAAATTGAGCTATCTGTGATATTAAAGTCAGTTGTACTCCAATAGTTGTGAAGCTGATTCCACTAATATTAACTTATCTGTTATATTGATTTGACTTAAACTAAACTGTCTGTTCAACTCAATCTGACTACTTTGACCTATTTATTGCATTAAAGTTACATTAATTGAGCTATCTATGATATTAAAGTCAATTGTACTCCAATATTTGTGAAGGTGATTCCACTGATATTAACTTATCTGTTATATTGATGTGACTTAAACTAAACTGTCTGTTCAACTCAATCTGATTACTTTGACCTATTTATTGCATTAAAGTTACATAAATTGAACTATCTTTGATATTAAAGTCAATTGTACTTCAATATTTGTGAAGCTGATTCCACTGATATTAACTTATCTGTTATATTGATGTGACTTAAACTAAACTGTCTGTTCAACTCAATCTGACTACTTTGACCTATTTATTGCATTAAAGTTACATAAATCGAGCTATCTGTGATATTAAAGTCAATTGTACTCCAATATTTGTGAAGCTGATTCCACTTATATTAACTGATCTGTTATGTTGATATGACTTAAACTAAACTGTCTGTTCAACTCAATCTGATTACGTTGACCTGTTTATTGCATTAAAGTTACATAAATTGAACTATCTGTGATATTAAAGTCAATTGTACTTCAATATTTGTGAAGCTGATTCCACTGATATTAACTTATCTGTTATATTGATGTCACTTAAACTAAACTGTCTGTTCAACTCAATCTGACTACTTTGACCTATTTATTGCATTAAATTTACATAAATCGAGCTATCTGTGATATTAAAGTCAATTGTACTCCAATATTTGTGAAGCTGATTCCACTTATATCAACTGATCTATTATATTGATGGGACTTAAACTAAACTGTCTGTTCAACTCAATCTGACTACTTTGACCTATTGATTGCATTAAAGTTACATAAATCGAGCTATCTGTGATATTAAAGTCAATTGTACTCCAATATTTGTGAAGCTGATTCCACTTATATTAGCTTATCTGTTATATTGATTTGACTTAAACTAAACTGTCTGTTCAACTCAATCTGACTACGTTGACCTATTTATTACAATAAAGCTACATAAATCGAACTATCTGTGATATTAAAGCCAATCGTACTTTTATATGTGTGAAACTGATGCCACTTATATTAACCTATCTGTTATATTGATGTGACTTAAACTAAACTGTCTGTTCAACTCAATCTGACTACTTTGACCTATTTATTGCATTAAAGTTACATAAATCGAGCTATCTGTGATATTAAAGTCAATTGTACTCCAATATTTGTGAAGCTGATTCCACTTATATTAGCTTATCTGTTATATTGATTTGACTTAAACTAAACTGTTTGTTCAACTCAATCTGACTACATTGACCTATTTATTACAATAAAGCTACATAAATCGAACTATCTGTGATATTAAAGCCAATCGTACTTTTATATGTGTGAAACTGATGCCACTTATATTAACCTATCTGTTATATTGATGTGACTTAAACTAAACTGTCTGTTCAACTCAATCTGACTACTTTGACCTATTTATTGCATTAAAGTTATATTAATTGAGCTATCTGTGATATTATAGTCAATTGTACTTCAATATTTGTGAAGCTGATTCCACTGATATTAACTTATCTGTTATATTGATGTGACTTAAACTAAACTGTTTGTTCAACTCAATCTGACTACTTTGACCTATTAATTGCATTAAATTTACATAAATTGAGCTATCTGTGATATTAAAGTCAATTGTACTCCAATATTTGTGAAGCTGATTCCACTTATATCAACTTATCTATTATATTGATGTGACTTAAACTAAACCGTCTGTTCAACTCAATCTGACTACTTTGACCTATTTATTGCATTAAAGTTACATAAATTGAGCTATCTGTGATATTAAAGTCAGTTGTACTCCAATAGTTGTGAAGCTGATTCCACTGATATTAACTTATCTGTTATATTGATGTGACTTAAACTAAACTGTCTGTTCAACTCAATCTGATTACTTTGACCTATTTATTGCATTAAAGTTACATAAATTGAACTATCTTTGATATTAAAGTCAATTGTACTTCAATATTTGTGAAGCTGATTCCACTGATATTAACTTATCTGTTATATTGATGTGACTTAAACTAAACTGTCTGTTCAACTCAATCTGACTACTTTGACCTATTTATTGCATTAAAGTTACATAAATCGAGCTATCTGTGATATTAAAGTCAATTGTACTCCAATATTTGTGAAGCTGATTCCACTTATATTAACTGATCTGTTATGTTGATATGACTTAAACTAAACTGTCTGTTCAACTCAATCTGACTACTTTGACCTATTTATTGCATTAAAGTTACATACATCGAACTATCTGTGATATTAAAGCCAATCGTACTCTTAAATGTGTGAAACTGATGTCACTGATATTAACTGATCTGTTATATTGATGTGACTTAAACTAAACTGTCTGTTCAACTCAATCTGATTACGTTGACCTGTTTATTGCATTAAAGTTACATAAATTGAACTATCTGTGATATTAAAGTCAATTGTACTTCAATATTTGTGAAGCTGATTCCACTGATATTAACTTATCTGTTATATTGATGTCACTTAAACTAAACTGTCTGTTCAACTCAATCTGACTACTTTGACCTATTTATTGCATTAAATTTACATAAATCGAGCTATCTGTGATATTAAAGTCAATTGTACTCCAATATTTGTGAAGCTGATTCCACTTATATCAACTTATCTATTATATTGATGGGACTTAAACTAAACTGTCTGTTCAACTCAATCTGACTACTTTGACCTATTTATTGCATTAAAGTTATATTAATTGAGCTATCTGTGATATTATAGTCAATTGTACTTCAATATTTGTGAAGCTGATTCCACTGATATTAACTTATCTGTTATATTGATGTGACTTAAACTAAACTGTTTGTTCAACTCAATCTGACTACTTTGACCTATTAATTGCATTAAATTTACATAAATTGAGCTATCTGTGATATTAAAGTCAATTGTACTCCAATATTTGTGAAGCTGATTCCACTTATATCAACTTATCTATTATATTGATGTGACTTAAACTAAACCGTCTGTTCAACTCAATCTGACTACTTTGACCTATTTATTGCATTAAAGTTACATAAATTGAGCTATCTGTGATATTAAAGTCAGTTGTACTCCAATAGTTGTGAAGCTGATTCCACTAATATTAACTTATCTGTTATATTGATTTGACTTAAACTAAACTGTCTGTTCAACTCAATCTGACTACTTTGACCTATTTATTGCATTAAAGTTACATTAATTGAGCTATCTATGATATTAAAGTCAATTGTACTCCAATATTTGTGAAGGTGATTCCACTGATATTAACTTATCTGTTATATTGATGTGACTTAAACTAAACTGTCTGTTCAACTCAATCTGATTACTTTGACCTATTTATTGCATTAAAGTTACATAAATTGAACTATCTTTGATATTAAAGTCAATTGTACTTCAATATTTGTGAAGCTGATTCCACTGATATTAACTTATCTGTTATATTGATGTGACTTAAACTAAACTGTCTGTTCAACTCAATCTGACTACTTTGACCTATTTATTGCATTAAAGTTACATAAATCGAGCTATCTGTGATATTAAAGTCAATTGTACTCCAATATTTGTGAAGCTGATTCCACTTATATTAACTGATCTGTTATGTTGATATGACTTAAACTAAACTGTCTGTTCAACTCAATCTGACTACTTTGACCTATTTATTGCATTAAAGTTACATACATCGAACTATCTGTGATATTAAAGCCAATCGTACTCTTAAATGTGTGAAACTGATGTCACTGATATTAACTGATCTGTTATATTGATGTGACTTAAACTAAACTGTCTGTTCAACTCAATCTGATTACGTTGACCTGTTTATTGCATTAAAGTTACATAAATTGAACTATCTGTGATATTAAAGTCAATTGTACTTCAATATTTGTGAAGCTGATTCCACTGATATTAACTTATCTGTTATATTGATGTCACTTAAACTAAACTGTCTGTTCAACTCAATCTGACTACTTTGACCTATTTATTGCATTAAATTTACATAAATCGAGCTATCTGTGATATTAAAGTCAATTGTACTCCAATATTTGTGAAGCTGATTCCACTTATATCAACTTATCTATTATATTGATGGGACTTAAACTAAACTGTCTGTTCAACTCAATCTGACTACTTTGACCTATTGATTGCATTAAAGTTACATAAATCGAGCTATCTGTGATATTAAAGTCAATTGTACTCCAATATTTGTGAAGCTGATTCCACTTATATTAGCTTATCTGTTATATTGATGTGACTTAAACTAAACTGTCTGTTCAACTCAATCTGACTACGTTGACCTATTTATTACAATAAAGCTACATAAATCGAACTATCTGTGATATTAAAGCCAATCCTACTTTTATATGTGTGAAACTGATGCCACTGATATTAACCTATCTGTTATATTGATGTGACTTAAACTAAACTGTCTGTTCAACTCAATCTGACTACTTTGACCTATTTATTGCATTAAAGTTACATAAATCGAGCTATCTGTGATATTAAAGTCAATTGTACTCCAATATTTGTGAAGCTGATTCCACTTATATTAGCTTATCTGTTATATTGATTTGACTTAAACTAAACTGTTTGTTCAACTCAATCTGACTACATTGACCTATTTATTACAATAAAGCTACATAAATCGAACTATCTGTGATATTAAAGCCAATCGTACTTTTATATGTGTGAAACTGATGCCACTTATATTAACCTATCTGTTATATTGATGTGACTTAAACTAAACTGTCTGTTCAACTCAATCTGACTACTTTGACCTATTTATTGCATTAAAGTTATATTAATTGAGCTATCTGTGATATTATAGTCAATTGTACTTCAATATTTGTGAAGCTGATTCCACTGATATTAACTTATCTGTTATATTGATGTGACTTAAACTAAACTGTTTGTTCAACTCAATCTGACTACTTTGACCTATTAATTGCATTAAATTTACATAAATTGAGCTATCTGTGATATTAAAGTCAATTGTACTCCAATATTTGTGAAGCTGATTCCACTTATATCAACTTATCTATTATATTGATGTGACTTAAACTAAACCGTCTGTTCAACTCAATCTGACTACTTTGACCTATTTATTGCATTAAAGTTACATAAATTGAGCTATCTGTGATATTAAAGTCAGTTGTACTCCAATAGTTGTGAAGCTGATTCCACTAATATTAACTTATCTGTTATATTGATTTGACTTAAACTAAACTGTCTGTTCAACTCAATCTGACTACTTTGACCTATTTATTGCATTAAAGTTACATTAATTGAGCTATCTATGATATTAAAGTCAATTGTACTCCAATATTTGTGAAGGTGATTCCACTGATATTAACTTATCTGTTATATTGATGTGACTTAAACTAAACTGTCTGTTCAACTCAATCTGATTACGTTGACCTGTTTATTGCATTAAATTTACATAAATTGAACTATCTGTGGTATTAAAGTCAATTGTACTTCAATATTTGTGAAGCTGATTCCACTGATATTAACTTATCTGTTATATTGATGTCACTTAAACTAAACTGTCTGTTCAACTCAATCTGACTACTTTGACCTATTTATTGCATTAAATTTACATAAATCGAGCTATCTGTGATATTAAAGTCAATTGTACTCCAATATTTGTGAAGCTGATTCCACTTATATCAACTTATCTATTATATTGATGTGACTTAAACTAAACTGTCTGTTCAACTCAATCTGACTACTTTGACCTATTTATTGCATTAAAGTTACATAAATCGAACTATCTGTGATATTAAAGCCAATCGTACTCTTATAAGTGTGAAACTGATGTCACTGATATTAACTTATCTGTTATATTGATGTGACTTAAACTAAACTGTCTGTTCAACTCAATCTGATTACTTTGACCTATTTATTGCATTAAAGTTACATAAATCGAACTATCTCTGATATTAAAGTCAATTGTACTTCAATATTTGTGAAGCTGATTCCACTGATATTAACTTATCTGTTATATTGATGTGACTTAAACTAAACTGTCTGTTCAACTCAATCTGACTACTTTGACCTATTTATTGCATTAAAGTTACATAAATCGAGCTATCTGTGATATTAAAGTCAATTGTACTCCAATATTTGTGAAGCTGATTCCACTTATATTAGCTTATCTGTTATATTGATTTGACTTAAACTAAACTGTTTGTTCAACTCAATCTGACTACATTGACCTATTAATTACAATAAAGCTACATAAATCGAACTATCTGTGATATTAAAGCCAATCGTACTTTTATATGTGTGAAACTGATGCCACTTATATTAACCTATCTGTTATATTGATGTGACTTAAACTAAACTGTCTGTTCAACTCAATCTGACTACTTTGACCTATTTATTGCATTAAAGTTATATTAATTGAGCTATCTGTGATATTATAGTCAATTGTACTTCAATATTTGTGAAGCTGATTCCACTGATATTAACTTATCTGTTATATTGATGTGACTTAAACTAAACTGTTTGTTCAACTCAATCTGACTACTTTGACCTATTAATTGCATTAAATTTACATAAATTGAGCTATCTGTGATATTAAAGTCAATTGTACTCCAATATTTGTGAAGCTGATTCCACTTATATCAACTTATCTATTATATTGATGTGACTTAAACTAAACTGTCTGTTCAACTCAATCTGACTACTTTGACCTATTTATTGCATTAAAGTTACATAAATTGAGCTATCTGTGATATTAAAGTCAGTTGTACTCCAATAGTTGTGAAGCTGATTCCACTAATATTAACTTATCTGTTATATTGATTTGACTGAAACTAAACTGTCTGTTCAACTCAATCTGACTACTTTGACCTATTTATTGCATTAAAGTTACATTAATTGAGCTATCTATGATATTAAAGTCAATTGTACTCCAATATTTGTGAAGGTGATTCCACTGATATTAACTTATCTGTTATATTGATGTGACTTAAACTAAACTGTCTGTTCAACTCAATCTGATTACTTTGACCTATTTATTGCATTAAAGTTACATAAATTGAACTATCTTTGATATTAAAGTCAATTGTACTTCAATATTTGTGAAGCTGATTCCACTGATATTAACTTATCTGTTATATTGATGTGACTTAAACTAAACTGTCTGTTCAACTCAATCTGACTACTTTGACCTATTTATTGCATTAAAGTTACATAAATCGAGCTATCTGTGATATTAAAGTCAATTGTACTCCAATATTTGTGAAGCTGATTCCACTTATATTAACTGATCTGTTATGTTGATATGACTTAAACTAAACTGTCTGTTCAACTCAATCTGATTACGTTGACCTGTTTATTGCATTAAAGTTACATAAATTGAACTATCTGTGATATTAAAGTCAATTGTACTTCAATATTTGTGAAGCTGATTCCACTGATATTAACTTATCTGTTATATTGATGTCACTTAAACTAAACTGTCTGTTCAACTCAATCTGACTACTTTGACCTATTTATTGCATTAAATTTACATAAATCGAGCTATCTGTGATATTAAAGTCAATTGTACTCCAATATTTGTGAAGCTGATTCCACTTATATCAACTGATCTATTATATTGATGGGACTTAAACTAAACTGTCTGTTCAACTCAATCTGACTACTTTGACCTATTGATTGCATTAAAGTTACATAAATCGAGCTATCTGTGATATTAAAGTCAATTGTACTCCAATATTTGTGAAGCTGATTCCACTTATATTAGCTTATCTGTTATATTGATTTGACTTAAACTAAACTGTCTGTTCAACTCAATCTGACTACGTTGACCTATTTATTACAATAAAGCTACATAAATCGAACTATCTGTGATATTAAAGCCAATCGTACTTTTATATGTGTGAAACTGATGCCACTTATATTAACCTATCTGTTATATTGATGTGACTTAAACTAAACTGTCTGTTCAACTCAATCTGACTACTTTGACCTATTTATTGCATTAAAGTTACATAAATCGAGCTATCTGTGATATTAAAGTCAATTGTACTCCAATATTTGTGAAGCTGATTCCACTTATATTAGCTTATCTGTTATATTGATTTGACTTAAACTAAACTGTTTGTTCAACTCAATCTGACTACATTGACCTATTTATTACAATAAAGCTACATAAATCGAACTATCTGTGATATTAAAGCCAATCGTACTTTTATATGTGTGAAACTGATGCCACTTATATTAACCTATCTGTTATATTGATGTGACTTAAACTAAACTGTCTGTTCAACTCAATCTGACTACTTTGACCTATTTATTGCATTAAAGTTATATTAATTGAGCTATCTGTGATATTATAGTCAATTGTACTTCAATATTTGTGAAGCTGATTCCACTGATATTAACTTATCTGTTATATTGATGTGACTTAAACTAAACTGTTTGTTCAACTCAATCTGACTACTTTGACCTATTAATTGCATTAAATTTACATAAATTGAGCTATCTGTGATATTAAAGTCAATTGTACTCCAATATTTGTGAAGCTGATTCCACTTATATCAACTTATCTATTATATTGATGTGACTTAAACTAAACCGTCTGTTCAACTCAATCTGACTACTTTGACCTATTTATTGCATTAAAGTTACATAAATTGAGCTATCTGTGATATTAAAGTCAGTTGTACTCCAACAGTTGTGAAGCTGATTCCACTGATATTAACTTATCTGTTATATTGATGTGACTTAAACTAAACTGTCTGTTCAACTCAATCTGATTACTTTGACCTATTTATTGCATTAAAGTTACATAAATTGAACTATCTTTGATATTAAAGTCAATTGTACTTCAATATTTGTGAAGCTGATTCCACTGATATTAACTTATCTGTTATATTGATGTGACTTAAACTAAACTGTCTGTTCAACTCAATCTGACTACTTTGACCTATTTATTGCATTAAAGTTACATAAATCGAGCTATCTGTGATATTAAAGTCAATTGTACTCCAATATTTGTGAAGCTGATTCCACTTATATTAACTGATCTGTTATGTTGATATGACTTAAACTAAACTGTCTGTTCAACTCAATCTGACTACTTTGACCTATTTATTGCATTAAAGTTACATACATCGAACTATCTGTGATATTAAAGCCAATCGTACTCTTAAATGTGTGAAACTGATGTCACTGATATTAACTGATCTGTTATATTGATGTGACTTAAACTAAACTGTCTGTTCAACTCAATCTGATTACGTTGACCTGTTTATTGCATTAAAGTTACATAAATTGAACTATCTGTGATATTAAAGTCAATTGTACTTCAATATTTGTGAAGCTGATTCCACTGATATTAACTTATCTGTTATATTGATGTCACTTAAACTAAACTGTCTGTTCAACTCAATCTGACTACTTTGACCTATTTATTGCATTAAATTTACATAAATCGAGCTATCTGTGATATTAAAGTCAATTGTACTCCAATATTTGTGAAGCTGATTCCACTTATATCAACTTATCTATTATATTGATGGGACTTAAACTAAACTGTCTGTTCAACTCAATCTGACTACTTTGACCTATTGATTGCATTAAAGTTACATAAATCGAGCTATCTGTGATATTAAAGTCAATTGTACTCCAATATTTGTGAAGCTGATTCCACTTATATCAACTTATCTATTATATTGATGGGACTTAAACTAAACTGTCTGTTCAACTCAATCTGACTACTTTGACCTATTGATTGCATTAAAGTTACATAAATCGAGCTATCTGTGATATTAAAGTCAATTGTACTCCAATATTTGTGAAGCTGATTCCACTTATATTAACTGATCTGTTATGTTGATATGACTTAAACTAAACTGTCTGTTCAACTCAATCTGACTACTTTGACCTATTTATTGCATTAAAGTTACATACATCGAACTATCTGTGATATTAAAGCCAATCGTACTCTTAAATGTGTGAAACTGATGTCACTGATATTAACTGATCTGTTATATTGATGTGACTTAAACTAAACTGTCTGTTCAACTCAATCTGATTACGTTGACCTGTTTATTGCATTAAAGTTACATAAATTGAACTATCTGTGATATTAAAGTCAATTGTACTTCAATATTTGTGAAGCTGATTCCACTGATATTAACTTATCTGTTATATTGATGTGACTTAAACTAAACTGTTTGTTCAACTCAATCTGACTACTTTGACCTATTAATTGCATTAAAGTTACATAAATTGAGCTATCTGTGATATTAAAGTCAATTGTACTCCAATATTTGTGAAGCTGATTCCACTTATATCAACTTATCTATTATATTGATGTGACTTAAACTAAACCGTCTGTTCAACTCAATCTGACTACTTTGACCTATTGATTGCATTAAAGTTACATAAATCGAGCTATCTGTGATATTAAAGTCAATTGTACTCCAATATTTGTGAAGCTGATTCCACTTATATTAGCTTATCTGTTATATTGATTTGACTTAAACTAAACTGTCTGTTCAACTCAATCTGACTACGTTGACCTATTTATTACAATAAAGCTACATAAATCGAACTATCTGTGATATTAAAGCCAATCGTACTTTTATATGTGTGAAACTGATGCCACTTATATTAACCTATCTGTTATATTGATGTGACTTAAACTAAACTGTCTGTTCAACTCAATCTGACTACTTTGACCTATTTATTGCATTAAAGTTACATAAATCGAGCTATCTGTGATATTAAAGTCAATTGTACTCCAATATTTGTGAAGCTGATTCCACTTATATTAGCTTATCTGTTATATTGATTTGACTTAAACTAAACTGTTTGTTCAACTCAATCTGACTACATTGACCTATTTTTTACAATAAAGCTACATAAATCGAACTATCTGTGATATTAAAGCCAATCGTACTTTTATATGTGTGAAACTGATGCCACTTATATTAACCTATCTGTTATATTGATGTGACTTAAACTAAACTGTCTGTTCAACTCAATCTGACTACTTTGACCTATTTATTGCATTAAAGTTATATTAATTGAGCTATCTGTGATATTATAGTCAATTGTACTTCAATATTTGTGAAGCTGATTCCACTGATATTAACTTATCTGTTATATTGATGTGACTTAAACTAAACTGTTTGTTCAACTCAATCTGACTACTTTGACCTATTAATTGCATTAAATTTACATAAATTGAGCTATCTGTGATATTAAAGTCAATTGTACTCCAATATTTGTGAAGCTGATTCCACTTATATCAACTTATCTATTATATTGATGTGACTTAAACTAAACCGTCTGTTCAACTCAATCTGACTACTTTGACCTATTTATTGCATTAAAGTTACATAAATTGAGCTATCTGTGATATTAAAGTCAGTTGTACTCCAACAGTTGTGAAGCTGATTCCACTGATATTAACTTATCTGTTATATTGATGTGACTTAAACTAAACTGTCTGTTCAACTCAATCTGATTACTTTGACCTATTTATTGCATTAAAGTTACATAAATTGAACTATCTTTGATATTAAAGTCAATTGTACTTCAATATTTGTGAAGCTGATTCCACTGATATTAACTTATCTGTTATATTGATGTGACTTAAACTAAACTGTCTGTTCAACTCAATCTGACTACTTTGACCTATTTATTGCATTAAAGTTACATAAATCGAGCTATCTGTGATATTAAAGTCAATTGTACTCCAATATTTGTGAAGCTGATTCCACTTATATTAACTGATCTGTTATGTTGATATGACTTAAACTAAACTGTCTGTTCAACTCAATCTGACTACTTTGACCTATTTATTGCATTAAAGTTACATACATCGAACTATCTGTGATATTAAAGCCAATCGTACTCTTAAATGTGTGAAACTGATGTCACTGATATTAACTGATCTGTTATATTGATGTGACTTAAACTAAACTGTCTGTTCAACTCAATCTGATTACGTTGACCTGTTTATTGCATTAAAGTTACATAAATTGAACTATCTGTGATATTAAAGTCAATTGTACTTCAATATTTGTGAAGCTGATTCCACTGATATTAACTTATCTGTTATATTGATGTCACTTAAACTAAACTGTCTGTTCAACTCAATCTGACTACTTTGACCTATTTATTGCATTAAATTTACATAAATCGAGCTATCTGTGATATTAAAGTCAATTGTACTCCAATATTTGTGAAGCTGATTCCACTTATATCAACTTATCTATTATATTGATGGGACTTAAACTAAACTGTCTGTTCAACTCAATCTGACTACTTTGACCTATTGATTGCATTAAAGTTACATAAATCGAGCTATCTGTGATATTAAAGTCAATTGTACTCCAATATTTGTGAAGCTGATTCCACTTATATCAACTTATCTATTATATTGATGGGACTTAAACTAAACTGTCTGTTCAACTCAATCTGACTACTTTGACCTATTGATTGCATTAAAGTTACATAAATCGAGCTATCTGTGATATTAAAGTCAATTGTACTCCAATATTTGTGAAGCTGATTCCACTTATATTAACTGATCTGTTATGTTGATATGACTTAAACTAAACTGTCTGTTCAACTCAATCTGACTACTTTGACCTATTTATTGCATTAAAGTTACATACATCGAACTATCTGTGATATTAAAGCCAATCGTACTCTTAAATGTGTGAAACTGATGTCACTGATATTAACTGATCTGTTATATTGATGTGACTTAAACTAAACTGTCTGTTCAACTCAATCTGATTACGTTGACCTGTTTATTGCATTAAAGTTACATAAATTGAACTATCTGTGATATTAAAGTCAATTGTACTTCAATATTTGTGAAGCTGATTCCACTGATATTAACTTATCTGTTATATTGATGTCACTTAAACTAAACTGTCTGTTCAACTCAATCTGACTACTTTGACCTATTTATTGCATTAAATTTACATAAATCGAGCTATCTGTGATATTAAAGTCAATTGTACTCCAATATTTGTGAAGCTGATTCCACTTATATCAACTTATCTATTATATTGATGGGACTTAAACTAAACTGTCTGTTCAACTCAATCTGACTACTTTGACCTATTGATTGCATTAAAGTTACATAAATCGAGCTATCTGTGATATTAAAGTCAATTGTACTCCAATATTTGTGAAGCTGATTCCACTTATATCAACTTATCTATTATATTGATGGGACTTAAACTAAACTGTCTGTTCAACTCAATCTGACTACTTTGACCTATTGATTGCATTAAAGTTACATAAATCGAGCTATCTGTGATATTAAAGTCAATTGTACTCCAATATTTGTGAAGCTGATTCCACTTATATTAGCTTATCTGTTATATTGATTTGACTTAAACTAAACTGTCTGTTCAACTCAATCTGACTACGTTGACCTATTTATTACAATAAAGCTACATAAATCGAACTATCTGTGATATTAAAGCCAATCCTACTTTTATATGTGTGAAACTGATGCCACTTATATTAACCTATCTGTTATATTGATGTGACTTAAACTAAACTGTCTGTTCAACTCAATCTGACTACTTTGACCTATTTATTGCATTAAAGTTACATAAATCGAGCTATCTGTGATATTAAAGTCAATTGTACTCCAATATTTGTGAAGCTGATTCCACTTATATTAGCTTATCTGTTATATTGATTTGACTTAAACTAAACTGTTTGTTCAACTCAATCTGACTACATTGACCTATTTATTACAATAAAGCTACATAAATCGAACTATCTGTGATATTAAAGCTAATCGTACTTTTATATGTGTGAAACTGATGCCACTTATATTAACTTATCTGTTATATTGATGTGACTTAAACTAAACTGTCTGTTCAACTCAATCTGACTACTTTGACCTATTTATTGCATTAAAGTTATATTA
Organism: Ostrea denselamellosa; assembly: GCA_024699665.1. NCBI lineage: Eukaryota > Metazoa > Mollusca > Bivalvia > Ostreida > Ostreidae > Ostrea > Ostrea denselamellosa. The sequence continues at coordinate 1,326,524 of JAMZEH010000011.1, forward strand.
ATTGAGCTATCTGTGATATTATAGTCAATTGTACTTCAATATTTGTGAAGCTGATTCCACTGATATTAACTTATCTGTTATATTGATGTGACTTAAACTAAACTGTTTGTTCAACTCAATCTGACTACTTTGACCTATTAATTGCATTAAATTTACATAAATTGAGCTATCTGTGATATTAAAGTCAATTGTACTCCAATATTTGTGAAGCTGATTCCACTTATATCAACTTATCTATTATATTGATGTGACTTAAACTAAACCGTCTGTTCAACTCAATCTGACTACTTTGACCTATTTATTGCATTAAAGTTACATAAATTGAGCTATCTGTGATATTAAAGTCAGTTGTACTCCAATAGTTGTGAAGCTGATTCCACTAATATTAACTTATCTGTTATATTGATTTGACTTAAACTAAACTGTCTGTTCAACTCAATCTGACTACTTTGACCTATTTATTGCATTAAAGTTACATTAATTGAGCTATCTATGATATTAAAGTCAATTGTACTCCAATATTTGTGAAGGTGATTCCACTGATATTAACTTATCTGTTATATTGATGTGACTTAAACTAAACTGTCTGTTCAACTCAATCTGATTACTTTGACCTATTTATTGCATTAAAGTTACATAAATTGAACTATCTTTGATATTAAAGTCAATTGTACTTCAATATTTGTGAAGCTGATTCCACTGATATTAACTTATCTGTTATATTGATGTGACTTAAACTAAACTGTCTGTTCAACTCAATCTGACTACTTTGACCTATTTATTGCATTAAAGTTACATAAATCGAGCTATCTGTGATATTAAAGTCAATTGTACTCCAATATTTGTGAAGCTGATTCCACTTATATTAACTGATCTGTTATGTTGATATGACTTAAACTAAACTGTCTGTTCAACTCAATCTGACTACTTTGACCTATTTATTGCATTAAAGTTACATACATCGAACTATCTGTGATATTAAAGCCAATCGTACTCTTAAATGTGTGAAACTGATGTCACTGATATTAACTGATCTGTTATATTGATGTGACTTAAACTAAACTGTCTGTTCAACTCAATCTGATTACGTTGACCTGTTTATTGCATTAAAGTTACATAAATTGAACTATCTGTGATATTAAAGTCAATTGTACTTCAATATTTGTGAAGCTGATTCCACTGATATTAACTTATCTGTTATATTGATGTCACTTAAACTAAACTGTCTGTTCAACTCAATCTGACTACTTTGACCTATTTATTGCATTAAATTTACATAAATCGAGCTATCTGTGATATTAAAGTCAATTGTACTCCAATATTTGTGAAGCTGATTCCACTTATATCAACTTATCTATTATATTGATGGGACTTAAACTAAACTGTCTGTTCAACTCAATCTGACTACTTTGACCTATTGATTGCATTAAAGTTACATAAATCGAGCTATCTGTGATATTAAAGTCAATTGTACTCCAATATTTGTGAAGCTGATTCCACTTATATTAGCTTATCTGTTATATTGATTTGACTTAAACTAAACTGTCTGTTCAACTCAATCTGACTACGTTGACCTATTTATTACAATAAAGCTACATAAATCGAACTATCTGTGATATTAAAGCCAATCGTACTTTTATATGTGTGAAACTGATGCCACTTATATTAACCTATCTGTTATATTGATGTGACTTAAACTAAACTGTCTGTTCAACTCAATCTGACTACTTTGACCTATTTATTGCATTAAAGTTACATTAATTGAGCTATCTGTGTAATTATAGTCAATTGTACTTCAATATTTGTGAAGCTGATTCCACTGATATTAACTTATCTGTTATATTGATGTGACTTAAACTAAACTGTTTGTTCAACTCAATCTGACTACTTTGACCTATTAATTGCATTAAAGTTACATAAATTGAGCTATCTGTGATATTATAGTCAATTGTACTTCAATATTTGTGAAGCTGATTCCACTGATATTAACTTATCTGTTATATTGATGTGACTTAAACTAAACTGTTTGTTCAACTCAATCTGACTACTTTGACCTATTAATTGCATTAACGTTACATAAATCGAGCTATCTGTGATATTAAAGTCAATTGTACTCCAATATTTGTGAAGCTGATTCCACTTATATTAACTGATCTGTTATGTTGATATGACTTAAACTAAACTGTCTGTTCAACTCAATCTGACTACTTTGACCTATTTATTGCATTAAAGTTACATACATCGAACTATCTGTGATATTAAAGCCAATCGTACTCTTAAATGTGTGAAACTGATGTCACTGATATTAACTGATCTGTTATATTGATGTGACTTAAACTAAACTGTCTGTTCAACTCAATCTGATTACGTTGACCTGTTTATTGCATTAAAGTTACATAAATTGAACTATCTGTGATATTAAAGTCAATTGTACTTCAATATTTGTGAAGCTGATTCCACTGATATTAACTTATCTGTTATATTGATGTCACTTAAACTAAACTGTCTGTTCAACTCAATCTGACTACTTTGACCTATTTATTGCATTAAATTTACATAAATCGAGCTATCTGTGATATTAAAGTCAATTGTACTCCAATATTTGTGAAGCTGATTCCACTTATATCAACTTATCTATTATATTGATGGGACTTAAACTAAACTGTCTGTTCAACTCAATCTGACTACTTTGACCTATTGATTGCATTAAAGTTACATAAATCGAGCTATCTGTGATATTAAAGTCAATTGTACTCCAATATTTGTGAAGCTGATTCCACTTATATTAGCTTATCTGTTATATTGATTTGACTTAAACTAAACTGTCTGTTCAACTCAATCTGACTACGTTGACCTATTTATTACAATAAAGCTACATAAATCGAACTATCTGTGATATTAAAGCCAATCCTACTTTTATATGTGTGAAACTGATGCCACTTATATTAACCTATCTGTTATATTGATGTGACTTAAACTAAACTGTCTGTTCAACTCAATCTGACTACTTTGACCTATTTATTGCATTAAAGTTACATTAATTGAGCTATCTGTGTAATTATAGTCAATTGTACTTCAATATTTGTGAAGCTGATTCCACTGATATTAACTTATCTGTTATATTGATGTGACTTAAACTAAACTGTTTGTTCAACTCAATCTGACTACTTTGACCTATTTATTGCATTAAAGTTACATACATCGAACTATCTGTGATATTAAAGCCAATCGTACTCTTAAATGTGTGAAACTGATGTCACTGATATTAACTTATCTGTTATATTGATGTGACTTAAACTAAACTGTCTGTTCAACTCAATCTGATTACGTTGACCTGTTTATTGCATTAAAGTTACATAAATTGAACTATCTGTGATATTAAAGTCAATTGTACTTCAATATTTGTGAAGCTGATTCCACTGATATTAACTTATCTGTTATATTGATGTCACTGAAACTAAACTGTCTGTTCAACTCAATCTGACTACTTTGACCTATTTATTGCATTAAATTTACATAAATCGAGCTATCTGTGATATTAAAGTCAATTGTACTCCAATATTTGTGAAGCTGATTCCACTTATATCAACTTATCTATTATATTGATGTGACTTAAACTAAACTGTCTGTTCAACTCAATCTGACTACTTTGACCTATTTATTGCATTAAAGTTACATAAATCGAGCTATCTGTGATATTAAAGTCAATTGTACTACAATATTTGTGAAGCTGATTCCACTTATATTAACTGATCTGTTATATTGATATGACTTAAACTAAACTGTCTGTTCAACTCAATCGGACTACTTTGACCTATTTATTGCATTAAAGTTACATATATCGAACTATCTGTGATAGTAAAGCCAATCGTGCTGTTATATGTGTGAAACTGATGTCACTGATATTAACTTATCTGTTATATTGATGTGACTTAAACTAAACTGTCTGTTCAACTCAATCTGATTACTTTGACCTATTTATTGCATTAAAGTTACATAAATTGAACTATCTGTGATATTAAAGTCAATTGTACTTCAATATTTGTGAAGCTGATTCCACTGATATTAACTTATCTGTTATATTGATGTGACTTAAACTAAACTGTTTGTTCAACTCAATCTGACTATTTTGACCTATTTATTGCATTAAAGTTACATAAATCGAGCTATCTGTGATATTAAAGTCAATTGTACTCCAATATTTGTGAAGCTGATTCCACTTATATTAGCTTATCTGTTATATTGATTTGACTTAAACTAAACTGTCTGTTCAACTCAATCTGACTACGTTGACCTATTTATTACAATAAAGCTACATAAATCGAACTATCTGTGATATTAAAGCCAATCGTACTTTTATATGTGTGAAACTGATGCCACTTATATTAACCTATCTGTTATATTGATGTGACTTAAACTAAACTGTCTGTTCAACTCAATCTGACTACTTTGACCTATTTATTGCATTAAAGTTACATTAATTGAGCTATCTGTGATATTATAGTCAATTGTACTTCAATATTTGTGAAGCTGATTCCACTGATATTAACTTATCTGTTATATTGATGTGACTTAAACTAAACTGTTTGTTCAACTCAATCTGACTACTTTGACCTATTAATTGCATTAAAGTTACATAAATTGAGCTATCTGTGACATTAAAGTCAATTGTACTCCAATATTTGTGAAGCTGATTCCACTTATATCAACTTATCTATTATATTGATGTGACTTAAACTAAACCGTCTGTTCAACTCAATCTGACTACTTTGACCTATTTATTGCATTAAAGTTACATAAATTGAGCTATCTGTGATATTAAAGCCAATCGTACTATTATATGTGTGAAACTGATGTCACTTATATTAACCTATCTGTTATATTGATGTGACTTAAACTAAACTGTCTGTTCAACTCAATCTGATTACTTTGACCTATTTATTGCATTAAAGTTACATAAATTGAGCTATCTGTGATATTAAGGTTAATTGTACTCCAATATTTGTGAAGCTGATTCCACTGATATTAACTTATCTTGTTTATTAATGTTACTTAATCTAAACGGTCTGTTCAACTCAATCTGACTTCTTTGACCTATTTATTGCATTAAAGTTACATAAATTGAGCTATATGTGATATTAAAGTCAATTGTACTACAATAGTTGTGAAGCTGATTCCACTTATGCTAACCTATCTGTTATATTGATGTGACTTAAACTAAACTGTCTGTTCAACTCAATCTGACTACTTTGACCTATTTATTGCATTAAAGTTACATAAATCGAACTATCTGTGATATTAAAGCCAATCGTACTCTTATAAGTGTGAAACTGATGTCACTGATATTAACTTATCTGTTATATTGATGTGACTTAAACTAAACTGTCTGTTCAACTCAATCTGATTACTTTGACCTATTTATTGCATTAAAGTTACATAAATCGAACTATCTCTGATATTAAAGTCAATTGTACTTCAATATTTGTGAAGCTGATTCCACTGATATTAACTTATCTGTTATATTGATGTGACTTAAACTAAACTGTCTGTTCAACTCAATCTGACTACTTTGACCTATTTATTGCATTAAAGTTACATTAATCGAGCTATCTGTGATATTAAAGTCAATTGTACTCCAATATTTGTGAAGCTGATTCCACTTATATTAGCTTATCTGTTATATTGATTTGACTTAAACTAAACTGTTTGTTCAACTCAATCTGACTACATTGACCTATTTATTACAATAAAGCTACATAAATCGAACTATCTGTGATATTAAAGCCAATCGTACTTTTATATGTGTGAAACTGATGCCACTTATATTAACCTATCTGTTATATTGATGTGACTTAAACTAAACTGTCTGTTCAACTCAATCTGACTACTTTGACCTATTTATTGCATTAAAGTTATATTAATTGAGCTATCTGTGATATTATAGTCAATTGTACTTCAATATTTGTGAAGCTGATTCCACTGATATTAACTTATCTGTTATATTGATGTGACTTAAACTAAACTGTTTGTTCAACTCAATCTGACTACTTTGACCTATTAATTGCATTAAATTTACATAAATTGAGCTATCTGTGATATTAAAGTCAATTGTACTCCAATATTTGTGAAGCTGATTCCACTTATATCAACTTATCTATTATATTGATGTGACTTAAACTAAACCGTCTGTTCAACTCAATCTGACTACTTTGACCTATTTATTGCATTAAAGTTACATAAATTGAGCTATCTGTGATATTAAAGTCAGTTGTACTCCAATAGTTGTGAAGCTGATTCCACTAATATTAACTTATCTGTTATATTGATTTGACTTAAACTAAACTGTCTGTTCAACTCAATCTGACTACTTTGACCTATTTATTGCATTAAAGTTACATTAATTGAGCTATCTATGATATTAAAGTCAATTGTACTCCAATATTTGTGAAGGTGATTCCACTGATATTAACTTATCTGTTATATTGATGTGACTTAAACTAAACTGTCTGTTCAACTCAATCTGATTACTTTGACCTATTTATTGCATTAAAGTTACATAAATTGAACTATCTTTGATATTAAAGTCAATTGTACTTCAATATTTGTGAAGCTGATTCCACTGATATTAACTTATCTGTTATATTGATGTGACTTAAACTAAACTGTCTGTTCAACTCAATCTGACTACTTTGACCTATTTATTGCTTTAAAGTTACATAAATCGAGCTATCTGTGATATTAAAGTCAATTGTACTCCAATATTTGTGAAGCTGATTCCACTTATATTAACTGATCTGTTATGTTGATATGACTTAAACTAAACTGTCTGTTCAACTCAATCTGACTACTTTGACCTATTTATTGCATTAAAGTTACATACATCGAACTATCTGTGATATTAAAGCCAATCGTACTCTTAAATGTGTGAAACTGATGTCACTGATATTAACTGATCTGTTATATTGATGTGACTTAAACTAAACTGTCTGTTCAACTCAATCTGATTACGTTGACCTGTTTATTGCATTAAAGTTACATAAATTGAACTATCTGTGATATTAAAGTCAATTGTATTTCAATATTTGTGAAGCTGATTCCACTGATATTAACTTATCTGTTATATTGATGTGACTTAAACTAAACTGTCTGTTCAACTCAATCTGACTACTTTGACCTATTTATTGCATTAAATTTACATAAATCGAGCTATCTGTGATATTAAAGTCAATTGTACTCCAATATTTGTGAAGCTGATTCCACTTATATCAACTTATCTATTATATTGATGGGACTTAAACTAAACTGTCTGTTCAACTCAATCTGACTACTTTGACCTATTGATTGCATTAAAGTTACATAAATCGAGCTATCTGTGATATTAAAGTCAATTGTACTCCAATATTTGTGAAGCTGATTCCACTTATATTAGCTTATCTGTTATATTGATTTGACTTAAACTAAACTGTCTGTTCAACTCAATCTGACTACGTTGACCTATTTATTACAATAAAGCTACATAAATCGAAATATCTGTGATATTAATGCCAATCCTACTTTTATATGTGTGAAACTGATGCCACTTATATTAACCTATCTGTTATATTGGTGTGACTTAAACTAAACTGTCTGTTCAACTCAATCTGACTACTTTGACCTATTTATTGCATTAAAGTTACATACATTGAGCTATCTGTGATATTAAAGTCAATTGTACTCCAATATTTGTGAAGCTGATTCCACTGATATTAACTTATCTGTTATATTGATGTGACTTAAACTAAACTGTCTGTTCAACTCAATCTGATTACTTTGACCTATTTATTGCATTAAAGTTACATAAATTGAACTATCTTTGATATTAAAGTCAATTGTACTTCAATATTTGTGAAGCTGATTCCACTGATATTAACTTATCTGTTATATTGATGTGACTTAAACTAAACTGTCTGTTCAACTCAATCTGACTACTTTGACCTATTTATTGCATTAAAGTTACATAAATCGAGCTATCTGTGATATTAAAGTCAATTGTACTCCAATATTTGTGAAGCTGATTCCACTTATATTAACTGATCTGTTATGTTGATATGACTTAAACTAAACTGTCTGTTCAACTCAATCTGACTACTTTGACCTATTTATTGCATTAAAGTTACATACATCGAACTATCTGTGATATTAAAGCCAATCGTACTCTTAAATGTGTGAAACTGATGTCACTGATATTAACTGATCTGTTATATTGATGTGACTTAAACTAAACTGTCTGTTCAACTCAATCTGATTACGTTGACCTGTTTATTGCATTAAAGTTACATAAATTGAACTATCTGTGATATTAAAGTCAATTGTACTTCAATATTTGTGAAGCTGATTCCACTGATATTAACTTATCTGTTATATTGATGTCACTTAAACTAAACTGTCTGTTCAACTCAATCTGACTACTTTGACCTATTTATTGCATTAAATTTACATAAATCGAGCTATCTGTGATATTAAAGTCAATTGTACTCCAATATTTGTGAAGCTGATTCCACTTATATCAACTTATCTATTATATTGATGGGACTTAAACTAAACTGTCTGTTCAACTCAATCTGACTACTTTGACCTATTGATTGCATTAAAGTTACATAAATCGAGCTATCTGTGATATTAAAGTCAATTGTACTCCAATATTTGTGAAGCTGATTCCACTTATATTAGCTTATCTGTTATATTGATTTGACTTAAACTAAACTGTCTGTTCAACTCAATCTGACTACGTTGACCTATTTATTACAATAAAGCTACATAAATCGAACTATCTGTGATATTAAAGCCAATCCTACTTTTATATGTGTGAAACTGATGCCACTTATATTAACCTATCTGTTATATTGATGTGACTTAAACTAAACTGTCTGTTCAACTCAATCTGACTACTTTGACCTATTTATTGCATTAAAGTTACATTAATTGAGCTATCTGTGTAATTATAGTCAATTGTACTTCAATATTTGTGAAGCTGATTCCACTGATATTAACTTATCTGTTATATTGATGTGACTTAAACTAAACTGTTTGTTCAACTCAATCTGACTACTTTGACCTATTTATTGCATTAAAGTTACATACATGGAACTATCTGTGATATTAAAGCCAATCGTACTCTTAAATGTGTGAAACTGATGTCACTGATATTAACTTATCTGTTATATTGATGTGACTTAAACTAAACTGTCTGTTCAACTCAATCTGATTACGTTGACCTGTTTATTGCATTAAAGTTACATAAATTGAACTATCTGTGATATTAAAGTCAATTGTACTTCAATATTTGTGAAGCTGATTCCACTGATATTAACTTATCTGTTATATTGATGTCACTGAAACTAAACTGTCTGTTCAACTCAATCTGACTACTTTGACCTATTTATTGCATTAAATTTACATAAATCGAGCTATCTGTGATATTAAAGTCAATTGTACTCCAATATTTGTGAAGCTGATTCCACTTATATCAACTTATCTATTATATTGATGTGACTTAAACTAAACTGTCTGTTCAACTCAATCTGACTACTTTGACCTATTTATTGCATTAAAGTTACATAAATCGAGCTATCTGTGATATTAAAGTCAATTGTACTACAATATTTGTGAAGCTGATTCCACTTATATTAACTGATCTGTTATAATGATATGACTTAAACTAAACTGTCTGTTCAACTCAATCGGACTACTTTGACCTATTTATTGCATTAAAGTTACATATATCGAACTATCTGTGATAGTAAAGCCAATCGTGCTGTTATATGTGTGAAACTGATGTCACTGATATTAACTTATCTGTTATATTGATGTGACTTAAACTAAACTGTCTGTTCAACTCAATCTGATTACTTTGACCTATTTATTGCATTAAAGTTACATAAATTGAACTATCTGTGATATTAAAGTCAATTGTACTTCAATATTTGTGAAGCTGATTCCACTGATATTAACTTATCTGTTATATTGATGTGACTTAAACTAAACTGTCTGTTCAACTCAATCTGACTATTTTGACCTATTTATTGCATTAAAGTTACATAAATCGAGCTATCTGTGATATTAAAGTCAATTGTACTCCAATATTTGTGAAGCTGATTCCACTTATATTAGCTTATCTGTTATATTGATTTGACTTAAACTAAACTGTCTGTTCAACTCAATCTGACTACGTTGACCTATTTATTACAATAAAGCTACATAAATCGAACTATCTGTGATATTAAAGCCAATCGTACTTTTATATATGTGTGAAACTGATGCCACTTATATTAACCTATCTGTTATATTGATGTGACTTAAACTAAACTGTCTGTTCAACTCAATCTGACTACTTTGACCTATTTATTGCATTAAAGTTACATTAATTGAGCTATCTGTGATATTATAGTCAATTGTACTTCAATATTTGTGAAGCTGATTCCACTGATATTAACTTATCTGTTATATTGATGTGACTTAAACTAAACTGTTTGTTCAACTCAATCTGACTACTTTGACCTATTAATTGCATTAAAGATACATAAATTGAGCTATCTGTGATATTAAAGTCAATTGTACTCCAATATTTGTGAAGCTGATTCCACTTATATCAACTTATCTATTATATTGATGTGACTTAAACTAAACCGTCTGTTCAACTCAATCTGACTACTTTGACCTATTTATTGCATTAAAGTTACATAAATTGAGCTATCTGTGATATTAAAGTCAGTTGTACTCCAATAGTTGTGAAGCTGATTCCACTAATATTAACTTATCTGTTATATTGATTTGACTTAAACTAAACTGTCTGTTCAACTCAATCTGACTACTTTGACCTATTTATTGCATTAAAGCTACATTAATTGAGCTATCTATGATATTAAAGTCAATTGTACTCCAATATTTGTGAAGCTGATTCCACTTATATCAACTTATCTATTATATTGATGTGACTTAAACTAAACTGTCTGTTCAACTCAATCTGACTACTTTGACCTATTTATTGCATTAAAGTTACATATATCGAACTATCTGTGATATTAAAGCCAATCGTACTATTATATGTGTGAAACTGATGTCACTTATATTAACCTATCTGTTATATTGATGTGACTTAAACTAAACTGTCTGTTCAACTCAATCTGATTACTTTGACCTATTTATTGCATTAAAGTTACATAAATTGAGCTATCTGTGATATTAAGGTTAATTGTACTCCAATATTTGTGAAGCTGATTCCACTGATATTAACTTATCTGTTATATAGATGTGACTTAAACTAAACTGTCTGTTCAACTCAATCTGACTACCTTGACCTATTTATTGCATTAAAGTTACATAAATCGAGCTATCTGTGATATTAAAGTCAATTGTACTCCAATATTTGTGAAGCTGATTCCACTGATATTAACTTATCTGTTATATTGATGTGACTTAAACTAAACTGTCTGTTCAACTCAATCTGATTACTTTGACCTATTTATTGCATTAAAGTTACATAAATTGAACTATCTTTGATATTAAAGTCAATTGTACTTCAATATTTGTGAAGCTGATTCCACTGATATTAACTTATCTGTTATATTGATGTGACTTAAACTAAACTGTCTGTTCAACTCAATCTGACTACTTTGACCTATTTATGGCATTAAAGTTACATAAATCGAGCTATCTGTGATATTAAAGTCAATTGTACTCCAATATTTGTGAAGCTGATTCCACTTATATTAACTGATCTGTTATGTTGATATGACTTAAACTAAACTGTCTGTTCAACTCAATCTGACTACTTTGACCTATTTATTGCATTAAAGTTACATACATCGAACTATCTGTGATATTAAAGCCAATCGTACTCTTAAATGTGTGAAACTGATGTCACTGATATTAACTTATCTGTTATATTGATGTGACTTAAACTAAACTGTCTGTTCAACTCAATCTGATTACGTTGACCTGTTTATTGCATTAAAGTTACATAAATTGAACTATCTGTGATATTAAAGTCAATTGTACTTCAATATTTGTGAAGCTGATTCCATTGATATTAACTTATCTGTTATATTGATGTGACTTAAACTAAACTGTTTGTTCAACTCAATCTGACTACTTTGACCTATTAATTGCATTAAAGTTACATAAATTGAGCTATCTGTGATATTAAAGTCAATTGTACTCCAATATTTGTGAAGCTGATTCCACTTATATCAACTTATCTATTATATTGATGTGACTTAAATTAAACCGTCTGTTCAACTCAATCTGACTACTTTGACCTATTTATTGCATTAAAGTTACATAAATTGAGCTATCTGTGATATTAAAGTCAGTTGTACTCCAATAGTTGTGAAGCTGATTCCACTAATATTAACTTATCTGTTATATTGATTTGACTTAAACTAAACTGTCTGTTCAACTCAATCTGACTACTTTGACCTATTTATTGCATTAAAGCTACATTAATTGAGCTATCTATGATATTAAAGTCAATTGTACTCCAATATTTGTGAAGGTGATTCCACTGATATTAACTTATCTGTTATATTGATGTGACTTAAACTAAACTGTCTGTTCAACTCAATCTGACTACTTTGACCTATTTATTGCATTAAAGTTACATTAATTGAGCTATCTGTGTAATTATAGTCAATTGTACTTCAATATTTGTGAAGCTGATTCCACTGATATTAACTTATCTGTTATATTGATGTGACTTAAACTAAACTGTTTGTTCAACTCAATCTGACTTCTTTGACCTATTTATTGCATTAAAGTTACATACATCGAACTATCTGTGATATTAAAGCCAATCGTACTCTTAAATGTGTGAAACTGATGTCACTGATATTAACTTATCTGTTATATTGATGTGACTTAAACTAAACTGTCTGTTCAACTCAATCTGATTACGTTGACCTGTTTATTGCATTAAAGTTACATAAATTGAACTATCTGTGATATTAAAGTCAATTGTACTTCAATATTTGTGAAGCTGATTCCACTGATATTAACTTATCTGTTATATTGATGTCACTGAAACTAAACTGTCTGTTCAACTCAATCTGACTACTTTGACCTATTTATTGCATTAAATTTACATAAATCGAGCTATCTGTGATATTAAAGTCAATTGTACTCCAATATTTGTGAAGCTGATTCCACTTATATCAACTTATCTATTATATCGATGTGACTTAAACTAAACTGTCTGTTCAACTCAATCTGACTACTTTGACCTATTTATTGCATTAAAGTTACATAAATCGAGCTATCTGTGATATTAAAGTCAATTGTACTACAATATTTGTTAAACTGATTCCACTTATATTAACTGATCTGTTATATTGATATGACTTAAACTAAACTGTCTGTTCAACTCAATCGGACTACTTTGACCTATTTATTGCATTAAAGTTACATATATCGAACTATCTGTGATAGTAAAGCCAATCGTACTGTTATATGTGTGAAACTGATGTCACTGATATTAACTTATCTGTTATATTGATGTGACTTAAACTAAACTGTCTGTTCAACTCAATCTGACTACTTTGACCTATTTATTGCATTAAAGTTACATTAATTGAGCTATCTGTGATATTATAGTCAATTGTACTTCAATATTTGTGAAGCTGATTCCATTGATATTAACTTATCTGTTATATTGATGTGACTTAAACTAAACTGTTTGTTCAACTCAATCTGACTACTTTGACCTATTAATTGCATTAAAGTTACATAAATTGAGCTATCTGTGATATTAAAGTCAATTGTACTCCAATATTTGTGAAGCTGATTCCACTTATATCAACTTATCTATTATATTGATGTGACTTAAACTAAACCGTCTGTTCAACTCAATCTGACTACTTTGACCTATTTATTGCATTAAAGTTACATAAATTGAGCTATCTGTAATATTAAAGTCAGTTGTACTCCAATAGTTGTGAAGCTGATTCCACTAATATTAACTTATCTGTTATATTGATTTGACTTAAACTAAACTGTCTGTTCAACTCAATCTGACTACTTTGACCTATTTATTGCATTAAAGCTACATTAATTGAGCTATCTATGATATTAAAGTCAATTGTACTCCAATATTTGTGAAGGTGATTCCACTGATATTAACTTATCTGTTATATTGATGTGACTTAAACTAAACTGTCTGTTCAACTCAATCTGATTACGTTGACCTGTTTATTGCATTAGAGTTACATAAATTGAACTATCTGTGGTATTAAAGTCAATTGTACTTCAATATTTGTGAAGCTGATTCCACTGATATTAACTTATCTGTTATATTGATGTCACTTAAACTAAACTGTCTGTTCAACTCAATCTGACTACTTTGACCTATTTATTGCATTAAATTTACATAAATCGAGCTATCTGTGATATTAAAGTCAATTGTACTCCAATATTTGTGAAGCTGATTCCACTTATATCAACTTATCTATTATATTGATGTGACTTAAACTAAACTGTCTGTTCAACTCAATCTGACTACTTTGACCTATTTATTGCATTAAAGTTACATATATCGAACTATCTGTGATATTAAAGCCAATCGTACTATTATATGTGTGAAACTGATGTCACTTATATTAACCTATCTGTTATATTGATGTGACTTAAACTAAACTGTCTGTTCAACTCAATCTGATTACTTTGACCTATTTATTGCATTAAAGTTACATAAATTGAGCTATCTGTGATATTAAGGTTAATTGTACTCCAATATTTGTGAAGCTGATTCCACTGATATTAACTTATCTGTTATATTGATGTGACTTAAACTAAACTGTCTGTTCAACTCAATCTGACTACTTTGACCTATTTATTGCATTAAAGTTACATATATCGAACTATCTGTGATATTAAAGCCAATCGTACTATTATATGTGTGAAACTGATGTCACTTATATTAACCTATCTGTTATATTGATGTGACTTAAACTAAACTGTCTGTTCAACTCAATCTGATTACTTTGACCTATTTATTGCATTAAAGTTACATAAATTGAGCTATCTGTGATATTAAGGTTAATTGTACTCCAATATTTGTGAAGCTGATTCCACTGATATTAACTTATCGTGTTTATTAATGTTACTTAATCTAAACGGTCTGTTCAACTCAATCTGACTTCTTTGACCTATTTATTGCATTAAAGTTACATAAATTGAGCTATATGTGATATTAAAGTCAATTGTACTACAATAGTTGTGAAGCTGATTCCACTTATGCTAACCTATCTGTTATATTGATGTGACTTAAACTAAACTGTCTGTTCAACTCAATCTGACTACTTTGACCTATTTATTGCATTAAAGTTACATAAATCGAACTATCTGTGATATTAAAGCCAATCGTACTCTTATAAGTGTGAAACTGATGTCACCGATATTAACTTATCTGTTATATTGATGTGACTTAAACTAAACTGTTTGTTCAACTCAATCTGACTACTTTGACCTATTTATTACAATAAAGCTACATAAATCGAACTATCTGTGATATTAAAGCCAATCGTTCTTTTATATGTGTGAAACTGATGCCACTTATATTAACCTATCTGTTATATTGATGTGACTTAAACTAAACTGTTTGTTCAACTCAATCTGACTACTTTGACCTATTAATTGCATTAAATTTACATAAATTGAGCTATCTGTGATATTAAAGTCAATTGTACTCCAATATTTGTGAAGCTGATTCCACTTATATCAACTTATCTATTATATTGATGTGACTTAAACTAAACCGTCTGTTCAACTCAATCTGACTACTTTGACCTATTTATTGCATTAAAGTTACATAAATTGAGCTATCTGTGATATTAAAGTCAGTTGTACTCCAATAGTTGTGAAGCTGATTCCACTAATATTAACTTATCTGTTATATTGATTTGACTTAAACTAAACTGTCTGTTCAACTCAATCTGACTACTTTGACCTATTTATTGCATTAAAGTTACATTAATTGAGCTATCTATGATATTAAAGTCAATTGTACTCCAATATTTGTGAAGGTGATTCCACTGATATTAACTTATCTGTTATATTGATGTGACTTAAACTAAATTGTCTGTTCAACTCAATCTGATTACTTTGACCTATTTATTGCATTAAAGTTACATAAATTGAACTATCTTTGATATTAAAGTCAATTGTACTTCAATATTTGTGAAGCTGATTCCACTGATATTAACTTATCTGTTATATTGATGTGACTTAAACTAAACTGTCTGTTCAACTCAATCTGACTACTTTGACCTATTTATTGCATTAAAGTTACATAAATCGAGCTATCTGTGACATTAAAGTCAATTGTACTCCAATATTTGTGAAGCTGATTCCACTTATATTAACTGATCTGTTATGTTGATATGACTTAAACTAAACTGTCTGTTCAACTCAATCTGACTACTTTGACCTATTTATTGCATTAAAGTTACATACATCGAACTATCTGTGATATTAAAGCCAATCGTACTCTTAAATGTGTGAAACTGATGTCACTGATATTAACTTATCTGTTATATTGATGTGACTTAAACTAAACTGTCTGTTCAACTCAATCTGATTACGTTGACCTGTTTATTGCATTAAAGTTACATAAATTGAACTATCTGTGATATTAAAGTCAATTGTACTTCAATATTTGTGAAGCTGATTCCACTGATATTAACTTATCTGTTATATTGATGTCACTGAAACTAAACTGTCTGTTCAACTCAATCTGACTACTTTGACCTATTTATTGCATTAAATTTACATAAATCGAGCTATCTGTGATATTAAAGTCAATTGTACTCCAATATTTGTGAAGCTGATTCCACTTATATCAACTTATCTATTATATCGATGTGACTTAAACTAAACTGTCTGTTCAACTCAATCTGACTACTTTGACCTATTTATTGCATTAAAGTTACATAAATCGAGCTATCTGTGATATTAAAGTCAATTGTACTACAATATTTGTTAAACTGATTCCACTTATATTAACTGATCTGTTATATTGATATGACTTAAACTAAACTGTCTGTTCAACTCAATCGGACTACTTTGACCTATTTATTGCATTAAAGTTACATATATCGAACTATCTGTGATAGTAAAGCCAATCGTACTGTTATATGTGTGAAACTGATGTCACTGATATTAACTTATCTGTTATATTGATGTGACTTAAACTAAACTGTCTGTTCAACTCAATCTGATTACTTTGACCTTTTTATTGCATTAAAGTTACATAAATTGAACTATCTGTGATATTAAAGTCAATTGTACTTCAATATTTGTGAAGCTGATTCCACTGATATTAACTTATCTGTTATATTGATGTGACTTAAACTAAACTGTCTGTTCAACTCAATCTGACTATTTTGACCTATTTATTGCATTAAAGTTACATAAATCGAGCTATCTGTGATATTAAAGTCAATTGTACTCCAATATTTGTGAAGCTGATTCCACTTATATTAGCTTATCTGTTATATTGATTTGACTTAAACTAAACTGTCTGTTCAACTCAATCTGACTACGTTGACCTATTTATTACAATAAAGCTACATAAATCGAACTATCTGTGATATTAAAGCCAATCCTACTTTTATATGTGTGAAACTGATGCCACTTATATTAACTTATCTGTTATATTGATGTGACTTAAACTAAACTGTCTGTTCAACTCAATCTGACTACTTTGACCTATTTATTGCATTAAAGTTACATTAATTGAGCTATCTGTGATATTATAGTCAATTGTACTTCAATATTTGTGAAGCTGATTCCATTGATATTAACTTATCTGTTATATTGATGTGACTTAAACTAAACTGTCTGTTCAACTCAATCTGACTACTTTGACCTATTAATTGCATTAAAGTTACATAAATTGAGCTATCTGTGATATTAAAGTCAGTTGTACTCCAATAGTTGTGAAGCTGATTCCACTAATATTAACTTATCTGTTATATTGATTTGACTTAAACTAAACTGTCTGTTCAACTCAATCTGACTACTTTGACCTATTTATTGCATTAAAGCTACATTAATTGAGCTATCTATGATATTAAAGTCAATTGTACTCCAATATTTGTGAAGGTGATTCCACTGATATTAACTTATCTGTTATATTGATGTGACTTAAACTAAACTGTCTGTTCAACTCAATCTGATTACGTTGACCTGTTTATTGCATTAGAGTTACATAAATTGAACTATCTGTGGTATTAAAGTCAATTGTACTTCAATATTTGTGAAGCTGATTCCACTGATATTAACTTATCTGTTATATTGATGTCACTTAAACTAAACTGTCTGTTCAACTCAATCTGACTACTTTGACCTATTTATTGCATTAAATTTACATAAATCGAGCTATCTGTGATATTAAAGTCAATTGTACTCCAATATTTGTGAAGCTGATTCCACTTATATCAACTTATCTATTATATTGATGTGACTTAAACTAAACTGTCTGTTCAACTCAATCTGACTACTTTGACCTATTTATTGCATTAAAGTTACATATATCGAACTATCTGTGATATTAAAGCCAATCGTACTATTATATGTGTGAAACTGATGTCACTTATATTAACCTATCTGTTATATTGATGTGACTTAAACTAAACTGTCTGTTCAACTCAATCTGATTACTTTGACCTATTTATTGCATTAAAGTTACATAAATTGAGCTATCTGTGATATTAAGGTTAATTGTACTCCAATATTTGTGAAGCTGATTCCACTGATATTAACTTATCTGTTATATTGATTTGACTTAAACTAAACTGTCTGTTCAACTCAATCTGACTACTTTGACCTATTTATTGCATTAAAGTTACATATATCGAACTATCTGTGATATTAAAGCCAATCGTACTATTATATGTGTGAAACTGATGTCACTTATATTAACCTATCTGTTATATTGATGTGACTTAAACTAAACTGTCTGTTCAACTCAATCTGATTACTTTGACCTATTTATTGCATTAAAGTTACATAAAT
This sequence comes from Ostrea denselamellosa, assembly GCA_024699665.1. Lineage (NCBI taxonomy): Eukaryota > Metazoa > Mollusca > Bivalvia > Ostreida > Ostreidae > Ostrea > Ostrea denselamellosa. The sequence goes on from JAMZEH010000011.1 coordinate 1,345,568, forward strand.
TGAGCTATCTGTGATATTAAGGTTAATTGTACTCCAATATTTGTGAAGCTGATTCCACTGATATTAACTTATCTTGTTTATTAATGTTACTTAATCTAAACGGTCTGTTCAACTCAATCTGACTTCTTTGACCTATTTATTGCATTAAAGTTACATAAATTGAGCTATATGTGATATTAAAGTCAATTGTACTACAATAGTTGTGAAGCTGATTCCACTTATGCTAACCTATCTGTTATATTGATGTGACTTAAACTAAACTGTCTGTTCAACTCAATCTGACTACTTTGACCTATTTATTGCATTAAAGTTACATAAATCGAACTATCTGTGATATTAAAGCCAATCGTACTCTTATAAGTGTGAAACTGATGTCACCGATATTAACTTATCTGTTATATTGATGTGACTTAAACTAAACTGTCTGTTCAACTCAATCTGATTACTTTGACCTATTTATTGCATTAAAGTTACATAAATCGAACTATCTCTGATATTAAAGTCAATTGTACTCCAATATTTGTGAAGCTGATTCCACTTATATTAGCTTATCTGTTATATTGATTTGACTTAAACTAAACTGTCTGTTCAACTCAATCTGACTACATTGACCTATTTATTACAATAAAGCTACATAAATCGAACTATCTGTGATATTAAAGCCAATCGTTCTTTTATATGTGTGAAACTGATGCCACTTATATTAACCTATCTGTTATATTGATGTGACTTAAACTAAACTGTTTGTTCAACTCAATCTGACTACTTTGACCTATTAATTGCATTAAATTTACATAGATTGAGCTATCTGTGATATTAAAGTCAATTGTACTCCAATATTTGTGAAGCTGATTCCACTTATATCAACTTATCTATTATATTGATGTGACTTAAACTAAACTGTCTGTTCAACTCAATCTGACTACTTTGACCTATTTATTGCATTAAAGTTACATAAATTGAGCTATCTGTGATATTAAAGTCAGTTGTACTCCAATAGTTGTGAAGCTGATTCCACTAATATTAACTTATCTGTTATATTGATTTGACTTAAACTAAACTGTCTGTTCAACTCAATCTGACTACTTTGACCTATTTATTGCATTAAAGTTACATTAATTGAGCTATCTATGATATTAAAGTCAATTGTACTCCAATATTTGTGAAGGTGATTCCACTGATATTAACTTATCTGTTATATTGATGTGACTTAAACTAAATTGTCTGTTCAACTCAATCTGATTACTTTGACCTATTTATTGCATTAAAGTTACATAAATTGAACTATCTTTGATATTAAAGTCAATTGTACTTCAATATTTGTGAAGCTGATTCCACTGATATTAACTTATCTGTTATATTGATGTGACTTAAACTAAACTGTCTGTTCAACTCAATCTGACTACTTTGACCTATTTATTGCATTAAAGTTACATAAATCGAGCTATCTGTGATATTAAAGTCAATTGTACTCCAATATTTGTGAAGCTGATTCCACTTATATTAACTGATCTGTTATGTTGATATGACTTAAACTAAACTGTCTGTTCAACTCAATCTGACTACTTTGACCTATTTATTGCATTAAAGTTACATACATCGAACTATCTGTGATATTAAAGCCAATCGTACTCTTAAATGTGTGAAACTGATGTCACTGATATTAACTTATCTGTTATATTGATGTGACTTAAACTAAACTGTCTGTTCAACTCAATCTGATTACGTTGACCTGTTTATTGCATTAAAGTTACATAAATTGAACTATCTGTGATATTAAAGTCAATTGTACTTCAATATTTGTGAAGCTGATTCCACTGATATTAACTTATCTGTTATATTGATGTCATTGAAACTAAACTGTCTGTTCAACTCAATCTGACTACTTTGACCTATTTATTGCATTAAATTTACATAAATCGAGCTATCTGTGATATTAAAGTCAATTGTACTCCAATATTTGTGAAGCTGATTCCACTTATATCAACTTATCTATTATATCGATGTGACTTAAACTAAACTGTCTGTTCAACTCAATCTGACTACTTTGACCTATTTATTGCATTAAAGTTACATAAATCGAGCTATCTGTGATATTAAAGTCAATTGTACTACACTATTTGTTAAACTGATTCCACTTATATTAACTGATCTGTTATATTGATATGACTTAAACTAAACTGTCTGTTCAACTCAATCGGACTACTTTGACCTATTTATTGCATTAAAGTTACATATATCGAACTATCTGTGATAGTAAAGCCAATCGTACTGTTATATGTGTGAAACTGATGTCACTGATATTAACTTATCTGTTATATTGATGTGACTTAAACTAAACTGTCTGTTCAACTCAATCTGATTACTTTGACCTTTTTATTGCATTAAAGTTACATAAATTGAACTATCTGTGATATTAAAGTCAATTGTACTTCAATATTTGTGAAGCTGATTCCACTGATATTAACTTATCTGTTATATTGATGTGACTTAAACTAAACTGTCTGTTCAACTCAATCTGACTATTTTGACCTATTTATTGCATTAAAGTTACATAAATCGAGCTATCTGTGATATTAAAGTCAATTGTACTCCAATATTTGTGAAGCTGATTCCACTTATATTAGCTCATCTGTTATATTGATTTGACTTAAACTAAACTGTCTGTTCAACTCAATCTGACTACGTTGACCTATTTATTACAATAAAGCTACATAAATCGAACTATCTGTGATATTAAAGCCAATCCTACTTTTATATGTGTGAAACTGATGCCACTTATATTAACTTATCTGTTATATTGATGTGACTTAAACTAAACTGTCTGTTCAACTCAATCTGACTACTTTGACCTATTTATTGCATTAAAGTTACATTAATTGAGCTATCTGTGATATTATAGTCAATTGTACTTCAATATTTGTGAAGCTGATTCCATTGATATTAACTTATCTGTTATATTGATGTGACTTAAACTAAACTGTTTGTTCAACTCAATCTGACTACTTTGACCTATTAATTGCATTAAAGTTACATAAATTGAGCTATCTGTGATATTAAAGTCAATTGTACTCCAATATTTGTGAAGCTGATTCCACTTATATCAACTTATCTATTATATTGATGTGACTTAAACTAAACCGTCTGTTCAACTCAATCTGACTACTTTGACCTATTTATTGCATTAAAGTTACATAAATTGAGCTATCTGTGATATTAAAGTCAGTTGTACTCCAATAGTTGTGAAGCTGATTCCACTAATATTAACTTATCTGTTATATTGATTTGACTTAAACTAAACTGTCTGTTCAACTCAATCTGACTACTTTGACCTATTTATTGCATTAAAGCTACATTAATTGAGCTATCTATGATATTAAAGTCAATTGTACTCCAATATTTGTGAAGGTGATTCCACTGATATTAACTTATCTGTTATATTGATGTGACTTAAACTAAACTGTCTGTTCAACTCAATCTGATTACGTTGACCTGTTTATTGCATTAGAGTTACATAAATTGAACTATCTGTGGTATTAAAGTCAATTGTACTTCAATATTTGTGAAGCTGATTCCACTGATATTAACTTATCTGTTATATTGATGTCACTTAAACTAAACTGTCTGTTCAACTCAATCTGACTACTTTGACCTATTTATTGCATTAAATTTACATATATCGAACTATCTGTGATATTAAAGCCAATCGTACTATTATATGTGTGAAACTGATGTCACTTATATTAACCTATCTGTTATATTGATGTGACTTAAACTAAACTGTCTGTTCAACTCAATCTGATTACTTTGACCTATTTATTGCATTAAAGTTACATAAATTGAGCTATCTGTGATATTAAAGTCAATTGTACTCCAATATTTGTGAAGCTGATTCCACTGATATTAACTTATCTGTTATATTGATGTGACTTAAACTAAACTGTCTGTTCAACTCAATCTGACTACTTTGACCTATTTATTGCATTAAAGTTACATATATCGAACTATCTGTGATATTAAAGCCAATCGTACTATTATATGTGTGAAACTGATGTCACTTATATTAACCTATCTGTTATATTGATGTGACTTAAACTAAACTGTCTGTTCAACTCAATCTGATTACTTTGACCTATTTATTGCATTAAAGTTACATAAATTGAGCTATCTGTGATATTAAGGTTAATTGTACTCCAATATTTGTGAAGCTCATTCCACTGATATTAACTTATCTTGTTTGTTAATGTTACTTAATCTAAACGGTCTGTTCAACTCAATCTGACTTCTTTGACCTATTTATTGCATTAAAGTTACATAAATTGAGCTATATGTGATATTAAAGTCAATTGTACTACAATAGTTGTGAAGCTGATTCCACTTATGCTAACCTATCTGTTATATTGATGTGACTTAAACTAAACTGTCTGTTCAACTCAATCTGACTACTTTGACCTATTTATTGCATTAAAGTTACATAAATCGAACTATCTGTGATATTAAAGCCAATCGTACTCTTATAAGTGTGAAACTGATGTCACTGATATTAACTTATCTGTTATATTGATGTGACTTAAACTAAACTGTCTGTTCAACTCAATCTGATTACTTTGACCTATTTATTGCATTAAAGTTACATAAATCGAACTATCTCTGATATTAAAGTCAATTGTACTCCAATATTTGTGAAGCTGATTCCACTTATATTAGCTTATCTGTTATATTGATTTGACTTAAACTAAACTGTCTGTTCAACTCAATCTGACTACATTGACCTATTTATTACAATAAAGCTACATAAATCGAACTATCTGTGATATTAAAGCCAATCGTTCTTTTATATGTGTGAAACTGATGCCACTTATATTAACCTATCTGTTATATTGATGTGACTTAAACTAAACTGTTTGTTCAACTCAATCTGACTACTTTGACCTATTAATTGCATTAAATTTACATAGATTGAGCTATCTGTGATATTAAAGTCAATTGTACTCCAATATTTGTGAAGCTGATTCCACTTATATCAACTTATCTATTATATTGATGTGACTTAAACTAAACTGTCTGTTCAACTCAATCTGACTACTTTGACCTATTTATTGCATTAAAGTTACATAAATTGAGCTATCTGTGATATTAAAGTCAGTTGTACTCCAATAGTTGTGAAGCTGATTCCACTAATATTAACTTATCTGTTATATTGATTTGACTTAAACTAAACTGTCTGTTCAACTCAATCTGACTACTTTGACCTATTTATTGCATTAAAGTTACATTAATTGAGCTATCTATGATATTAAAGTCAATTGTACTCCAATATTTGTGAAGGTGATTCCACTGATATTAACTTATCTGTTATATTGATGTCACTGAAACTAAACTGTCTGTTCAACTCAATCTGACTACTTTGACCTATTTATTGCATTAAATTTACATAAATCGAGCTATCTGTGATATTAAAGTCAATTGTACTCCAATATTTGTGAAGCTGATTCCACTTATATCAACTTATCTATTATATCGATGTGACTTAAACTAAACTGTCTGTTCAACTCAATCTGACTACTTTGACCTATTTATTGCATTAAAGTTACATAAATCGAGCTATCTGTGATATTAAAGTCAATTGTACTACAATATTTGTTAAACTGATTCCACTTATATTAACTGATCTGTTATATTGATATGACTTAAACTAAACTGTCTGTTCAACTCAATCGGACTACTTTGACCTATTTATTGCATTAAAGTTACATATATCGAACTATCTGTGATAGTAAAGCCAATCGTACTGTTATATGTGTGAAACTGATGTCACTGATATTAACTTATCTGTTATATTGATGTGACTTAAACTAAACTGTCTGTTCAACTCAATCTGATTACTTTGACCTTTTTATTGCATTAAAGTTACATAAATTGAACTATCTGTGATATTAAAGTCAATTGTACTTCAATATTTGTGAAGCTGATTCCACTGATATTAACTTATCTGTTATATTGATGTGACTTAAACTAAACTGTCTGTTCAACTCAATCTGACTATTTTGACCTATTTATTGCATTAAAGTTACATAAATCGAGCTATCTGTGATATTAAAGTCAATTGTACTCCAATATTTGTGAAGCTGATTCCACTTATATTAGCTTATCTGTTATATTGATTTGACTTAAACTAAACTGTCTGTTCAACTCAATCTGACTACGTTGACCTATTTATTACAATAAAGCTACATAAATCGAACTATCTGTGATATTAAAGCCAATCCTACTTTTATATGTGTGAAACTGATGCCACTTATATTAACTTATCTGTTATATTGATGTGACTTAAACTAAACTGTCTGTTCAACTCAATCTGACTACTTTGACCTATTTATTGCATTAAAGTTACATTAATTGAGCTATCTGTGATATTATAGTCAATTGTACTTCAATATTTGTGAAGCTGATTCCATTGATATTAACTTATCTGTTATATTGATGTGACTTAAACTAAACTGTCTGTTCAACTCAATCTGACTACTTTGACCTATTAATTGCATTAAAGTTACATAAATTGAGCTATCTGTGATATTAAAGTCAGTTGTACTCCAATAGTTGTGAAGCTGATTCCACTAATATTAACTTATCTGTTATATTGATTTGACTTAAACTAAACTGTCTGTTCAACTCAATCTGACTACTTTGACCTATTTATTGCATTAAAGCTACATTAATTGAGCTATCTATGATATTAAAGTCAATTGTACTCCAATATTTGTGAAGGTGATTCCACTGATATTAACTTATCTGTTATATTGATGTGACTTAAACTAAACTGTCTGTTCAACTCAATCTGATTACGTTGACCTGTTTATTGCATTAGAGTTACATAAATTGAACTATCTGTGGTATTAAAGTCAATTGTACTTCAATATTTGTGAAGCTGATTCCACTGATATTAACTTATCTGTTATATTGATGTCACTTAAACTAAACTGTCTGTTCAACTCAATCTGACTACTTTGACCTATTTATTGCATTAAATTTACATAAATCGAGCTATCTGTGATATTAAAGTCAATTGTACTCCAATATTTGTGAAGCTGATTCCACTTATATCAACTTATCTATTATATTGATGTGACTTAAACTAAACTGTCTGTTCAACTCAATCTGACTACTTTGACCTATTTATTGCATTAAAGTTACATATATCGAACTATCTGTGATATTAAAGCCAATCGTACTATTATATGTGTGAAACTGATGTCACTTATATTAACCTATCTGTTATATTGATGTGACTTAAACTAAACTGTCTGTTCAACTCAATCTGATTACTTTGACCTATTTATTGCATTAAAGTTACATAAATTGAGCTATCTGTGATATTAAGGTTAATTGTACTCCAATATTTGTGAAGCTGATTCCACTGATATTAACTTATCTGTTATATTGATTTGACTTAAACTAAACTGTCTGTTCAACTCAATCTGACTACTTTGACCTATTTATTGCATTAAAGTTACATATATCGAACTATCTGTGATATTAAAGCCAATCGTACTATTATATGTGTGAAACTGATGTCACTTATATTAACCTATCTGTTATATTGATGTGACTTAAACTAAACTGTCTGTTCAACTCAATCTGATTACTTTGACCTATTTATTGCATTAAAGTTACATAAATTGAGCTATCTGTGATATTAAGGTTAATTGTACTCCAATATTTGTGAAGCTGATTCCACTGATATTAACTTATCTTGTTTATTAATGTTACTTAATCTAAACGGTCTGTTCAACTCAATCTGACTTCTTTGACCTATTTATTGCATTAAAGTTACATAAATTGAGCTATATGTGATATTAAAGTCAATTGTACTACAATAGTTGTGAAGCTGATTCCACTTATGCTAACCTATCTGTTATATTGATGTGACTTAAACTAAACTGTCTGTTCAACTCAATCTGACTACTTTGACCTATTTATTGCATTAAAGTTACATAAATCGAACTATCTGTGATATTAAAGCCAATCGTACTCTTATAAGTGTGAAACTGATGTCACCGATATTAACTTATCTGTTATATTGATGTGACTTAAACTAAACTGTCTGTTCAACTCAATCTGATTACTTTGACCTATTTATTGCATTAAAGTTACATAAATCGAACTATCTCTGATATTAAAGTCAATTGTACTCCAATATTTGTGAAGCTGATTCCACTTATATTAGCTTATCTGTTATATTGATTTGACTTAAACTAAACTGTCTGTTCAACTCAATCTGACTACATTGACCTATTTATTACAATAAAGCTACATAAATCGAACTATCTGTGATATTAAAGCCAATCGTTCTTTTATATGTGTGAAACTGATGCCACTTATATTAACCTATCTGTTATATTGATGTGACTTAAACTAAACTGTTTGTTCAACTCAATCTGACTACTTTGACCTATTAATTGCATTAAATTTACATAGATTGAGCTATCTGTGATATTAAAGTCAATTGTACTCCAATATTTGTGAAGCTGATTCCACTTATATCAACTTATCTATTATATTGATGTGACTTAAACTAAACTGTCTGTTCAACTCAATCTGACTACTTTGACCTATTTATTGCATTAAAGTTACATAAATTGAGCTATCTGTGATATTAAAGTCAGTTGTACTCCAATAGTTGTGAAGCTGATTCCACTAATATTAACTTATCTGTTATATTGATTTGACTTAAACTAAACTGTCTGTTCAACTCAATCTGACTACTTTGACCTATTTATTGCATTAAAGTTACATTAATTGAGCTATCTATGATATTAAAGTCAATTGTACTCCAATATTTGTGAAGGTGATTCCACTGATATTAACTTATCTGTTATATTGATGTGACTTAAACTAAATTGTCTGTTCAACTCAATCTGATTACTTTGACCTATTTATTGCATTAAAGTTACATAAATTGAACTATCTTTGATATTAAAGTCAATTGTACTTCAATATTTGTGAAGCTGATTCCACTGATATTAACTTATCTGTTATATTGATGTGACTTAAACTAAACTGTCTGTTCAACTCAATCTGACTACTTTGACCTATTTATTGCATTAAAGTTACATAAATCGAGCTATCTGTGATATTAAAGTCAATTGTACTCCAATATTTGTGAAGCTGATTCCACTTATATTAACTGATCTGTTATGTTGATATGACTTAAACTAAACTGTCTGTTCAACTCAATCTGACTACTTTGACCTATTTATTGCATTAAAGTTACATACATCGAACTATCTGTGATATTAAAGCCAATCGTACTCTTAAATGTGTGAAACTGATGTCACTGATATTAACTTATCTGTTATATTGATGTGACTTAAACTAAACTGTCTGTTCAACTCAATCTGATTACGTTGACCTGTTTATTGCATTAAAGTTACATAAATTGAACTATCTGTGATATTAAAGTCAATTGTACTTCAATATTTGTGAAGCTGATTCCACTGATATTAACTTATCTGTTATATTGATGTCATTGAAACTAAACTGTCTGTTCAACTCAATCTGACTACTTTGACCTATTTATTGCATTAAATTTACATAAATCGAGCTATCTGTGATATTAAAGTCAATTGTACTCCAATATTTGTGAAGCTGATTCCACTTATATCAACTTATCTATTATATCGATGTGACTTAAACTAAACTGTCTGTTCAACTCAATCTGACTACTTTGACCTATTTATTGCATTAAAGTTACATAAATCGAGCTATCTGTGATATTAAAGTCAATTGTACTACACTATTTGTTAAACTGATTCCACTTATATTAACTGATCTGTTATATTGATATGACTTAAACTAAACTGTCTGTTCAACTCAATCGGACTACTTTGACCTATTTATTGCATTAAAGTTACATATATCGAACTATCTGTGATAGTAAAGCCAATCGTACTGTTATATGTGTGAAACTGATGTCACTGATATTAACTTATCTGTTATATTGATGTGACTTAAACTAAACTGTCTGTTCAACTCAATCTGATTACTTTGACCTTTTTATTGCATTAAAGTTACATAAATTGAACTATCTGTGATATTAAAGTCAATTGTACTTCAATATTTGTGAAGCTGATTCCACTGATATTAACTTATCTGTTATATTGATGTGACTTAAACTAAACTGTCTGTTCAACTCAATCTGACTATTTTGACCTATTTATTGCATTAAAGTTACATAAATCGAGCTATCTGTGATATTAAAGTCAATTGTACTCCAATATTTGTGAAGCTGATTCCACTTATATTAGCTCATCTGTTATATTGATTTGACTTAAACTAAACTGTCTGTTCAACTCAATCTGACTACGTTGACCTATTTATTACAATAAAGCTACATAAATCGAACTATCTGTGATATTAAAGCCAATCCTACTTTTATATGTGTGAAACTGATGCCACTTATATTAACTTATCTGTTATATTGATGTGACTTAAACTAAACTGTCTGTTCAACTCAATCTGACTACTTTGACCTATTTATTGCATTAAAGTTACATTAATTGAGCTATCTGTGATATTATAGTCAATTGTACTTCAATATTTGTGAAGCTGATTCCATTGATATTAACTTATCTGTTATATTGATGTGACTTAAACTAAACTGTTTGTTCAACTCAATCTGACTACTTTGACCTATTAATTGCATTAAAGTTACATAAATTGAGCTATCTGTGATATTAAAGTCAATTGTACTCCAATATTTGTGAAGCTGATTCCACTTATATCAACTTATCTATTATATTGATGTGACTTAAACTAAACCGTCTGTTCAACTCAATCTGACTACTTTGACCTATTTATTGCATTAAAGTTACATAAATTGAGCTATCTGTGATATTAAAGTCAGTTGTACTCCAATAGTTGTGAAGCTGATTCCACTAATATTAACTTATCTGTTATATTGATTTGACTTAAACTAAACTGTCTGTTCAACTCAATCTGACTACTTTGACCTATTTATTGCATTAAAGCTACATTAATTGAGCTATCTATGATATTAAAGTCAATTGTACTCCAATATTTGTGAAGGTGATTCCACTGATATTAACTTATCTGTTATATTGATGTGACTTAAACTAAACTGTCTGTTCAACTCAATCTGATTACGTTGACCTGTTTATTGCATTAGAGTTACATAAATTGAACTATCTGTGGTATTAAAGTCAATTGTACTTCAATATTTGTGAAGCTGATTCCACTGATATTAACTTATCTGTTATATTGATGTCACTTAAACTAAACTGTCTGTTCAACTCAATCTGACTACTTTGACCTATTTATTGCATTAAATTTACATATATCGAACTATCTGTGATATTAAAGCCAATCGTACTATTATATGTGTGAAACTGATGTCACTTATATTAACCTATCTGTTATATTGATGTGACTTAAACTAAACTGTCTGTTCAACTCAATCTGATTACTTTGACCTATTTATTGCATTAAAGTTACATAAATTGAGCTATCTGTGATATTAAAGTCAATTGTACTCCAATATTTGTGAAGCTGATTCCACTGATATTAACTTATCTGTTATATTGATGTGACTTAAACTAAACTGTCTGTTCAACTCAATCTGACTACTTTGACCTATTTATTGCATTAAAGTTACATATATCGAACTATCTGTGATATTAAAGCCAATCGTACTATTATATGTGTGAAACTGATGTCACTTATATTAACCTATCTGTTATATTGATGTGACTTAAACTAAACTGTCTGTTCAACTCAATCTGATTACTTTGACCTATTTATTGCATTAAAGTTACATAAATTGAGCTATCTGTGATATTAAGGTTAATTGTACTCCAATATTTGTGAAGCTGATTCCACTGATATTAACTTATCTTGTTTATTAATGTTACTTAATCTAAACGGTCTGTTCAACTCAATCTGACTTCTTTGACCTATTTATTGCATTAAAGTTACATAAATTGAGCTATATGTGATATTAAAGTCAATTGTACTACAATAGTTGTGAAGCTGATTCCACTTATGCTAACCTATCTGTTATATTGATGTGACTTAAACTAAACTGTCTGTTCAACTCAATCTGACTACTTTGACCTATTTATTGCATTAAAGTTACATAAATCGAACTATCTGTGATATTAAAGCCAATCGTACTCTTATAAGTGTGAAACTGATGTCACTGATATTAACTTATCTGTTATATTGATGTGACTTAAACTAAACTGTCTGTTCAACTCAATCTGATTACTTTGACCTATTTATTGCATTAAAGTTACATAAATCGAACTATCTCTGATATTAAAGTCAATTGTACTCCAATATTTGTGAAGCTGATTCCACTTATATTAGCTTATCTGTTATATTGATTTGACTTAAACTAAACTGTCTGTTCAACTCAATCTGACTACATTGACCTATTTATTACAATAAAGCTACATAAATCGAACTATCTGTGATATTAAAGCCAATCGTTCTTTTATATGTGTGAAACTGATGCCACTTATATTAACCTATCTGTTATATTGATGTGACTTAAACTAAACTGTTTGTTCAACTCAATCTGACTACTTTGACCTATTAATTGCATTAAATTTACATAGATTGAGCTATCTGTGATATTAAAGTCAATTGTACTCCAATATTTGTGAAGCTGATTCCACTTATATCAACTTATCTATTATATTGATGTGACTTAAACTAAACTGTCTGTTCAACTCAATCTGACTACTTTGACCTATTTATTGCATTAAAGTTACATAAATTGAGCTATCTGTGATATTAAAGTCAGTTGTACTCCAATAGTTGTGAAGCTGATTCCACTAATATTAACTTATCTGTTATATTGATTTGACTTAAACTAAACTGTCTGTTCAACTCAATCTGACTACTTTGACCTATTTATTGCATTAAAGTTACATTAATTGAGCTATCTATGATATTAAAGTCAATTGTACTCCAATATTTGTGAAGGTGATTCCACTGATATTAACTTATCTGTTATATTGATGTGACTTAAACTAAATTGTCTGTTCAACTCAATCTGATTACTTTGACCTATTTATTGCATTAAAGTTACATAAATTGAACTATCTTTGATATTAAAGTCAATTGTACTTCAATATTTGTGAAGCTGATTCCACTGATATTAACTTATCTGTTATATTGATGTGACTTAAACTAAACTGTCTGTTCAACTCAATCTGACTACTTTGACCTATTTATTGCATTAAAGTTACATAAATCGAGCTATCTGTGATATTAAAGTCAATTGTACTCCAATATTTGTGAAGCTGATTCCACTTATATTAACTGATCTGTTATGTTGATATGACTTAAACTAAACTGTCTGTTCAACTCAATCTGACTACTTTGACCTATTTATTGCATTAAAGTTACATACATCGAACTATCTGTGATATTAAAGCCAATCGTACTCTTAAATGTGTGAAACTGATGTCACTGATATTAACTTATCTGTTATATTGATGTGACTTAAACTAAACTGTCTGTTCAACTCAATCTGATTACGTTGACCTGTTTATTGCATTAAAGTTACATAAATTGAACTATCTGTGATATTAAAGTCAATTGTACTTCAATATTTGTGAAGCTGATTCCACTGATATTAACTTATCTGTTATATTGATGTCATTGAAACTAAACTGTCTGTTCAACTCAATCTGACTACTTTGACCTATTTATTGCATTAAATTTACATAAATCGAGCTATCTGTGATATTAAAGTCAATTGTACTCCAATATTTGTGAAGCTGATTCCACTTATATCAACTTATCTATTATATCGATGTGACTTAAACTAAACTGTCTGTTCAACTCAATCTGACTACTTTGACCTATTTATTGCATTAAAGTTACATAAATCGAGCTATCTGTGATATTAAAGTCAATTGTACTACAATATTTGTTAAACTGATTCCACTTATATTAACTGATCTGTTATATTGATATGACTTAAACTAAACTGTCTGTTCAACTCAATCGGACTACTTTGACCTATTTATTGCATTAAAGTTACATATATCGAACTATCTGTGATAGTAAAGCCAATCGTACTGTTATATGTGTGAAACTGATGTCACTGATATTAACTTATCTGTTATATTGATGTGACTTAAACTAAACTGTCTGTTCAACTCAATCTGATTACTTTGACCTTTTTATTGCATTAAAGTTACATAAATTGAACTATCTGTGATATTAAAGTCAATTGTACTTCAATATTTGTGAAGCTGATTCCACTGATATTAACTTATCTGTTATATTGATGTGACTTAAACTAAACTGTCTGTTCAACTCAATCTGACTATTTTGACCTATTTATTGCATTAAAGTTACATAAATCGAGCTATCTGTGATATTAAAGTCAATTGTACTCCAATATTTGTGAAGCTGATTCCACTTATATTAGCTCATCTGTTATATTGATTTGACTTAAACTAAACTGTCTGTTCAACTCAATCTGACTACGTTGACCTATTTATTACAATAAAGCTACATAAATCGAACTATCTGTGATATTAAAGCCAATCCTACTTTTATATGTGTGAAACTGATGCCACTTATATTAACTTATCTGTTATATTGATGTGACTTAAACTAAACTGTCTGTTCAACTCAATCTGACTACTTTGACCTATTTATTGCATTAAAGTTACATTAATTGAGCTATCTGTGATATTATAGTCAATTGTACTTCAATATTTGTGAAGCTGATTCCATTGATATTAACTTATCTGTTATATTGATGTGACTTAAACTAAACTGTTTGTTCAACTCAATCTGACTACTTTGACCTATTAATTGCATTAAAGTTACATAAATTGAGCTATCTGTGATATTAAAGTCAATTGTACTCCAATATTTGTGAAGCTGATTCCACTTATATCAACTTATCTATTATATTGATGTGACTTAAACTAAACCGTCTGTTCAACTCAATCTGACTACTTTGACCTATTTATTGCATTAAAGTTACATAAATTGAGCTATCTGTGATATTAAAGTCAGTTGTACTCCAATAGTTGTGAAGCTGATTCCACTAATATTAACTTATCTGTTATATTGATTTGACTTAAACTAAACTGTCTGTTCAACTCAATCTGACTACTTTGACCTATTTATTGCATTAAAGCTACATTAATTGAGCTATCTATGATATTAAAGTCAATTGTACTCCAATATTTGTGAAGGTGATTCCACTGATATTAACTTATCTGTTATATTGATGTGACTTAAACTAAACTGTCTGTTCAACTCAATCTGATTACGTTGACCTGTTTATTGCATTAGAGTTACATAAATTGAACTATCTGTGGTATTAAAGTCAATTGTACTTCAATATTTGTGAAGCTGATTCCACTGATATTAACTTATCTGTTATATTGATGTCACTTAAACTAAACTGTCTGTTCAACTCAATCTGACTACTTTGACCTATTTATTGCATTAAATTTACATATATCGAACTATCTGTGATATTAAAGCCAATCGTACTATTATATGTGTGAAACTGATGTCACTTATATTAACCTATCTGTTATATTGATGTGACTTAAACTAAACTGTCTGTTCAACTCAATCTGATTACTTTGACCTATTTATTGCATTAAAGTTACATAAATTGAGCTATCTGTGATATTAAAGTCAATTGTACTCCAATATTTGTGAAGCTGATTCCACTGATATTAACTTATCTGTTATATTGATGTGACTTAAACTAAACTGTCTGTTCAACTCAATCTGACTACTTTGACCTATTTATTGCATTAAAGTTACATATATCGAACTATCTGTGATATTAAAGCCAATCGTACTATTATATGTGTGAAACTGATGTCACTTATATTAACCTATCTGTTATATTGATGTGACTTAAACTAAACTGTCTGTTCAACTCAATCTGATTACTTTGACCTATTTATTGCATTAAAGTTACATAAATTGAGCTATCTGTGATATTAAGGTTAATTGTACTCCAATATTTGTGAAGCTGATTCCACTGATATTAACTTATCTTGTTTATTAATGTTACTTAATCTAAACGGTCTGTTCAACTCAATCTGACTTCTTTGACCTATTTATTGCATTAAAGTTACATAAATTGAGCTATATGTGATATTAAAGTCAATTGTACTACAATAGTTGTGAAGCTGATTCCACTTATGCTAACCTATCTGTTATATTGATGTGACTTAAACTAAACTGTCTGTTCAACTCAATCTGACTACTTTGACCTATTTATTGCATTAAAGTTACATAAATCGAACTATCTGTGATATTAAAGCCAATCGTACTCTTATAAGTGTGAAACTGATGTCACTGATATTAACTTATCTGTTATATTGATGTGACTTAAACTAAACTGTCTGTTCAACTCAATCTGATTACTTTGACCTATTTATTGCATTAAAGTTACATAAATCGAACTATCTCTGATATTAAAGTCAATTGTACTCCAATATTTGTGAAGCTGATTCCACTTATATTAGCTTATCTGTTATATTGATTTGACTTAAACTAAACTGTCTGTTCAACTCAATCTGACTACATTGACCTATTTATTACAATAAAGCTACATAAATCGAACTATCTGTGATATTAAAGCCAATCGTTCTTTTATATGTGTGAAACTGATGCCCACTTATATTAACCTATCTGTTATATTGATGTGACTTAAACTAAACTGTTTGTTCAACTCAATCTGACTACTTTGACCTATTAATTGCATTAAATTTACATAAATTGAGCTATCTGTGATATTAAAGTCAATTGTACTCCAATATTTGTGAAGCTGATTCCACTTATATCAACTTATCTATTATATTGATGTGACTTAAACTAAACCGTCTGTTCAACTCAATCTGACTACTTTGACCTATTTATTGCATTAAAGTTACATAAATTGAGCTATCTGTGATATTAAAGTCAGTTGTACTCCAATAGTTGTGAAGCTGATTCCACTAATATTAACTTATCTGTTATATTGATTTGACTTAAACTAAACTGTCTGTTCAACTCAATCTGACTACTTTGACCTATTTATTGCATTAAAGTTACATTAATTGAGCTATCTATGATATTAAAGTCAATTGTACTCCAATATTTGTGAAGGTGATTCCACTGATATTAACTTATCTGTTATATTGATGTGACTTAAACTAAATTGTCTGTTCAACTCAATCTGATTACTTTGACCTATTTATTGCATTAAAGTTACATAAATTGAACTATCTTTGATATTAAAGTCAATTGTACTTCAATATTTGTGAAGCTGATTCCACTGATATTAACTTATCTGTTATATTGATGTGACTTAAACTAAACTGTCTGTTCAACTCAATCTGACTACTTTGACCTATTTATTGCATTAAAGTTACATAAATCGAGCTATCTGTGATATTAAAGTCAATTGTACTCCAATATTTGTGAAGCTGATTCCACTTATATTAACTGATCTGTTATGTTGATATGACTTAAACTAAACTGTCTGTTCAACTCAATCTGACTACTTTGACCTATTTATTGCATTAAAGTTACATACATCGAACTATCTGTGATATTAAAGCCAATCGTACTCTTAAATGTGTGAAACTGATGTCACTGATATTAACTTATCTGTTATATTGATGTGACTTAAACTAAACTGTCTGTTCAACTCAATCTGATTACGTTGACCTGTTTATTGCATTAAAGTTACATAAATTGAACTATCTGTGATATTAAAGTCAATTGTACTTCAATATTTGTGAAGCTGATTCCACTGATATTAACTTATCTGTTATATTGATGTCACTTAAACTAAACTGTCTGTTCAACTCAATCTGACTACTTTGACCTATTTATTGCATTAAATTTACATAAATCGAGCTATCTGTGATATTAAAGTCAATTGTACTCCAATATTTGTGAAGCTGATTCCACTTATATCAACTTATCTATTATATTGATGTGACTTAAACTAAACTGTCTGTTCAACTCAATCTGACTACTTTGACCTATTTATTGCATTAAAGTTACATAAATCGAGCTATCTGTGATATTAAAGTCAATTGTACTCCAATATTTGTGAAGCTGATTCCACTTATATTAGCTTATCTGTTATATTGATTTGACTTAAACTAAACTGTCTGTTCAACTCAATCTGACTACTCTGACCTATTTATTACAATAAAGCTACATAAATCGAACTATCTGTGATATTAAAGCCAATCCTACTTTTATATGTGTGAAACTGATGCCACTTATATTAACCTATCTGTTATATTGATGTGACTTTAACTAAACTGTCTGTTCAACTCAATCTGACTACTTTGACCTATTTATTGCATTAAAGTTACATAAATCGAGCTATCTGTGATATTAAAGTCAATTGTACTCCAATATTTGTGAAGCTGATTCCACTTATATTAGCTTATCTGTTATATTGATTTGACTTAAACTAAACTGTCTGTTCAACTGAATCTGACTACTCTGACCTATTTATTACAATAAAGCTACATAAATCGAACTATCTGTGATATTAAAGCCAATCGTACTTTTATATGTGTGAAACTGATGCCACTTATATTGACCTATCTGTTATATTGATGTGACTTAAACTAAACTGTCTGTTCAACTCAATCTGACTACTTTGACCTATTTATTGCATTAAAGTTACATTAATTGAGCTATCTGTGATATTATAGTCCAATTGTACTTCAATATTTGTGAAGCTGATTCCACTGATATTAACTTATCTGTTATGTTGATATGACTTAAACTAAACTGTCTGTTCAACTCAATCTGACTACTTTGACCTATTTATTGCATTAAAGTTACATACATCGAACTATCTGTGATATTAAAGCCAATCGTACTCTTAAATGTGTGAAACTGATGTCACTGATATTAACTTATCTGTTATATTGATGTGACTTAAACTAAACTGTCTGTTCAACTCAATCTGATTACGTTGACCTATTTATTGCATTAAAGTTACATAAATTGAACTATCTGTGATATTAAAGTCAATTGTACTTCAATATTTGTGAAGCTGATTCCACTGATATTAACTTATCTGTTATATTGATGTCACTTAAACTAAACTGTCTGTTCAACTCAATCTGACTACTTTGACCTATTTATTGCATTAAATTTACATAAATCGAGCTATCTGTGATATTAAAGTCAATTGTACTCCAATATTTGTGAAGCTGATTCCACTTATATCAACTTATCTATTATATTGATGTGACTTAAACTAAACTGTCTGTTCAACTCAATCTGACTACTTTGACCTATTTATTGCATTAAAGTTACATAAATCGAGCTATCTGTGATATTAAAGTCAATTGTACTCCAATATTTGTGAAGCTGATTCCACTTATATTAGCTTATCTGTTATATTGATTTGACTTAAACTAAACTGTCTGTTCAACTCAATCTGACTACGTTGACCTATTTATTACAATAAAGCTACATAAATCGAACTATCTGTGATATTAAAGCCAATCCTACTTTTATATGTGTGAAACTGATGCCACTTATATTAACCTATCTGTTATATTGATGTGACTTAAACTAACTGTCTGTTCAACTCAATCTGACTATTTTGACCTATTTATTGCATTAAAGTTACATTAATTGAGCTATCTGTGATATTATAGTCAATTGTACTTCAATATTTGTGAAGCTGATTCCACTGATATTAACTTATCTGTTATATTGATGTGACTTAAACTAAACTGTTTGTTCAACTCAATCTGACTACTTTGACCTATTAATTGCATTAAAGTTACATAAATTGAGCTATCTGTGATATTAAAGTCAATTGTACTCCAATATTTGTGAAGCTGATTCCACTTATATCAACTATCTATTATATTGATGTGACTTAAACTAAACCGTCTGTTCAACTCAATCTGACTACTTTGACCTATTTTATTGCATTAAAGTTACATAAATTGAGCTATCTGTGATATTAAAGTCAGTTGTACTCCAATATTTGTGAAGCTGATTCCACTAATATTAACTTATCTGTTATATTGATTTGACTTAAACTAAACTGTCTGTTCAACTCAATCTGATTACGTTGACCTATTTATTGCATTAAAGTTACATAAATTGAACTATCTGTGATATTAAAGCAATTGTACTTCAATATTTGTGAAGGTGATTCCACTGATATTAACTTATCTGTTATATTGATGTCACTTAAACTAAACTGTCTGTTCAACTCAATCGGACTACTTTGACCTATTTATTGCATTAAAGTTACATATATCGAACTATCTGTGATAGTAAAGCCAATCGTACTGTTATATGTGTGAAACTGATGTCACTGATATTAACTTATCTGTTATATTTGATGTGACTTAAACTAAACTGTCTGTTCAACTCAATCTGATTACTTTGACCTATTTATTGCATTAAAGTTACATAAATTGAACTATCTGTGATATTAAAGTCAATTGTACTTCAATATTTGTGAAGCTGATTCCACTGATATTAACTTATCTGTTATATTGATGTGACTTAAACTAAACTGTCTGTTCAACTCAATCTGACTATTTTGACCTATTTATTGCATTAAAGTTACATAAATCGAGCTATCTGTGATATTAAAGTCAATTGTACTCCAATATTTGTGAAGCTGATTCCACTTATATTAGCTTATCTGTTATATTGATTTGACTTAAACTAAACTTGTCTGTTCAACTCAATCTGACTACGTTGACCTATTTATTACAATAAAGCTACATAAATCGAACTATCTGTGATATTAAAGCTAATCCTACTTTTATATGTGTGAAACTGATGTCACTTATATTAACCTATCTGTTATATTGATGTGACTTAAACTAAACTGTCTGTTCAACTCAATCTGACTATTTTGACCTATTTATTGCATTAAAGTTACATAAATCGAGCTATCTGTGATATTAAAGTCAATTGTACTCCAATATTTGTGAAGCTTATTCTACTTATATTAGCTTATCTGTTATATTGATTGACTTAAACTAAACTGTCTGTTCAACTCAATCTGACTACGTTGACCTATTTATTACAATAAAGCTACATAAATCGAACTATCTGTGATATTAAAGCCAATCCTACTTTTATATGTGTGAAACTGATGCCACTTATATTAACCTATCTGTTATATTGATGTGACTTAAACTAAACTGTCTGTTCAACTCAATCTGACTACTTTGACCTATTTATTGCATTAAAGTTACATTAATTGAGCTATCTGTGATATTATAGTCAATTGTACTTCAATATTTGTGAAGCTGATTCCACTGATATTAACTTATCTGTTATATTGATGTGACTTAAACTAAACTGTTTGTTCAACTCAATCTGACTACTTTGACCTATTAATTGCATTAAAGTTACATAAATTGAGCTATCTGAGATATTAAAGTCAATTGTACTCCAATATTTGTGAAGCTGATTCCACTTATATCAACTTATCTATTATATTGATGTGACTTAAACTAAACCGTCTGTTCAACTCAATCTGACTACTTTGACCTATTTATTGCATTAAAGTTACATAAATTGAGCTATCTGTGATATTAAAGTCAGTTGTATTCCAATAGTTGTGAAGCTGATTCCACTAATATTAACTTATCTGTTATATTGATTTGACTTAAACTAAACTGTCTGTTCAACTCAATCTGACTACTTTGACCTATTTATTGCATTAAAGTTACATTAATTGAGCTATCTATGATATTAAAGTCAATTGTACTCCAATATTTGTGAAGGTGATTCCACTGATATTAACTTATCTGTTATATTGATGTGACTTAAACTAAACTGTCTGTTCAACTCAATCTGATTACTTTGACCTATTTATTGCATTAAAGTTACATAAATTGAACAATCTTTGATATTAAAGTCAATTGTACTTCAATATTTGTGAAGCTGATTCCACTGATATTAACTGATCTGTTATATTGATGTGACTTAAACTAAACTGTCTGTTCAACTCAATCTGACTACTTTCACCTATTTATTGCATTAAAGTTACATAAATCGAGCTATCTGTGATATTAAAGTCAATTGTACTCCAATATTTGTGAAGCTGATTCCACTTATATTAACTGATCTGTTATGTTGATATGACTTAAACTAAACTGTCTGTTCAACTCAATCTGACTACTTTGACCTATTTATTGCATTAAAGTTACATACATCGAACTATTTGTGATATTAAAGCCAATCGTACTCTTAAATGTGTGAAACTGATGTCACTGATATTAACTTATCTGTTATATTGATGTGACTTAAACTAAACTGTCTGTTCAACTCAATCTGATTACGTTGACCTGTTTATTGCATTAAAGTTACATAAATTGAACTATCTGTGATATTAAAGTCAATTGTACTTCAATATTTGTGAAGCTGATTCCACTGATATTAACTTATCTGTTATATTTATGTCACTTAAACTAAACTGTCTGTTTCAACTCAATCTGACTACTTTGACCTATTTATGGCATTAAATTTACATAAATCGAGCTATCTGTGATATTAAAGTCAATTGTACTCCAATATTTGTGAAGCTGATTCCACTTATATCAACTTATCTATTATATTGATGTGACTTAAACTAAACTGTCTGTTCAACTCAATCTGACTATTTTGACCTATTTATTGCATTAAAGTTACATAAATCGAGCTATCTGTGATATTAAAGTCAATTGTACTCCAATATTTGTGAAGCTTATTCTACTTATATTAGCTTATCTGTTATATTGATTTGACTTAAACTAAACTGTCTGTTCAACTCAATCTGACTACTTTGACCTATTTATTGCATTAAAGTTACATTAATTGAGCTATCTATGATATTAAAGTCAATTGTACTCCAATATTTGTGAAGGTGATTCCACTGATATTAACTTATCTGTTATATTGATGTGACTTAAACTAAACTGTCTGTTCAACTCAATCTGACTTACTTTGACCTATTTATTGCATTAAAGATACATAAATTGAGCTATCTGTGATATTAAAGTCAATTGTACTCCAATAGTTGTGAAGCTGATTCCACTCATATTAACTTATCTGTTATATTGATGTGACTTAAACTAAACTGTCTGTTCAACTCAATCTGACTACTTTGACTTATTTATTGCATTAAAGTTACATAAATTGGAGCTATCTGTGATATTAAAGTCAATTGTACTCCAACAGTTGTGAAGCTGATTCCACTGATATTAACTTATCTGTTATATTGATGTGACTTAAACTAAACTGTCTGTTCAACTCAATCTGACTACTTTGACCTATTTATTGCATTAAAGTTACATAAATTAATGTAATTGTGATGTTAAAGTCAATTGTACTCCAATAGTTGTCAAGCTGATTCCACTGATATTAACTTATCTGTTATATTGATGTGACTTAAACTAAACTGTCTGTTCAACTCAATCTGACTACTTTGACCTATTTATTGCATTAAACTTACATAAATTGAGCTATCTGTGATATTAAGTCAATTATACTCCAATAGTTGTGAACCTGATTCCACTGATATTAACTTATCTGTTATATTGATGTGACTTAAACTAAACTGTCTGTTCAACTCAATCTGACTGCTTTGACCTATTTATTGCATTAAAGTTACGTAAATTGAGTTATCTGTGATGTTAAAGTCAATTGTACTCCAATAGTTGTCAAGCTGATTCCACTGATGTTAATTTATCTGTTATATTGATGTGACTTAAACTAAACTGTCTGTTCACCTGAATCTGACTACTTTGACCTATTTATTGCATTAAAGTTACATAAATTGAGCTATCTGTGATATTAAAGTCAATTGTACTCCAATATTTGTGAAGCTGATTCCACTTATATTAACTTATCTGTTATATTGATGTGACTTAAACTAAACTGTCTGTTCAACTCAATCTGACTACTTTGACCTATTTATTGCATTAAAGTTACATAAATTGAGCTATCTTTGATGTTAAAGTCAATTGTACTCCAATAGTTGTCAAGTTGATTCCACTGATGTTAACTTATCTGTTATATTGATGTGACTTAAACTAAACTGTCTGTTCACCTCAATCTGACTACTTTGACCTATTTATTGCATTAAAGTTACATAAATTGAGCTATCTGTGATGTTAAAGTCAATTGTACTCCAATAGTTGTCAAGTTGATTCCACTGATGTTAACTTATCTGTTATATTGATGTGACTTAAACTAAACTGTCTGTTCACCTCAATCTGACTACTTTGACCTATTTATTGGATTAAAGTTACATATATCGAACTATCTGTGATATTAAAGTCAATTGTACTCCAACAGTTGTGAAGCTGATTCCACTGATATCAACTTATCTGTTATATTGATGTGACTTAAACTAAACTGTCTGTTCAACTCAATCTGATTACGTTGACCTATTTATTGCATTAAAGTTACATAAATTGATCTATTTGTGATGTTAAAGTCAATTGTACTCCAATAGTTGTCAAGCTGATTCCACTGATATTAACTTATCTGTTATATTGATGTGACTTAAACTAAACTGTCTGTTCAACTGAATCTGACTACTTTGACCTATTTATTGCATTTAAAGTTACATAAATTGAGCTATCTGTGATGTTAAAGTCAATTGTACTCCAATAGTTGTCAAGTTGATTCCACTGATGTTAACTTATCTGTTATATTGATGTGACTTAAACTAAACTGTCTGTTCACCTCAATCTGACTACTTTGACCTATTTATTGCATTAAAGTTACATAAATTGAGCGATCTGTGATATTAAAGTCAATTGTACTCCAATAGTTGTCAAGCTGATTCCACTGATATTAACTTATCTGTTATATTGATGTGACTTAAACTAAACTGTCTGTTCAACTCAATCTGACTACTTTGACTATTTATTGCATTAAAGTTACATAAATTGAGCTATCTGTGATATTAAAGTCAATTGTACTCCAACAGTTGTGAAGCTGATTCCACTGATATTAACTTATCTGTTATATTGATGTGACTTAAACTAAACTGTCTGTTCAACTCAATCTGACTACTTTGACTTATTTATTGCATTAAAGTTACATAAATTGAGCTATCTGTGATATTAAAGTCAATTGTACTCCAACAGTTGTGAAGCTGATTCCACTGATATTAACTTATCTGTTATATTGATGTGACTTAAACTAAACTGTCTGTTCAACTCAATCTGACTACTTTGACCTATTTATTGCATTAAAGTTACATAAATTAATGTAATTGTGATGTTAAAGTCAATTGTACTCCCAATAGTTGTCAAGCTGATTCCACTGATATTGACTTATCTGTTATATTGATGTGACTTAAACTAAACTGTCTGTTCACCTCAATCTGACTACTTTGACCTATTTATTGCATTAAAGTTACATAAATTGAGCTATCTGTGATATTAAAGTCAATTGTACTCCAATATTTGTGAAGCTGATTCCACTTATATTAACTTATCTGTTATATTGATGTGACTTAAACTAAACTGTCTGTTCAACTCAATCTGACGACTTTGACCTATTTATTGCATTAAACTTACATAAATTGAGCTATCTGTGATGTTAAAGTCAATTGTACTCCAATAGTTGTCAAGTTGATTCCACTGATGTTAACTTATCTGTTATATTGATGTGACTTAAACTAAACTGTCTGCTCACCTCAATCTGACTACTTTGACCTATTTATTGCATTAAAGTTACATAAATTGAGCTATCTGTGATATTAAAAGTCAATTGTACTCCAATATTTGTGAAGCTGATTCCACTCATATTAACTTATCTGTTATATTGATGTGGACTTAAACTAAACTGTCTGTTCAACTCAATCTGACTACTTTGACTTATTTATTGCATTAAACTTACATAAA
This sequence comes from Ostrea denselamellosa, assembly GCA_024699665.1. Taxonomy (NCBI): domain Eukaryota; kingdom Metazoa; phylum Mollusca; class Bivalvia; order Ostreida; family Ostreidae; genus Ostrea; species Ostrea denselamellosa. The sequence continues at coordinate 1,371,493 of JAMZEH010000011.1, forward strand.
TTGAGCTATCTGTGATATTAAAGTCAATTGTACTCCAACAGTTGTGAAGCTGATTCCACTCATATTAACTTATCTGTTATATTGATGTGACTTAAACTAAACTGTCTGTTCAACTCAATCTGACTACTTTGACCTATTTATTGCATTTAAAGTTACATAAATTAATGTAATTGTGATGTTAAAGTCAATTGTACTCCAATAGTTGTCAATCTGATTCCACTGATATTAACTTATCTGTTATATTGATGTGACTTAAACTAAACTGTCTGTTCAACTCAATCTGACTACTTTGACCTATTTATTGCATTAAACTTACATAAATTGAGCTATCTGTGATATTAAGTCAATTATACTCCAATAGTTTGTGAACCTGATTCCACTGATATTGACTTATCTGTTATATTGATGTGACTTAAACTAAACTGTCTGTTCAACTCAATCTGACTACTTTGACCTATTTATTGCATTAAAGATACATAAATTGAGCTATCTGTGATATTAAAGTCAATTGTACTCCAATAGTTGTGAAGCTGATTCCACTCATATTAACTTATCTGTTATATTGATGTGACTTAAACTAACTGTCTGTTCAACTCAATCTGACTACTTTGACTTATTTATTGCATTAAAGTTACATAAATTGAGCTATCTGTGATATTAAAGTCAATTGTACTCCAACAGTTGTGAAGCTGATTCCACTGATATTAACTTATCTGTTATATTGATGTGACTTAAACTAAACTGTCTGTTCAACTCAATCTGACTACTTTGACCTATTTATTGCATTAAAGTTACATAAATTAATGTAATTGTGATGTTAAAGTCAATTGTACTCCAATAGTTGTCAAGCTGATTCCACTGATATTAACTTATCTGTTATATTGATGTGACTTAAACTAAACTGTCTGTTCAACTCAATCTGACTACTTTGACCTATTTATTGCATTAAACTTACATAAATTGAGCTATCTGTGATATTAAGTCAATTATACTCCAATAGTTGTGAACCTGATTCCACTGATATTAACTTATCTGTTATATTGATGTGACTTAAACTAAACTGTCTGTTCAACTCAATCTGACTGCTTTGACCTATTTATTGCATTAAAGTTACGTAAATTGAGTTATCTGTGATGTTAAAGTCAATTGTACTCCAATAGTTGTCAAGCTGATTCCACTGATGTTAATTTATCTGTATATTGATGTGACTTAAACTAAACTGTCTGTTCACCTGAATCTGACTACTTTGACCTATTTATTGCATTAAAGTTACATAAATTGAGCTATCTGTGATATTAAAGTCAATTGTACTCCAATATTTGTGAAGCTGATTCCACTTATATTAACTTATCTGTTATATTGATGTGACTTAAACTAAACTGTCTGTTCAACTCAATCTGACTACTTTGACCTATTTATTGCATTAAAGTTACATAAATTGAGCTATCTGTGATGTTAAAGTCAATTGTACTCCAATAGTTGTCAAGTTGATTCCACTGATGTTAACTTATCTGTTATATTGATGTGACTTAAACTAAACTGTCTGTTCACCTCAATCTGACTACTTTGACCTATTTATTGCATTAAAGTTACATAAATTGAGCTATCTGTGATGTTAAAGTCAATTGTACTCCAATAGTTGTCAAGTTGATTCCACTGATGTTAACTTATCTGTTATATTGATGTGACTTAAACTAAACTGTCTGTTCACCTCAATCTGACTACTTTGACCTATTTATTGGATTAAAGTTACATATATCGAACTATCTGTGATATTAAAGTCAATTGTACTCCAACAGTTGTGAAGCTGATTCCACTGATATCAACTTATCTGTTATATTGATGTGACTTAAACTAAACTGTCTGTTCAACTCAATCTGATTACGTTGACCTATTTATTGCATTAAAGTTACATAAATTGATCTATTTGTGATGTTAAAGTCAATTGTACTCCAATAGTTGTCAAGCTGATTCCACTGATATTAACTTATCTGTTATATTGATGTGACTTAAACTAAACTGTCTGTTCAACTGAATCTGACTACTTTGACCTATTTATTGCATTAAAGTTACATAAATTGAGCTATCTGTGATGTTAAAGTCAATGGTACTCCAATAGTTGTCAAGCTGATTCCACTGATATTAACTTATCTGTTATATTGATGTGACTTAAACTAAACTGTCTGTTCAACTCAATCTGACTACTTTGACCTATTTATTGCATTAAAGTTACATAAATTGAGCTATCTGTGATGTTAAAGTCAATTGTACTCAATAGTTGTCAAGTTGATTCCACTGATGTTAACTTATCTGTTATATTGATGTGACTTAAACTAAACTGTCTGTTCACCTCAATCTGACTACTTTGACCTATTTATTGCATTAAAGTTACATAAATTGAGCGATCTGTGATATTAAAGTCAATTGTACTCCAATAGTTGTCAAGCTGATTCCACTGATATTAACTTATCTGTTATATTGATGTGACTTAAACTAAACTGTCTGTTCAACTCAATCTGACTACTTTGACTTATTTATTGCATTAAAGTTACATAAATTGAGCTATCTGTGATATTAAAGTCAATTGTACTCCAACAGTTGTGAAGCTGATTCCACTGATATTAACTTATCTGTTATATTGATGTGACTTAAACTAAACTGTCTGTTCAACTCAATCTGACTACTTTGACGTATTTATTGCATTAAAGTTACATAAATTAATGTAATTGTGATGTTAAAGTCAATTGTACTCCAATAGTTGTCAAGCTGATTCCACTGATATTAACTTATCTGTATATTGATGTGACTTAAACTAAACTGTCTGTTCAACTCAATCTGACTACTTTGACCTATTTATTGCATTAAAGTTACATAAATTGAGCTATCTGTGATGTTAAAGTCAATTATACTCCAATAGTTGTGAACCTGATTCCACTGATATTGACTTATCTGTTATATTGATGTGACTTAAACTAAACTGTCTGTTCACCTCAATCTGACTACTTTGACCTATTTATTGCATTAAAGTTACATAAATTGAGCTATCTGTGATATTAAAGTCAATTGTACTCCAATATTTGTGAAGCTGATTCCACTTATATTAACTTATCTGTTATATTGATGTGACTTAAACTAAACTGTCTGTTCAACTCAATCTGACGACTTTGACCTATTTATTGCATTAAACTTACATAAATTGAGCTATCTGTGATGTTAAAGTCAATTGTACTCCAATAGTTGTCAAGTTGATTCCACTGATGTTAACTTATCTGTTATATTGATGTGACTTAAACTAAACTGTCTGCTCACCTCAATCTGACTACTTTGACCTATTTATTGCATTAAAGTTACATAAATTGAGCTATCTGTGATATTAAAGTCAATTGTACTCCAATATTTGTTGAAGCTGATTCCACTCATATTAACTTATCTGTTATATTGATGTGACTTAAACTAAACTGTCTGTTCAACTCAATCTGACTACTTTGACTTATTTATTGCATTAAACTTACATAAATTGAGCTATCTGTGATATTAAAGTCAATTGTACTCCAACAGTTGTGAAGCTGATTCCACTCATATTAACTTATCTGTTATATTGATGTGACTTAAACTAAACTGTCTGTTCAACTCAATCTGACTACTTGACCTATTTATTGCATTAAAGTTACATAAATTAATGTAATTGTGATGTTAAAGTCAATTGTACTCCAATAGTTGTCAATCTGATTCCACTGATATTAACTTATCTGTTATATTGATGTGACTTAAACTAAACTGTCTGTTCAACTCAATCTGACTACTTTGACCTATTTATTGCATTAAACTTACATATATTGAGCTATCTGTGATATTAAGTCAATTATACTCCAATAGTTGTGAACCTGATTCCACTGATATTGACTTATCTGTTATATGATGTGACTTAAACTAAACTGTCTGTTCAACTCAATCTGACTACTTTGACCTATTTATTGCATTAAAGATACATAAATTGAGCTATCTGTGATATTAAAGTCAATTGTACTCCAATAGTTGTGAAGCTGATTCCACTCATATTAACTTATCTGTTATATTGATGTGACTTAAACTAAACTGTCTGTTCAACTCAATCTGACTACTTTGACTTATTTATTGCATTAAAGTTACATAAATTGAGCTATCTGTGATATTAAAGTCAATTGTACTCCAACAGTTGTGAAGCTGATTCCACTGATATTAACTTATCTGTTATATTGATGTGACTTAAACTAAACTGTCTGTTCAACTCAATCTGACTACTTTGACCTATTATTGCATTAAAGTTACATAAATTAATGTAATTGTGATGTTAAAGTCAATTGTACTCCAATAGTTGTCAAGCTGATTCCACTGATATTAACTTATCTGTTATATTGATGTGACTTAAACTAACTGTCTGTTCAACTCAATCTGACTACTTTGACCTATTTATTGCATTAAACTTACATAAATTGAGCTATCTGTGATATTAAGTCAATTATACTCCAATAGTTGTGAACCTGATTCCACTGATATTAACTTATCTGTTATATTGATGTGACTTAAACTAAACTGTCTGTTCAACTCAATCTGACTGCTTTGACCTATTTATTGCATTAAAGTTACGTAAATTGAGTTATCTGTGATGTTAAAGTCAATTGTACTCCAATAGTTGTCAAGCTGATTCCACTGATGTTAATTTATCTGTTATATTGATGTGACTTAAACTAAACTGTCTGTTCACCTGAATCTGACTACTTTGACCTATTTATTGCATTAAAGTTACATAAATTGAGCTATCTGTGATATTAAAGTCAATTGTACTCCAATATTTGTGAAGCTGATTCCACTTATATTAACTTATCTGTTATATTGATGTGACTTAAACTAAACTGTCTGTTCAACTCAATCTGACTACTTTGACCTATTTATTGCATTAAAGTTACATAAATTGAGCTATCTGTGATGTTAAAGTCAATTGTACTCCAATAGTTGTCAAGTTGATTCCACTGATGTTAACTTATCTGTTATATTGATGTGACTTAAACTAAACTGTCTGTTCACCTCAATCTGACTACTTTGACCTATTTATTGCATTAAAGTTACATAAATTGAGCTATCTGTGATGTTAAAGTCAATTGTACTCCAATAGTTGTCAAGTTGATTCCACTGATGTTAACTTATCTGTTATATTGATGTGACTTAAACTAAACTGTCTGTTCACCTCAATCTGACTACTTTGACCTATTTATTGGATTAAAGTTACATATATCGAACTATCTGTGATATTAAAGTCAATTGTACTCCAACAGTTGTGAAGCTGATTCCACTGATATCAACTTATCTGTTATATTGATGTGACTTAAACTAAACTGTCTGTTCAACTCAATCTGATTACGTTGACCTATGTATTGCATTAAAGTTACATAAATTGATCTATTTGTGATGTTAAAGTCAATTGTACTCCAATAGTTGTCAAGCTGATTCCACTGATATTAACTTATCTGTTATATTGATGTGACTTAAACTAAACTGTCTGTTCAACTGAATCTGACTACTTTGACCTATTTATTGCATTAAAGTTACATAAATTGAGCTATCTGTGATGTTAAAGTCAATGGTACTCAATAGTTGTCAAGCTGATTCCACTGATATTAACTTATCTGTTATATTGATGTGACTTAAACTAAACTGTCTGTTCAACTCAATCTGACTACTTTGACCTATTTATTGCATTAAAGTTACATAAATTGAGCTATCTGTGATGTTAAAGTCAATTGTACTCCAATAGTTGTCAAGTTGATTCCACTGATGTTAACTTATCTGTTATATTGATGTGACTTAAACTAAACTGTCTGTTCACCTCAATCTGACTACTTTGACCTATTTATTGCATTAAAGTTACATAAATTGAGCGATCTGTGATATTAAAGTCAATTGTACTCCAATAGTTGTCAAGCTGATTCCACTGATATTAACTTATCTGTTATATTGATGTGACTTAAACTAAACTGTCTGTTCAACTCAATCTGACTACTTTGACTTATTTATTGCATTAAAGTTACATAAATTGAGCTATCTATGATATTAAAGTCAATTGTACTCCAACAGTTGTGAAGCTGATTCCACTGATATTAACTTATCTGTTATATTGATGTGACTTAAACTAAACTGTCTGTTCAACTCAATCTGACTACTTTGACGTATTTATTGCATTAAAGTTACATAAATTAATGTAATTGTGATGTTAAAGTCAATTGTACTCCAATAGTTGTCAAGCTGATTCCACTGATATTAACTTATCTGTTATATTGATGTGACTTAAACTAAACTGTCTGTTCAACTCAATCTGACTACTTTGACCTATTTATTGCATTAAAGTTACATAAATTGAGCTATCTGTGATGTTAAAGTCAATTATACTCCAATAGTTGTGAACCTGATTCCACTGATATTGACTTATCTGTTATATTGATGTGACTTAAACTAAACTGTCTGTTCACCTCAATCTGACTACTTTGACCTATTTATTGCATTAAAGTTACATAAATTGAGCTATCTGTGATATTAAAGTCAATTGTACTCCAATATTTGTGAAGCTGATTCCACTTATATTAACTTATCTGTTATATTGATGTGACTTAAACTAAACTGTCTGTTCAACTCAATCTGACGACTTTGACCTATTTATTGCATTAAACTTACATAAATTGAGCTATCTGTGATGTTAAAGTCAATTGTACTCCAATAGTTGTCAAGTTGATTCCACTGATGTTAACTTATCTGTTATATTGATGTGACTTAAACTAAACTGTCTGCTCACCTCAATCTGACTACTTTGACCTATTTATTGCATTAAAGTTACATAAATTGAGCTATCTGTGATATTAAAGTCAATTGTACTCCAATATTTGTGAAGCTGATTCCACTCATATTAACTTATCTGTTATATTGATGTGACTTAAACTAAACTGTCTGTTCAACTCAATCTGACTACTTTGACTTATTTATTGCATTAAACTTACATAAATTGAGCTATCTGTGATATTAAAGTCAATTGTACTCCAACAGTTGTGAAGCTGATTCCACTCATATTAACTTATCTGTTATATTGATGTGACTTAAACTAAACTGTCTGTTCAACTCAATCTGACTACTTTGACCTATTTATTGCATTAAAGTTACATAAATTAATGTAATTGTGATGTTAAAGTCAATTGTACTCCAATAGTTGTCAATCTGATTCCACTGATATTAACTTATCTGTTATATTGATGTGACTTAAACTAAACTGTCTGTTCAACTCAATCTGACTACTTTGACCTATTTATTGCATTAAACTTACATAAATTGAGCTATCTGTGATATTAAGTCAATTATACTCCAATAGTTGTGAACCTGATTCCACTGATATTGACTTATCTGTTATATTGATGTGACTTAAACTAAACTGTCTGTTCAACTCAATCTGACTACTTTGACCTATTTATTGCATTAAAGATACATAAATTGAGCTATCTGTGATATTAAAGTCAATTGTACTCCAATAGTTGTGAAGCTGATTCCACTCATATTAACTTATCTGTTATATTGATGTGACTTAAACTAAACTGTCTGTTCAACTCAATCTGACTACTTTGACTTATTTATTGCATTAAAGTTACATAAATTGAGCTATCTGTGATATTAAAGTCAATTGTACTCCAACAGTTGTGAAGCTGATTCCACTGATATTAACTTATCTGTTATATTGATGTGACTTAAACTAAACTGTCTGTTCAACTCAATCTGACTACTTTGACCTATTTATTGCATTAAAGTTACATAAATTAATGTAATTGTGATGTTAAAGTCAATTGTACTCCAATAGTTGTCAAGCTGATTCCACTGATATTAACTTATCTGTTATATTGATGTGACTTAAACTAAACTGTCTGTTCAACTCAATCTGACTACTTTGACCTATTTATTGCATTAAACTTACATAAATTGAGCTATCTGTGATATTAAGTCAATTATACTCCAATAGTTGTGAACCTGATTCCACTGATATTAACTTATCTGTTATATTGATGTGACTTAAACTAAACTGTCTGTTCAACTCAATCTGACTGCTTTGACCTATTTATTGCATTAAAGTTACGTAAATTGAGTTATCTGTGATGTTAAAGTCAATTGTACTCCAATAGTTGTCAAGCTGATTCCACTGATGTTAATTTATCTGTTATATTGATGTGACTTAAACTAAACTGTCTGTTCACCTGAATCTGACTACTTTGACCTATTTATTGCATTAAAGTTACATAAATTGAGCTATCTGTGATATTAAAGTCAATTGTACTCCAATATTTGTGAAGCTGATTCCACTTATATTAACTTATCTGTTATATTGATGTGACTTAAACTAAACTGTCTGTTCAACTCAATCTGACTACTTTGACCTATTTATTGCATTAAACTTACATAAATTGAGCTATCTGTGATGTTAAAGTCAATTGTACTCCAATAGTTGTCAAGTTGATTCCACTGATGTTAACTTATCTGTTATATTGATGTGACTTAAACTAAACTGTCTGTTCACCTCAATCTGACTACTTTGACCTATTTATTGCATTAAAGTTACATAAATTGAGCTATCTGTGATGTTAAAGTCAATTGTACTCCAATAGTTGTCAAGTTGATTCCACTGATGTTAACTTATCTGTTATATTGATGTGACTTAAACTAAACTGTCTGTTCACCTCAATCTGACTACTTTGACCTATTTGTTGGATTAAAGTTACATATATCGAACTATCTGTGATATTAAAGTCAATTGTACTCCAACAGTTGTGAAGCTGATTCCACTGATATCAACTTATCTGTTATATTGATGTGACTTAAACTAAACTGTCTGTTCAACTCAATCTGATTACGTTGACCTATTTATTGCATTAAAGTTACATAAATTGATCTATTTGTGATGTTAAAGTCAATTGTACTCCAATAGTTGTCAAGCTGATTCCACTGATATTAACTTATCTGTTATATTGATGTGACTTAAACTAAACTGTCTGTTCAACTGAATCTGACTACTTTGACCTATTTATTGCATTAAAGTTACATAAATTGAGCTATCTGTGATGTTAAAGTCAATTGTACTCCAATAGTTGTCAAGTTGATTCCACTGATGTTAACTTATCTGTTATATTGATGTGACTTAAACTAAACTGTCTGTTCACCTCAATCTGACTACTTTGACCTATTTATTGCATTAAAGTTACATAAATTGAGCTATCTGTGATATTAAAGTCAATTGTACTCCAATAGTTGTCAAGCTGATTCCACTGATATTAACTTATCCGTTATATTGATGTGACTTAAACTAAACTGTCTGTTCAACTCAATCTGACTACTTTGACTTATTTATTGCATTAAAGTTACATAAATTGAGCTATCTGTGATATTAAAGTCAATTGTACTCCAACAGTTGTGAAGTTGATTCCACTGATATTAACTTATCTGTTATATTGATGTGACTTAAACTAAACTGTCTGTTCAACTCAATCTGACTACTTTGACCTATTTATTGCATTAAAGTTACATAAATTAATGTAATTGTGATGTTAAAGTCAATTGTACTCCAATAGTTGTCAAGCTGATTCCACTGATATTAACTTATCTGTTATATTGATGTGACTTAAACTAAACTGTCTGTTCAACTCAATCTGACTACTTTGACCTATTTATTGCATTAAACTTACATAAATTGAGCTATCTGTGATATTAAGTCAATTATACTCCAATAGTTGTGAACCTGATTCCACTGATATTGACTTATCTGTTATATTGATGTGACTTAAACTAAACTGTCTGTTCACCTCAATCTGACTACTTTGACCTATTTATTGCATTAAAGTTACATAAATTGAGCTATCTGAGATATTAAAGTCAATTCTACTCCAATATTTGTGAAGCTGATTCCACTTATATTAACTTATCTGTTATATTGATGTGACTTAAACTAAACTGTCTGTTCAACTCAATCTGACTACTTTGACCTATTTATTGCATTAAACTTACATAAATTGAGCTATCTGTGATGTTAAAGTCAATTGTACTCCAATAGTTGTCAAGTTGATTCCACTGATGTTAACTTATCTGTTATATTGATGTGACTTAAACTAAACTGTCTGTTCACCTCAATCTGACTACTTTGACCTATTTATTGCATTAAAGTTACATAAATTGAGCTATCTGTGATATTAAAGTCAATTGTACTCCAATATTTGTGAAGCTGATTCCACTCATATTAACTTATCTGTTATATTGATGTGACTTAAACTAAAGTGTCTGTTCAACTCAATCTGACTACTTTGACTTATTTATTGCATTAAAGTTACATAAATTGAGCTATCTGTGATATTAAAGTCAATTGTACTCCAACAGTTGTGAAGTTGATTCCACTGATATTAACTTATCTGTTATATTGATGTGACTTAAACTAAACTGTCTGTTCAACTCAATCTGACTACTTTGACCTATTTATTGCATTAAAGTTACATAAATTAATGTAATTGTGATGTTAAAGTCAATTGTACTCCAATAGTTGTCAAGCTGATTCCACTGATATTAACTTATCTGTTATATTGATGTGACTTAAACTAAACTGTCTGTTCAACTCAATCTGACTACTTTGACCTATTTATTGCATTAAACTTACATAAATTGAGCTATCTGTGATATTAAGTCAATTATACTCCAATAGTTGTGAACCTGATTCCACTGATATTGACTTATCTGTTATATTGATGTGACTTAAACTAAACTGTCTGTTCACCTCAATCTGACTACTTTGACCTATTTATTGCATTAAAGTTACATAAATTGAGCTATCTGAGATATTAAAGTCAATTGTACTCCAATATTTGTGAAGCTGATTCCACTTATATTAACTTATCTGTTATATTGATGTGACTTAAACTAAACTGTCTGTTCAACTCAATCTGACTACTTTGACCTATTTATTGCATTAAACTTACATAAATTGAGCTATCTGTGATGTTAAAGTCAATTGTACTCCAATAGTTGTCAAGTTGATTCCACTGATGTTAACTTATCTGTTATATTGATGTGACTTAAACTAAACTGTCTGTTCACCTCAATCTGACTACTTTGACCTATTTATTGCATTAAAGTTACATAAATTGAGCTATCTGTGATATTAAAGTCAATTGTACTCCAATATTTGTGAAGCTGATTCCACTCATATTAACTTATCTGTTATATTGATGTGACTTAAACTAAACTGTCTGTTCAACTCAATCTGACTACTTTGACTTATTTATTGCATTAAAGTTACATAAATTGAGCTATCTGTGATATTAAAGTCAATTGTACTCCAACAGTTGTGAAGCTGATTCCACTCATATTAACTTATCTGTTATATTGATGTGACTTAAACTAAACTGTCTGTTCAACTCAATCTGACTACTTTGACCTATTTATTGCATTAAAGTTACATAAATTAATGTAATTGTGATGTTAAAGTCAATTGTACTCCAATAGTTGTCAAGCTGATTCCACTGATATTAACTTATCTGTTATATTGATGTGACTTAAACTAAACTGTCTGTTCAACTCAATCTGACTACTTTGACCTATTTATTGCATTAAACTTACATAAATTGAGCTATCTGTGATATTAAGTCAATTATACACCAATAGTTGTGAAGCTGATTCCACTGATATTGACTTATCTGTTATATTGATGTGACTTAAACTAAACTGTCTGTTCACCTCAATCTGACTACTTTGACCTATTTATTGCATTAAAGTTACATAAATTGAGCTATCTGTGATATTAAAGTCAATTGTACTCCAATATTTGTGAAGCTGATTCCACTTATATTAACTTATCTGTTATATTGATGTGACTTAAACTAAACTGTCTGTTCAACTCAATCTGACTACTTTGACCTATTTATTGCATTAAACTTACATAAATTGAGCTATCTGTGATGTTAAAGTCAATTGTACTCCAATAGTTGTCAAGTTGATTCCACTGATGTTAACTAATCTGTTATATTGATGTGACTTAAACTAAACTGTCTGTTCACCTCAATCTGACTACTTTGACCTATTTATTGCATTAAAGTTACATAAATTGAGCTATCTGTGATATTAAAGTCAATTGTACTCCAATATTTGTGAAGCTGATTCCACTTATATTAACTTACTGTTATATTGATGTGACTTAAACTAAACTGTCTGTTCAACTCAATCTGACTACATTGACTTATTTATTGCATTAAAGTTACATAAATTGAGCTATCTGTGATATTAAAGTCAATTGTACTCCAACAGTTGTGAAGCTGATTCCACTCATATTAACTTATCTGTTATATTGATGTGACTTAAACTAAACTGTCTGTTCAACTCAATCTGACTACTTTGACCTATTTATTGCATTAAAGTTACATAAATTAATGTAATTGTGATGTTAAAGTCAATTGTACTCCAATATTTGTGAAGCTGATTCCACTCATATTAACTTATCTGTTATATTGATGTGACTTAAACTAAACTGTCTGTTCAACTCAATCTGACTACTTTGACTTATTTATTGCATTAAAGTTACATAAATTGAGCTATCTGTGATATTAAAGTCAATTGTACTCCAACAGTTGTGAAGCTGATTCCACTGATATTAACTTATCTGTTATATTGATGTGACTTAAACTAAACTGTCTGTTCAACTCAATCTGACTACTTTGACCTATTTATTGCATTAAAGTTACATAAATTAATGTAATTGTGATGTTAAAGTCAATTGTACTCCAATAGTTGTCAAGCTGATTCCACTGATGTTAACTTATCTGTTATATTGATGTGACTTAAACTAAACTGTCTGTTCAACTCAATCTGACTACTTTGACCTATTTATTGCATTAAATTTACATAAATTGAGCTATCTGTGATATTAAGTCAATTATACTCCAATAGTTGTGAACCTGATTCCACTGATATTGACTTATCTGTTATATTGATGTGACTTAAACTAAACTGTCTGTTCAACTCAATCCGACTACTTTGACCTATTTATTGCATTAAAGATACATAAATTGAGCTATCTGTGATATTAAAGTCAATTGTACTCCAATAGTTGTGAAGCTGATTCCACTCATATTAACTTATCTGTTATATTGATGTGACTTAAACTAAACTGTCTGTTCAACTCAATCTGACTACTTTGACCTATTTATTGCATTAAAGTTACATAAATTAATGTAATTGTGATGTTAAAGTCAATTGTACTCCAATAGTTGTCAAGCTGATTCCACTGATATTAACTTATCTGTTATATTGATGTGACTTAAACTAAACTGTCTGTTCACCTCAATCTGACTACTTTGACCTATTTATTGCATTAAAGTTACATAAATTGAGCTATCTGTGATATTAAAGTCAATTGTACTCCAATATTTGTGAAGCTGATTCCACTCATATTAACTTATCTGTTATATTGATGTGACTTAAACTAAACTGTCTGTTCAACTCAATCTGACTACTTTGACTTATTTATTGCATTAAAGTTACATAAATTGAGCTATCTGTGATATTAAAGTCAATTGTATTCCAACAGTTGTGAAGCTGATTCCACTGATATTAACTTATCTGTTATATTGATGTGACTTAAACTAAACTGTCTGTTCAACTCAATCTGACTACTTTGACCTATTTATTGCATTAAAGTTACATAAATTAATGTAATTGTGATGTTAAAGTCAATTGTACTCCAATAGTTGTCAAGCTGATTCCACTGATATTAACTTATCTGTTATATTGATGTGACTTAAACTAAACTGTCTGTTCAACTCAATCTGACTACTTTGACCTATTTATTGCATTAAAGTTACATAAATTGAGCTATCTGTGATATTAAGTCAATTATACTCCAATAGTTGTGAACCTGATTCCACTGATATTGACTTATCTGTTATATTGATGTGACTTAAACTAAACTGTCTGTTCACCTCAATCTGACTACTTTGATCTATTTATTGCATTAAAGTTACATAAATTGAGCTATCTGTGATATTAAAGTCAATTGTACTCCAATAGTTGTCAAGCTGATTCCACTTATATTAACTTATCTGTTATATTGATGTGACTTAAACTAAACTGTCTGTTCAACTCAATCTGACTACTTTGACCTATTTATTGCATTAAACTTACATAAATTGAGCTATCTGTGATGTTAAAGTCAATTGTACTCCAATAGTTGTCAAGTTGATTCCACTGATGTTAACTTATCTGTTATATTGATGTGACTTAAACTAAACTGTCTGTTCACCTCAATCTGACTACTTTGACCTATTTATTGCATTAAAGTTACATAAATTGAGCTATCTGTGATATTAAAGTCAATTGTACTCCAATATTTGTGAAGCTGATTCCACTCATATTAACTTATCTGTTATATTGATGTGACTTAAACTAAACTGTCTGTTCAACTCAATCTGACTACTTTGACTTATTTATTGCATTAAAGTTACATAAATTGAGCTATCTGTGATATTAAAGTCAATTGTACTCCAACAGTTGTGAAGCTGATTCCACTGATATTAACTTATCTGTTATATTGATGTGACTTAAACTAAACTGTCTGTTCAACTCAATCTGACTACTTTGACCTATTTATTGCATTAAACTTATATAAATTAATGTAATTGTGATGTTAAAGTCAATTGTACTCCAATAGTTGTCAAGCTGATTCCACTGATATTAACTTATCTGTTATATTGATGTGACTTAAACTAAACTGTCTGTTCAACTCAATCTGACTACTTTGACCTATTTATTGCATTAAACTTACATAAATTGAGAAATTGAGCTATCTGTGATATTAAGTCAATTATACTCCAATAGTTGTGAACCTGATTCTACTGATATTGACTTATCTGTTATATTGATGTGACTTAAACTAAACTGTCTGTTCAACTCAATCTGACTACTTTGACCTATTTATTGCATTAAAGATACATAAATTGAGCTATCTGTGATATTAAAGTCAATTGTACTCCAATAGTTGTGAAGCTGATTCCACTCATATTAACTTATCTGTTATATTGATGTGACTTAAACTAAACTGTCTGTTCAACTCAATCTGACTACTTTGACCTATTTATTGCATTAAACTTACATAAATTGAGTTATCTGTGATGTTAAAGTCAATTGTACTCCAATAGTTGTCAAGCTGATTCCACTGATGTTAATTTATCTGTTATATTGATGTGACTTAAACTAAACTGTCTGTTCACCTCAATCTGACTACTTTGACCTATTTATTGCATTAAAGTTACATAAATTGAGCTATCTGTGATATTAAAGTCAATTGTACTCCAACAGTTGTGAAGTTGATTCCACTGATATTAACTGATCTGTTATATTGATGTGACTTAAACTAAACTGTCTGTTCAACTCAATCTGACTACTTTGACCTATTTATTGCATTAAAGTTACATAAATTAATGTAATTGTGATGTTAAAGTCAATTGTACTCCAATAGTTGTCAAGCTGATTCCACTGATATTAACTTATCTGTTATATTGATGTGACTTAAACTAAACTGTCTGTTCAACTCAATCTGACTACTTTGACCTATTTATTGCATTAAACTTACATAAATTGAGCTATCTGTGATATTAAGTCAATTATACTCCAATAGTTGTGAACCTGATTCCACTGATATTGACTTATCTGTTATATTGATGTGACTTAAACTAAACTGTCTGTTCACCTCAATCTGACTACTTTGACCTATTTATTGCATTAAAGTTACATAAATTGAGCTATCTGAGATATTAAAGTCAATTGTACTCCAATATTTGTGAAGCTGATTCCACTTATATTAACTTATCTGTTATATTGATGTGACTTAAACTAAACTGTCTGTTCAACTCAATCTGACTACTTTGACCTATTTATTGCATTAAACTTACATAAATTGAGCTATCTGTGATATTAAAGTCAATTATACTCCAATAGTTGTGAACCTGATTCCACTGATATTGACTTATCTGTTATATTGATGTGACTTAAACTAAACTGTCTGTTCAACTCAATCCGACTACTTTGACCTATTTATTGCATTAAAGATACATAAATTGAGCTATCTGTGATATTAAAGTCAATTGTACTCCAATAGTTGTGAAGCTGATTCCACTCATATTAACTTATCTGTTATATTGATGTGACTTAAACTAAACTGTCTGTTCAACTCAATCTGACTACTTTGACTTATTTATTGCATTAAAGTTACATAAATTGAGCTATCTGTGATATTAAAGTCAATTGTACTCCAACAGTTGTGAAGCTGATTCCACTGATATTAACTTATCTGTTATATTGATGTGACTTAAACTAAACTGTCTGTTCAACTCAATCTGACTACTTTGACCTATTTATTGCATTAAAGTTACATAAATTAATGTAATTGTGATGTTAAAGTCAATTGTACTCCAATAGTTGTCAAGCTGATTCCACTGATGTTAACTTATCTGTTATATTGATGTGACTTAAACTAAACTGTCTGTTCAACTCAATCTGACTACTTTGACCTATTTATTGCATTAAATTTACATAAATTGAGCTATCTGTGATATTAAGTCAATTATACTCCAATAGTTGTGAACCTGATTCCACTGATATTGACTTATCTGTTATATTGATGTGACTTAAACTAAACTGTCTGTTCAACTCAATCCGACTACTTTGACCTATTTATTGCATTAAAGATACATAAATTGAGCTATCTGTGATATTAAAGTCAATTGTACTCCAATAGTTGTGAAGCTGATTCCACTCATATTAACTTATCTGTTATATTGATGTGACTTAAACTAAACTGTCTGTTCAACTCAATCTGACTACTTTGACCTATTTATTGCATTAAAGTTACATAAATTAATGTAATTGTGATGTTAAAGTCAATTGTACTCCAATAGTTGTCAAGCTGATTCCACTGATATTAACTTATCTGTTATATTGATGCGACTTAAACTAAACTGTCTGTTCACCTCAATCTGACTACTTTGACCTATTTATTGCATTAACGTTACATAAATTGAGCTATCTGTGATATTAAAGTCAATTGTACTCCAATATTTGTGAAGCTGATTCCACTCATATTAACTTATCTGTTATATTGATGTGACTTAAACTAAACTGTCTGTTCAACTCAATCTGACTACTTTGACTTATTTATTGCATTAAAGTTACATAAATTGAGCTATCTGTGATATTAAAGTCAATTGTATTCCAACAGTTGTGAAGCTGATTCCACTGATATTAACTTATCTGTTATATTGATGTGACTTAAACTAAACTGTCTGTTCAACTCAATCTGACTACTTTGACCTATTTATTGCATTAAAGTTACATAAATTAATGTAATTGTGATGTTAAAGTCAATTGTACTCCAATAGTTGTCAAGCTGATTCCACTGATATTAACTTATCTGTTATATTGATGTGACTTAAACTAAACTGTCTGTTCAACTCAATCTGACTACTTTGACCTATTTATTGCATTAAAGTTACATAAATTGAGCTATCTGTGATATTAAAGTCAATTGTACTCCAACAGTTGTGAAGCTGATTCCACTGATATTAACTTATCTGTTATATTGATGTGACTTAAACTAAACTGTCTGTTCAACTCAATCTGACTACTTTGACCTATTTATTGCATTAAAGTTACATAAATTAATGTAATTGTGATGTTAAAGTCAATTGTACTCCAATAGTTGTCAAGCTGATTCCACTGATGTTAACTTATCTGTTATATTGATGTGACTTAAACTAAACTGTCTGTTCAACTCAATCTGACTACTTTGACCTATTTATTGCATTAAATTTACATAAATTGAGCTATCTGTGATATTAAGTCAATTATACTCCAATAGTTGTGAACCTGATTCCACTGATATTGACTTATCTGTTATATTGATGTGACTTAAACTAAACTGTCTGTTCAACTCAATCCGACTACTTTGACCTATTTATTGCATTAAAGATACATAAATTGAGCTATCTGTGATATTAAAGTCAATTGTACTCCAATAGTTGTGAAGCTGATTCCACTCATATTAACTTATCTGTTATATTGATGTGACTTAAACTAAACTGTCTGTTCAACTCAATCTGACTACTTTGACCTATTTATTGCATTAAAGTTACATAAATTAATGTAATTGTGATGTTAAAGTCAATTGTACTCCAATAGTTGTCAAGCTGATTCCACTGATATTAACTTATCTGTTATATTGATGTGACTTAAACTAAACTGTCTGTTCACCTCAATCTGACTACTTTGACCTATTTATTGCATTAAAGTTACATAAATTGAGCTATCTGTGATATTAAAGTCAATTGTACTCCAATATTTGTGAAGCTGATTCCACTCATATTAACTTATCTGTTATATTGATGTGACTTAAACTAAACTGTCTGTTCAACTCAATCTGACTACTTTGACTTATTTATTGCATTAAAGTTACATAAATTGAGCTATCTGTGATATTAAAGTCAATTGTATTCCAACAGTTGTGAAGCTGATTCCACTGATATTAACTTATCTGTTATATTGATGTGACTTAAACTAAACTGTCTGTTCAACTCAATCTGACTACTTTGACCTATTTATTGCATTAAAGTTACATAAATTAATGTAATTGTGATGTTAAAGTCAATTGTACTCCAATAGTTGTCAAGCTGATTCCACTGATATTAACTTATCTGTTATATTGATGTGACTTAAACTAAACTGTCTGTTCAACTCAATCTGACTACTTTGACCTATTTATTGCATTAAAGTTACATAAATTGAGCTATCTGTGATATTAAGTCAATTATACTCCAATAGTTGTGAACCTGATTCCACTGATATTGACTTATCTGTTATATTGATGTGACTTAAACTAAACTGTCTGTTCACCTCAATCTGACTACTTTGATCTATTTATTGCATTAAAGTTACATAAATTGAGCTATCTGTGATATTAAAGTCAATTGTACTCCAATAGTTGTCAAGCTGATTCCACTTATATTAACTTATCTGTTATATTGATGTGACTTAAACTAAACTGTCTGTTCAACTCAATCTGACTACTTTGACCTATTTATTGCATTAAACTTACATAAATTGAGCTATCTGTGATGTTAAAGTCAATTGTACTCCAATAGTTGTCAAGTTGATTCCACTGATGTTAACTTATCTGTTATATTGATGTGACTTAAACTAAACTGTCTGTTCACCTCAATCTGACTACTTTGACCTATTTATTGCATTAAAGTTACATAAATTGAGCTATCTGTGATATTAAAGTCAATTGTACTCCAATATTTGTGAAGCTGATTCCACTCATATTAACTTATCTGTTATATTGATGTGACTTAAACTAAACTGTCTGTTCAACTCAATCTGACTACTTTGACTTATTTATTGCATTAAAGTTACATAAATTGAGCTATCTGTGATATTAAAGTCAATTGTACTCCAACAGTTGTGAAGCTGATTCCACTGATATTAACTTATCTGTTATATTGATGTGACTTAAACTAAACTGTCTGTTCAACTCAATCTGACTACTTTGACCTATTTATTGCATTAAACTTATATAAATTAATGTAATTGTGATGTTAAAGTCAATTGTACTCCAATAGTTGTCAAGCTGATTCCACTGATATTAACTTATCTGTTATATTGATGTGACTTAAACTAAACTGTCTGTTCAACTCAATCTGACTACTTTGACCTATTTATTGCATTAAACTTACATAAATTGAGAAATTGAGCTATCTGTGATATTAAGTCAATTATACTCCAATAGTTGTGAACCTGATTCTACTGATATTGACTTATCTGTTATATTGATGTGACTTAAACTAAACTGTCTGTTCAACTCAATCTGACTACTTTGACCTATTTATTGCATTAAAGATACATAAATTGAGCTATCTGTGATATTAAAGTCAATTGTACTCCAATAGTTGTGAAGCTGATTCCACTCATATTAACTTATCTGTTATATTGATGTGACTTAAACTAAACTGTCTGTTCAACTCAATCTGACTACTTTGACCTATTTATTGCATTAAACTTACATAAATTGAGTTATCTGTGATGTTAAAGTCAATTGTACTCCAATAGTTGTCAAGCTGATTCCACTGATGTTAATTTATCTGTTATATTGATGTGACTTAAACTAAACTGTCTGTTCACCTCAATCTGACTACTTTGACCTATTTATTGCATTAAAGTTACATAAATTGAGCTATCTGTGATATTAAAGTCAATTGTACTCCAATATTTGTGAAGCTGATTCCACTCATATTAACTTATCTGTTATATTGATGTGACTTAAACTAAACTGTCTGTTCAACTCAATCTGACTACTTTGACTTATTTATTGCATTAAAGTTACATAAATTGAGCTATCTGTGATATTAAAGTCAATTGTACTCCAACAGTTGTGAAGCTGATTCCACTCATATTAACTTATCTGTTATATTGATGTGACTTAAACTAAACTGTCTGTTCAACTCAATCTGACTACTTTGACCTATTTATTGCATTAAAGTTACATAAATTAATGTAATTGTGATGTTAAAGTCAATTGTACTCCAATAGTTGTCAAGCTGATTCCACTGATGTTAACTTATCTGTTATATTGATGTGACTTAAACTAAACTGTCTGTTCAACTCAATCTGACTACTTTGACCTATTTATTGCATTAAAGTTACATAAATTGAGCTATCTGTGATATTAAGTCAATTATACTCCAATAGTTGTGAACCTGATTCCACTGATATTGACTTATCTGTTATATTGATGTGACTTAAACTAAACTGTCTGTTCAACTCAATCCGACTACTTTGACCTATTTATTGCATTAAAGATACATAAATTGAGCTATCTGTGATATTAAAGTCAATTGTACTCCAATAGTTGTGAAGCTGATTCCACTGATGTTAACTTATCTGTTATATTGATGTGACTTAAACTAAACTGTCTGTTCAACTCAATCTGACTACTTTGACCTATTTATTGCATTAAAGTTACATAAATTAATGTAATTGTGATGTTAAAGTCAATTGTACTCCAATAGTTGTCAAGCTGATTCCACTGATATTAACTTATCTGTTATATTGATGTGACTTAAACTAAACTGTCTGTTCACCTCAATCTGACTACTTTGACCTATTTATTGCATTAAAGTTACATAAATTGAGCTATCTGTGATATTAAAGTCAATTGTACTCCAATATTTGTGAAGCTGATTCCACTCATATTAACTTATCTGTTATATTGATGTGACTTAAACTAAACTGTCTGTTCAACTCAATCTGACTACTTTGACTTATTTATTGCATTAAAGTTACATAAATTGAGCTATCTGTGATATTAAAGTCAATTGTATTCCAACAGTTGTGAAGCTGATTCCACTGATATTAACTTATCTGTTATATTGATGTGACTTAAACTAAACTGTCTGTTCAACTCAATCTGACTACTTTGACCTATTTATTGCATTAAAGTTACATAAATTAATGTAATTGTGATGTTAAAGTCAATTGTACTCCAATAGTTGTCAAGCTGATTCCACTGATATTAACTTATCTGTTATATTGATGTGACTTAAACTAAACTGTCTGTTCAACTCAATCTGACTACTTTGACCTATTTATTGCATTAAAGTTACATAAATTGAGCTATCTGTGATATTAAGTCAATTATACTCCAATAGTTGTGAACCTGATTCCACTGATATTGACTTATCTGTTATATTGATGTGACTTAAACTAAACTGTCTGTTCACCTCAATCTGACTACTTTGATCTATTTATTGCATTAAAGTTACATAAATTGAGCTATCTGTGATATTAAAGTCAATTGTACTCCAATAGTTGTCAAGCTGATTCCACTTATATTAACTTATCTGTTATATTGATGTGACTTAAACTAAACTGTCTGTTCAACTCAATCTGACTACTTTGACCTATTTATTGCATTAAACTTACATAAATTGAGCTATCTGTGATGTTAAAGTCAATTGTACTCCAATAGTTGTCAAGTTGATTCCACTGATGTTAACTTATCTGTTATATTGATGTGACTTAAACTAAACTGTCTGTTCACCTCAATCTGACTACTTTGACCTATTTATTGCATTAAAGTTACATAAATTGAGCTATCTGTGATATTAAAGTCAATTGTACTCCAATATTTGTGAAGCTGATTCCACTCATATTAACTTATCTGTTATATTGATGTGACTTAAACTAAACTGTCTGTTCAACTCAATCTGACTACTTTGACTTATTTATTGCATTAAAGTTACATAAATTGAGCTATCTGTGATATTAAAGTCAATTGTACTCCAACAGTTGTGAAGCTGATTCCACTGATATTAACTTATCTGTTATATTGATGTGACTTAAACTAAACTGTCTGTTCAACTCAATCTGACTACTTTGACCTATTTATTGCATTAAACTTATATAAATTAATGTAATTGTGATGTTAAAGTCAATTGTACTCCAATAGTTGTCAAGCTGATTCCACTGATATTAACTTATCTGTTATATTGATGTGACTTAAACTAAACTGTCTGTTCAACTCAATCTGACTACTTTGACCTATTTATTGCATTAAACTTACATAAATTGAGAAATTGAGCTATCTGTGATATTAAGTCAATTATACTCCAATAGTTGTGAACCTGATTCTACTGATATTGACTTATCTGTTATATTGATGTGACTTAAACTAAACTGTCTGTTCAACTCAATCTGACTACTTTGACCTATTTATTGCATTAAAGATACATAAATTGAGCTATCTGTGATATTAAAGTCAATTGTACTCCAATAGTTGTGAAGCTGATTCCACTCATATTAACTTATCTGTTATATTGATGTGACTTAAACTAAACTGTCTGTTCAACTCAATCTGACTACTTTGACCTATTTATTGCATTAAACTTACATAAATTGCGTTATCTGTGATGTTAAAGTCAATTGTACTCCAATAGTTGTCAAGCTGATTCCACTGATGTTAATTTATCTGTTATATTGATGTGACTTAAACTAAACTGTCTGTTCACCTCAATCTGACTACTTTGACCTATTTATTGCATTAAAGTTACATAAATTGAGCTATCTGTGATATTAAAGTCAATTGTACTCCAATATTTGTGAAGCTGATTCCACTCATATTAACTTATCTGTTATATTGATGTGACTTAAACTAAACTGTCTGTTCAACTCAATCTGACTACTTTGACTTATTTATTGCATTAAAGTTACATAAATTGAGCTATCTGTGATATTAAAGTCAATTGTACTCCAACAGTTGTGAAGCTGATTCCACTCATATTAACTTATCTGTTATATTGATGTGACTTAAACTAAACTGTCTGTTCAACTCAATCTGACTACTTTGACCTATTTATTGCATTAAAGTTACATAAATTAATGTAATTGTGATGTTAAAGTCAATTGTACTCCAATAGTTGTCAAGCTGATTCCACTGATGTTAACTTATCTGTTATATTGATGTGACTTAAACTAAACTGTCTGTTCAACTCAATCTGACTACTTTGACCTATTTATTGCATTAAAGTTACATAAATTGAGCTATCTGTGATATTAAGTCAATTATACTCCAATAGTTGTGAACCTGATTCCACTGATATTGACTTATCTGTTATATTGATGTGACTTAAACTAAACTGTCTGTTCAACTCAATCCGACTACTTTGACCTATTTATTGCATTAAAGATACATAAATTGAGCTATCTGTGATATTAAAGTCAATTGTACTCCAATAGTTGTGAAGCTGATTCCACTCATATTAACTTATCTGTTATATTGATGTGACTTAAACTAAACTGTCTGTTCAACTCAATCTGACTACTTTGACTTATTTATTGCATTAAAGTTACATAAATTGAGCTATCTGTGATATTAAAGTCAATTGTACTCCAACAGTTGTGAAGCTGATTCCACTGATATTAACTTATCTGTTATATTGATGTGACTTAAACTAAACTGTCTGTTCAACTCAATCTGACTACTTTGACCTATTTATTGCATTAAAGTTACATAAATTAATGTAATTGTGATGTTAAAGTCAATTGTACTCCAATAGTTGTCAAGCTGATTCCACTGATATTAACTTATCTGTTATATTGATGTGACTTAAACTAAACTGTCTGTTCAACTCAATCTGACTACTTTGACCTATTTATTGCATTAAACTTACATAAATTGAGCTATCTGTGATATTAAGTCAATTATACACCAATAGTTGTGAACCTGATTCCACTGATATTGACTTATCTGTTATATTGATGTGACTTAAACTAAACTGTCTGTTCACCTCAATCTGACTACTTTGACCTATTTATTGCATTAAAGTTACATAAATTGAGCTATCTGTGATATTAAAGTCAATTGTACTCCAATATTTGTGAAGCTGATTCCACTTATATTAACTTATCTGTTATATTGATGTGACTTAAACTAAACTGTCTGTTCAACTCAATCTGACTACTTTGACCTATTTATTGCATTAAACTTACATAAATTGAGCTATCTGTGATGTTAAAGTCAATTGTACTCCAATAGTTGTCAAGTTGATTCCACTGATGTTAACTTATCTGTTATATTGATGTGACTTAAACTAAACTGTCTGTTCACCTCAATCTGACTACTTTGACCTATTTATTGCATTAAAGTTACATAAATTGAGCTATCTGTGATATTAAAGTCAATTGTACTCCAATATTTGTGAAGCTGATTCCACTCATATTAACTTATCTGTTATATTGATGTGACTTAAACTAAACTGTCTGTTCAACTCAATCTGACTACTTTGACTTATTTATTGCATTAAAGTTACATAAATTGAGCTATCTGTGATATTAAAGTCAATTGTACTCCAACAGTTGTGAAGTTGATTCCACTGATATTAACTTATCTGTTATATTGATGTGACTTAAACTAAACTGTCTGTTCAACTCAATCTGACTACTTTGACCTATTTATTGCATTAAAGTTACATAAATTAATGTAATTGTGATGTTAAAGTCAATTGTACTCCAATAGTTGTCAAGCTGATTCCACTGATATTAACTTATCTGTTATATTGATGTGACTTAAACTAAACTGTCTGTTCAACTCAATCTGACTACTTTGACCTATTTATTGCATTAAACTTACATAAATTGAGCTATCTGTGATATTAAGTCAATTATACTCCAATAGTTGTGAACCTGATTCCACTGATATTGACTTATCTGTTATATTGATGTGACTTAAACTAAACTGTCTGTTCACCTCAATCTGACTACTTTGACCTATTTATTGCATTAAAGTTACATAAATTGAGCTATCTGTGATATTAAAGTCAATTGTACTCCAATATTTGTGAAGATGATTCCACTTATATTAACTTATCTGTTATATTGATGTGACTTAAACTAAACTGTCTGTTCAACTCAATCTGACTACTTTGACCTATTTATTGCATTAAACTTACATAAATTGAGTTTTCTGTGATGTTAAAGTCAATTGTACTCCAATAGTTGTCAAGTTGATTCCACTGATGTTAACTTATCTGTTATATTGATGTGACTTAAACTAAACTGTCTGTTCACCTCAATCTGACTACTTTGACCTATTTATTGCATTAAAGTTACATAAATTGAGCTATCTGTGATATTAAAGTCAATTGTACTCCAACAGTTGTGAAGCTGATTCCACTCATATTAACTTATCTGTTATATTGATGTGACTTAAACTAAACTGTCTGTTCAACTCAATCTGACTACTTTGACCTATTTATTGCATTAAACTTACATAAATTAATGTAATTGTGATGTTAAAGTCAATTGTACTCCAATAGTTGTCAAGCTGATTCCACTGATATTAACTTATCTGTTATATTGATGTGACTTAAACTAAACTGTCTGTTCAACTCAATCTGACTACTTTGACCTATTTATTGCATTAAACTTACATAAATTGAGCTATCTGTGTTATTAAGTCAATTATACTCCAATAGTTGTGAACCTGATTCCACTGATATTGACTTATCTGTTATATTGATGTGACTTAAACTAAACTGTTTGTTCAACTCAATCTGACTACTTTGACCTATTTATTGCATTAAAGATACATAAATTGAGTTATCTGTGATATTAAAGTCAATTGTACTCCAATAGTTGTGAAGCTGATTCCACTTATATTAACTTATCTGTTATATTGATGTGACTTAAACTAAACTGTCTGTTCAACTCAATCTGACTACTTTGACCTATTTATTGCATTAAAGTTACATAAATTGAGTTATCTGTGATGTTAAAGTCAATTGTACTCCAATAGTTGTCAAGCTGATTCCACTGATGTTAATTTATCTGTTATATTGATGTGACTTAAACTAAACTGTCTGTTCACCTCAATCTGACTACTTTGACCTATTTATTGCATTAAAGTTACATAAATTGAGCTATCTGTGATATTAAAGTCAATTGTACTCCAATATTTGTGAAGCTGATTCCACTTATATTAACTTATCTGTTATATTGATGTGACTTAAACTAAACTGTCTGTTCACCTCAATCTGACTACTTTGACCTATTTATTGCATTAAAGTTACATAAATTGAGCTATCTGTGATATTAAAGTCAATTGTACTCCAATATTTGTGAAGCTGATTCCACTTATATTAACTTATCTGTTATATTGATGTGACTTAAACTAAACTGTCTGTTCAACTCAATCTGACTACTTTGACCTATTTATTGCATTAAAGTTACATAAATTAATGTAATCGTGATGTTAAAGTCAATTGTACTCCAATAGTTGTCAAGCTGATTCCACTGATGTTAACTTATCTTTTATATTGATGTGACTTAAACTAAACTGTCTGTTCAACTCAATCTGACTACTTTGACCTATTTATTGAATTAAAGTTACATAAATTTAGCTATCTGTGATATTAAAGTTAATTGTACTCCAACAGTTGTGAAGCTGAATCCACTGATATTAACTTATCTGTTATATTGATGTGACTTAAACTAAACTGTCTGTTCAACTCAATCTGATTACTTTGACCTATTTATTGCATTAAAGTTACATAAATTGATCTATTTGTGATGTTAAAGTCAATTGTACTCCAATAGTTGTCAAGCTGATTCCACTGATATTAACTTATCTGTTATATTGATGTGACTTAAACTAAACTGTCTGTTCAACTCAATCTGACTACTTTGACCTATTTATTGCATTAAAGTTACATAAATTGAGCTATCTGTGATATTAAAGTCAATTGTACTCCAACAGTTGTGAAGCTGATTCCACTCATATTAACTTATCTGTTATATTGATGTGACTTAAACTAAACTGTCTGTTCAACTCAATCTGATTACTTTGACCTATTTATTGCATTAAAGTTACATAAATTGATCTATTTGTGATGTTAAAGTCAATTGTACTCCAATAGTTGTCAAGCTGATTCCACTGATATTAACTTATCTGTTATATTGATGTGACTTAAACTAAACTGTCTGTTCAACTCAATCTGTCTACTTTGACCTATTTATTGCATTAAAGTTACATAAATTAAGCTATCTGTGATGTTAAAGTCAATTGTACTCCAATAGTTGTCAAGTTGATTCCACTGATGTTAACTTATCTGTTATATTGATGTGACTTAAACTAAACTGTCTGTTCACCTCAATCTGACTACTTTGACCTATTTATTGTATTAAAGTTACATAAATTGAGCTATCTGTGATGTTAAAGTCAATTGTACTCCAATAGTTGTCAAGTTGATTCCACTGATGTTAACTTATCTGTTATATTGATGTGACTTAAACTAAACTGTCTGTTCAACTCAATCTGACTACTTTGACCTATTTATTGCATTAAAGTTACATAAATTTAGCTATCTGTGATATTAAGTCAATTATACACCAATAGTTGTGAACCTGATTCCACTGATATTGACTTATCTGTTATATTGATGTGACTTAAACTAAACTGTCTGTTCACCTCAATCTGACTACTTTGACCTATTTATTGCATTAAAGTTACATAAATTGAGCTATCTGTGATATTAAAGTCAATTGTACTCCAATATTTGTGAAGCTGATTCCACTTATATTAACTTATCTGTTATATTGATGTGACTTAAACTAAACTGTCTGTTCAACTCAATCTGACTACTTTGACTTATTTATTGCATTAAAGTTACATAAATTGAGCTATCTGTGATATTAAAGTCAATTGTACTCCAACAGTTGTGAAGCTGATTCCACTTATATTAACTTATCTGTTATATTGATGTGACTTAAACTAAACTGTCTGTTCACCTCAATCTGACTACTTTGACCTATTTATTGCATTAAAGTTACATAAATTGAGCTATCTGTGATATTAAAGTCAACTGTACTCCAATATTTGTGAAGCTGATTCCACTTATATTAACTTGTCTGTTATATTGATGTGACTTAAACTAAACTGCCTGTTCAACTCAATCTGACTACTTTGACCTATTTATTGCATTAAACTTACATAAATTGAGCTATCTGTGATGTTAAAGTCAATTGTACTCCAATAGTTGTCAAGTTGATTCCACTGATGTTAACTTATCTGTTATATTGATGTGACTTAAACTAAACTGTCTGTTCACCTCAATCTGACTACTTTGACCTATTTATTGCATTAAAGTTACATAAATTGAGCTATCTGTGATATTAAAGTCAATTGTACTCCAATATTTGTGAAGCTGATTCCACTCATATTAACTTATCTGTTATATTGATGTGACTTAAACTAAACTGTCTGTTCAACTCAATCTGACTACTTTGACTTATTTATTGCATTAAAGTTACATAAATTGAGCTATCTGTGATATTAAAGTCAATTGTACTCCAACAGTTGTGAAGTTGATTCCACTGATATTAACTTATCTGTTATATTGATGTGACTTAAACTAAACTGTCTGTTCAACTCAATCTGACTACTTTGACCTATTTATTGCATTAAAGTTACATAAATTAATGTAATTGTGATGTTAAAGTCAATTGTACTCCAATAGTTGTCAAGCTGATTCCACTGATGTTAACTTATCTGTTATATTGATGTGACTTAAACTAAACTGTCTGTTCACCTCAATCTGACTACTTTGACCTATTTATTGCATTAAAGTTACATAAATTGAGCTATCTGTGATATTAAAGTCAATTGTACTCCAATATTTGTGAAGCTGATTCCACTCATATTAACTTATCTGTTATATTGATGTGACTTAAACTAAACTGTCTGTTCAACTCAATCTGACTACTTTGACTTATTTATTGCATTAAAGTTACATAAATTGAGCTATCTGTGATATTAAAGTCAATTGTACTCCAACAGTTGTGAAGCTGATTCCACTGATAATAACTTATCTGTTATATTGATGTGACTTAAACTAAACTGTCTGTTCAACTCAATCTGACTACTTTGACCTATTTATTGCATTAAACTTACATAAATTAATGTAATTGTGATGTTAAAGTCAATTGTACTCGAATAGTTGTCAAGCTGATTCCACTGATATTAACTTATCTGTTATATTGATGTGACTTAAACTAAACTGTCTGTTCAACTCAATCTGACTACTTTGACCTATTTATTGCATTAAACTTACATAAATTGAGCTATCTGTGATATTAAGTCAATTATACTCCAATAGTTGTGAACCTGATTCCACTGATATTGACTTATCTGTTATATTGATGTGACTTAAACTAAACTGTTTGTTCAACTCAATCTGACTACTTTGACCTACTTATTGCATTAAAGATACATAAATTGAGCTATCTGTGATATTAAAGTCAATTGTACTCCAATAGTTGTGAAGCTGATTCCACTCATATTAACTTATCTGTTATATTGATGTGACTTAAACTAAACTGTCTGTTCAACTCAATCTGACTACTTTGACCTATTTATTGCATTAAAGTTACATAAATTGAGTTATCTGTGATGTTAAAGTCAATTGTACTCCAATAGTTGTCAAGCTGATTCCACTGATGTTAATTTATCTGTTATATTGATGTGACTTAAACTAAACTGTCTGTTCACCTCAATCTGACTACTTTGACCTATTTATTGCATTAAAGTTACATAAATTGAGCTATCTGTGATATTAAAGTCAATTGTACTCCAATATTTGTGAAGCTGATTCCACTTATATTAACTTATCTGTTATATTGATGTGACTTAAACTAAACTGTCTGTTCAACTCAATCTGATTACTTTGACCTATTTATTGCATTAAAGTTACATAAATTGATCTATTTGTGATGTTAAAGTCAATTGTACTCCAATAGTTGTCAAGCTGATTCCACTGATATTAACTTATCTGTTATATTGATGTGACTTAAACTAAACTGTCTGTTCAACTCAATCTGACTACTTTGACCTATTTATTGCATTAAACTTACATAAATTGAGCTATCTGTGATATTAAAGTCAATTGTACTCCAACAGTTGTGAAGCTGATTCCACTGATATTAACTTATCTGTTATATTGATGTGACTTAAACTAAACTGTCTGTTCAACTCAATCTGATTACTTTGACCTATTTATTGCATTAAAGTTACATAAATTGATCTATTTGTGATGTTAAAGTCAATTGTACTCCAATAGTTGTCAAGCTGATTCCACTGATATTAACTTATCTGTTATATTGATGTGACTTAAACTAAACTGTCTGTTCAACTCAATCTGTCTACTTTGACCTATTTATTGCATTAAAGTTACATAAATTAAGCTATCTGTGATGTTAAAGTCAATTGTACTCCAATAGTTGTCAAGTTGATTCCACTGATGTTAACTTATCTGTTATATTGATGTGACTTAAACTAAACTGTCTGTTCACCTCAATCTGACTACTTTGACCTATTTATTGCATTAAAGTTACATAAATTGAGCTATCTGTGATATTAAAGTCAATTGTACTCCAATATTTGTGAAGATGATTCCACTTATATTAACTTATCTGTTATATTGATGTGACTTAAACTAAACTGTCTGTTCAACTCAATCTGACTACTTTGACCTATTTATTGCATTAAACTTACATAAATTGAGCTATCTGTGATGTTAAAGTCAATTGTACTCCAATAGTTGTCAAGTTGATTCCACTGATGTTAACTTATCTGTTATATTGATGTGACTTAAACTAAACTGTCTGTTCACCTCAATCTGACTACTTTGACCTATTTATTGCATTAAAGTTACATAAATTGAGCTATCTGTGATATTAAAGTCAATTGTACTCCAACAGTTGTGAAGCTGATTCCACTGATATTAACTTATCTGTTATATTGATGTGACTTAAACTAAACTGTCTGTTCAACTCAATCTGACTACTTTGACCTATTTATTGCATTAAACTTACATAAATTAATGTAATTGTGATGTTAAAGTCAATTGTACTCCAATAGTTGTCAAGCTGATTCCACTGATATTAACTTATCTGTTATATTGATGTGACTTAAACTAAACTGTCTGTTCAACTCAATCTGACTACTTTGACCTATTTATTGCATTAAACTTACATAAATTGAGCTATCTGTGATATTAAGTCAATTATACTCCAATAGTTGTGAACCTGATTCCACTGATATTGACTTATCTGTTATATTGATGTGACTTAAACTAAACTGTTTGTTCAACTCAATCTGACTACTTTGACCTACTTATTGCATTAAAGATACATAAATTGAGCTATCTGTGATATTAAAGTCAATTGTACTCCAATAGTTGTGAAGCTGATTCCACTCATATTAACTTATCTGTTATATTGATGTGACTTAAACTAAACTGTCTGTTCAACTCAATCTGACTACTTTGACCTATTTATTGCATTAAAGTTACATAAATTGAGTTATCTGTGATGTTAAAGTCAATTGTACTCCAATAGTTGTCAAGCTGATTCCACTGATGTTAATTTATCTGTTATATTGATGTGACTTAAACTAAACTGTCTGTTCACCTCAATCTGACTACTTTGACCTATTTATTGCATTAAAGTTACATAAATTGAGCTATCTGTGATATTAAAGTCAATTGTACTCCAATATTTGTGAAGCTGATTCCACTTATATTAACTTATCTGTTATATTGATGTGACTTAAACTAAACTGTCTGTTCACCTCAATCTGACTACTTTGACCTATTTATTGCATTAAAGTTACATAAATTGAGCTATCTGTGATATTAAAGTCAATTGTACTCCAATATTTGTGAAGCTGATTCCACTTATATTAACTTATCTGTTATATTGATGTGACTTAAACTAAACTGTCTGTTCAACTCAATCTGATTACTTTGACCTATTTATTGCATTAAAGTTACATAAATTGATCTATTTGTGATGTTAAAGTCAATTGTACTCCAATAGTTGTCAAGCTGATTCCACTGATATTAACTTATCTGTTATATTGATGTGACTTAAACTAAACTGTCTGTTCAACTCAATCTGACTACTTTGACCTATTTATTGCATTAAATTTACATAAATTGAGCTATCTGTGATATTAAAGTCAATTGTACTCCAATAGTTGTCAAGCTGATTCCACTGATATTAACTTATCTGTTATATTGATGTGACTTAAACTAAACTGTCTGTTCAACTCAATCTGATTACTTTGACCTATTTATTGCATTAAAGTTACATAAATTGATCTATTTGTGATGTTAAAGTCAATTGTACTCCAATAGTTGTCAAGCTGATTCCACTGATATTAACTTATCTGTTATATTGATGTGACTTAAACTAAACTGTCTGTTCAACTCAATCTGTCTACTTTGACCTATTTATTGCATTAAAGTTACATAAATTAAGCTATCTGTGATGTTAAAGTCAATTGTACTCCAATAGTTGCCAAGTTGATTCCACTGATGTTAACTTATCTGTTATATTGATGTGACTTAAACTAAACTGTCTGTTCACCTCAATCTGACTACTTTGACCTATTTATTGCATTAAAGTTACATAAATTGAGCTATCTGTGATATTAAAGTCAATTGTACTCCAATATTTGTGAAGCTGATTCCACTTATATTAACTTATCTGTTATATTGATGTGACTTAAACTAAACTGTCTGTTCAACTCAATCTGACTACTTTGACTTATTTATTGCATTAAAGTTACATAAATTGAGCTATCTGTGATATTAAAGTCAATTGTACTCCAACAGTTGTGAAGCTGATTCCACTTATATTAACTTATCTGTTATATTGATGTGACTTAAACTAAACTGTCTGTTCACCTCAATCTGACTACTTTGACCTATTTATTGCATTAAAGTTACATAAATTGAGCTATCTGTGATATTAAAGTCAATTGTACTCCAATATTTGTGAAGCTGATTCCACTTATATTAACTTGTCTGTTATATTGATGTGACTTAAACTAAACTGTCTGTTCAACTCAATCTGACTACTTTGACCTATTTATTGCATTAAAGTTACATAAATTAATGTAATCGTGATGTTAAAGTCAATTGTACTCCAATAGTTGTCAAGCTGATTCCACTGATGTTAACTTATCTGTTATATTGATGTGACTTAAACTAAACTGTCTGTTCAACTCAATCTGACTACTTTGACCTATTTATTGAATTAAAGTTACATAAATTTAGCTATCTGTGATATTAAAGTTAATTGTACTCCAACAGTTGTGAAGCTGAATCCACTGATATTAACTTATCTGTTATATTGATGTGACTTAAACTAAACTGTCTGTTCAACTCAATCTGATTACTTTGACCTATTTATTGCATTAAAGTTACATAAATTGATCTATTTGTGATGTTAAAGTCAATTGTACTCCAATAGTTGTCAAGCTGATTCCACTGATATTAACTTATCTGTTATATTGATGTGACTTAAACTAAACTGTCTGTTCAACTCAATCTGACTACTTTGACCTATTTATTGCATTAAAGTTACATAAATTGAGCTATCTGTGATATTAAAGTCAATTGTACTCCAACAGTTGTGAAGCTGATTCCACTTATATTAACTTATCTGTTATATTGATGTGACTTAAACTAAACTGTCTGTTCAACTCAATCTGATTACTTTGACCTATTTATTGCATTAAAGTTACATAAATTGATCTATTTGTGATGTTAAAGTCAATTGTACTCCAATAGTTGTCAAGCTGATTCCACTGATATTAACTTATCTGTTATATTGATGTGACTTAAACTAAACTGTCTGTTCAACTCAATCTGTCTACTTTGACCTATTTATTGCATTAAAGTTACATAAATTGAGCTATCTGTGATATTAAAGTCAATTGTACTCCAACAGTTGTGAAGCTGATTCCACTGATATTAACTTATCTGTTATATTGATGTGACTTAAACTAAACTGTCTGTTCAACTCAATCTGACTACTTTGACCTATTTATTGCATTAAAGATACATAAATTGAGCTATCTGTGATATTAAAGTCAATTGTACTCCAATAGTTGTGAAGCTGATTCCACTCATATTAACTTATCTGTTATATTGATGTGACTTAAACTAAACTGTCTGTTCAACTCAATCTGACTACTTTGACCTATTTATTGCATTAAAGTTACATAAATTGAGTTATCTGTGATGTTAAAGTCAATTGTACTCCAATAGTTGTCAAGCTGATTCCACTGATGTTAACTTATCTGTTATATTGATGTGACTTAAACTAAACTGTCTGTTCACCTCAATCTGACTACTTTGACCTATTTATTGCATTAAAGTTACATAAATTGAGCTATCTGTGATGTTAAAGTCAATTGTACTCCAATAGTTGTCAAGTTGATTCCACTGATGTTAACTTATCTGTTATATTGATGTGACTTAAACTAAACTGTCTGTTCACCTCAATCTGACTACTTTGACCTATTTATTGCATTAAAGTTACATAAATTGAGCTATCTGTGATGTTAAAGTCAATTGTACTCCAATAGTTGTCAAGTTGATTCCACTGATGTTAACTTATCTGTTATATTGATGTGACTTAAACTAAACTGTCTGTTCAACTCAATCTGACTACTTTGACCTATTTATTGCATTAAACTTACATAAATTTAGCTATCTGTGATATTAAATCAATTATACACCAATAGTTGTGAACCTGATTCCACTGATATTGACTTATCTGTTATATTGATGTGACTTAAACTAAACTGTCTGTTCACCTCAATCTGACTACTTTGACCTATTTATTGCATTAAAGTTACATAAATTGAGCTATCTGTGATATTAAAGTCAATTGTACTCCAATATTTGTGAAGCTGATTCCACTTATATTAACTTATCTGTTATATTGATGTGACTTAAACTAAACTGTCTGTTCAACTCAATCTGACTACTTTGACTTATTTATTGCATTAAAGTTACATAAATTGAGCTATCTGTGATATTAAAGTCAATTGTACTCCAACAGTTGTGAAGCTGATTCCACTTATATTAACTTATCTGTTATATTGATGTGACTTAAACTAAACTGTCTGTTCACCTCAATCTGACTACTTTGACCTATTTATTGCATTAAAGTTACATAAATTGAGCTATCTGTGATATTAAAGTCAATTGTACTCCAATATTTGTGAAGCTGATTCCACTTATATTAACTTATCTGTTATATTGATGTGACTTAAACTAAACTGTCTGTTCAACTCAATCTGACTACTTTGACCTATTTATTGCATTAAAGTTACATAAATTAATGTAATCGTGATGTTAAAGTCAATTGTACTCCAATAGTTGTCAAGCTGATTCCACTGATGTTAACTTATCTGTTATATTGATGTGACTTAAACTAAACTGTCTGTTCAACTCAATCCGACTACTTTGACCTATTTATTGAATTAAAGTTACATAAATTTAGCTATCTGTGATATTAAAGTTAATTGTACTCCAACAGTTGTGAAGCTGAATCCACTGATATTAACTTATCTGTTATATTGATGTGACTTAAACTAAACTGTCTGTTCAACTCAATCTGATTACTTTGACCTATTTATTGCATTAAAGTTACATAAATTGATCTATTTGTGATGTTAAAGTCAATTGTACTCCAATAGTTGTCAAGCTGATTCCACTGATATTAACTTATCTGTTATATTGATGTGACTTAAACTAAACTGTCTGTTCAACTCAATCTGACTACTTTGACCTATTTATTGCATTAAACTTACATAAATTGAGCTATCTGTGATATTAAAGTCAATTGTACTCCAACAGTTGTGAAGCTGATTCCACTGATATTAACTTATCTGTTATATTGATGTGACTTAAACTAAACTGTCTGTTCAACTCAATCTGATTACTTTGACCTATTTATTGCATTAAAGTTACATAAATTGATCTATTTGTGATGTTAAAGTCAATTGTACTCCAATAGTTGTCAAGCTGATTCCACTGATATTAACTTATCTGTTATATTGATGTGACTTAAACTAAACTGTCTGTTCAACTCAATCTGTCTACTTTGACCTATTTATTGCATTAAAGTTACATAAATTAAGCTATCTGTGATGTTAAAGTCAATTGTACTCCAATAGTTGTCAAGTTGATTCCACTGATGTTAACTTATCTGTTATATTGATGTGACTTAAACTAAACTGTCTGTTCACCTCAATCTGACTACTTTGACCTATTTATTGCATTAAAGTTACATAAATTGAGCTATCTGTGATGTTAAAGTCAATTGTACTCCAATAGTTGTCAAGTTGATTCCACTGATGTTAACTTATCTGTTATATTGATGTGACTTAAACTAAACTGTCTGTTCAACTCAATCTGACTACTTTGACCTATTTATTGCATTAAACTTACATAAATTTAGCTATCTGTGATATTAAGGCAATTATACACCAATAGTTGTGAACCTGATTCCACTGATATTGACTTATCTGTTATATTGATGTGACTTAAACTAAACTGTCTGTTCACCTCAATCTGACTACTTTGACCTATTTATTGCATTAAAGTTACATAAATTGAGCTATCTGTGATATTAAAGTCAATTGTACTCCAATATTTGTGAAGCTGATTCCACTTATATTAACTTATCTGTTATATTGATGTGACTTAAACTAAACTGTCTGTTCAACTCAATCTGACTACTTTGACTTATTTATTGCATTAAAGTTACATAAATTGAGCTATCTGTGATATTAAAGTCAATTGTACTCCAACAGTTGTGAAGCTGATTCCACTGATATTAACTTATCTGTTATATTGATGTGACTTAAACTAAACTGTCTGTTCAACTCAATCTGACTACTTTGACCTATTTATTGCATTAAAGTTACATAAATTAATGTAATTGTGATGTTAAAGTCAATTGTACTCCAATAGTTGTCAAGCTGATTCCACTGATATTAACTTATCTGTTATATTTTCACCTCAACGGTGATTCAAACTCGAGCCTTTAGTGTTGCTGGCCCTAAACTGTGGAACGCTCTTCCGTATGATATCAGAACTGCCACTAGTCTCTGTACCTTCAAATCTAAATTAAAGACTCATCTGTTCACATGCTACAACTAATCTGGGACTTACTATGATCTGTTTTTATATACCTCATTTCACTCATTTTATTGTTGTTTAAATAGCGTTTAGAGCAGTATGGACTTTACGCTTTACAAAATAAATTTATTATTATTATTATTTATTATTATATTGATGTGACTTAAACTAAACTGTCTGTTCAACTCAATCTGACTACTTTGACCTATTTATTGCATTAAACTTACATAAATTGAGCTATCTGTGATATTAAGTCAATTATACTCCAATAGTTGTGAACCTGATTCCACTGATATTGACTTATCTGTTATATTGATGTGACTTAAACTAAACTGTCTGTTCAACTCAATCTGACTACTTTGACCTATTTATTGCATTAAAGATACATAAATTGAGCTATCTGTGATATTAAAGTCAATTGTACTCCAATAGTTGTGAAGCTGATTCCACTCATATTAACTTATCTGTTATATTGATGTGACTTAAACTAAACTGTCTGTTCAACTCAATCTGACTACTTTGACCTATTTATTGCATTAAAGTTACATAAATTGAGTTATCTGTGATGTTAAAGTCAATTGTACTCCAATAGTTGTCAAGCTGATTCCACTGATGTTAATTTATCTGTTATATTGATGTGACTTAAACTAAACTGTCTGTTCACCTCAATCTGACTACTTTGACCTATTTATTGCATTAAAGTTACATAAATTGAGCTATCTGTGATATTAAAGTCAATTGTACTCCAATATTTGTGAAGCTGATTCCACTTATATTAACTTATCTGTTATATTGATGTGACTTAAACTAAACTGTCTGTTCACCTCAATCTGACTACTTTGACCTATCTGTGATATTAAAGTCAATTGTACTCCAACAGTTGTGAAGCTGATTCCACTGATATTAACGTATCTGTTATATTGATGTGACTTAAACTAAACTGTCTGTTCACCTCAATCTGACTACTTTGACCTATTTATTGCATTAAAGTTACATAAATTAATGTAATTGTGATGTTAAAGTCAATTGTACTCCAATAGTTGTCAAGCTGATTCCACTCATATTAACTTATCTGTTATATTGATGTGACTTAAACTAAACTGTCTGTTCAACTCAATCTGACTACTTTGACCTATTTATTGCATTAAACTTACATAAATTGAGCTATCTGTGATATTAAGTCAATTATACTCCAATAGTTGTGAACCTGATTCCACTGATATTGACTTATCTGTTATATTGATGTGACTTAAACTAAACTGTCTGTTCACCTCAATCTGACTACTTTGACCTATTTATTGCATTAAAGTTACATAAATTGAGCTATCTGTGATATTAAAGTCAATTGTACTCCAATATTTGTGAAGCTGATTCCACTTATATTAACTTATCTGTTATATTGATGTGACTTAAACTAAACTGTCTGTTCAACTCAATCTGACTACTTTGACCTATTTATTGCATTAAACTTACATAAATTGAGCTATCTGTGATATTAAGTCAATTATACTCCAATAGTTGTGAACCTCATTCCACTGATATTGACTTATCTGTTATATTGATGTGACTTAAACTAAACTGTCTGTTCAACTCAATCTGACTACTTTGACTTATTTATTGCATTAAAGTTACATAAATCGAGGTATTTGTGATGTTAAAGTCAATTGTACTCCAACAGTTGTGAAGCTGATTCCACTGATTTTAACTTATCTGTTATATTGATGTGACTTAAACTAAAATGTCTGTTCAACTCAACCTGAATACTTTGACCTATTTATTGCATTAAAGTTACATAAATTGAGTTATTTGTGATATTAAAGTCAATTCTACTCCAACAGTTGTGAAGCTGATTCCACTGATATTAACGTATCTGTTATATTGATGTGACTTAAACTAAACTGTCTGTTCAACTCAATCTGATTACTTTGACCTATTTATTGCATTAAAGTTACATAAATTGATCTATTTGTGATGTTAAAGTCAATTGTACTCCAATAGTTGTCAAGCTGATTCCACTGATATTAACTTATCTGTTATATTGATGTGACTTAAACTAAACTGTCTGTTCAACTCAATCTGACTACTTTGACCTATTTATTGCATTAAACTTACATAAATTGAGCTATCTGTGATGTTAAAGTCAATTGTACTCCAATAGTTGTCAAGTTGATTCCACTGGTGTTAACTTATCTGTTATATTGATGTGACTTAAACTAAACTGTCTGTTCACCTCAATCTGACTACTTTGACCTATTTATTGCATTAAAGTTACATAAATTGAGCTATCTGTGATATTAAAGTCAATTGTACTCCAATATTTGTGAAGCTGATTCCACTCATATTAACTTATCTGTTATATTGATGTGACTTAAACTAAACTGTCTGTTCAACTCAATCTGACTACTTTGACTTATTTATTGCATTAAAGATACATAAATTGAGCTATCTGTGATATTAAAGTCAATTGTACTCCAATAGTTGTCAAGCTGATTCCACTCATATTAACTTATCTGTTATATTGATGTGACTTAAACTAAACTGTCTGTTCAACTCAATCTGACTACTTTGACCTATTTATTGCATTAAAGTTACATAAATTGAGTTATCTGTGATGTTAAAGTCAATTGTACTCCAATAGTTGTCAAGCTGATTCCACTGATGTTAATTTATCTGTTATATTGATGTGACTTAAACTAAACTGTCTGTTCACCTCAATCTGACTACTTTGACCTATTTATTGCATTAAAGTTACATAAATTGAGCTATCTGTGATATTAAAGTCAATTGTACTCCAATATTTGTGAAGCTGATTCCACTCATATTAACTTATCTGTTATATTGATGTGACTTAAACTAAACTGTCTGTTCAACTCAATCTGACTACTTTGACCTATTTATTGCATTAAAGTTACATAAATTAATGTAATTGTGATGTTAAAGTCAATTGTACTCCAATAGTTGTCAAGCTGATTCCACTGATATTAACTTATCTGTTATATTGATGTGACTTAAACTAAACTGTCTGTTCAACTCAATCTGACTACTTTGACCTATTTATTGCATTAAACTTACATAAATTGAGCTATCTGTGATATTAAGTCAATTATACTCCAATAGTTGTGAACCTGATTCCACTGATATTGACTTATCTGTTATATTGATGTGACTTAAACTAAACTGTCTGTTCACCTCAATCTGACTACTTTGACCTATTTATTGCATTAAAGTTACATAAATTGGGCTATCTGTGATATTAAAGTCAATTGTACTCCAATATTTGTGAAGCTGATTCCACTTATATTAACTTATCTGTTATATTGATGTGACTTAAACTAAACTGTCTGTTCAACTCAATCTGACTACTTTGACCTATTTATTGCATTAAACTTACATAAATTGAGCTATCTGTGATCTTAAGTCAATTATACTCCAATAGTTGTGAACCTCATTCCACTGATATTGACTTATCTGATATATTGATGTGACTTAAACTAAACTGTCTGTTCAACTCAATCTGACTACTTTGACTTATTTATTGCATTAAAGTTACATAAATCGAGGTATTTGTGATGTTAAAGTCAATTGTACTCCAACAGTTGTGAAGCTGATTCCACTGATTTTAACTTATCTGTTATATTGATGTGACTTAAACTAAAATGTCTGTTCAACTCAACCTGACTACTTTGACTTATTTATTGCATTAAAGTTACATAAATTGATCTATTTGTGATGTTAAAGTCAATTGTGCTCCAATAGTTGTCAACCTGATTCCACTGATATTAACTTATCTGTTATATTGATGTGACTTAAACTAAACTGTCTGTTCAACTCAATCTGACTACTTTGACCTATTTATTGCATTAAAGTTACATAAATTGAGCTATCTGTGATATTAAAGTCAATTGTACTCCAACAGTTGTGAAGCTGATTCCACTGATATTAACTTATCTGTTATATTGATGTGACTTAAACTAAACTGTCTGTTCAACTCAATCTGACTACTTTGACCTATTTATTGCATTAAAGTTACATAAATTGAGCTATCTGTGATATTAAAGTCAATTGTACTCCAATATTTATGAAGCTGATTCCACTTATATTAACTTATCTGTTATATTGATGTGACTTAAACTAAACTGTCTGTTCAACTCAATCTGACTACTTTGACTTATTTATTGCATTAAAGTTACAAAAATCGAGCTATTTGTGATGTTAAAGTCAATTGTACTCCAATAGTTGTGAAGCTGATTCCACTGATATTAACTTATCCGTTATATTGATTTGACTTAAACTAAACTGTCTGTTCAACTCAATCTGACTACTTTGACCTATTCATTGCATTAAAGTTACATAAATTAATGTAATTGTGATGTTAAAGTCAATTGTACTCCAATAGTTGTCAAGCTGATTCCACTGATATTAACTTATCTGTTATATTGATGTGACTTAAACTAAACTGTCTGTTCAACTCAATCTGACTACTTTGACCAATTTATTGCATTAAAGTTACATAAATTGAGCTATCTGTGATATTAAAGTCAATTGTACTCCAACAGTTGTGAACCTCATTCCACTTATATTAACTTATCTGTTATATTGATGTGACTTAAACTAAACTGTCTGTTCAACTCAATCTGACTACTTTGACTTATTTATTGCATTAAAGTTACAAAAATCGAGCTATTTGTGATGTTAAAGTCAATTGTACTCCAATAGTTGTGAAGCTGATTCCACTGATATTAACTTATCCGTTATATTGATTTGACTTAAACTAAACTGTCTGTTCAACTCAATCTGACTACTTTGACCTATTCATTGCATTAAAGTTACATAAATTAATGTAATTGTGATGTTAAAGTCAATTGTACTCCAATAGTTGTCAAGCTGATTCCACTGATATTAACTTATCTGTTATATTGATGTGACTTAAACTAAACTGTCTGTTCAACTCAATATGACTACTTTGACCTATTTATTGCATTAAAGTTACATAAATTGATCTATTTGTGATGTTAAAGTCAATTGTACTCCAACAGTTGTGAAGCTGATTCCACTGATATTAACTTATCTGTTATATTGATGTGACTTAAACTAAACTGTCTGTTCAACTCAATCTGACTACTTTGACCTATTTATTGCATTAAACTTACATAAATTGAGCTATCTGTGATATTAAGTCAATTATACTCCAATAGTTGTGAACCTCATTCCACTGATATTGACTTATCTGTTATATTGATGTGACTTAAACTAAACTGTCTGTTCAACTCAATCTGACTACTTTGACTTATTTATTGCATTAAAGTTACATAAATCGAGGTATTTGTGATGTTAAAGTCAATTGTACTCCAACAGTTGTGAAGCTGATTCCACTGATTTTAACTTATCTGTTATATTGATGTGACTTAAACTAAAATGTCTGTTCAACTCAACCTGACTA
The DNA here is from genome assembly GCA_024699665.1 of Ostrea denselamellosa. NCBI lineage: Eukaryota > Metazoa > Mollusca > Bivalvia > Ostreida > Ostreidae > Ostrea > Ostrea denselamellosa. The sequence goes on from JAMZEH010000011.1 coordinate 1,414,570, forward strand.
CTTTGACCTATTTATTGCATTAAAGTTACATAAATTGAGTTATTTGTGATATTAAAGTCAATTGTACTCCAACAGTTGTGAAGCTGATTCCACTCATATTAACTTATCTGTTATATTGATGTGACTTAAACTAAACTGTCTGTTCAACTCAATCTGACTACTTTGACCTATTTATTGCATTAAAGTTACATAAATTAATGTAATCGTGATGTTAAAGTCAATTGTACTCCAATAGTTGTCAAGCTGATTCCACTGATATTAACTTATCTGTTATATTGATGTGACTTAAACTAAACTGTCTGTTCAACTCAATCTGACTACTTTGACCTATTTATTGCATTAAACTTACATAAATTGAGCTATCTGTGATATTAAAGTCAATTGTACTCCAACAGTTGTGAAGCTGATTCCACTGATATTAACTTATCTGTTATATTGATGTGACTTAAACTAAACTGTCTGTTCAACTCAATCTGATTACTTTGACCTATTTATTGCATTAAAGTTACATAAATTGATCTATTTGTGATGTTAAAGTCAATTGTACTCCAATAGTTGTCAAGCTGATTCCACTGATATTAACTTATCTGTTATATTGATGTGACTTAAACTAAACTGTCTGTTCAACTCAATCTGTCTACTTTGACCTATTTATTGCATTAAAGTTACATAAATTAAGCTATCTGTGATGTTAAAGTCAATTGTACTCCAATAGTTGTCAAGTTGATTCCACTGATGTTAACTTATCTGTTATATTGATGTGACTTAAACTAAACTGTCTGTTCACCTCAATCTGACTACTTTGACCTATTTATTGCATTAAAGTTACATAAATTGAGCTATCTGTGATGTTAAAGTCAATTGTACTCCAATAGTTGTCAAGTTGATTCCACTGATGTTAACTTATCTGTTATATTGATGTGACTTAAACTAAACTGTCTGTTCAACTCAATCTGACTACTTTGACCTATTTATTGCATTAAACTTACATAAATTTAGCTATCTGTGATATTAAGGCAATTATACACCAATAGTTGTGAACCTGATTCCACTGATATTGACTTATCTGTTATATTGATGTGACTTAAACTAAACTGTCTGTTCACCTCAATCTGACTACTTTGACCTATTTATTGCATTAAAGTTACATAAATTGAGCTATCTGTGATATTAAAGTCAATTGTACTCCAATATTTGTGAAGCTGATTCCACTTATATTAACTTATCTGTTATATTGATGTGACTTAAACTAAACTGTCTGTTCAACTCAATCTGACTACTTTGACTTATTTATTGCATTAAAGTTACATAAATTGAGCTATCTGTGATATTAAAGTCAATTGTACTCCAACAGTTGTGAAGCTGATTCCACTGATATTAACTTATCTGTTATATTGATGTGACTTAAACTAAACTGTCTGTTCAACTCAATCTGACTACTTTGACCTATTTATTGCATTAAAGTTACATAAATTAATGTAATTGTGATGTTAAAGTCAATTGTACTCCAATAGTTGTCAAGCTGATTCCACTGATATTAACTTATCTGTTATATTTTCACCTCAACGGTGATTCAAACTCGAGCCTTTAGTGTTGCTGGCCCTAAACTGTGGAACGCTCTTCCGTATGATATCAGAACTGCCACTAGTCTCTGTACCTTCAAATCTAAATTAAAGACTCATCTGTTCACATGCTACAACTAATCTGGGACTTACTATGATCTGTTTTTATATACCTCATTTCACTCATTTTATTGTTGTTTAAATAGCGTTTAGAGCAGTATGGACTTTACGCTTTACAAAATAAATTTATTATTATTATTATTTATTATTATATTGATGTGACTTAAACTAAACTGTCTGTTCAACTCAATCTGACTACTTTGACCTATTTATTGCATTAAACTTACATAAATTGAGCTATCTGTGATATTAAGTCAATTATACTCCAATAGTTGTGAACCTGATTCCACTGATATTGACTTATCTGTTATATTGATGTGACTTAAACTAAACTGTCTGTTCAACTCAATCTGACTACTTTGACCTATTTATTGCATTAAAGATACATAAATTGAGCTATCTGTGATATTAAAGTCAATTGTACTCCAATAGTTGTGAAGCTGATTCCACTCATATTAACTTATCTGTTATATTGATGTGACTTAAACTAAACTGTCTGTTCAACTCAATCTGACTACTTTGACCTATTTATTGCATTAAAGTTACATAAATTGAGTTATCTGTGATGTTAAAGTCAATTGTACTCCAATAGTTGTCAAGCTGATTCCACTGATGTTAATTTATCTGTTATATTGATGTGACTTAAACTAAACTGTCTGTTCACCTCAATCTGACTACTTTGACCTATTTATTGCATTAAAGTTACATAAATTGAGCTATCTGTGATATTAAAGTCAATTGTACTCCAATATTTGTGAAGCTGATTCCACTTATATTAACTTATCTGTTATATTGATGTGACTTAAACTAAACTGTCTGTTCACCTCAATCTGACTACTTTGACCTATCTGTGATATTAAAGTCAATTGTACTCCAACAGTTGTGAAGCTGATTCCACTGATATTAACGTATCTGTTATATTGATGTGACTTAAACTAAACTGTCTGTTCACCTCAATCTGACTACTTTGACCTATTTATTGCATTAAAGTTACATAAATTAATGTAATTGTGATGTTAAAGTCAATTGTACTCCAATAGTTGTCAAGCTGATTCCACTGATATTAACTTATCTGTTATATTGATGTGACTTAAACTAAACTGTCTGTTCAACTCAATCTGACTACTTTGACCTATTTATTGCATTAAAGTTACATAAATTGAGCTATCTGTGATATTAAGTCAATTATACTCCAATAGTTGTGAACCTGATTCCACTGATATTGACTTATCTGTTATATTGATGTGACTTAAACTAAACTGTCTGTTCAACTCAATCTGACTACTTTGACCTATTTATTGCATTAAAGATACATAAATTGAGCTATCTGTGATATTAAAGTCAATTGTACTCCAATAGTTGTGAAGCTGATTCCACTCATATTAACTTATCTGTTATATTGATGTGACTTAAACTAAACTGTCTGTTCAACTCAATCTGACTACTTTGACCTATTTATTGCATTAAAGTTACATAAATTGAGTTATCTGTGATGTTAAAGTCAATTGTACTCCAATAGTTGTCAAGCTGATTCCACTGATGTTAATTTATCTGTTATATTGATGTGACTTAAACTAAACTGTCTGTTCACCTCAATCTGACTACTTTGACCTATTTATTGCATTAAAGTTACATAAATTGAGCTATCTGTGATATTAAAGTCAATTGTACTCCAATATTTGTGAAGCTGATTCCACTTATATTAACTTATCTGTTATATTGATGTGACTTAAACTAAACTGTCTGTTCACCTCAATCTGACTACTTTGACCTATCTGTGATATTAAAGTCAATTGTACTCCAACAGTTGTGAAGCTGATTCCACTGATATTAACGTATCTGTTATATTGATGTGACTTAAACTAAACTGTCTGTTCACCTCAATCTGACTACTTTGACCTATTTATTGCATTAAAGTTACATAAATTAATGTAATTGTGATGTTAAAGTCAATTGTACTCCAATAGTTGTCAAGCTGATTCCACTCATATTAACTTATCTGTTATATTGATGTGACTTAAACTAAACTGTCTGTTCAACTCAATCTGACTACTTTGACCTATTTATTGCATTAAACTTACATAAATTGAGCTATCTGTGATATTAAGTCAATTATACTCCAATAGTTGTGAACCTGATTCCACTGATATTGACTTATCTGTTATATTGATGTGACTTAAACTAAACTGTCTGTTCACCTCAATCTGACTACTTTGACCTATTTATTGCATTAAAGTTACATAAATTGAGCTATCTGTGATATTAAAGTCAATTGTACTCCAATATTTGTGAAGCTGATTCCACTTATATTAACTTATCTGTTATATTGATGTGACTTAAACTAAACTGTCTGTTCAACTCAATCTGACTACTTTGACCTATTTATTGCATTAAACTTACATAAATTGAGCTATCTGTGATATTAAGTCAATTATACTCCAATAGTTGTGAACCTCATTCCACTGATATTGACTTATCTGTTATATTGATGTGACTTAAACTAAACTGTCTGTTCAACTCAATCTGACTACTTTGACTTATTTATTGCATTAAAGTTACATAAATCGAGGTATTTGTGATGTTAAAGTCAATTGTACTCCAACAGTTGTGAAGCTGATTCCACTGATTTTAACTTATCTGTTATATTGATGTGACTTAAACTAAAATGTCTGTTCAACTCAACCTGAATACTTTGACCTATTTATTGCATTAAAGTTACATAAATTGAGTTATTTGTGATATTAAAGTCAATTCTACTCCAACAGTTGTGAAGCTGATTCCACTGAAATTAACGTATCTGTTATATTGATGTGACTTAAACTAAACTGTCTGTTCAACTCAATCTGATTACTTTGACCTATTTATTGCATTAAAGTTACATAAATTGATCTATTTGTGATGTTAAAGTCAATTGTACTCCAATAGTTGTCAAGCTGATTCCACTGATATTAACTTATCTGTTATATTGATGTGACTTAAACTAAACTGTCTGTTCAACTCAATCTGACTACTTTGACCTATTTATTGCATTAAACTTACATAAATTGAGCTATCTGTGATGTTAAAGTCAATTGTACTCCAATAGTTGTCAAGTTGATTCCACTGGTGTTAACTTATCTGTTATATTGATGTGACTTAAACTAAACTGTCTGTTCACCTCAATCTGACTACTTTGACCTATTTATTGCATTAAAGTTACATAAATTGAGCTATCTGTGATATTAAAGTCAATTGTACTCCAATATTTGTGAAGCTGATTCCACTCATATTAACTTATCTGTTATATTGATGTGACTTAAACTAAACTGTCTGTTCAACTCAATCTGATTACTTTGACTTATTTATTGCATTAAAGATACATAAATTGAGCTATCTGTGATATTAAAGTCAATTGTACTCCAATAGTTGTCAAGCTGATTCCACTCATATTAACTTATCTGTTATATTGATGTGACTTAAACTAAACTGTCTGTTCAACTCAATCTGACTACTTTGACCTATTTATTGCATTAAAGTTACATAAATTGAGTTATCTGTGATGTTAAAGTCAATTGTACTCCAATAGTTGTCAAGCTGATTCCACTGATGTTAATTTATCTGTTATATTGATGTGACTTAAACTAAACTGTCTGTTCACCTCAATCTGACTACTTTGACCTATTTATTGCATTAAAGTTACATAAATTGAGCTATCTGTGATATTAAAGTCAATTGTACTCCAATATTTGTGAAGCTGATTCCACTCATATTAACTTATCTGTTATATTGATGTGACTTAAACTAAACTGTCTGTTCAACTCAATCTGACTACTTTGACTTATTTATTGCATTAAAGTTACATAAATTGAGCTATCTGTGATATTAAAGTCAATTGTACTCCAACAGTTGTGAAGCTGATTCCACTGATATTAACTTATCTGTTATATTGATGTGACTTAAACTAAACTGTCTGTTCAACTCAATCTGACTACTTTGACCTATTTATTGCATTAAAGTTACATAAATTAATGTAATTGTGATGTTAAAGTCAATTGTACTCCAATAGTTGTCAAGCTGATTCCACTGATATTAACTTATCTGTTATATTGATGTGACTTAAACTAAACTGTCTGTTCAACTCAATCTGACTACTTTGACCTATTTATTGCATTAAACTTACATAAATTGAGCTATCTGTGATATTAAGTCAATTATACTCCAATAGTTGTGAACCTGATTCCACTGATATTGACTTATCTGTTATATTGATGTGACTTAAACTAAACTGTCTGTTCACCTCAATCTGACTACTTTGACCTATTTATTGCATTAAAGTTACATAAATTGAGCTATCTGTGATATTAAAGTCAATTGTACTCCAATATTTGTGAAGCTGATTCCACTTATATTAACTTATCTGTTATATTGATGTGACTTAAACTAAACTGTCTGTTCAACTCAATCTGACTACTTTGACCTATTTATTGCATTAAACTTACATAAATTGAGCTATCTGTGATCTTAAGTCAATTGTACTCCAATAGTTGTGAACCTCATTCCACTGATATTGACTCATCTGATATATTGATGTGACTTAAACTAAACTGTCTGTTCAACTCAATCTGACTACTTTGACTTATTTATTGCATTAAAGTTACATAAATCGAGGTATTTGTGATGTTAAAGTCAATTGTACTCCAACAGTTGTGAAGCTGATTCCACTGATTTTAACTTATCTGTTATATTGATGTGACTTAAACTAAAATGTCTGTTCAACTCAACCTGACTACTTTGACTTATTTATTGCATTAAAGTTACATAAATTGATCTATTTGTGATGTTAAAGTCAATTGTGCTCCAATAGTTGTCAACCTGATTCCACTGATATTAACTTATCTGTTATATTGATGTGACTTAAACTAAACTGTCTGTTCAACTCAATCTGACTACTTTGACCTATTTATTGCATTAAAGTTACATAAATTGAGCTATCTGTGATATTAAAGTCAATTGTACTCCAACAGTTGTGAAGCTGATTCCACTGATATTAACTTATCTGTTATATTGATGTGACTTAAACTAAACTGTCTGTTCAACTCAATCTGACTACTTTGACCTATTTATTGCATTAAAGTTACATAAATTGAGCTATCTGTGATATTAAAGTCAATTGTACTCCAATATTTATGAAGCTGATTCCACTTATATTAACTTATCTGTTATATTGATGTGACTTAAACTAAACTGTCTGTTCAACTCAATCTGACTACTTTGACTTATTTATTGCATTAAAGTTACAAAAATCGAGCTATTTGTGATGTTAAAGTCAATTGTACTCCAATAGTTGTGAAGCTGATTCCACTGATATTAACTTATCCGTTATATTGATTTGACTTAAACTAAACTGTCTGTTCAACTCAATCTGACTACTTTGACCTATTCATTGCATTAAAGTTACATAAATTAATGTAATTGTGATGTTAAAGTCAATTGTACTCCAATAGTTGTCAAGCTGATTCCACTGATATTAACTTATCTGTTATATTGATGTGACTTAAACTAAACTGTCTGTTCAACTCAATCTGACTACTTTGACCAATTTATTGCATTAAAGTTACATAAATTGAGCTATCTGTGATATTAAAGTCAATTGTACTCCAACAGTTGTGAACCTCATTCCACTTATATTAACTTATCTGTTATATTGATGTGACTTAAACTAAACTGTCTGTTCAACTCAATCTGACTACTTTGACTTATTTATTGCATTAAAGTTACAAAAATCGAGCTATTTGTGATGTTAAAGTCAATTGTACTCCAATAGTTGTGAAGCTGATTCCACTGATATTAACTTATCCGTTATATTGATTTGACTTAAACTAAACTGTCTGTTCAACTCAATCTGACTACTTTGACCTATTCATTGCATTAAAGTTACATAAATTAATGTAATTGTGATGTTAAAGTCAATTGTACTCCAATAGTTGTCAAGCTGATTCCACTGATATTAACTTATCTGTTATATTGATGTGACTTAAACTAAACTGTATGTTCAACTCAATATGACTACTTTGACCTATTTATTGCATTAAAGTTACATAAATTGATCTATTTGTGATGTTAAAGTCAATTGTACTCCAACAGTTGTGAAGCTGATTCCACTGATATTAACTTATCTGTTATATTGATGTGACTTAAACTAAACTGTCTGTTCAACTCAATCTGACTACTTTGACCTATTTATTGCATTAAACTTACATAAATTGAGCTATCTGTGATATTAAGTCAATTATACTCCAATAGTTGTGAACCTCATTCCACTGATATTGACTTATCTGTTATATTGATGTGACTTAAACTAAACTGTCTGTTCAACTCAATCTGACTACTTTGACTAATTTATTGCATTAAAGTTACATAAATCGAGGTATTTGTGATGTTAAAGTCAATTGTACTCCAACAGTTGTGAAGCTGATTCCACTGATTTTAACTTATCTGTTATATTGATGTGACTTAAACTAAAATGTCTGTTCAACTCAACCTGACTACTTTGACCTATTTATTGCATTAAAGTTACATAAATTGAGTTATTTGTGATATTAAAGTCAATTGTACTCCAACAGTTGTGAAGCTGATTCCACTCATATTAACTTATCTGTTATATTGATGTGACTTAAACTAAACTGTCTGTTCAACTCAATCTGACTACTTTGACCTATTTATTGCATTAAAGTTACATAAATTAATGTAATCGTGATGTTAAAGTCAATTGTACTCCAATAGTTGTCAAGCTGATTCCACTGATATTAACTGATCTGTTATATTGATGTGACTTAAACTAAACTGTCTGTTCAACTCAATCTGACTATTTTGACCTATTTATTGCATTAAAGATACATAAATTGAGCTATCTGTGATATTAAGTCAATTATACTCCAATAGTTGTGAACCTGATTCCACTGATATTGACTTATCTGTTATATTGATGTGACATAAACTAAACTGTCTGTTCAACTCAATCTGACTACTTTGACCTATTTATTGCATTAAACTTACATAAATTGAGCTATCTGTGATGTTAAAGTCAATTGTACTCCAATAGTTGTCAAGTTGATTCCACTGGTGTTAACTTATCTGTTATATTGATGTGACTTAAACTAAACTGTCTGTTCACCTCAATCTGACTACTTTGACCTATTTATTGCATTAAAGTTACATAAATTGAGCTATCTGTGATATTAAAGTCAATTGTACTCCAATATTTGTGAAGCTGATTCCACTCATATTAACTTATCTGTTATATTGATGTGACTTAAACTAAACTGTCTGTTCAACTCAATCTGACTACTTTGACTTATTTATTGCATTAAAGATACATAAATTGAGCTATCTGTGATATTAAAGTCAATTGTACTCCAATAGTTGTCAAGCTGATTCCACTCATATTAACTTATCTGTTATATTGATGTGACTTAAACTAAACTGTCTGTTCAACTCAATCTGACTACTTTGACCTATTTATTGCATTAAAGTTACATAAATTGAGTTATCTGTGATGTTAAAGTCAATTGTACTCCAATATTTGTGAAGCTGATTCCACTCATATTAACTTATCTGTTATATTGATGTGACTTAAACTAAACTGTCTGTTCAACTCAATCTGACTACTTTGACTTATTTGTTGCATTAAAGTTACATAAATTGAGCTATCTGTGATATTAAAGTCAATTGTACTCCAACAGTTGTGAAGCTGATTCCACTGATATTAACTTATCTGTTATATTGATGTGACTTAAACTAAACTGTCTGTTCAACTCAATCTGACTACTTTGACCTATTTATTGCATTAAAGTTACATAAATTAATGTAATTGTGATGTTAAAGTCAATTGTACTCCAATAGTTGTCAAGCTGATTCCACTGATATTAACTTATCTGTTATATTGATGTGACTTAAACTAAACTGTCTGTTCAACTCAATCTGACTACTTTGACCTATTTATTGCATTAAACTTACATAAATTGAGCTATCTGTGATATTAAGTCAATTATACTCCAATAGTTGTGAACCTGATTCCACTGATATTGACTTATCTGTTATATTGATGTGACTTAAACTAAACTGTCTGTTCACCTCAATCTGACTACTTTGACCTATTTATTGCATTAAAGTTACATAAATTGAGCTATCTGTGATATTAAAGTCAATTGTACTCCAATATTTGTGAAGCTGATTCCACTTATATTAACTTATCTGTTATATTGATGTGACTTAAACTAAACTGTCTGTTCAATTCAATCTGACTACTTTGACCTATTTATTGCATTAAACTTACATAAATTGAGCTATCTGTGATCTTAAGTCAATTATACTCCAATAGTTGTGAACCTCATTCCACTGATATTGACTTATCTGATATATTGATGTGACTTAAACTAAACTGTCTGTTCAACTCAATCTGACTACTTTGACTTATTTATTGCATTAAAGTTACATAAATCGAGGTATTTGTGATGTTAAAGTCAATTGTACTCCAACAGTTGTGAAGCTGATTCCACTGATTTTAACTTATCTGTTATATTGATGTGACTTAAACTAAAATGTCTGTTCAACTCAACCTGACTACTTTGACTTATTTATTGCATTAAAGTTACATAAATTGATCTATTTGTGATGTTAAAGTCAATTGTGCTCCAATAGTTGTCAACCTGATTCCACTGATATTAACTTATCTGTTATATTGATGTGACTTAAACTAAACTGTCTGTTCAACTCAATCTGACTACTTTGACCTATTTATTGCATTAAAGTTACATAAATTGAGCTATCTGTGATATTAAAGTCAATTGTACTCCAACAGTTGTGAAGCTGATTCCACTGATATTAACTTATCTGTTATATTGATGTGACTTAAACTAAACTGTCTGTTCAACTCAATCTGACTACTTTGACCTATTTATTGCATTAAAGTTACATAAATTGAGCTATCTGTGATATTAAAGTCAATTGTACTCCAATATTTATGAAGCTGATTCCACTTATATTAACTTATCTGTTATATTGATGTGACTTAAACTAAACTGTCTGTTCAACTCAATCTGACTACTTTGACTTATTTATTGCATTAAAGTTACAAAAATCGAGCTATTTGTGATGTTAAAGTCAATTGTACTCCAATAGTTGTGAAGCTGATTCCACTGATATTAACTTATCCGTTATATTGATTTGACTTAAACTAAACTGTCTGTTCAACTCAATCTGACTACTTTGACCTATTCATTGCATTAAAGTTACATAAATTAATGTAATTGTGATGTTAAAGTCAATTGTACTCCAATAGTTGTCAAGCTGATTCCACTGATATTAACTTATCTGTTATATTGATGTGACTTAAACTAAACTGTCTGTTCAACTCAATCTGACTACTTTGACCAATTTATTGCATTAAAGTTACATAAATTGAGCTATCTGTGATGTTAAAGTCAATTGTACTCCAACAGTTGTGAACCTCATTCCACTTATATTAACTTATCTGTTATATTGATGTGACTTAAACTAAACTGTCTGTTCAACTCAATCTGACTACTTTGACTTATTTATTGCATTAAAGTTACAAAAATCGAGCTATTTGTGATGTTAAAGTCAATTGTACTCCAATAGTTGTGAAGCTGATTCCACTGATATTAACTTATCCGTTATATTGATTTGACTTAAACTAAACTGTCTGTTCAACTCAATCTGACTACTTTGACCTATTCATTGCATTAAAGTTACATAAATTAATGTAATTGTGATGTTAAAGTCAATTGTACTCCAATAGTTGTCAAGCTGATTCCACTGATATTAACTTATCTGTTATATTGATGTGACTTAAACTAAACTGTCTGTTCAACTCAATCTGACTACTTTGACCAATTTATTGCATTAAAGTTACATAAATTGAGCTATCTGTGATGTTAAAGTCAATTGTACTCCAACAGTTGTGAACCTCATTCCACTTATATTAACTTATCTGTTATATTGATGTGACTTAAACTAAACTGTCTGTTCAACTCAATCTGACTACTTTGACTTATTTATTGCATTAAAGTTACAAAAATCGAGCTATTTGTGATGTTAAAGTCAATTGTACTCCAATAGTTGTGAAGCTGATTCCACTGATATTAACTTATCCGTTATATTGATTTGACTTAAACTAAACTGTCTGTTCAACTCAATCTGACTACTTTGACCTATTCATTGCATTAAAGTTACATAAATTAATGTAATTGTGATGTTAAAGTCAATTGTACTCCAATAGTTGTCAAGCTGATTCCACTGATATTAACTTATCTGTTATATTGATGTGACTTAAACTAAACTGTCTGTTCAACTCAATATGACTACTTTGACCTATTTATTGCATTAAAGTTACATAAATTGATCTATTTGTGATGTTAAAGTCAATTGTACTCCAACAGTTGTGAAGCTGATTCCACTGATATTAACTTATCTGTTATATTGATGTGACTTAAACTAAACTGTCTGTTCAACTCAATCTGACTACTTTGACCTATTTATTGCATTAAACTTACATAAATTGAGCTATCTGTGATATTAAGTCAATTATACTCCAATAGTTGTGAACCTCATTCCACTGATATTGACTTATCTGTTATATTGATGTGACTTAAACTAAACTGTCTGTTCAACTCAATCTGACTACTTTGACTTATTTATTGCATTAAAGTTACATAAATCGAGGTATTTGTGATGTTAAAGTCAATTGTACTCCAACAGTTGTGAAGCTGATTCCACTGATTTTAACTTATCTGTTATATTGATGTGACTTAAACTAAAATGTCTGTTCAACTCAACCTGACTACTTTGACCTATTTATTGCATTAAAGTTACATAAATTGAGTTATTTGTGATATTAAAGTCAATTGTACTCCAACAGTTGTGAAGCTGATTCCACTCATATTAACTTATCTGTTATATTGATGTGACTTAAACTAAACTGTCTGTTCAACTCAATCTGACTACTTTGACCTATTTATTGCATTAAAGTTACATAAATTAATGTAATCGTGATGTTAAAGTCAATTGTACTCCAATAGTTGTCAAGCTGATTCCACTGATATTAACTTATCTGTTATATTGATGTGACTTAAACTAAACTGTCTGTTCAACTCAATCTGACTATTTTGACCTATTTATTGCATTAAAGATACATAAATTGAGCTATCTGTGATATTAAGTCAATTATACTCCAATAGTTGTGAACCTGATTCCACTGATATTGACTTATCTGTTATATTGCTGTGACTTAAACTAAACTGTCTGTTCAACTCAATCTGACTACTTTGACCTATTTATTGCATTAAAGTTACATAAATTGAGTTATCTGTGATGTTAAAGTCAATTGTACTCCAATAGTTGTCAAGCTGATTCCACTGATGTTAATTTATCTGTTATATTGATGTGACTTAAACTAAACTGTCTGTTCAACTCAATCTGACTACTTTGACCTATTTATTGTATTAAAGTTACATAATTTGAGCTATCTGTGATATTAAAGTCAATTGTACTCCAATATTTGTGAAGCTGATTCCACTTATATTAACTTATCTGTTATATTGATGTGACTTAAACTAAACTGTCTGTTCACCTCAATCTGACTACTTTGACCTATTTATTGCATTAAAGTTACATAAATTGAGCTATCTGTGATATTAAAGTCAATTGTACCCCAATATTTGTGAAGCTGATTCCACTTATATTAACTTATCTGTTATATTGATGTGACTTAAACTAAACTTTCTGTTCAACTCAATCTGACTACTTGACCTATTTATTGCATTAAAGTTACATAAATTAATGTAATCGTGATGTTAAAGTCAATTGTACTCCAATAGTTGTCAAGCTGATTCCACTGATATTAACTTATCTGTTATATTGATGTGACTTAAACTAAACTGTTTGTTCAACTCAATCTGACTACTTTGACCTATTTATTGCATTAAACTTACATAAATTGAGCTATCTGTGATATTAAAGTCAATTGTACTCCAACAGTTGTGAAGCTGATTCCACTGATATTAACGTATCTGTTATATTGATGTGACTTAAACTAAACTGTCTGTTCACCTCAATCTGACTACTTTGACCTATTTATTGCATTAAAGTTACATAAATTAATGTAATTGTGATGTTAAAGTCAATTGTACTCCAATAGTTGTCAAGCTGATTCCACTGATATTAACTTATCTGTTATATTGATGTGACTTAAACTAAACTGTCTGTTCAACTCAATCTGACTACTTTGACCTATTTATTGCATTAAACTTACATAAATTGAGCTATCTGTGATATTAAGTCAATTATACTCCAATAGTTGTGAACCTGATTCCACTGATATTGACTTATCTGTTATATTGATGTGACTTAAACTAAACTGTCTGTTCACCTCAATCTGACTACTTTGACCTATTTATTGCATTAAAGTTACATAAATTGAGCTATCTGTGATATTAAAGTCAATTGTACTCCAATATTTGTGAAGCTGATTCCACTTATATTAACTTATCTGTTATATTGATGTGACTTAAACTTAACTGTCTGTTCAACTCAACCTGACTACTTTGACCTATTTATTGCATTAAACTTACATAAATTGAGCTATCTGTGATATTAAGTCAATTATACTCCAATAGTTGTGAACCTCATTCCACTGATATTGACTTATCTGTTATATTGATGTGACTTAAACTAAACTGTCTGTTCAACTCAATCTGACTACTTTGACTAATTTATTGCATTAAAGTTACATAAATCGAGGTATTTGTGATGTTAAAGTCAATTGTACTCCAACAGTTGTGAAGCTGATTCCACTGATTTTAACTTATCTGTTATATTGATGTGACTTAAACTAAAATGTCTGTTCAACTCAACCTGACTACTTTGACCTATTTATTGCATTAAAGTTACATAAATTGAATTATTTGTGATATTAAAGTCAATTCTACTCCAACAGTTGTGAAGCTGATTCCACTGATATTAACGTATCTGTTAGATTGATGTGACTTAAACTAAACTGTCTGTTCAACTCAATCTGATTACTTTGACCTATTTATTGCATTAAAGTTACATAAATTGATCTATTTGTGATGTTAAAGTCAATTGTACTCCAATAGTTGTCAAGCTGATTCCACTGATATTAACTTATCTGTTATATTGATGTGACTTAAACTAAACTGTCTGTTCAACTCAATCTGACTACTTTGACCTATTTATTGCATTAAACTTACATAAATTGAGTTATCTGTGATGTTAAAGTCAATTGTACTCCAATAGTTGTCAAGCTGATTCCACTGATGTTAATTTATCTGTTATATTGATGTGACTTAAACTAAACTGTCTGTTCAACTCAATCTGACTACTTTGACCTATTTATTGTATTAAAGTTACATAATTTGAGCTATCTGTGATATTAAAGTCAATTGTACTCCAATATTTGTGAAGCTGATTCCACTTATATTAACTTATCTGTTATATTGATGTGACTTAAACTAAACTGTCTGTTCACCTCAATCTGACTACTTTGACCTATTTATTGCATTAAAGTTACATAAATTGAGCTATCTGTGATATTAAAGTCAATTGTACCCCAATATTTGTGAAGCTGATTCCACTTATATTAACTTATCTGTTATATTGATGTGACTTAAACTAAACTTTCTGTTCAACTCAATCTGACTACTTGACCTATTTATTGCATTAAAGTTACATAAATTAATGTAATCGTGATGTTAAAGTCAATTGTACTCCAATAGTTGTCAAGCTGATTCCACTGATATTAACTTATCTGTTATATTGATGTGACTTAAACTAAACTGTTTGTTCAACTCAATCTGACTACTTTGACCTATTTATTGCATTAAACTTACATAAATTGAGCTATCTGTGATATTAAAGTCAATTGTACTCCAACAGTTGTGAAGCTGATTCCACTGATATTAACGTATCTGTTATATTGATGTGACTTAAACTAAACTGTCTGTTCACCTCAATCTGACTACTTTGACCTATTTATTGCATTAAAGTTACATAAATTAATGTAATTGTGATGTTAAAGTCAATTGTACTCCAATAGTTGTCAAGCTGATTCCACTGATATTAACTTATCTGTTATATTGATGTGACTTAAACTAAACTGTCTGTTCAACTCAATCTGACTACTTTGACCTATTTATTGCATTAAACTTACATAAATTGAGCTATCTGTGATATTAAGTCAATTATACTCCAATAGTTGTGAACCTGATTCCACTGATATTGACTTATCTGTTATATTGATGTGACTTAAACTAAACTGTCTGTTCACCTCAATCTGACTACTTTGACCTATTTATTGCATTAAAGTTACATAAATTGAGCTATCTGTGATATTAAAGTCAATTGTACTCCAATATTTGTGAAGCTGATTCCACTTATATTAACTTATCTGTTATATTGATGTGACTTAAACTAAACTGTCTGTTCAACTCAATCTGACTACTTTGACTAATTTATTGCATTAAAGTTACATAAATCGAGGTATTTGTGATGTTAAAGTCAATTGTACTCCAACAGTTGTGAAGCTGATTCCACTGATTTTAACTTATCTGTTATATTGATGTGACTTAAACTAAAATGTCTGTTCAACTCAACCTGACTACTTTGACCTATTTATTGCATTAAAGTTACATAAATTGAGTTATTTGTGATATTAAAGTCAATTCTACTCCAACAGTTGTGAAGCTGATTCCACTGATATTAACGTATCTGTTAGATTGATGTGACTTAAACTAAACTGTCTGTTCAACTCAATCTGATTACTTTGACCTATTTATTGCATTAAAGTTACATAAATTGATCTATTTGTGATGTTAAAGTCAATTGTACTCCAATAGTTGTCAAGCTGATTCCACTGATATTAACTTATCTGTTATATTGATGTGACTTAAACTAAACTGTCTGTTCAACTCAATCTGACTACTTTGACCTATTTATTGCATTAAACTTACATAAATTGAGCTATCTGTGATGTTAAAGTCAATTGTACTCCAATAGTTGTCAAGTTGATTCCACTGGTGTTAACTTATCTGTTATATTGATGTGACTTAAACTAAACTGTCTGTTCACCTCAATCTGACTACTTTGACCTATTTATTGCATTAAAGTTACATAAATTGAGCTATCTGTGATATTAAAGTCAATTGTACTCCAATATTTGTGAAGCTGATTCCACTCATATTAACTTATCTGTTATATTGATGTGACTTAAACTAAACTGTCTGTTCAACTCAATCTGACTACTTTGACTTATTTATTGCATTAAAGATACATAAATTGAGCTATCTGTGATATTAAAGTCAATTGTACTCCAATAGTTGTCAAGCTGATTCCACTCATATTAACTTATCTGTTATATTGATGTGACTTAAACTAAACTGTCTGTTCAACTCAATCTGACTACTTTGACCTATTTATTGCATTAAAGTTACATAAATTGAGTTATCTGTGATGTTAAAGTCAATTGTACTCCAATAGTTGTCAAGCTGATTCCACTGATGTTAATTTATCTGTTATATTGATGTGACTTAAACTAAACTGTCTGTTCACCTCAATCTGACTACTTTGACCTATTTATTGCATTAAAGTTACATAAATTGAACTATCTGTGATATTAAAGTCAATTGTACTCCAATATTTGTGAAGCTGATTCCACTCATATTAACTTATCTGTTATATTGATGTGACTTAAACTAAACTGTCTGTTCAACTCAATCTGACTACTTTGACTTATTTATTGCATTAAAGTTACATAAATTGAGATATCTGTGATATTAAAGTCAATTGTACTCCAACAGTTGTGAAGCTGATTCCACTGATATTAACTTATCTGTTATATTGATGTGACTTAAACTAAACTGTCTGTTCAACTCAATCTGACTACTTTGACCTATTTATTGCATTAAACTTACATAAATTGAGCTATCTGTGATCTTAAGTCAATTATACTCCAATAGTTGTGAACCTCATTCCACTGATATTGACTTATCTGATATATTGATGTGACTTAAACTAAACTGTCTGTTCAACTCAATCTGACTACTTTGACTTATTTATTGCATTAAAGTTACATAAATCGAGGTATTTGTGATGTTAAAGTCAATTGTACTCCAACAGTTGTGAAGCTGATTCCACTGATTTTAACTTATCTGTTATATTGATGTGACTTAAACTAAAATGTCTGTTCAACTCAACCTGACTACTTTGACTTATTTATTGCATTAAAGTTACATAAATTGATCTATTTGTGATGTTAAAGTCAATTGTACTCCAATAGTTGTCAACCTGATTCCACTGATATTAACTTATCTGTTATATTGATGTGACTTAAACTAAACTGTCTGTTCAACTCAATCTGACTACTTTGACCTATTTATTGCATTAAAGTTACATAAATTGAGCTATCTGTGATATTAAAGTCAATTGTACTCCAACAGTTGTGAAGCTGATTCCACTGATATTAACTTATCTGTTATATTGATGTGACTTAAACTAAACTGTCTGTTCAACTCAATCTGACTACTTTGACCTATTTATTGCATTAAAGTTACATAAATTGAGCTATCTGTGATATTAAAGTCAATTGTACTCCAATATTTATGAAGCTGATTCCACTTATATTAACTTATCTGTTATATTGATGTGACTTAAACTAAACTGTCTGTTCAACTCAATCTGACTACTTTGACTTATTTATTGCATTAAAGTTACAAAAATCGAGCTATTTGTGATGTTAAAGTCAATTGTACTCCAATAGTTGTGAAGCTGATTCCACTGATATTAACTTATCCGTTATATTGATTTGACTTAAACTAAACTGTCTGTTCAACTCAATCTGACTACTTTGACCTATTTATTGCATTAAACTTACATAAATTGAACTATCTGTGATGTTAAAGTCAATTGTACTCCAATAGTTGTCAAGTTGATTCCACTGGTGTTAACTTATCTGTTATATTGATGTGACTTAAACTAAACTGTCTGTTCACCTCAATCTGACTACTTTGACCTATTTATTGCATTAAAGTTACATAAATTGAGCTATCTGTGATATTAAAGTCAATTGTACTCCAATATTTGTGAAGCTGATTCCACTCATATTAACTTATCTGTTATATTGATGTGACTTAAACTAAACTGTCTGTTCAACTCAATCTGACTACTTTGACTTATTTATTGCATTAAAGATACATAAATTGAGCTATCTGTGATATTAAAGTCAATTGTACTCCAATAGTTGTCAAGCTGATTCCACTCATATTAACTTATCTGTTATATTGATGTGACTTAAACTAAACTGTCTGTTCAACTCAATCTGACTACTTTGACCTATTTATTGCATTAAAGTTACATAAATTGAGTTATCTGTGATGTTAAAGTCAATTGTACTCCAATAGTTGTCAAGCTGATTCCACTGATGTTAATTTATCTGTTATATTGATGTGACTTAAACTAAACTGTCTGTTCACCTCAATCTGACTACTTTGACCTATTTATTGCATTAAAGTTACATAAATTGAGCTATCTGTGATATTAAAGTCAATTGTACTCCAATATTTGTGAAGCTGATTCCACTCATATTAACTTATCTGTTATATTGATGTGACTTAAACTAAACTGTCTGTTCAACTCAATCTGACTACTTTGACTTATTTATTGCATTAAAGTTACATAAATCGAGGTATTTGTGATGTTAAAGTCAATTGTACTCCAACAGTTGTGAAGCTGATTCCACTGATTTTAACTTATCTGTTATATTGATGTGACTTAAACTAAAATGTCTGTTCAACTCAACCTGACTACTTTGACCTATTTATTGCATTAAAGTTACATAAATTGAGTTATTTGTGATATTAAAGTCAATTCTACTCCAACAGTTGTGAAGCTGATTCCACTGATATTAACGTATCTGTTATATTGATGTGACTTAAACTAAAATGTCTGTTCAACTCAACCTGACTACTTTGACTTATTTATTGCATTAAAGTTACATAAATTGATCTATTTGTGATGTTAAAGTCAATTGTACTCCAATAGTTGTCAACCTGATTCCACTGATATTAACTTATCTGTTATATTGATGTGACTTAAACTAAACTGTCTGTTCAACTCAATCTGACTACTTTGACCTATTTATTGCATTAAAGTTACATAAATTGAGCTATCTGTGATATTAAAGTCAATTGTACTCCAACAGTTGTGAAGCTGATTCCACTGATATTAACTTATCTGTTATATTGATGTGACTTAAACTAAACTGTCTGTTCAACTCAATCTGACTACTTTGACCTATTTATTGCATTAAAGTTACATAAATTGAGCTATCTGTGATATTAAAGTCAATTGTACTCCAATATTTATGAAGCTGATTCCACTTATATTAACTTATCTGTTATATTGATGTGACTTAAACTAAACTGTCTGTTCAATTCAATCTGACTACTTTGACTTATTTATTGCATTAAAGTTACAAAAATCGAGCTATTTGTGATGTTAAAGTCAATTGTACTCCAATAGTTGTGAAGCTGATTCCACTGATATTAACTTATCCGTTATATTGATTTGACTTAAACTAAACTGTCTGTTCAACTCAATCTGACTACTTTGACCTATTTATTGCATTAAACTTACATAAATTGAGCTATCTGTGATGTTAAAGTCAATTGTACTCCAATAGTTGTCAAGTTGATTCCACTGGTGTTAACTTATCTGTTATATTGATGTGACTTAAACTAAACTGTCTGTTCACCTCAATCTGACTACTTTGACCTATTTATTGCATTAAAGTTACATAAATTGAGCTATCTGTGATATTAAAGTCAATTGTACTCCAATATTTGTGAAGCTGATTCCACTCATATTAACTTATCTGTTATATTGATGTGACTTAAACTAAACTGTCTGTTCAACTCAATCTGACTACTTTGACTTATTTATTGCATTAAAGATACATAAATTGAGCTATCTGTGATATTAAAGTCAATTGTACTCCAATAGTTGTCAAGCTGATTCCACTCATATTAACTTATCTGTTATATTGATGTGACTTAAACTAAACTGTCTGTTCAACTCAATCTGACTACTTTGACCTATTTATTGCATTAAAGTTACATAAATTGAGTTATCTGTGATGTTAAAGTCAATTGTACTCCAATAGTTGTCAAGCTGATTCCACTGATGTTAATTTATCTGTTATATTGATGTGACTTAAACTAAACTGTCTGTTCACCTCAATCTGACTACTTTGACCTATTTATTGCATTAAAGTTACATAAATTGAGCTATCTGTGATATTAAAGTCAATTGTACTCCAATATTTGTGAAGCTGATTCCACTCATATTAACTTATCTGTTATATTGATGTGACTTAAACTAAACTGTCTGTTCAACTCAATCTGACTACTTTGACTTATTTATTGCATTAAAGTTACATAAATTGAGCTATCTGTGATATTAAAGTCAATTGTACTCCAACAGTTGTGAAGCTGATTCCACTGATATTAACTTATCTGTTATATTGATGTGACTTAAACTAAACTGTCTGTTCAACTCAATCTGACTACTTTGACCTATTTATTGCATTAAAGTTACATAAATTAATGTAATTGTGATGTTAAAGTCAATTGTACTCCAATAGTTGTCAAGCTGATTCCACTGATATTAACTTATCTGTTATATTGATGTGACTTAAACTAAACTGTCTGTTCAACTCAATCTGACTACTTTGACCTATTTATTGCATTAAACTTACATAAATTGAGCTATCTGTGATATTAAGTCAATTGTACTCCAATAGTTGTCAAGTTGATTCCACTGGTGTTAACTTATCTGTTATATTGATGTGACTTAAACTAAACTGTCTGTTCACCTCAATCTGACTACTTTGACCTATTTATTGCATTAAAGTTACATAAATTGAGCTATCTGTGATATTAAAGTCAATTGTACTCCAATATTTGTGAAGCTGATTCCACTCATATTAACTTATCTGTTATATTGATGTGACTTAAACTAAACTGTCTGTTCAACTCAATCTGACTACTTTGACTTATTTATTGCATTAAAGATACATAAATTGAGCTATCTGTGATATTAAAGTCAATTGTACTCCAATAGTTGTCAAGCTGATTCCACTCATATTAACTTATCTGTTATATTGATGTGACTTAAACTAAACTGTCTGTTCAACTCAATCTGACTACTTTGACCTATTTATTGCATTAAAGTTACATAAATTGAGTTATCTGTGATGTTAAAGTCAATTGTACTCCAATAGTTGTCAAGCTGATTCCACTGATGTTAATTTATCTGTTATATTGATGTGACTTAAACTAAACTGTCTGTTCACCTCAATCTGACTACTTTGACCTATTTATTGCATTAAAGTTACATAAATTGAACTATCTGTGATATTAAAGTCAATTGTACTCCAATATTTGTGAAGCTGATTCCACTCATATTAACTTATCTGTTATATTGATGTGACTTAAACTAAACTGTCTGTTCAACTCAATCTGACTACTTTGACTTATTTATTGCATTAAAGTTACATAAATTGAGATATCTGTGATATTAAAGTCAATTGTACTCCAACAGTTGTGAAGCTGATTCCACTGATATTAACTTATCTGTTATATTGATGTGACTTAAACTAAACTGTCTGTTCAACTCAATCTGACTACTTTGACCTATTTATTGCATTAAACTTACATAAATTGAGCTATCTGTGATCTTAAGTCAATTATACTCCAATAGTTGTGAACCTCATTCCACTGATATTGACTTATCTGATATATTGATGTGACTTAAACTAAACTGTCTGTTCAACTCAATCTGACTACTTTGACTTATTTATTGCATTAAAGTTACATAAATCGAGGTATTTGTGATGTTAAAGTCAATTGTACTCCAACAGTTGTGAAGCTGATTCCACTGATATTAACTTATCTGTTATATTGATGTGACTTAAACTAAACTGTCTGTTCAACTCAATCTGACTACTTTGACCTATTTATTGCATTAAAGTTACATAAATTGAGCTATCTGTGATATTAAAGTCAATTGTACTCCAATATTTATGAAGCTGATTCCACTTATATTAACTTATCTGTTATATTGATGTGACTTAAACTAAACTGTCTGTTCAACTCAATCTGACTACTTTGACTTATTTATTGCATTAAAGTTACAAAAATCGAGCTATTTGTGATGTTAAAGTCAATTGTACTCCAATAGTTGTGAAGCTGATTCCACTGATATTAACTTATCCGTTATATTGATTTGACTTAAACTAAACTGTCTGTTCAACTCAATCTGACTACTTTGACCTATTTATTGCATTAAACTTACATAAATTGAACTATCTGTGATGTTAAAGTCAATTGTACTCCAATAGTTGTCAAGTTGATTCCACTGGTGTTAACTTATCTGTTATATTGATGTGACTTAAACTAAACTGTCTGTTCACCTCAATCTGACTACTTTGACCTATTTATTGCATTAAAGTTACATAAATTGAGCTATCTGTGATATTAAAGTCAATTGTACTCCAATATTTGTGAAGCTGATTCCACTCATATTAACTTATCTGTTATATTGATGTGACTTAAACTAAACTGTCTGTTCAATTCAATCTGACTACTTTGACTTATTTATTGCATTAAAGATACATAAATTGAGCTATCTGTGATATTAAAGTCAATTGTACTCCAATAGTTGTCAAGCTGATTCCACTGATATTAACTTATCTGTTATATTGATGTGACTTAAACTAAACTGTCTGTTCAACTCAATCTGACTACTTTGACCTATTTATTGCATTAAAGTTACATAAATTGAGTTATCTGTGATGTTAAAGTCAATTGTACTCCAATAGTTGTCAAGCTGATTCCACTGATGTTAATTTATCTGTTATATTGATGTGACTTAAACTAAACTGTCTGTTCACCTCAATCTGACTACTTTGACCTATTTATTGCATTAAAGTTACATAAATTGAGCTATCTGTGATATTAAAGTCAATTGTACTCCAATATTTGTGAAGCTGATTCCACTCATATTAACTTATCTGTTATATTGATGTGACTTAAACTAAACTGTCTGTTCAACTCAATCTGACTACTTTGACTTATTTATTGCATTAAAGTTACATAAATCGAGGTATTTGTGATGTTAAAGTCAATTGTACTCCAACAGTTGTGAAGCTGATTCCACTGATTTTAACTTATCTGTTATATTGATGTGACTTAAACTAAAATGTCTGTTCAACTCAACCTGACTACTTTGACCTATTTATTGCATTAAAGTTACATAAATTGAGTTATTTGTGATATTAAAGTCAATTCTACTCCAACAGTTGTGAAGCTGATTCCACTGATATTAACGTATCTGTTATATTGATGTGACTTAAACTAAAATGTCTGTTCAACTCAACCTGACTACTTTGACTTATTTATTGCATTAAAGTTACATAAATTGATCTATTTGTGATGTTAAAGTCAATTGTACTCCAATAGTTGTCAACCTGATTCCACTGATATTAACTTATCTGTTATATTGATGTGACTTAAACTAAACTGTCTGTTCAACTCAATCTGACTACTTTGACCTATTTATTGCATTAAACTTACATAAATTGAGCTATCTGTGATGTTAAAGTCAATTGTACTCCAATAGTTGTCAAGTTGATTCCACTGGTGTTAACTTATCTGTTATATTGATGTGACTTAAACTAAACTGTCTGTTCACCTCAATCTGACTACTTTGACCTATTTATTGCATTAAAGTTACATAAATTGAGCTATCTGTGATATTAAAGTCAATTGTACTCCAATATTTGTGAAGCTGATTCCACTCATATTAACTTATCTGTTATATTGATGTGACTTAAACTAAACTGTCTGTTCAACTCAATCTGACTACTTTGACTTATTTATTGCATTAAAGATACATAAATTGAGCTATCTGTGATATTAAAGTCAATTGTACTCCAATAGTTGTCAAGCTGATTCCACTCATATTAACTTATCTGTTATATTGATGTGACTTAAACTAAACTGTCTGTTCAACTCAATCTGACTACTTTGACCTATTTATTGCATTAAAGTTACATAAATTGAGTTATCTGTGATGTTAAAGTCAATTGTACTCCAATAGTTGTCAAGCTGATTCCACTGATGTTAATTTATCTGTTATATTGATGTGACTTAAACTAAACTGTCTGTTCACCTCAATCTGACTACTTTGACCTATTTATTGCATTAAAGTTACATAAATTGAGCTATCTGTGATATTAAAGTCAATTGTACTCCAATATTTGTGAAGCTGATTCCACTCATATTAACTTATCTGTTATATTGATGTGACTTAAACTAAACTGTCTGTTCAACTCAATCTGACTACTTTGACTTATTTATTGCATTAAAGTTACATAAATTGAGCTATCTGTGATATTAAAGTCAATTGTACTCCAACAGTTGTGAAGCTGATTCCACTGATATTAACTTATCTGTTATATTGATGTGACTTAAACTAAACTGTCTGTTCAACTCAATCTGACTACTTTGACCTATTTATTGCATTAAAGTTACATAAATTAATGTAATTGTGATGTTAAAGTCAATTGTACTCCAATAGTTGTCAAGCTGATTCCACTGATATTAACTTATCTGTTATATTGATGTGACTTAAACTAAACTGTCTGTTCAACTCAATCTGACTACTTTGACCTATTTATTGCATTAAACTTACATAAATTGAGCTATCTGTGATATTAAGTCAATTATACTCCAATAGTTGTGAACCTGATTCCACTGATATTGACTTATCTGTTATATTGATGTGACTTAAACTAAACTGTCTGTTCACCTCAATCTGACTACTTTGACCTATTTATTGCATTAAAGTTACATAAATTGAGCTATCTGTGATATTAAAGTCAATTGTACTCCAATATTTGTGAAGCTGATTCCACTTATATTAACTTATCTGTTATATTGATGTGACTTAAACTAAACTGTCTGTTCAACTCAATCTGACTACTTTGACCTATTTATTGCATTAAACTTACATAAATTGAGCTATCTGTGATCTTAAGTCAATTGTACTCCAATAGTTGTGAACCTCATTCCACTGATATTGACTTATCTGATATATTGATGTGACTTAAACTAAACTGTCTGTTCAACTCAATCTGACTACTTTGACTTATTTATTGCATTAAAGTTACATAAATCGAGGTATTTGTGATGTTAAAGTCAATTGTACTCCAACAGTTGTGAAGCTGATTCCACTGATTTTAACTTATCTGTTATATTGATGTGACTTAAACTAAAATGTCTGTTCAACTCAACCTGACTACTTTGACTTATTTATTGCATTAAAGTTACATAAATTGATCTATTTGTGATGTTAAAGTCAATTGTGCTCCAATAGTTGTCAACCTGATTCCACTGATATTAACTTATCTGTTATATTGATGTGACTTAAACTAAACTGTCTGTTCAACTCAATCTGACTACTTTGACCTATTTATTGCATTAAAGTTACATAAATTGAGCTATCTGTGATATTAAAGTCAATTGTACTCCAACAGTTGTCAAGCTGATTCCACTGATATTAACTTATCTGTTATATTGATGTGACTTAAACTAAACTGTCTGTTCAACTCAATCTGACTACTTTGACCTATTTATTGCATTAAAGTTACATAAATTGAGCTATCTGTGATATTAAAGTCAATTGTACTCCAATATTTATGAAGCTGATTCCACTTATATTAACTTATCTGTTATATTGATGTGACTTAAACTAAACTGTCTAATCAACTCAATCTGACTACTTTGACTTATTTATTGCATTAAAGTTACAAAAATCGAGCTATTTGTGATGTTAAAGTCAATTGTACTCCAATAGTTGTGAAGCTGATTCCACTGATATTAACTTATCCGTTATATTGATTTGACTTAAACTAAACTGTCTGTTCAACTCAATCTGACTACTTTGACCTATTCATTGCATTAAAGTTACATAAATTAATGTAATTGTGATGTTAAAGTCAATTGTACTCCAATAGTTGTCAAGCTGATTCCACTGATATTAACTTATCTGTTATATTGATGTGACTTAAACTAAACTGTCTGTTCAACTCAATCTGACTACTTTGACCAATTTATTGCATTAAAGTTACATAAATTGAGCTATCTGTGATATTAAAGTCAATTGTACTCCAACAGTTGTGAACCTCATTCCACTTATATTAACTTATCTGTTATATTGATGTTACTTAAACTAAACTGTCTGTTCAACTCAATCTGACTACTTTGACTTATTTATTGCATTAAAGTTACAAAAATCGAGCTATTTGTGATGTTAAAGTCAATTGTACTCCAATAGTTGTGAAGCTGATTCCACTGATATTAACTTATCCGTTATATTGATTTGACTTAAACTAAACTGTCTGTTCAACTCAATCTGACTACTTTGACCTATTCATTGCATTAAAGTTACATAAATTAATGTAATTGTGATGTTAAAGTCAATTGTACTCCAATAGTTGTCAAGCTGATTCCACTGATATTAACTTATCTGTTATATTGATGTGACTTAAACTAAACTGTCTGTTCAACTCAATATGACTACTTTGACCTATTTATTGCATTAAAGTTACATAAATTGATCTATTTGTGATGTTAAAGTCAATTGTACTCCAACAGTTGTGAAGCTGATTCCACTGATATTAACTTATCTGTTATATTGATGTGACTTAAACTAAACTGTCTGTTCAACTCAATCTGACTACTTTGACCTATTTATTGCATTAAACTTACATAAATTGAGCTATCTGTGATATTAAGTCAATTATACTCCAATAGTTGTGAACCTCATTCCACTGATATTGACTTATCTGTTATATTGATGTGACTTAAACTAAACTGTCTGTTCAACTCAATCTGACTACTTTGACTAATTTATTGCATTAAAGTTACATAAATCGAGGTATTTGTGATGTTAAAGTCAATTGTACTCCAACAGTTGTGAAGCTGATTCCACTGATTTTAACTTATCTGTTATATTGATGTGACTTAAACTAAAATGTCTGTTCAACTCAACCTGACTACTTTGACCTATTTATTGCATTAAAGTTACATAAATTGAGTTATTTGTGATATTAAAGTCAATTGTACTCCAACAGTTGTGAAGCTGATTCCACTCATATTAACTTATCTGTTATATTGATGTGACTTAAACTAAACTGTCTGTTCAACTCAATCTGACTACTTTGACCTATTTATTGCATTAAAGTTACATAAATTAATGTAATCGTGATGTTAAAGTCAATTGTACTCCAATAGTTGTCAAGCTGATTCCACTGATATTAACTTATCTGTTATATTGATGTGACTTAAACTAAACTGTCTGTTCAACTCAATCTGACTATTTTGACCTATTTATTGCATTAAAGATACATAAATTGAGCTATCTGTGATATTAAGTCAATTATACTCCAATAGTTGTGAACCTGATTCCACTGATATTGACTTATCTGTTATATTGATGTGACTTAAACTAAACTGTCTGTTCAACTCAATCTGACTACTTTGACCTATTTATTGCATTAAACTTACATAAATTGAGCTATCTGTGATGTTAAAGTCAATTGTACTCCAATAGTTGTCAAGTTGATTCCAGTGGTGTTAACTTATCTGTTATATTGATGTGACTTAAACTAAACTGTCTGTTCACCTCAATCTGACTACTTTGACCTATTTATTGCATTAAAGTTACATAAATTGAGCTATCTGTGATATTAAAGTCAATTGTACTCCAATATTTGTGAAGCTGATTCCACTCATATTAACTTATCTGTTATATTGATGTGACTTAAACTAAACTGTCTGTTCAACTCAATCTGACTACTTTGACTTATTTATTGCATTAAAGATACATAAATTGAGCTATCTGTGATATTAAAGTCAATTGTACTCCAATAGTTGTCAAGCTGATTCCACTCATATTAACTTATCTGTTATATTGATGTGACTTAAACTAAACTGTCTGTTCAACTCAATCTGACTACTTTGACCTATTTATTGCATTAAAGTTACATAAATTGAGTTATCTGTGATGTTAAAGTCAATTGTACTCCAATATTTGTGAAGCTGATTCCACTCATATTAACTTATCTGTTATATTGATGTGACTTAAACTAAACTGTCTGTTCAACTCAATCTGACTACTTTGACTTATTTATTGCATTAAAGTTACATAAATTGAGCTATCTGTGATATTAAAGTCAATTGTACTCCAACAGTTGTGAAGCTGATTCCACTGATATTAACTTATCTGTTATATTGATGTGACTTAAACTAAACTGTCTGTTCAACTCAATCTGACTACTTTGACCTATTTATTGCATTAAAGTTACATAAATTAATGTAATTGTGATGTTAAAGTCAATTGTACTCCAATAGTTGTCAAGCTGATTCCACTGATATTAACTTATCTGTTATATTGATGTGACTTAAACTAAACTGTCTGTTCAACTCAATCTGACTACTTTGACCTATTTATTGCATTAAACTTACATAAATTGAGCTATCTGTGATATTAAGTCAATTATACTCCAATAGTTGTGAACCTGATTCCACTGATATTGACTTATCTGTTATATTGATGTGACTTAAACTAAACTGTCTGTTCACCTCAATCTGACTACTTTGACCTATTTATTGCATTAAAGTTACATAAATTGAGCTATCTGTGATATTAAAGTCAATTGTACTCCAATATTTGTGAAGCTGATTCCACTTATATTAACTTATCTGTTATATTGATGTGACTTAAACTAAACTGTCTGTTCAATTCAATCTGACTACTTTGACCTATTTATTGCATTAAACTTACATAAATTGAGCTATCTGTGATCTTAAGTCAATTATACTCCAATAGTTGTGAACCTCATTCCACTGATATTGACTTATCTGATATATTGATGTGACTTAAACTAAACTGTCTGTTCAACTCAATCTGACTACTTTGACTTATTTATTGCATTAAAGTTACATAAATCGAGGTATTTGTGATGTTAAAGTCAATTGTACTCCAACAGTTGTGAAGCTGATTCCACTGATTTTAACTTATCTGTTATATTGATGTGACTTAAACTAAAATGTCTGTTCAACTCAACCTGACTACTTTGACTTATTTATTGCATTAAAGTTACATAAATTGATCTATTTGTGATGTTAATGTCAATTGTGCTCCAATAGTTGTCAACCTGATTCCACTGATATTAACTTATCTGTTATATTGATGTGACTTAAACTAAACTGTCTGTTCAACTCAATCTGACTACTTTGACCTATTTATTGCATTAAAGTTACATAAATTGAGCTATCTGTGATATTAAAGTCAATTGTACTCCAACAGTTGTCAAGCTGATTCCACTGATATTAACTTATCTGTTATATTGATGTGACTTAAACTAAACTGTCTGTTCAACTCAATCTGACTACTTTGACCTATTTATTGCATTAAAGTTACATAAATTGAGCTATCTGTGATATTAAAGTCAATTGTATTCCAATATTTATGAAGCTGATTCCACTTATATTAACTTATCTGTTATATTGATGTGACTTAAACTAAACTGTCTGTTCAACTCAATCTGACTACTTTGACTTATTTATTGCATTAAAGTTACAAAAATCGAGCTATTTGTGATGTTAAAGTCAATTGTACTCCAATAGTTGTGAAGCTGATTCCACTGATATTAACTTATCCGTTATATTGATTTGACTTAAACTAAACTGTCTGTTCAACTCAATCTGACTACTTTGACCTATTCATTGCATTAAAGTTACATAAATTAATGTAATTGTGATGTTAAAGTCAATTGTACTCCAATAGTTGTCAAGCTGATTCCACTGATATTAACTTATCTGTTATATTGATGTGACTTAAACTAAACTGTCTGTTCAACTCAATCTGACTACTTTGACCAATTTATTGCATTAAAGTTACATAAATTGAGCTATCTGTGATGTTAAAGTCAATTGTACTCCAACAGTTGTGAACCTCATTCCACTTATATTAACTTATCTGTTATATTGATGTGACTTAAACTAAACTGTCTGTTCAACTCAATCTGACTACTTTGACTTATTTATTGCATTAAAGTTACAAAAATCGAGCTATTTGTGATGTTAAAGTCAATTGTACTCCAATAGTTGTGAAGCTGATTCCACTGATATTAACTTATCCGTTATATTGATTTGACTTAAACTAAACTGTCTGTTCAACTCAATCTGACTACTTTGACCTATTCATTGCATTAAAGTTACATAAATTAATGTAATTGTGATGTTAAAGTCAATTGTACTCCAATAGTTGTGAAGCTGATTCCACTGATATTAACTTATCTGTTATATTGATGTGACTTAAACTAAACTGTCTGTTCAACTCAATCTGACTACTTTGACCTATTTATTGCATTAAACTTACATAAATTGAGCTATCTGTGATATTAAGTCAATTATACTCCAATAGTTGTGAACCTCATTCCACTGATATTGACTTATCTGTTATATTGATGTGACTTAAACTAAACTGTCTGTTCAACTCAATCTGACTACTTTGACTTATTTATTGCATTAAAGTTACATAAATCGAGGTATTTGTGATGTTAAAGTCAATTGTACTC
This sequence comes from Ostrea denselamellosa, assembly GCA_024699665.1. NCBI lineage: Eukaryota > Metazoa > Mollusca > Bivalvia > Ostreida > Ostreidae > Ostrea > Ostrea denselamellosa. Next base: position 1,446,028 of record JAMZEH010000011.1, read on the forward strand.
CAACAGTTGTGAAGCTGATTCCACTGATTTTAACTTATCTGTTATATTGATGTGACTTAAACTAAAATGTCTGTTCAACTCAACCTGACTACTTTGACCTATTTATTGCATTAAAGTTACATAAATTGAGTTATTTGTGATATTAAAGTCAATTGTACTCCAACAGTTGTGAAGCTGATTCCACTCATATTAACTTATCTGTTATATTGATGTGACTTAAACTAAACTGTCTGTTCAACTCAATCTGACTACTTTGACCTATTTATTGCATTAAAGTTACATAAATTAATGTAATCGTGATGTTAAAGTCAATTGTACTCCAATAGTTGTCAAGCTGATTCCACTGATATTAACTTATCTGTTATATTGATGTGACTTAAACTAAACTGTCTGTTCAACTCAATCTGACTATTTTGACCTATTTATTGCATTAAAGATACATAAATTGAGCTATCTGTGATATTAAGTCAATTATACTCCAATAGTTGTGAACCTGATTCCACTGATATTGACTTATCTGTTATATTGATGTGACTTAAACTAAACTGTCTGTTCAACTCAATCTGACTACTTTGACCTATTTATTGCATTAAAGTTACATAAATTGAGTTATCTGTGATGTTAAAGTCAATTGTACTCCAATAGTTGTCAAGCTGATTCCACTGATGTTAATTTATCTGTTATATTGATGTGACTTAAACTAAACTGTCTGTTCAACTCAATCTGACTACTTTGACCTATTTATTGTATTAAAGTTACATAATTTGAGCTATCTGTGATATTAAAGTCAATTGTACTCCAATATTTGTGAAGCTGATTCCACTTATATTAACTTATCTGTTATATTGATGTGACTTAAACTAAACTGTCTGTTCACCTCAATCTGACTACTTTGACCTATTTATTGCATTAAAGTTACATAAATTGAGCTATCTGTGATATTAAAGTCAATTGTACCCCAATATTTGTGAAGCTGATTCCACTTATATTAACTTATCTGTTATATTGATGTGACTTAAACTAAACTTTCTGTTCAACTCAATCTGACTACTTGACCTATTTATTGCATTAAAGTTACATAAATTAATGTAATCGTGATGTTAAAGTCAATTGTACTCCAATAGTTGTCAAGCTGATTCCACTGATATTAACTTATCTGTTATATTGATGTGACTTAAACTAAACTGTCTGTTCACCTCAATCTGACTACTTTGACCTATTTATTGCATTAAAGTTACATAAATTGAGCTATCTGTGATATTAAAGTCAATTGTACTCCAATATTTGTGAAGCTGATTCCACTCATATTAACTTATCTGTTATATTGATGTGACTTAAACTAAACTGTCTGTTCAACTCAATCTGACTACTTTGACTTATTTATTGCATTAAAGTTACATAAATTGAGCTATCTGTGATATTAAAGTCAATTGTACTCCAACAGTTGTGAAGCTGATTCCACTGATATTAACTTATCTGTTATATTGATGTGACTTAAACTAAACTGTCTGTTCAACTCAATCTGACTACTTTGACCTATTTATTGCATTAAAGTTACATAAATTAATGTAATTGTGATGTTAAAGTCAATTGTACTCCAATAGTTGTCAAGCTGATTCCACTGATATTAACTTATCTGTTATATTGATGTGACTTAAACTAAACTGTCTGTTCAACTCAATCTGACTACTTTGACCTATTTATTGCATTAAACTTACATAAATTGAGCTATCTGTGATATTAAGTCAATTATACTCCAATAGTTGTGAACCTGATTCCACTGATATTGACTTATCTGTTATATTGATGTGACTTAAACTAAACTGTCTGTTCACCTCAATCTGACTAATTTGACCTATTTATTGCATTAAAGTTACATAAATTGAGCTATCTGTGATATTAAAGTCAATTGTACTCCAATATTTGTGAAGCTGATTCCACTTATATTAACTTATCTGTTATATTGATGTGACTTAAACTAAACTGTCTGTTCAACTCAATCTGACTACTTTGACCTATTTATTGCATTAAACTTACATAAATTGAGCTATCTGTGATCTTAAGTCAATTATACTCCAATAGTTGTGAACCTCATTCCACTGATATTGACTTATCTGATATATTGATGTGACTTAAACTAAACTGTCTGTTCAACTCAATCTGACTACTTTGACTTATTTATTGCATTAAAGTTACATAAATCGAGGTATTTGTGATGTTAAAGTCAATTGTACTCCAACAGTTGTGAAGCTGATTCCACTGATTTTAACTTATCTGTTATATTGATGTGACTTAAACTAAAATGTCTGTTCAACTCAACCTGACTACTTTGACTTATTTATTGCATTAAAGTTACATAAATTGATCTATTTGTGATGTTAAAGTCAATTGTACTCCAATAGTTGTCAACCTGATTCCACTGATATTAACTTATCTGTTATATTGATGTGACTTAAACTAAACTGTCTGTTCAACTCAATCTGACTACTTTGACCTATTTATTGCATTAAAGATACATAAATTGAGCTATCTGTGATATTAAAGTCAATTGTACTCCAATAGTTGTCAAGCTGATTCCACTCATATTAACTTATCTGTTATATTGATGTGACTTAAACTAAACTGTCTGTTCAACTCAATCTGACTACTTTGACCTATTTATTGCATTAAAGTTACATAAATTGAGTTATCTGTGATGTTAAAGTCAATTGTACTCCAATAGTTGTCAAGCTGATTCCACTGATGTTAATTTATCTGTTATATTGATGTGACTTAAACTAAACTGTCTGTTCACCTCAATCTGACTACTTTGACCTATTTATTGCATTAAAGTTACATAAATTGAGCTATCTGTGATATTAAAGTCAATTGTACTCCAATATTTGTGAAGCTGATTCCACTCATATTAACTTATCTGTTATATTGATGTGACTTAAACTAAACTGTCTGTTCAACTCAATCTGACTACTTTGACTTATTTATTGCATTAAAGTTACATAAATCGAGGTATTTGTGATGTTAAAGTCAATTGTACTCCAACAGTTGTGAAGCTGATTCCACTGATTTTAACTTATCTGTTATATTGATGTGACTTAAACTAAAATGTCTGTTCAACTCAACCTGACTACTTTGACCTATTTATTGCATTAAAGTTACATAAATTGAGTTATTTGTGATATTAAAGTCAATTCTACTCCAACAGTTGTGAAGCTGATTCCACTGATATTAACGTATCTGTTATATTGATGTGACTTAAACTAAACTGTCTGTTCAACTCAATCTGATTACTTTGACCTATTTATTGCATTAAAGTTACATAAATTGAGGTATTTGTGATGTTAAAGTCAATTGTACTCCAACAGTTGTGAAGCTGATTCCACTGATTTTAACTTATCTGTTATATTGATGTGACTTAAACTAAAATGTCTGTTCAACTCAACCTGACTACTTTGACTTATTTATTGCATTAAAGTTACATAAATTGATCTATTTGTGATGTTAAAGTCAATTGTACTCCAATAGTTGTCAACCTGATTCCACTGATATTAACTTATCTGTTATATTGATGTGACTTAAACTAAACTGTCTGTTCAACTCAATCTGACTACTTTGACCTATTTATTGCATTAAAGTTACATAAATTGAGCTATCTGTGATATTAAAGTCAATTGTACTCCAACAGTTGTGAAGCTGATTCCACTGATATTAACTTATCTGTTATATTGATGTGACTTAAACTAAACTGTCTGTTCAACTCAATCTGACTACTTTGACCTATTTATTGCATTAAAGTTACATAAATTGAGCTATCTGTGATATTAAAGTCAATTGTACTCCAATATTTATGAAGCTGATTCCACTTATATTAACTTATCTGTTATATTGATGTGACTTAAACTAAACTGTCTGTTCAATTCAATCTGACTACTTTGACTTATTTATTGCATTAAAGTTACAAAAATCGAGCTATTTGTGATGTTAAAGTCAATTGTACTCCAATAGTTGTGAAGCTGATTCCACTGATATTAACTTATCCGTTATATTGATTTGACTTAAACTAAACTGTCTGTTCAACTCAATCTGACTACTTTGACCTATTTATTGCATTAAACTTACATAAATTGAGCTATCTGTGATGTTAAAGTCAATTGTACTCCAATAGTTGTCAAGTTGATTCCACTGGTGTTAACTTATCTGTTATATTGATGTGACTTAAACTAAACTGTCTGTTCAACTCAATCTGACTACTTTGACTTATTTATTGCATTAAAGATACATAAATTGAGCTATCTGTGATATTAAAGTCAATTGTACTCCAATAGTTGTCAAGCTGATTCCACTCATATTAACTTATCTGTTATATTGATGTGACTTAAACTAAACTGTCTGTTCAACTCAATCTGACTACTTTGACCTATTTATTGCATTAAAGTTACATAAATTGAGTTATCTGTGATGTTAAAGTCAATTGTACTCCAATAGTTGTCAAGCTGATTCCACTGATGTTAATTTATCTGTTATATTGATGTGACTTAAACTAAACTGTCTGTTCACCTCAATCTGACTACTTTGACCTATTTATTGCATTAAAGTTACATAAATTGAGCTATCTGTGATATTAAAGTCAATTGTACTCCAATATTTGTGAAGCTGATTCCACTCATATTAACTTATCTGTTATATTGATGTGACTTAAACTAAACTGTCTGTTCAACTCAATCTGACTACTTTGACTTATTTATTGCATTAAAGTTACATAAATTGAGCTATCTGTGATATTAAAGTCAATTGTACTCCAACAGTTGTGAAGCTGATTCCACTGATATTAACTTATCTGTTATATTGATGTGACTTAAACTAAACTGTCTGTTCAACTCAATCTGACTACTTTGACCTATTTATTGCATTAAAGTTACATAAATTAATGTAATTGTGATGTTAAAGTCAATTGTACTCCAATAGTTGTCAAGCTGATTCCACTGATATTAACTTATCTGTTATATTGATGTGACTTAAACTAAACTGTCTGTTCAACTCAATCTGACTACTTTGACCTATTTATTGCATTAAACTTACATAAATTGAGCTATCTGTGATATTAAGTCAATTATACTCCAATAGTTGTGAACCTGATTCCACTGATATTGACTTATCTGTTATATTGATGTGACTTAAACTAAACTGTCTGTTCACCTCAATCTGACTAATTTGACCTATTTATTGCATTAAAGTTACATAAATTGAGCTATCTGTGATATTAAAGTCAATTGTACTCCAATATTTGTGAAGCTGATTCCACTTATATTAACTTATCTGTTATATTGATGTGACTTAAACTAAACTGTCTGTTCAACTCAATCTGACTACTTTGACCTATTTATTGCATTAAACTTACATAAATTGAGCTATCTGTGATCTTAAGTCAATTATACTCCAATAGTTGTGAACCTCATTCCACTGATATTGACTTATCTGATATATTGATGTGACTTAAACTAAACTGTCTGTTCAACTCAATCTGACTACTTTGACTTATTTATTGCATTAAAGTTACATAAATCGAGGTATTTGTGATGTTAAAGTCAATTGTACTCCAACAGTTGTGAAGCTGATTCCACTGATTTTAACTTATCTGTTATATTGATGTGACTTAAACTAAAATGTCTGTTCAACTCAACCTGACTACTTTGACTTATTTATTGCATTAAAGTTACATAAATTGATCTATTTGTGATGTTAAAGTCAATTGTACTCCAATAGTTGTCAACCTGATTCCACTGATATTAACTTATCTGTTATATTGATGTGACTTAAACTAAACTGTCTGTTCACCTCAATCTGACTACTTTGACCTATTTATTGCATTAAAGTTACATAAATTGAGTTATCTGTGATGTTAAAGTCAATTGTACTCCAATAGTTGTCAAGCTGATTCCACTGATGTTAATTTATCTGTTATATTGATGTGACTTAAACTAAACTGTCTGTTCACCTCAATCTGACTACTTTGACCTATTTATTGCATTAAAGTTACATAAATTGAGCTATCTGTGATATTAAAGTCAATTGTACTCCAATATTTGTGAAGCTGATTCCACTCATATTAACTTATCTGTTATATTGATGTGACTTAAACTAAACTGTCTGTTCAACTCAATCTGACTACTTTGACTTATTTATTGCATTAAAGTTACATAAATCGAGGTATTTGTGATGTTAAAGTCAATTGTACTCCAACAGTTGTGAAGCTGATTCCACTGATTTTAACTTATCTGTTATATTGATGTGACTTAAACTAAAATGTCTGTTCAACTCAACCTGACTACTTTGACCTATTTATTGCATTAAAGTTACATAAATTGAGTTATTTGTGATATTAAAGTCAATTCTACTCCAACAGTTGTGAAGCTGATTCCACTGATATTAACGTATCTGTTATATTGATGTGACTTAAACTAAACTGTCTGTTCAACTCAATCTGATTACTTTGACCTATTTATTGCATTAAAGTTACATAAATTGAGGTATTTGTGATGTTAAAGTCAATTGTACTCCAACAGTTGTGAAGCTGATTCCACTGATTTTAACTTATCTGTTATATTGATGTGACTTAAACTAAAATGTCTGTTCAACTCAACCTGACTACTTTGACTTATTTATTGCATTAAAGTTACATAAATTGATCTATTTGTGATGTTAAAGTCAATTGTACTCCAATAGTTGTCAACCTGATTCCACTGATATTAACTTATCTGTTATATTGATGTGACTTAAACTAAACTGTCTGTTCAACTCAATCTGACTACTTTGACCTATTTATTGCATTAAAGTTACATAAATTGAGCTATCTGTGATATTAAAGTCAATTGTACTCCAACAGTTGTGAAGCTGATTCCACTGATATTAACTTATCTGTTATATTGATGTGACTTAAACTAAACTGTCTGTTCAACTCAATCTGACTACTTTGACCTATTTATTGCATTAAAGTTACATAAATTGAGCTATCTGTGATATTAAAGTCAATTGTACTCCAATATTTATGAAGCTGATTCCACTTATATTAACTTATCTGTTATATTGATGTGACTTAAACTAAACTGTCTGTTCAATTCAATCTGACTACTTTGACTTATTTATTGCATTAAAGTTACAAAAATCGAGTTATTTGTGATGTTAAAGTCAATTGTACTCCAATAGTTGTGAAGCTGATTCCACTGATATTAACTTATCCGTTATATTGATTTGACTTAAACTAAACTGTCTGTTCAACTCAATCTGACTACTTTGACCTATTTATTGCATTAAACTTACATAAATTGAGCTATCTGTGATGTTAAAGTCAATTGTACTCCAATAGTTGTCAAGTTGATTCCACTGGTGTTAACTTATCTGTTATATTGATGTGACTTAAACTAAACTGTCTGTTCACCTCAATCTGACTACTTTGACCTATTTATTGCATTAAAGTTACATAAATTGAGCTATCTGTGATATTAAAGTCAATTGTACTCCAATATTTGTGAAGCTGATTCCACTCATATTAACTTATCTGTTATATTGATGTGACTTAAACTAAACTGTCTGTTCAACTCAATCTGACTACTTTGACTTATTTATTGCATTAAAGATACATAAATTGAGCTATCTGTGATATTAAAGTCAATTGTACTCCAATAGTTGTCAAGCTGATTCCACTCATATTAACTTATCTGTTATATTGATGTGACTTAAACTAAACTGTCTGTTCAACTCAATCTGACTACTTTGACCTATTTATTGCATTAAAGTTACATAAATTGAGTTATCTGTGATGTTAAAGTCAATTGTACTCCAATAGTTGTCAAGCTGATTCCACTGATGTTAATTTATCTGTTATATTGATGTGACTTAAACTAAACTGTCTGTTCACCTCAATCTGACTACTTTGACCTATTTATTGCATTAAAGTTACATAAATTGAGCTATCTGTGATATTAAAGTCAATTGTACTCCAATATTTGTGAAGCTGATTCCACTCATATTAACTTATCTGTTATATTGATGTGACTTAAACTAAACTGTCTGTTCAACTCAATCTGACTACTTTGACTTATTTATTGCATTAAAGTTACATAAATTGAGCTATCTGTGATATTAAAGTCAATTGTACTCCAACAGTTGTGAAGCTGATTCCACTGATATTAACTTATCTGTTATATTGATGTGACTTAAACTAAACTGTCTGTTCAACTCAATCTGACTACTTTGACCTATTTATTGCATTAAAGTTACATAAATTAATGTAATTGTGATGTTAAAGTCAATTGTACTCCAATAGTTGTCAAGCTGATTCCACTGATATTAACTTATCTGTTATATTGATGTGACTTAAACTAAACTGTCTGTTCAACTCAATCTGACTACTTTGACCTATTTATTGCATTAAACTTACATAAATTGAGCTATCTGTGATATTAAGTCAATTATACTCCAATAGTTGTGAACCTGATTCCACTGATATTGACTTATCTGTTATATTGATGTGACTTAAACTAAACTGTCTGTTCACCTCAATCTGACTAATTTGACCTATTTATTGCATTAAAGTTACATAAATTGAGCTATCTGTGATATTAAAGTCAATTGTACTCCAATATTTGTGAAGCTGATTCCACTGATATTAACTTATCTGTTATATTGATGTGACTTAAACTAAACTGTCTGTTCAACTCAATCTGACTACTTTGACCTATTTATTGCATTAAACTTACATAAATTGAGCTATCTGTGATCTTAAGTCAATTATACTCCAATAGTTGTGAACCTCATTCCACTGATATTGACTTATCTGATATATTGATGTGACTTAAACTAAACTGTCTGTTCAACTCAATCTGACTACTTTGACTTATTTATTGCATTAAAGTTACATAAATCGAGGTATTTGTGATGTTAAAGTCAATTGTACTCCAACAGTTGTGAAGCTGATTCCACTGATTTTAACTTATCTGTTATATTGATGTGACTTAAACTAAAATGTCTGTTCAACTCAACCTGACTACTTTGACTTATTTATTGCATTAAAGTTACATAAATTGATCTATTTGTGATGTTAAAGTCAATTGTACTCCAATAGTTGTCAAGCTGATTCCACTGATGTTAATTTATCTGTTATATTGATGTGACTTAAACTAAACTGTCTGTTCAACTCAATCTGACTACTTTGACCTATTTATTGCATTAAAGTTACATAAATTGAGCTATCTGTGATATTAAAGTCAATTGTACTCCAATATTTGTGAAGCTATTCCACTTATATTAACTTATCTGTTATATTGATGTGACTTAAACTAAACTGTCTGTTCAACTCAATCTGACTACTTTGACCTATTTATTGCATTAAACTTACATAAATTGAGTTATCTGTGATATTAAGTCAATTATACTCCAACAGTTGTGAAGCTGATTCCACTGATTTTAACTTATCTGTTATATTGATGTGACTTAAACTAAAATGTCTGTTCAACTCAATCTGACTACTTTGACTTATTTATTGCATTAAAGTTACATAAATCGAGGTATTTGTGATGTTAAAGTCAATTGTACTCCAATATTTGTGAAGCTGATTCCACTGATATTAACTTATCCGTTATATTGATTTGACTTAAACTAAACTGTCTGTTCAACTCAATCTGACTACTTTGACCTATTCATTGCATTAAAGTTACATAAATTAATGTAATTGTGATGTTAAAGTCAATTGTACTCCAATAGTTGTCAAGCTGATTCCACTGATATTAACTTATCTGTTATATTGATGTGACTTAAACTAATCTGTCTGTTCAACTCAATCTGACTACTTTGACCTATTTATTGCATTAAACTTACATAAATTGAGCTATCTGTGATATTAAGTCAATTATACTCCAATAGTTGTGAACCTGATTCCGCTGATATTGACTTATCTGTTATATTGATGTGACTTAAACTAAACTGTCTGTTCAACTCAATCTGACTACTTTGACCTATTTATTGCATTAAAGATACATAAATTGAGCTATCTGTGATATTAAAGTCAATTGTACTCCAATAGTTGTCAAGCTGATTCCACTCATATTAACTTATCTGTTATATTGATGTGACTTAAACTAAACTGTCTGTTCAACTCAATCTGACTACTTTGACCTATTTATTGCATTAAAGTTACATAAATTGAGTTATCTGTGATGTTAAAGTCAATTGTACTCCAATAGTTGTCAAGCTGATTCCACTGATGTTAATTTATCTGTTATATTGATGTGACTTAAACTAAACTGTCTGTTCACCTCAATCTGACTACTTTGACCTATTTATTGCATTAAAGTTACATAAATTGAGCTATCTGTGATATTAAAGTCAATTGTACTCCAATATTTGTGAAGCTGATTCCACTCATATTAACTTATCTGTTATATTGATGTGACTTAAACTAAACTGTCTGTTCAACTCAATCTGACTACTTTGACTTATTTATTGCATTAAAGATACATAAATTGAGCTATCTGTGATATTAAAGTCAATTGTACTCCAATAGTTGTCAAGCTGATTCCACTCATATTAACTTATCTGTTATATTGATGTGACTTAAACTAAACTGTCTGTTCAACTCAATCTGACTACTTTGACCTATTTATTGCATTAAAGTTACATAAATTGAGTTATCTGTGATGTTAAAGTCAATTGTACTCCAATAGTTGTCAAGCTGATTCCACTGATGTTAATTTATCTGTTATATTGATGTGACTTAAACTAAACTGTCTGTTCACCTCAATCTGACTACTTTGACCTATTTATTGCATTAAAGTTACATAAATTGAGCTATCTGTGATATTAAAGTCAATTGTACTCCAATATTTGTGAAGCTGATTCCACTCATATTAACTTATCTGTTATATTGATGTGACTTAAACTAAACTGTCTGTTCAACTCAATCTGACTACTTTGACTTATTTATTGCATTAAAGTTACATAAATTGAGCTATCTGTGATATTAAAGTCAATTGTACTCCAACAGTTGTGAAGCTGATTCCACTGATATTAACTTATCTGTTATATTGATGTGACTTAAACTAAACTGTCTGTTCAACTCAATCTGACTACTTTGACCTATTTATTGCATTAAAGTTACATAAATTAATGTAATTGTGATGTTAAAGTCAATTGTACTCCAATAGTTGTCAAGCTGATTCCACTGATATTAACTTATCTGTTATATTGATGTGACTTAAACTAAACTGTCTGTTCAACTCAATCTGACTACTTTGACCTATTTATTGCATTAAACTTACATAAATTGAGCTATCTGTGATATTAAGTCAATTATACTCCAATAGTTGTGAACCTGATTCCACTGATATTGACTTATCTGTTATATTGATGTGACTTAAACTAAACTGTCTGTTCACCTCAATCTGACTAATTTGACCTATTTATTGCATTAAAGTTACATAAATTGAGCTATCTGTGATATTAAAGTCAATTGTACTCCAATATTTGTGAAGCTGATTCCACTGATATTAACTTATCTGTTATATTGATGTGACTTAAACTAAACTGTCTGTTCAACTCAATCTGATTACTTTGACCTATTTATTGCATTAAACTTACATAAATTGAGCTATCTGTGATCTTAAGTCAATTATACTCCAATAGTTGTGAACCTCATTCCACTGATATTGACTTATCTGATATATTGATGTGACTTAAACTAAACTGTCTGTTCAACTCAATCTGACTACTTTGACTTATTTATTGCATTAAAGTTACATAAATCGAGGTATTTGTGATGTTAAAGTCAATTGTACTCCAACAGTTGTGAAGCTGATTCCACTGATTTTAACTTATCTGTTATATTGATGTGACTTAAACTAAAATGTCTGTTCAACTCAACCTGACTACTTTGACTTATTTATTGCATTAAAGTTACATAAATTGATCTATTTGTGATGTTAAAGTCAATTGTACTCCAATAGTTGTCAAGCTGATTCCACTGATGTTAATTTATCTGTTATATTGATGTGACTTAAACTAAACTGTCTGTTCAACTCAATCTGACTACTTTGACCTATTTATTGCATTAAAGTTACATAAATTGAGCTATCTGTGATATTAAAGTCAATTGTACTCCAATATTTGTGAAGCTATTCCACTTATATTAACTTATCTGTTATATTGATGTGACTTAAACTAAACTGTCTGTTCAACTCAATCTGACTACTTTGACCTATTTATTGCATTAAACTTACATAAATTGAGTTATCTGTGATATTAAGTCAATTATACTCCAACAGTTGTGAAGCTGATTCCACTGATTTTAACTTATCTGTTATATTGATGTGACTTAAACTAAAATGTCTGTTCAACTCAATCTGACTACTTTGACTTATTTATTGCATTAAAGTTACATAAATCGAGGTATTTGTGATGTTAAAGTCAATTGTACTCCAATAGTTGTGAAGCTGATTCCACTGATATTAACTTATCCGTTATATTGATTTGACTTAAACTAAACTGTCTGTTCAACTCAATCTGACTACTTTGACCTATTCATTGCATTAAAGTTACATAAATTAATGTAATTGTGATGTTAAAGTCAATTGTACTCCAATAGTTGTCAAGCTGATTCCACTGATATTAACTTATCTGTTATATTGATGTGACTTAAACTAATCTGTCTGTTCAACTCAATCTGACTACTTTGACCTATTTATTGCATTAAACTTACATAAATTGAGCTATCTGTGATATTAAGTCAATTATACTCCAATAGTTGTGAACCTGATTCCGCTGATATTGACTTATCTGTTATATTGATGTGACTTAAACTAAACTGTCTGTTCAACTCAATCTGACTACTTTGACCTATTTATTGCATTAAAGATACATAAATTGAGCTATCTGTGATATTAAAGTCAATTGTACTCCAATAGTTGTCAAGCTGATTCCACTCATATTAACTTATCTGTTATATTGATGTGACTTAAACTAAACTGTCTGTTCAACTCAATCTGACTACTTTGACCTATTTATTGCATTAAAGTTACATAAATTGAGTTATCTGTGATGTTAAAGTCAATTGTACTCCAATAGTTGTCAAGCTGATTCCACTGATGTTAATTTATCTGTTATATTGATGTGACTTAAACTAAACTGTCTGTTCAACTCAATCTGACTACTTTGACCTATTTATTGCATTAAAGTTACATAAATTGAGCTATCTGTGATATTAAAGTCAATTGTACTCCAATATTTGTGAAGCTATTCCACTTATATTAACTTATCTGTTATATTGATGTGACTTAAACTAAACTGTCTGTTCAACTCAATCTGACTACTTTGACCTATTTATTGCATTAAACTTACATAAATTGAGTTATCTGTGATATTAAGTCAATTATACTCCAATAGTTGTGAAGCTGATTCCACTCATATTAACTTATCTGTTATATTGATGTGACTTAAACTAAACTGTCTGTTCAACTCAATCTGACTACTTTGACCTATTTATTGCATTAAAGTTACATAAATTAAGCTATCTGTGATGTTAAAGTCAATTGTACTCCAATAGTTGTCAAGTTGATTCCACTGATGTTAACTTATCTGTTATATTGATGTGACTTAAACTAAACTGTCTGTTCACCTCAATCTGACTACTTTGACCTATTTATTGCATTAAAGTTACATAAATTGAGCTATCTGTGATGTTAAAGTCAATTGTACTCCAATAGTTGTCAAGTTGATTCCACTGATGTTAACTTATCTGTTATATTGATGTGACTTAAACTAAACTGTCTGTTCACCTCAATCTGACTACTTTGACCTATTTATTGCATTAAAGTTACATAAATTGAGCTATCTGTGATATTAAAGTCAATTGTACTCCAATATTTGTGAAGCTGATTCCACTCATATTAACTTATCTGTTATATTGATGTGACTTAAACTAAACTGTCTGTTCAACTCAATCTGACTACTTTGACTTATTTATTGCATTAAAGTTACATAAATTGAGCTATCTGTGATATTAAAGTCAATTGTACTCCAACAGTTGTGAAGCTGATTCCACTGATATTAACTTATCTGTTATATTGATGTGACTTAAACTAAACTGTCTGTTCACCTCAATCTGACTACTTTGACCTATTTATTGCATTAAAGTTACATAAATTAATGTAATTGTGATGTTAAAGTCAATTGTACTCCAATAGTTGTCAAGCTGATTCCACTGATATTAACTTATCTGTTATATTGATGTGACTTAAACTAAACTGTCTGTTCAACTCAATCTGACTACTTTGACCTATTTATTGCATTAAACTTACATAAATTGAGCTATCTGTGATATTAAGTCAATTATACTCCAATAGTTGTGAACCTGATTCCACTGATATTGACTTATCTGTTATATTGATGTGACTTAAACTAAACTGTCTGTTCACCTCAATCTGACTACTTTGACCTATTTATTGCATTAAAGTTACATAAATTGAGCTATCTGTGATATTAAAGTCAATTGTACTCCAATATTTGTGAAGCTGATTCCACTTATATTAACTTATCTGTTATATTGATGTGCCTTAAACTAAACTGTCTGTTCAACTCAATCTGACTACTTTGACCTATTTATTGCATTAAACTTACATAAATTGAGCTATCTGTGATATTAAGTCAATTATACTCCAATAGTTGTGAACCTCATTCCACTGATATTGACTTATCTGTTATATTGATGTGACTTAAACTAAACTGTCTGTTCAACTCAATCTGACTACTTTGACTTATTTATTGCATTAAAGTTACATAAATCGAGGTATTTGTGATGTTAAAGTCAATTGTACTCCAACAGTTGTGAAGCTGATTCCACTGATTTTAACTTATCTGTTATATTGATGTGACTTAAACTAAAATGTCTGTTCAACTCAACCTGACTACTTTGACCTATTTATTGCATTAAAGTTACATAAATTGAGTTATTTGTGATATTAAAGTCAATTGTACTCCAACAGTTGTGAAGCTGATTCCACTCATATTAACTTATCTGTTATATTGATGTGACTTAAACTAAACTGTCTGTTCAACTCAATCTGACTACTTTGACCTATTTATTGCATTAAAGTTACATAAATTAATGTAATCGTGATGTTAAAGTCAATTGTACTCCAATAGTTGTCAAGCTGATTCCACTGATATTAACTTATCTGTTATATTGATGTGACTTAAACTAAACTGTCTGTTCAACTCAATCTGACTACTTTGACCTATTTATTGCATTAAAGATACATAAATTGAGCTATCTGTGATATTAAGTCAATTATACTCCAATAGTTGTGAACCTGATTCCACTGATATTGACTTATCTGTTATATTGATGTGACTTAAACTAAACTGTCTGTTCAACTCAATCTGACTACTTTGACCTATTTATTGCATTAAAGTTACATAAATTGAGTTATCTGTGATGTTAAAGTCAATTGTACTCCAATAGTTGTCAAGCTGATTCCACTGATGTTAATTTATCTGTTATATTGATGTGACTTAAACTAAACTGTCTGTTCAACTCAATCTGACTACTTTGACCTATTTATTGCATTAAAGTTACATAATTTGAGCTATCTGTGATATTAAAGTCAATTGTACTCCAATATTTGTGAAGCTGATTCCACTTATATTAACCTATCTGTTATATTGATGTGACTTAAACTAAACTGTCTGTTCACCTCAATCTGACTACTTTGACCTATTTATTGCATTAAACTTACATAAATTGAGCTATCTGTGATATTAAAGTCAATTGTACTCCAATATTTGTGAAGCTGATTCCACTTATATTAACTTATCTGTTATATTGATGTGACTTAAACTAAACTGTCTGTTCAACTCAATCTGACTACTTGACCTATTTATTGCATTAAAGTTACATAAATCGAGGTATTTGTGATGTTAAAGTCAATTGTACTCCAACAGTTGTGAAGCTGATTCCACTGATTTTAACTTATCTGTTATATTGATGTGACTTAAACTAAAATGTCTGTTCAACTCAACCTGACTACTTTGACTTATTTATTGCATTAAAGTTACATAAATTGATCTATTTGTGATGTTAAAGTCAATTGTACTCCAATAGTTGTCAAGCTGATTGCACTGATGTTAATTTATCTGTTATATTGATGTGACTTAAACTAAACTGTCTGTTCAACTCAATCTGACTACTTTGACCTATTTATTGCATTAAAGTTACATAAATTGAGCTATCTGTGATATTAAAGTCAATTGTACTCCAATATTTGTGAAGCTATTCCACTTATATTAACTTATCTGTTATATTGATGTGACTTAAACTAAACTGTCTGTTCAACTCAATCTGACTACTTTGACCTATTTATTGCATTAAACTTACATAAATTGAGTTATCTGTGATATTAAGTCAATTATACTCCAACAGTTGTGAAGCTGATTCCACTGATTTTAACTTATCTGTTATATTGATGTGACTTAAACTAAAATGTCTGTTCAACTCAATCTGACTACTTTGACTTATTTATTGCATTAAAGTTACATAAATCGAGGTATTTGTGATGTTAAAGTCAATTGTACTCCAATAGTTGTGAAGCTGATTCCACTGATATTAACTTATCCGTTATATTGATTTGACTTAAACTAAACTGTCTGTTCAACTCAATCTGACTACTTTGACCTATTCATTGCATTAAAGTTACATAAATTAATGTAATTGTGATGTTAAAGTCAATTGTACTCCAATAGTTGTCAAGCTGATTCCACTGATATTAACTTATCTGTTATATTGATGTGACTTAAACTAATCTGTCTGTTCAACTCAATCTGACTACTTTGACCTATTTATTGCATTAAACTTACATAAATTGAGCTATCTGTGATATTAAGTCAATTATACTCCAATAGTTGTGAACCTGATTCCGCTGATATTGACTTATCTGTTATATTGATGTGACTTAAACTAAACTGTCTGTTCAACTCAATCTGACTACTTTGACCTATTTATTGCATTAAAGATACATAAATTGAGCTATCTGTGATATTAAAGTCAATTGTACTCCAATAGTTGTCAAGCTGATTCCACTCATTTTAACTTATCTGTTATATTGATGTGACTTAAACTAAACTGTCTGTTCAACTCAATCTGACTACTTTGACCTATTTATTGCATTAAAGTTACATAAATTGAGTTATCTGTGATGTTAAAGTCAATTGTACTCCAATAGTTGTCAAGCTGATTCCACTGATGTTAATTTATCTGTTATATTGATGTGACTTAAACTAAACTGTCTGTTCAACTCAATCTGACTACTTTGACCTATTTATTGCATTAAAGTTACATAAATTGAGCTATCTGTGATATTAAAGTCAATTGTACTCCAATATTTGTGAAGCTATTCCACTTATATTAACTTATCTGTTATATTGATGTGACTTAAACTAAACTGTCTGTTCAACTCAATCTGACTACTTTGACCTATTTATTGCATTAAACTTACATAAATTGAGTTATCTGTGATATTAAGTCAATTATACTCCAATAGTTGTGAAGCTGATTCCACTCATATTAACTTATCTGTTATATTGATGTGACTTAAACTAAACTGTCTGTTCAACTCAATCTGACTACTTTGACCTATTTATTGCATTAAAGTTACATAAATTAAGCTATCTGTGATGTTAAAGTCAATTGTACTCCAATAGTTGTCAAGTTGATTCCACTGATGTTAACTTATCTGTTATATTGATGTGACTTAAACTAAACTGTCTGTTCACCTCAATCTGACTACTTTGACCTATTTATTGCATTAAAGTTACATAAATTGAGCTATCTGTGATGTTAAAGTCAATTGTACTCCAATAGTTGTCAAGTTGATTCCACTGATGTTAACTTATCTGTTATATTGATGTGACTTAAACTAAACTGTCTGTTCACCTCAATCTGACTACTTTGACCTATTTATTGCATTAAAGTTACATAAATTGAGCTATCTGTGATATTAAAGTCAATTGTACTCCAATATTTGTGAAGCTGATTCCACTCATATTAACTTATCTGTTATATTGATGTGACTTAAACTAAACTGTCTGTTCAACTCAATCTGACTACTTTGACTTATTTATTGCATTAAAGTTACATAAATTGAGCTATCTGTGATATTAAAGTCAATTGTACTCCAACAGTTGTGAAGCTGATTCCACTGATATTAACTTATCTGTTATATTGATGTGACTTAAACTAAACTGTCTGTTCACCTCAATCTGACTACTTTGACCTATTTATTGCATTAAAGTTACATAAATTAATGTAATTGTGATGTTAAAGTCAATTGTACTCCAATAGTTGTCAAGCTGATTCCACTGATATTAACTTATCTGTTATATTGATGTGACTTAAACTAAACTGTCTGTTCAACTCAATCTGACTACTTTGACCTATTTATTGCATTAAACTTACATAAATTGAGCTATCTGTGATATTAAGTCAATTATACTCCAATAGTTGTGAACCTGATTCCACTGATATTGACTTATCTGTTATATTGATGTGACTTAAACTAAACTGTCTGTTCACCTCAATCTGACTACTTTGACCTATTTATTGCATTAAAGTTACATAAATTGAGCTATCTGTGATATTAAAGTCAATTGTACTCCAATATTTGTGAAGCTGATTCCACTTATATTAACTTATCTGTTATATTGATGTGCCTTAAACTAAACTGTCTGTTCAACTCAATCTGACTACTTTGACCTATTTATTGCATTAAACTTACATAAATTGAGCTATCTGTGATATTAAGTCAATTATACTCCAATAGTTGTGAACCTCATTCCACTGATATTGACTTATCTGTTATATTGATGTGACTTAAACTAAACTGTCTGTTCAACTCAATCTGACTACTTTGACTTATTTATTGCATTAAAGTTACATAAATCGAGGTATTTGTGATGTTAAAGTCAATTGTACTCCAACAGTTGTGAAGCTGATTCCACTGATTTTAACTTATCTGTTATATTGATGTGACTTAAACTAAAATGTCTGTTCAACTCAACCTGACTACTTTGACCTATTTATTGCATTAAAGTTACATAAATTGAGTTATTTGTGATATTAAAGTCAATTGTACTCCAACAGTTGTGAAGCTGATTCCACTCATATTAACTTATCTGTTATATTGATGTGACTTAAACTAAACTGTCTGTTCAACTCAATCTGACTACTTTGACCTATTTATTGCATTAAAGTTACATAAATTAATGTAATCGTGATGTTAAAGTCAATTGTACTCCAATAGTTGTCAAGCTGATTCCACTGATATTAACTTATCTGTTATATTGATGTGACTTAAACTAAACTGTCTGTTCAACTCAATCTGACTACTTTGACCTATTTATTGCATTAAAGATACATAAATTGAGCTATCTGTGATATTAAGTCAATTATACTCCAATAGTTGTGAACCTGATTCCACTGATATTGACTTATCTGTTATATTGATGTGACTTAAACTAAACTGTCTGTTCAACTCAATCTGACTACTTTGACCTATTTATTGCATTAAAGTTACATAAATTGAGTTATCTGTGATGTTAAAGTCAATTGTACTCCAATAGTTGTCAAGCTGATTCCACTGATGTTAATTTATCTGTTATATTGATGTGACTTAAACTAAACTGTCTGTTCAACTCAATCTGACTACTTTGACCTATTTATTGCATTAAAGTTACATAATTTGAGCTATCTGTGATATTAAAGTCAATTGTACTCCAATATTTGTGAAGCTGATTCCACTTATATTAACCTATCTGTTATATTGATGTGACTTAAACTAAACTGTCTGTTCACCTCAATCTGACTACTTTGACCTATTTATTGCATTAAACTTACATAAATTGAGCTATCTGTGATATTAAAGTCAATTGTACTCCAATATTTGTGAAGCTGATTCCACTTATATTAACTTATCTGTTATATTGATGTGACTTAAACTAAACTGTCTGTTCAACTCAATCTGACTACTTGACCTATTTATTGCATTAAAGTTACATAAATTAATGTAATCGTGATGTTAAAGTCAATTGTACTCCAATAGTTGTCAAGCTGATTCCACTGATATTAACTTATCTGTTATATTGATGTGACTTAAACTAAACTGTTTGTTCAACTCAATCTGACTACTTTGACCTATTTATTGCATTAAAGTTACTTAAATTGAGCTATCTGTGATATTAAAGTCAATTGTACTCCAACAGTTGTGAAGCTGATTCCACTGATATTAACGTATCTGTTATATTGATGTGACTTAAACTAAACTGTCTGTTCACCTCAATCTGACTACTTTGACCTATTTATTGCATTAAAGTTACATAAATTAATGTAATTGTGATGTTAAAGTCAATTGTACTCCAATAGTTGTCAAGCTGATTCCACTGATATTAACTTATCTGTTATATTGATGTGACTTAAACTAAACTGTCTGTTCAACTCAATCTGACTACTTTGACCTATTTATTGCATTAAACTTACATAAATTGAGCTATCTGTGATATTAAGTCAATTATACTCCAATAGTTGTGAACCTGATTCCACTGATATTGACTTATCTGTTATATTGATGTGACTTAAACTAAACTGTCTGTTCAACTCAATCTGACTACTTTGACCTATTTATTGCATTAAAGTTACATAAATTGAGCTATCTGTGATATTAAAGTCAATTGTACTCCAATATTTGTGAAGCTGATTCCACTTATATTAACTTATCTGTTATATTGATGTGACTTAAACTAAACTGTCTGTTCAACTCAATCTGACTACTTTGACCTATTTATTGCATTAAACTTACATAAATTGAGCTATCTGTGATATTAAGTCAATTATACTCCAATAGTTGTGAACCTCATTCCACTGATATTGACTTATCTGTTATATTGATGTGACTTAAACTAAACTGTCTGTTCAACTCAATCTGACTACTTTGACTTATTTATTGCATTAAAGGTACATAAATCGAGGTATTTGTGATGTTAAAGTCAATTGTACTCCAATAGTTGTGAAGCTGATTCCACTGATTTTAACTTATCTGTTATATTGATGTGACTTAAACTAAACTGTCTGTTCACCTCAATCTGACTACTTTGACCTATTTATTGCATTAAAGTTACATAAATTGAGCTATCTGTGATATTAAAGTCAATTTTACTCCAACAGTTGTGAAGCTGATTCCACTGATATTAACTTATCTGTTATATTGATGTGACTTAAACTAAACTGTCTGTTCAACTCAATCTGACTACTTTGACCTATTTATTGCATTAAACTTACATAAATTGAGCTATCTGTGATGTTAAAGTCAATTGTACTCCAATAGTTGTCAAGTTGATTCCACTGGTGTTCACTTATCTGTTATATTGATGTGACTTAAACTAAACTGTCTGTTCACCTCAATCTGACTACTTTGACCTATTTATTGCATTAAAGTTACATAAATTGAGCTATCTGTGATATTAAAGTCAATTGTACTCCAATATTTGTGAAGCTGATTCCACTCATATTAACTTATCTGTTATATTGATGTGACTTAAACTAAACTGTCTGTTCAACTCAATCTGACTACTTTGACTTATTTATTGCATTAAAGATACATAAATTGAGCTATCTGTGATATTAAAGTCAATTGTACTCCAATAGTTGTGAAGCTGATTCCACTCATATTAACTTATCTGTTATATTGATGTGACTTAAACTAAACTGTCTGTTCAACTCAATCTGACTACTTTGACCTATTTATTGCATTAAAGTTACATAAATTGAGTTATCTCTGATGTTAAAGTCAATTGTACTCCAATAGTTGTCAAGCTGATTCCACTGATGTTAATTTATCTGTTATATTGATGTGACTTAAACTAAACTGTCTGTTCAACTCAATCTGACTACTTTGACCTATTTATTGCATTAAACTTACATAAATTGAGTTATCTGTGATATTAAGTCAATTATACTCCAATAGTTGTCAAGCTGATTCCACTGATATTAACTTATCTGTTATATTGATGTGACTTAAACTAAACTGTCTGATCAACTCAATCTGACTACTTTGACCTATTTATTGCATTAAAGTTACATAAATTAAGCTATCTGTGATGTTAAAGTCAATTGTACTCCAATATTTGTCAAGTTGATTCCACTGATGTTAACTTATCTGTTATATTGATGTGACTTAAACTAAACTGTCTGTTCACCTCAATCTGACTACTTTGACCTATTTATTGCATTAAAGTTACATAAATTGAGCTATCTGTGATGTTAAAGTCAATTGTACTCCAATAGTTGTCAAGTTGATTCCACTGATGTTAACTTATCTGTTATATTGATGTGACTTAAACTAAACTGTCTGTTCACCTCAATCTGACTACTTTGACCTATTTATTGCATTAAAGTTACATAAATTGAGCTATCTGTGATATTAAAGTCAATTGTACTCCAATATTTGTGAAGCTGATTCCACTCATATTAACTTATCTGTTATATTGATGTGACTTAAACTAAACTGTCTGTTCAACTCAATCTGACTACTTTGACTTATTTATTGCATTAAAGTTACATAAATTGAGCTATCTGTGATATTAAAGTCAATTGTACTCCAACAGTTGTGAAGCTGATTCCACTGATATTAACTTATCTGTTATATTGATGTGACTTAAACTAAACTGTCTGTTCACCTCAATCTGACTACTTTGACCTATTTATTGCATTAAAGTTACATAAATTAATGTAATTGTGATGTTAAAGTCAATTGTACTCCAATAGTTGTCAAGCTGATTCCACTGATATTAACTTATCTGTTATATTGATGTGACTTAAACTAAACTGTCTGTTCAACTCAATCTGACTACTTTGACCTATTTATTGCATTAAACTTACATAAATTGAGTTATCTGTGATATTAAGTCAATTATACTCCAATAGTTGTGAACCTGATTCCACTGATATTGACTTATCTGTTATATTGATGTGACTTAAACTAAACTGTCTGTTCACCTCAATCTGACTACTTTGACCTATTTATTGCATTAAAGTTACATAAATTGAGCTATCTGTGATATTAAAGTCAATTGTACTCCAATATTTGTGAAGCTGATTCCACTTATATTAACTTATCTGTTATATTGATGTGCCTTAAACTAAACTGTCTGTTCAACTCAATCTGACTACTTTGACCTATTTATTGCATTAAAGTTACATAAATTGAGCTATCTGTGATATTAAAGTCAATTGTACTCCAATATTTGTGAAGCTGATTCCACTCATATTAACTTATCTGTTATATTGATGTGACTTAAACTAAACTGTCTGTTCAACTCAATCTGACTACTTTGACTTATTTATTGCATTAAAGTTACATAAATTGAGCTATCTGTGATATTAAAGTCAATTGTACTCCAACAGTTGTGAAGCTGATTCCACTGATATTAACTTATCTGTTATATTGATGTGACTTAAACTAAACTGTCTGTTCACCTCAATCTGACTACTTTGACCTATTTATTGCATTAAAGTTACATAAATTAATGTAATTGTGATGTTAAAGTCAATTGTACTCCAATAGTTGTCAAGCTGATTCCACTGATATTAACTTATCTGTTATATTGATGTGACTTAAACTAAACTGTCTGTTCAACTCAATCTGACTACTTTGACCTATTTATTGCATTAAACTTACATAAATTGAGTTATCTGTGATATTAAGTCAATTATACTCCAATAGTTGTGAACCTGATTCCACTGATATTGACTTATCTGTTATATTGATGTGACTTAAACTAAACTGTCTGTTCACCTCAATCTGACTACTTTGACCTATTTATTGCATTAAAGTTACATAAATTGAGCTATCTGTGATATTAAAGTCAATTGTACTCCAATATTTGTGAAGCTGATTCCACTTATATTAACTTATCTGTTATATTGATGTGCCTTAAACTAAACTGTCTGTTCAACTCAATCTGACTACTTTGACCTATTTATTGCATTAAACTTACATAAATTGAGCTATCTGTGATATTAAGTCAATTATACTCCAATAGTTGTGAACCTCATTCCACTGATATTGACTTATCTGTTATATTGATGTGACTTAAACTAAACTGTCTGTTCAACTCAATCTGACTACTTTGACTTATTTATTGCATTAATGTTACATAAATCGAGGTATTTGTGATGTTAAAGTCAATTGTACTCCAACAGTTGTGAAGCTGATTCCACTGATTTTAACTTATCTGTTATATTGATGTGACTTAAACTAAAATGTCTGTTCAACTCAATCTGACTACTTGACCTATTTATTGCATTAAAGTTACATAAATTAATGTAATCGTGATGTCAAAGTCAATTGTACTCCAATAGTTGTCAAGCTGATTCCACTGATATTAACTTATCTGTTATATTGATGTGACTTAAACTAAACTGTTTGTTCAACTCAATCTGACTACTTTGACCTATTTATTGCATTAAAGTTACATAAATTGAGCTATCTGTGATATTAAAGTCAATTGTACTCCAACAGTTGTGAAGCTGATTCCACTGATATTAACGTATCTGTTATATTGATGTGACTTAAACTAAACTGTCTGTTCAACTCAATCTGATTACTTTGACCTATTTATTGCATTAAAGTTACATAAATTGATCTATTTGTGATGTTAAAGTCAATTGTACTCCAATAGTTGTCAAGCTGATTCCACTGATATTAACTTATCTGTTATATTGATGTGACTTAAACTAAACTGTCTGTTCAACTCAATCTGACTACTTTGACCTATTTATTGCATTAAAGTTACATAAATTGAGCTATCTGTGATGTTAAAGTCAATTGTACTCCAATAGTTGTCAAGTTGATTCCACTGGTGTTAACTTATCTGTTATATTGATGTGACTTAAACTAAACTGTCTGTTCACCTCAATCTGACTACTTTGACCTATTTATTGCATTAAACTTACATAAATTGAGCTATCTGTGATGTTAAAGTTAATTGTACTCCAATATTTGTGAAGCTGATTCCACTCATATTAACTTATCTGTTATATTGATGTGACTTAAACTAAACTGTCTGTTCAACTCAATCTGACTACTTTGACCTATTTATTGCATTAAAGTTACATAAATTAATGTAATTGTGATGTTAAAGTCAATTGTACTCCAATAGTTGTCAAGCTGATTCCACTGATATTAACTTATCTGTTATATTGATGTGACTTAAACTAAACTGTCTGTTCAACTCAATCTGACTACTTTGACCTATTTATTGCATTAAACTTACATAAATTGAGCTATCTGTGATATTAAGTCAATTATACTCCAATAGTTGTGAACCTGATTCCACTGATATTGACTTATCTGTTATATTGATGTGACTTAAACTAAACTGTCTGTTCACCTCAATCTGACTACTTTGACCTATTTATTGCATTAAAGTTACATAAATTGAGCTATCTGTGATATTAAAGTCAATTGTACTCCAATATTTGTGAAGCTGATTCCACTTATATTAACTTATCTGTTATATTGATGTGACTTAAACTAAACTGTCTGTTCAACTCAATCTGACTACTTTGACCTATTTATTGCATTACACTTACATAAATTGAGCTATCTGTGATATTAAGTCAATTATACTCCAATAGTTGTGAACCTCATTCCACTGATATTGACTT
This sequence comes from Ostrea denselamellosa, assembly GCA_024699665.1. Lineage (NCBI taxonomy): Eukaryota > Metazoa > Mollusca > Bivalvia > Ostreida > Ostreidae > Ostrea > Ostrea denselamellosa. Next base: position 1,471,784 of record JAMZEH010000011.1, read on the forward strand.
ATCTGTTATATTGATGTGACTTAAACTAAACTGTCTGTTCAACTCAATCTGACTACTTTGACTTATTTATTGCATTAAAGTTACATAAATCGAGGTATTTGTGATGTTAAAGTCAATTGTACTCCAACAGTTGTGAAGCTGATTCCACTGATTTTAACTTATCTGTTATATTGATGTGACTTAAACTAAAATGTCTGTTCAACTCAACCTGACTACTTTGACCTATTTATTGCATTAAAGTTACATAAATTGAGTTATTTGTGATATTAAAGTCAATTCTACTCCAACAGTTGTGAAGCTGATTCCACTGATATTAACGTATCTGTTATATTGATGTGACTTAAACTAAACTGTCTGTTCAACTCAATCTGATTACTTTGACCTATTTATTGCATTAAAGTTACATAAATTGATCTATTTGTGATGTTAAAGTCAATTGTACTCCAATAGTTGTCAAGCTGATTCCACTGATATTAACTTATCTGTTATATTGATGTGACTTAAACTAAACTGTCTGTTCAACTCAATCTGACTACTTTGTCCTATTTATTGCATTAAACTTACATAAATTGAGCTATCTGTGATGTTAAAGTCAATTGTACTCCAATAGTTGTCAAGTTGATTCCACTGGTGTTAACTTATCTGTTATATTGATGTGACTTAAACTAAACTGTCTGTTCACCTCAATCTGACTACTTTGACCTATTTATTGCATTAAAGTTACATAAATTGAGCTATCTGTGATATTAAAGTCAATTGTACTCCAATATTTGTGAAGCTGATTCCACTCATATTAACTTATCTGTTATATTGATGTGACTTAAACTAAACTGTCTGTTCAACTCAATCTGACTACTTTGACTTATTTATTGCATTAAAGTTACATAAATTGAGCTATCTGTGATATTAAAGTCAATTGTACTCCAACAGTTGTGAAGCTGATTCCACTGATATTAACTTATCTGTTATATTGATGTGACTTAAACTAAACTGTCTGTTCAACTCAATCTGACTACTTTGACCTATTTATTGCATTAAAGTTACATAAATTAATGTAATTGTGATGTTAAAGTCAATTGTACTCCAATAGTTGTCAAGCTGATTCCACTGATATTAACTTATCTGTTATATTGATGTGACTTAAACTAAACTGTCTGTTCAACTCAATCTGACTACTTTGACCTATTTATTGCATTAAACTTACATAAATTGAGCTATCTGTGATATTAAGTCAATTATACTCCAATAGTTGTGAACCTGATTCCACTGATATTGACTTATCTGTTATATTGATGTGACTTAAACTAAACTGTCTGTTCAACTCAATCTGACTACTTTGACCTATTTATTGCATTAAACTTACATAAATTGAGCTATCTGTGATCTTAAGTCAATTATACTCCAATAGTTGTGAACCTCATTCCACTGATATTGACTTATCTGATATATTGATGTGACTTAAACTAAACTGTCTGTTCAACTCAATCTGACTACTTTGACTTATTTATTGCATTAAAGTTACATAAATCGAGGTATTTGTGATGTTAAAGTCAATTGTACTCCAACAGTTGTGAAGCTGATTCCACTGATTTTAACTTATCTGTTATATTGATGTGACTTAAACTAAAATGTCTGTTCAACTCAACCTGACTACTTTGACTTATTTATTGCATTAAAGTTACATAAATTGATCTATTTGTGATGTTAAAGTCAATTGTACTCCAATAGTTGTCAACCTGATTCCACTGATATTAACTTATCTGTTATATTGATGTGACTTAAACTAAACTGTCTGTTCAACTCAATCTGACTACTTTGACCTATTTATTGCATTAAAGTTACATAAATTGAGCTATCTGTGATATTAAAGTCAATTGTACTCCAACAGTTGTGAAGCTGATTCCACTGATATTAACTTATCTGTTATATTGATGTGACTTAAACTAAACTGTCTGTTCAACTCAATCTGACTACTTTGACCTATTTATTGCATTAAAGTTACATAAATTGAGCTATCTGTGATATTAAAGTCAATTGTACTCCAATATTTATGAAGCTGATTCCACTTATATTAACTTATCTGTTATATTGATGTGACTTAAACTAAACTGTCTGTTCAACTCAATCTGACTACTTTGACTTATTTATTGCATTAAAGTTACAAAAATCGAGCTATTTGTGATGTTAAAGTCAATTGTACTCCAATAGTTGTCAAGCTGATTCCACTGATTTTAACTTATCTGTTATATTGATGTGACTTAAACTAAACTGTCTGTTCACCTCAATCTGACTACTTTGACCTATTTATTGCATTAAAGTTACATAAATTGAGCTATCTGTGATATTAAAGTCAATTGTACTCCAACAGTTGTGAAGCTGATTCCACTCATATTAACTTATCTGTTATATTGATGTGACTTAAACTAAACTGTCTGTTCAACTCAATCTGACTACTTTGACCTATTTATTGCATTAAACTTACATAAATTGAGCTATCTGTGATGTTAAAGTCAATTGTACTCCAATAGTTGTCAAGTTGATTCCACTGGTGTTCACTTATCTGTTATATTGATGTGACTTAAACTAAACTGTCTGTTCACCTCAATCTGACTACTTTGACCTATTTATTGCATTAAAGTTACATAAATTGAGCTATCTGTGATATTAAAGTCAATTGTACTCCAATATTTGTGAAGCTGATTCCACTCATATTAACTTATCTGTTATATTGATGTGACTTAAACTAAACTGTCTGTTCAACTCAATCTGACTACTTTGACTTATTTATTGCATTAAAGATACATAAATTGAGCTATCTGTGATATTAAAGTCAATTGTACTCCAATAGTTGTCAAGCTGATTCCACTCATATTAACGTATCTGTTATATTGATGTGACTTAAACTAAACTGTCTGTTCAACTCAATCTGACTACTTTGACCTATTTATTGCATTAAAGTTACATAAATTGAGTTATCTGTGATGTTAAAGTCAATTGTACTCCAATAGTTGTCAAGCTGATTCCACTGATGTTAATTTATCTGTTATATTGATGTGACTTAAACTAAACTGTCTGTTCAACTCAATCTGACTACTTTGACCTATTTATTGCATTAAAGTTACATAAATTGAGCTATCTGTGATATTAAAGTCAATTGTACTCCAATATTTGTGAAGCTGATTCCACTTATATTAACTTATCTGTTATATTGATGTGACTTAAACTAAACTGTCTGTTCAACTCAATCTGACTACTTTGACCTATTTATTGCATTAAACTTACATAAATTGAGTTATCTGTGATATTAAGTCAATTATACTCCAATAGTTGTCAAGCTGATTCCACTGATATTAACTTATCTGTTATATTGATGTGACTTAAACTAAACTGTCTGATCAACTCAATCTGACTACTTTGACCTATTTATTGCATTAAAGTTACATAAATTAAGCTATCTGTGATGTTAAAGTCAATTGTACTCCAATATTTGTCAAGTTGATTCCACTGATGTTAACTTATCTGTTATATTGATGTGACTTAAACTAAACTGTCTGTTCACCTCAATCTGACTACTTTGACCTATTTATTGCATTAAAGTTACATAAATTGAGCTATCTGTGATGTTAAAGTCAATTGTACTCCAATAGTTGTCAAGTTGATTCCACTGATGTTAACTTATCTGTTATATTGATGTGACTTAAACTAAACTGTCTGTTCACCTCAATCTGACTACTTTGACCTATTTATTGCATTAAAGTTACATAAATTGAGCTATCTGTGATATTAAAGTCAATTGTACTCCAATATTTGTGAAGCTGATTCCACTCATATTAACTTATCTGTTATATTGATGTGACTTAAACTAAACTGTCTGTTCAACTCAATCTGACTACTTTGACTTATTTATTGCATTAAAGTTACATAAATTGAGCTATCTGTGATATTAAAGTCAATTGTACTCCAACAGTTGTGAAGCTGATTCCACTGATATTAACTTATCTGTTATATTGATGTGACTTAAACTAAACTGTCTGTTCACCTCAATCTGACTACTTTGACCTATTTATTGCATTAAAGTTACATAAATTAATGTAATTGTGATGTTAAAGTCAATTGTACTCCAATAGTTGTCAAGCTGATTCCACTGATATTAACTTATCTGTTATATTGATGTGACTTAAACTAAACTGTCTGTTCAACTCAATCTGACTACTTTGACCTATTTATTGCATTAAACTTACATAAATTGAGCTATCTGTGATATTAAGTCAATTATACTCCAATAGTTGTGAACCTGATTCCACTGATATTGACTTATCTGTTATATTGATGTGACTTAAACTAAACTGTCTGTTCACCTCAATCTGACTACTTTGACCTATTTATTGCATTAAAGTTACATAAATTGAGCTATCTGTGATATTAAAGTCAATTGTACTCCAATATTTGTGAAGCTGATTCCACTTATATTAACTTATCTGTTATATTGATGTGCCTTAAACTAAACTGTCTGTTCAACTCAATCTGACTACTTTGACCTATTTATTGCATTAAACTTACATAAATTGAGCTATCTGTGATATTAAGTCAATTATACTCCAATAGTTGTGAACCTCATTCCACTGATATTGACTTATCTGTTATATTGATGTGACTTAAACTAAACTGTCTGTTCAACTCAATCTGACTACTTTGACTTATTTATTGCATTAAAGTTACATAAATCGAGGTATTTGTGATGTTAAAGTCAATTGTACTCCAACAGTTGTGAAGCTGATTCCACTGATTTTAACTTATCTGTTATATTGATGTGACTTAAACTAAAATGTCTGTTCAACTCAATCTGACTACTTGACCTATTTATTGCATTAAAGTTACATAAATTAATGTAATCGTGATGTTAAAGTCAATTGTACTCCAATAGTTGTCAAGCTGATTCCACTGATATTAACTTATCTGTTATATTGATGTGACTTAAACTAAACTGTTTGTTCAACTCAATCTGACTACTTTGACCTATTTATTGCATTAAAGTTACATAAATTGAGCTATCTGTGATATTAAAGTCAATTGTACTCCAACAGTTGTGAAGCTGATTCCACTGATATTAACGTATCTGTTATATTGATGTGACTTAAACTAAACTGTCTGTTCAACTCAATCTGATTACTTTGACCTATTTATTGCATTAAAGTTACATAAATTGATCTATTTGTGATGTTAAAGTCAATTGTACTCCAATAGTTGTCAAGCTGATTCCACTGATATTAACTTATCTGTTATATTGATGTGACTTAAACTAAACTGTCTGTTCAACTCAATCTGACTACTTTGACCTATTTATTGCATTAAAGTTACATAAATTGAGCTATCTGTGATGTTAAAGTCAATTGTACTCCAATAGTTGTCAAGTTGATTCCACTGGTGTTAACTTATCTGTTATATTGATGTGACTTAAACTAAACTGTCTGTTCACCTCAATCTGACTACTTTGACCTATTTATTGCATTAAAGTTACATAAATTGAGCTATCTGTGATGTTAAAGTTATTTGTACTCCAATATTTGTGAAGCTGATTCCACTCATATTAACTTATCTGTTATATTGATGTGACTTAAACTAAACTGTCTGTTCAACTCAATCTGACTACTTTGACCTATTTATTGCATTAAAGTTACATAAATTAATGTAATTGTGATGTTAAAGTCAATTGTACTCCAATAGTTGTCAAGCTGATTCCACTGATATTAACTTATCTGTTATATTGATGTGACTTAAACTAAACTGTCTGTTCAACTCAATCTGACTACTTTGACCTATTTATTGCATTAAACTTACATAAATTGAGCTATCTGTGATATTAAGTCAATTATACTCCAATAGTTGTGAACCTGATTCCACTGATATTGACTTATCTGTTATATTGATGTGACTTAAACTAAACTGTCTGTTCACCTCAATCTGACTACTTTGACCTATTTATTGCATTAAAGTTACATAAATTGAGCTATCTGTGATATTAAAGTCAATTGTACTCCAATATTTGTCAAGCTGATTCCACTTATATTAACTTATCTGTTATATTGATGTGACTTAAACTAAACTGTCTGTTCAACTCAATCTGACTACTTTGACCTATTTATTGCATTAAACTTACATAAATTGAGCTATCTGTGATATTAAGTCAATTATACTCCAATAGTTGTGAACCTCATTCCACTGATATTGACTTATCTGTTATATTGATGTGACTTAAACTAAACTGTCTGTTCAACTGAATCTGACTACTTTGACTTATTTATTGCATTAAAGTTACATAAATCGAGGTATTTGTGATGTTAAAGTCAATTGTACTCCAACAGTTGTGAAGCTGATTCCACTGATTTTAACTTATCTGTTATATTGATGTGACTTAAACTAAAATGTCTGTTCAACTCAACCTGACTACTTTGACCTATTTATTGCATTAAAGTTACATAAATTGAGTTATTTGTGATATTAAAGTCAATTCTACTCCAACAGTTGTGAAGCTGATTCCACTGATATTAACGTATCTGTTATATTGATGTGACTTAAACTAAACTGTCTGTTCAACTCAATCTGATTACTTTGACCTATTTATTGCATTAAAGTTACATAAATTGATCTATTTGTGATGTTAAAGTCAATTGTACTCCAATAGTTGTCAAGCTGATTCCACTGATATTAACTTATCTGTTATATTGATGTGACTTAAACTAAACTGTCTGTTCAACTCAATCTGACTACTTTGTCCTATTTATTGCATTAAACTTACATAAATTGAGCTATCTGTGATGTTAAAGTCAATTGTACTCCAATAGTTGTCAAGTTGATTCCACTGGTGTTAACTTATCTGTTATATTGATGTGACTTAAACTAAACTGTCTGTTCACCTCAATCTGACTACTTTGACCTATTTATTGCATTAAAGTTACATAAATTGAGCTATCTGTGATATTAAAGTCAATTGTACTCCAATATTTGTGAAGCTGATTCCACTCATATTAACTTATCTGTTATATTGATGTGACTTAAACTAAACTGTCTGTTCAACTCAATCTGACTACTTTGACTTATTTATTGCATTAAAGATACATAAATTGAGCTATCTGTGATATTAAAGTCAATTGTACTCCAATAGTTGTCAAGCTGATTCCACTCATATTAACGTATCTGTTATATTGATGTGACTTAAACTAAACTGTCTGTTCAACTCAATCTGACTACTTTGACCTATTTATTGCATTAAAGTTACATAAATTGAGTTATCTGTGATGTTAAAGTCAATTGTACTCCAATAGTTGTCAAGCTGATTCCACTGATGTTAATTTATCTGTTATATTGATGTGACTTAAACTAAACTGTCTGTTCAACTCAATCTGACTACTTTGACCTATTTATTGCATTAAAGTTACATAAATTGAGCTATCTGTGATATTAAAGTCAATTGTACTCCAATATTTGTGAAGCTGATTCCACTTATATTAACTTATCTGTTATATTGATGTGACTTAAACTAAACTGTCTGTTCAACTCAATCTGACTACTTTGACCTATTTATTGCATTAAACTTACATAAATTGAGTTATCTGTGATATTAAGTCAATTATACTCCAATAGTTGTCAAGCTGATTCCACTGATATTAACTTATCTGTTATATTGATGTGACTTAAACTAAACTGTCTGATCAACTCAATCTGACTACTTTGACCTATTTATTGCATTAAAGTTACATAAATTAAGCTATCTGTGATGTTAAAGTCAATTGTACTCCAATATTTGTCAAGTTGATTCCACTGATGTTAACTTATCTGTTATATTGATGTGACTTAAACTAAACTGTCTGTTCACCTCAATCTGACTACTTTGACCTATTTATTGCATTAAAGTTACATAAATTGAGCTATCTGTGATGTTAAAGTCAATTGTACTCCAATAGTTGTCAAGTTGATTCCACTGATGTTAACTTATCTGTTATATTGATGTGACTTAAACTAAACTGTCTGTTCACCTCAATCTGACTACTTTGACCTATTTATTGCATTAAAGTTACATAAATTGAGCTATCTGTGATATTAAAGTCAATTGTACTCCAATATTTGTGAAGCTGATTCCACTCATATTAACTTATCTGTTATATTGATGTGACTTAAACTAAACTGTCTGTTCAACTCAATCTGACTACTTTGACTTATTTATTGCATTAAAGTTACATAAATTGAGCTATCTGTGATATTAAAGTCAATTGTACTCCAACAGTTGTGAAGCTGATTCCACTGATATTAACTTATCTGTTATATTGATGTGACTTAAACTAAACTGTCTGTTCACCTCAATCTGACTACTTTGACCTATTTATTGCATTAAAGTTACATAAATTAATGTAATTGTGATGTTAAAGTCAATTGTACTCCAATAGTTGTCAAGCTGATTCCACTGATATTAACTTATCTGTTATATTGATGTGACTTAAACTAAACTGTCTGTTCAACTCAATCTGACTACTTTGACCTATTTATTGCATTAAACTTACATAAATTGAGCTATCTGTGATATTAAGTCAATTATACTCCAATAGTTGTGAACCTGATTCCACTGATATTGACTTATCTGTTATATTGATGTGACTTAAACTAAACTGTCTGTTCACCTCAATCTGACTACTTTGACCTATTTATTGCATTAAAGTTACATAAATTGAGCTATCTGTGATATTAAAGTCAATTGTACTCCAATATTTGTGAAGCTGATTCCACTTATATTAACTTATCTGTTATATTGATGTGCCTTAAACTAAACTGTCTGTTCAACTCAATCTGACTACTTTGACCTATTTATTGCATTAAACTTACATAAATTGAGCTATCTGTGATATTAAGTCAATTATACTCCAATAGTTGTGAACCTCATTCCACTGATATTGACTTATCTGTTATATTGATGTGACTTAAACTAAACTGTCTGTTCAACTCAATCTGACTACTTTGACTTATTTATTGCATTAAAGTTACATAAATCGAGGTATTTGTGATGTTAAAGTCAATTGTACTCCAACAGTTGTGAAGCTGATTCCACTGATTTTAACTTATCTGTTATATTGATGTGACTTAAACTAAAATGTCTGTTCAACTCAATCTGACTACTTGACCTATTTATTGCATTAAAGTTACATAAATTAATGTAATCGTGATGTTAAAGTCAATTGTACTCCAATAGTTGTCAAGCTGATTCCACTGATATTAACTTATCTGTTATATTGATGTGACTTAAACTAAACTGTTTGTTCAACTCAATCTGACTACTTTGACCTATTTATTGCATTAAAGTTACATAAATTGAGCTATCTGTGATATTAAAGTCAATTGTACTCCAACAGTTGTGAAGCTGATTCCACTGATATTAACGTATCTGTTATATTGATGTGACTTAAACTAAACTGTCTGTTCAACTCAATCTGATTACTTTGACCTATTTATTGCATTAAAGTTACATAAATTGATCTATTTGTGATGTTAAAGTCAATTGTACTCCAATAGTTGTCAAGCTGATTCCACTGATATTAACTTATCTGTTATATTGATGTGACTTAAACTAAACTGTCTGTTCAACTCAATCTGACTACTTTGACCTATTTATTGCATTAAAGTTACATAAATTGAGCTATCTGTGATGTTAAAGTCAATTGTACTCCAATAGTTGTCAAGTTGATTCCACTGGTGTTAACTTATCTGTTATATTGATGTGACTTAAACTAAACTGTCTGTTCACCTCAATCTGACTACTTTGACCTATTTATTGCATTAAAGTTACATAAATTGAGCTATCTGTGATGTTAAAGTTATTTGTACTCCAATATTTGTGAAGCTGATTCCACTCATATTAACTTATCTGTTATATTGATGTGACTTAAACTAAACTGTCTGTTCAACTCAATCTGACTACTTTGACCTATTTATTGCATTAAAGTTACATAAATTAATGTAATTGTGATGTTAAAGTCAATTGTACTCCAATAGTTGTCAAGCTGATTCCACTGATATTAACTTATCTGTTATATTGATGTGACTTAAACTAAACTGTCTGTTCAACTCAATCTGACTACTTTGACCTATTTATTGCATTAAACTTACATAAATTGAGCTATCTGTGATGTTAAGTCAATTATACTCCAATAGTTGTGAACCTGATTCCACTGATATTGACTTATCTGTTATATTGATGTGACTTAAACTAAACTGTCTGTTCACCTCAATCTGACTACTTTGACCTATTTATTGCATTAAAGTTACATAAATTGAGCTATCTGTGATATTAAAGTCAATTGTACTCCAATATTTGTCAAGCTGATTCCACTTATATTAACTTATCTGTTATATTGATGTGACTTAAACTAAACTGTCTGTTCAACTCAATCTGACTACTTTGACCTATTTATTGCATTAAACTTACATAAATTGAGCTATCTGTGATATTAAGTCAATTATACTCCAATAGTTGTGAACCTCATTCCACTGATATTGACTTATCTGTTATATTGATGTGACTTAAACTAAACTGTCTGTTCAACTGAATCTGACTACTTTGACTTATTTATTGCATTAAAGTTACATAAATCGAGGTATTTGTGATGTTAAAGTCAATTGTACTCCAACAGTTGTGAAGCTGATTCCACTGATTTTAACTTATCTGTTATATTGATGTGACTTAAACTAAAATGTCTGTTCAACTCAACCTGACTACTTTGACCTATTTATTGCATTAAAGTTACATAAATTGAGTTATTTGTGATATTAAAGTCAATTCTACTCCAACAGTTGTGAAGCTGATTCCACTGATATTAACGTATCTGTTATATTGATGTGACTTAAACTAAACTGTCTGTTCAACTCAATCTGATTACTTTGACCTATTTATTGCATTAAAGTTACATAAATTGATCTATTTGTGATGTTAAAGTCAATTGTACTCCAATAGTTGTCAAGCTGATTCCACTGATATTAACTTATCTGTTATATTGATGTGACTTAAACTAAACTGTCTGTTCAACTCAATCTGACTACTTTGTCCTATTTATTGCATTAAACTTACATAAATTGAGCTATCTGTGATGTTAAAGTCAATTGTACTCCAATAGTTGTCAAGTTGATTCCACTGGTGTTAACTTATCTGTTATATTGATGTGACTTAAACTAAACTGTCTGTTCACCTCAATCTGACTACTTTGACCTATTTATTGCATTAAAGTTACATAAATTGAGCTATCTGTGATATTAAAGTCAATTGTACTCCAATATTTGTGAAGCTGATTCCACTCATATTAACTTATCTGTTATATTGATGTGACTTAAACTAAACTGTCTGTTCAACTCAATCTGACTACTTTGACTTATTTATTGCATTAAAGTTACATAAATTGAGCTATCTGTGATATTAAAGTCAATTGTACTCCAACAGCTGTGAAGCTGATTCCACTGATATTAACTTATCTGTTATATTGATGTGACTTAAACTAAACTGTCTGTTCAACTCAATCTGACTACTTTGACCTATTTATTGCATTAAAGTTACATAAATTAATGTAATTGTGATGTTAAAGTCAATTGTACTCCAATAGTTGTCAAGCTGATTCCACTGATATTAACTTATCTGTTATATTGATGTGACTTAAACTAAACTGTCTGTTCAACTCAATCTGACTACTTTGACCTATTTATTGCATTAAACTTACATAAATTGAGCTATCTGTGATATTAAGTCAATTATACTCCAATAGTTGTGAACCTGATTCCACTGATATTGACTTATCTGTTATATTGATGTGACTTAAACTAAACTGTCTGTTCAACTCAATCTGACTACTTTGACCTATTTATTGCATTAAACTTACATAAATTGAGCTATCTGTGATCTTAAGTCAATTATACTCCAATAGTTGTGAACCTCATTCCACTGATATTGACTTATCTGATATATTGATGTGACTTAAACTAAACTGTCTGTTCAACTCAATCTGACTACTTTGACTTATTTATTGCATTAAAGTTACATAAATCGAGGTATTTGTGATGTTAAAGTCAATTGTACTCCAACAGTTGTGAAGCTGATTCCACTGATTTTAACTTATCTGTTATATTGATGTGACTTAAACTAAAATGTCTGTTCAACTCAACCTGACTACTTTGACTTATTTATTGCATTAAAGTTACATAAATTGATCTATTTGTGATGTTAAAGTCAATTGTACTCCAATAGTTGTCAACCTGATTCCACTGATATTAACTTATCTGTTATATTGATGTGACTTAAACTAAACTGTCTGTTCAACTCAATCTGACTACTTTGACCTATTTATTGCATTAAAGTTACATAAATTGAGCTATCTGTGATATTAAAGTCAATTGTACTCCAACAGTTGTGAAGCTGATTCCACTGATATTAACTTATCTGTTATATTGATGTGACTTAAACTAAACTGTCTGTTCAACTCAATCTGACTACTTTGACCTATTTATTGCATTAAAGTTACATAAATTGAGCTATCTGTGATATTAAAGTCAATTGTACTCCAATATTTATGAAGCTGATTCCACTTATATTAACTTATCTGTTATATTGATGTGACTTAAACTAAACTGTCTGTTCAACTCAATCTGACTACTTTGACTTATTTATTGCATTAAAGTTACAAAAATCGAGCTATTTGTGATGTTAAAGTCAATTGTACTCCAATAGTTGTCAAGCTGATTCCACTGATATTAACTTATCCGTTATATTGATTTGACTTAAACTAAACTGTCTGTTCAACTCAATCTGACTACTTTGACCTATTCATTGCATTAAAGTTACATAAATTAATGTAATTGTGATGTTAAAGTCAATTGTACTCCAATAGTTGTCAAGCTGATTCCACTGATATTAACTTATCTGTTATATTGATGTGACTTAAACTAAACTGTCTGTTCAACTCAATCTGACTACTTTGACCTATTTATTGCATTAAACTTACATAAATTGAGCTATCTGTGATATTAAGTCAATTATACTGCAATAGTTGTGAACCTGATTCCACTGATATTGACTTATCTGTTATATTGATGTGACTTAAACTAAACTGTCTGTTCAACTCAATCTGACTACTTTGACCTATTTATTGCATTAAAGTTACATAAATTGAGCTATCTGTGATATTAAAGTCAATTGTACTCCAATATTTGTGAAGCTGATTCCACTTATATTAACTTATCTGTTATATTGATGTGACTTAAACTAAACTGTCTGTTCAACTCAATCTGACTACTTTGACCTATTTATTGCATTAAACTTACATAAATTGAGCTATCTGTGATATTAAGTCAATTATACTCCAATAGTTGTGAACCTCATTCCACTGATATTGACTTATCTGTTATATTGATGTGACTTCAACTAAACTGTCTGTTCAACTCAATCTGACTACTTTGACTTATTAATTGCATTAAAGTTACATAAATCGAGGTATTTGTGATGTTAAAGTCAATTGTACTCCAACAGTTGTGAAGCTGATTCCACTGATTTTAACTTATCTGTTATATTGATGTGACTTAAACTAAAATGTCTGTTCAACTCAACCTGACTACTTTGACCTATTTATTGCATTAAAGTTACATAAATTGAGTTATTTGTGATATTAAAGTCAATTCTACTCCAACAGTTGTGAAGCTGAGTCCACTGATATTAACGTATCTGTTATATTGATGTGACTTAAACTAAACTGTCTGTTCAACTCAATCTGATTACTTTGACCTATTTATTGCATTAAAGTTACATAAATTGATCTATTTGTGATGTTAAAGTCAATTGTACACCAATAGTTGTCAAGCTGATTCCACTGATATTAACTTATCTGTTATATTGATGTGACTTAAACTAAACTGTCTGTTCAACTCAATTTGACTACTTTGACCTATTTATTGCATTAAACTTACATAAATTGAGCTATCTGTGATGTTAAAGTCAATTGTACTCCAATATTTGTGAAGCTGATTCCACTCATATTAACTTATCTGTTATATTGATGTGACTTAAACTAAACTGTCTGTTCAACTCAATCTGACTACTTTGACTTATTTATTGCATTAAAGTTACATAAATTGAGCTATCTGTGATATTAAAGTCAATTGTACTCCAACAGTTGTGAAGCTGATTCCACTGATATTAACTTATCTGTTATATTGATGTGACTTAAACTAAACTGTCTGTTCAACTCAATCTGACTACTTTGACCTATTTATTGCATTAAAGTTACATAAATTAATGTAATTGTGATGTTAAAGTCAATTGTACTCCAATAGTTGTCAAGCTGATTCCACTGATATTAACTTATCTGTTATATTGATGTGACTTAAACTAAACTGTCTGTTCAACTCAATCTGACTACTTTGACCTATTTATTGCATTAAACTTACATAAATTGAGCTATCTGTGATATTAAGTCAATTATACTCCAATAGTTGTGAAGCTGATTCCACTGATATTGACTTATCTGTTATATTGATGTGACTTAAACTAAACTGTCTGTTCACCTCAATCTGACTACTTTGACCTATTTATTGCATTAAAGTTACATAAATTGAGCTATCTGTGATATTAAAGTCAATTGTACTCCAATATTTGTGAAGCTGATTCCACTTATATTAACTTATCTGTTATATTGATGTGACTTAAACTAAACTGTCTGTTCAACTCAATCTGACTACTTTGACCTATTTATTGCATTAAACTTACATAAATTGAGCTATCTGTGATCTTAAGTCAATTATACTCCAATAGTTGTGAACCTCATTCCACTGATATTGACTTATCTGATATATTGATGTGACTTAAACTAAACTGTCTGTTCAACTCAATCTGACTACTTTGACCTATTTATTGCATTAAAGTTACATAAATCGAGGTATTTGTGATGTTAAAGTCAATTGTACTCCAACAGTTGTGAAGCTGATTCCACTGATTTTAACTTATCTGTTATATTGATGTGACTTAAACTAAAATGTCTGTTCAACTCAACCTGACTACTTTGACTTATTTATTGCATTAAAGTTACATAAATTGAGTTATTTGTGATGTTAAAGTCAATTGTACTCCAACAGTTGTGAAGCTGATTCCACTGATATTAACGTATCTGTTATATTGATGTGACTTAAACTAAACTGTCTGTTCAACTCAATCTGATTACTTTGACCTATTTATTGCATTAAAGTTACATAAATTGATCTATTTCTGATGTTAAAGTCAATTGTACTCCAATAGTTGTCAAGCTGATTCCACTGATATTAACTTATCTGTTATATTGATGTGACTTAAACTAAACTGTCTGTTCAACTCAATTTGACTACTTTGACCTATTTATTGCATTAAACTTACATAAATTGAGCTATCTGTGATGTTAAAGTCAATTGTACTCCAATAGTTGTCAAGTTGATTCCACTGGTGTTAACTTATCTGTTATATTGATGTGACTTAAACTAAACTGTCTGTTCACCTCAATCTGACTACTTTGACCTATTTATTGCATTAAAGTTACATAAATTGAGCTATCTGTGATATTAAAGTCAATTGTACTCCAATATTTGTGAAGCTGATTCCACTCATATTAACTTATCTGTTATATTGATGTGACTTAAACTAAACTGTCTGTTCAACTCAATCTGACTACTTTGACTTATTTATTGCATTAAAGTTACATAAATTGAGCTATCTGTGATATTAAAGTCAATTGTACTCCAACAGTTGTGAGGCTGATTCCACTGATATTAACATATCTGTTATATTGATGTGACTTAAACTAAACTGTCTGTTCAACTCAATCTGACTACTTTGACCTATTTATTGCATTAAAGTTACATAAATTAATGTAATTGTGATGTTAAAGTCAATTGTACTCCAATAGTTGTCAAGCTGATTCCACTGATATTAACTTATCTGTTATATTGATGTGACTTAAACTAAACTGTCTGTTCAACTCAATCTGACTACTTTGACCTATTTATTGCATTAAACTTACATAAATTGAGCTATCTGTGATATTAAGTCAATTATACTCCAATAGTTGTGAACCTGATTCCACTGATATTGACTTATCTGTTATATTGATGTGACTTAAACTAAACTGTCTGTTCACCTCAATCTGACTACTTTGACCTATTTATTGCATTAAAGTTACATAAATTGAGCTATCTGTGATATTAAAGTCAATTGTACTCCAATATTTGTGAAGCTGATTCCACTTATATTAACTTATCTGTTATATTGATGTGACTTAAACTAAACTGTCTGTTCAACTCAATCTGACTACTTTGACCTATTTATTGCATTAAACTTACATAAATTGAGCTATCTGTGATCTTAAGTCAATTATACTCCAATAGTTGTGAACCTCATTCCACTGATATTGACTTATCTGATATATTGATGTGACTTAAACTAAACTGTCTGTTCAACTCAATCTGACTACTTTGACTTATTTATTGCATTAAAGTTACATAAATCGAGGTATTTGTGATGTTAAAGTCAATTGTACTCCAACAGTTGTGAAGCTGATTCCACTGATTTTAACTTATCTGTTATATTGATGTGACTTGAACTAAAATGTCTGTTCAACTCAACCTGACTACTTTGACTTATTTATTGCATTAAAGTTACATAAATTGATCTATTTGTGATGTTAAAGTCAATTGTACTCCAATAGTTGTCAACCTGTTTCCACTGATATTAACTTATCTGTTATATTGATGTGACTTAAACTAAACTGTCTGTTCAACTCAATCTGACTACTTTGACCTATTTATTGCATTAAAGTTACATAAATTGAGCTATCTGTGATATTAAAGTCAATTGTACTCCAACAGTTGTGAAGCTGATTCCACTGATATTAACTTATCTGTTATATTGATGTGACTTAAACTAAACTGTCTGTTCAACTCAATCTGACTACTTTGACCTATTTATTGCATTAAAGTTACATAAATTGAGCTATCTGTGATATTAAAGTCAATTGTACTCCAATATTTATGAAGCTGATTCCACTTATATTAACTTATCTGTTATATTGATGTGACTTAAACTAAACTGTCTGTT
Source organism: Ostrea denselamellosa (assembly GCA_024699665.1). Lineage (NCBI taxonomy): Eukaryota > Metazoa > Mollusca > Bivalvia > Ostreida > Ostreidae > Ostrea > Ostrea denselamellosa. The sequence goes on from JAMZEH010000011.1 coordinate 1,488,921, forward strand.
CAACTCAATCTGACTACTTTGACTTATTTATTGCATTAAAGTTACAAAAATCGAGCTATTTGTGATGTTAAAGTCAATTGTACTCCAATAGTTGTGAAGCTGATTCCACTGATATTAACTTATCCGTTATATTGATTTGACTTAAACTAAACTGTCTGTTCAACTCAATCTGACTACTTTGACCTATTCATTGCATTAAAGTTACATAAATTAATGTAATTGTGATGTTAAAGTCAATTGTACTCCAATAGTTGTCAAGCTGATTCCACTGATATTAACTTATCTGTTATATTGATGTGACTTAAACTAATCTGTCTGTTCAACTCAATCTGACTACTTTGACCTATTTATTGCATTAAACTTACATAAATTGAGCTATCTGTGATATTAAGTCAATTATACTCCAATAGTTGTGAACCTGATTCCGCTGATATTGACTTATCTGTTATATTGATGTGACTTAAACTAAACTGTCTGTTCAACTCAATCTGACTACTTTGACCTATTTATTGCATTAAAGATACATAAATTGAGCTATCTGTGATATTAAAGTCAATTGTACTCCAATAGTTGTCAAGCTGATTCCACTCATATTAACTTATCTGTTATATTGATGTGACTTAAAGTAAACTGTCTGTTCAACTCAATCTGACTACTTTGACCTATTTATTGCATTAAAGTTACATAAATTGAGTTATCTGTGATGTTAAAGTCAATTGTACTCCAATAGTTGTCAAGCTGATTCCACTGATGTTAATTTATCTGTTATATTGATGTGACTTAAACTAAACTGTCTGTTCAACTCAATCTGACTACTTTGACCTATTTATTGCATTAAAGTTACATAAATTGAGCTATCTGTGATATTAAAGTCAATTGTACTCCAATATTTGTGAAGCTGATTCCACTTATATTAACTTATCTGTTATATTGATGTGACTTAAACTAAACTGTCTGTTCAACTCAATCTGACTACTTTGACCTATTTATTGCATTAAACTTACATAAATTGAGTTATCTGTGATATTAAGTCAATTATACTCCAATAGTTGTGAAGCTGATTCCACTGATATTAACTTATCTGTTATATTGATGTGACTTAAACTAAACTGTCTGTTCAACTCAATCTGACTACTTTGACCTATTTATTGCATTAAAGTTACATAAATTAAGCTATCTGTGATGTTAAAGTCAATTGTACTCCAATAGTTGTCAAGTTGATTCCACTGATGTTAACTTATCTGTTATATTGATGTGACTTAAACTAAACTGTCTGTTCACCTCAATCTGACTACTTTGACCTATTTATTGCATTAAAGTTACATAAATTGAGCTATCTGTGATGTTAAAGTCAATTGTACTCCAATAGTTGTCAAGTTGATTCCACTGATGTTAACTTATCTGTTATATTGATGTGACTTAAACTAAACTGTCTGTTCACCTCAATCTGACTACTTTGACCTATTTATTGCATTAAAGTTACATAAATTGAGCTATCTGTGATATTAAAGTCAATTGTACTCCAATATTTGTGAAGCTGATTCCACTCATATTAACTTATCTGTTATATTGATGTGACTTAAACTAAACTGTCTGTTCAACTCAATCTGACTACTTTGACTTATTTATTGCATTAAAGTTACATAAATTGAGCTGTCTGTGATATTAAAGTCAATTGTATTCCAACAGTTGTGAAGCTGATTCCACTGATATTAACTTATCTGTTATATTGATGTGACTTAAACTAAACTGTCTGTTCAACTCAATCTGACTACTTGACCTATTTATTGCATTAAAGTTACATAAATTAATGTAATCGTGATGTTAAAGTCAATTGTACTCCAATAGTTGTCAAGCTGATTCCACTGATATTAACTTATCTGTTATATTGATGTGACTTAAACTAAACTGTTTGTTCAACTCAATCTGACTACTTTGACCTATTTATTGCATTAAAGTTACATAAATTGAGCTATCTGTGATATTAAAGTCAATTGTACTCCAACAGTTGTGAAGCTGATTCCACTGATATTAACGTATCTGTTATATTGATGTGACTTAAACTAAACTGTCTGTTCAACTCAATCTGATTACTTTGACCTATTTATAGCATTAAAGTTACATAAATTGATCTATTTGTGATGTTAAAGTCAATTGTATTCCAATAGTTGTCAAGCTGATTCCACTGATATTAACTTATCTGTTATATTGATGTGACTTAAACTAAACTGTCTGTTCAACTCAATCTGACTACTTTGACCTATTTATTGCATTAAACTTACATAAATTGAGCTATCTGTGATGTTAAAGTCAATTGTACTCCAATAGTTGTCAAGTTGCTTCCACTGGTGTTAACTTATCTGTTATATTGATGTGACTTAAACTAAACTGTCTGTTCACCTCAATCTGACTACTTTGACCTATTTATTGCATTAAAGTTACATAAATTGAGCTATCTGTGATGTTAAAGTCAATTGTACTCCAATATTTGTGAAGCTGATTCCACTCATATTAACTTATCTGTTATATTGATGTGACTTAAACTAAACTGTCTGTTCAACTCAATCTGACTACTTTGACTTATTTATTGCATTAAAGTTACATAAATTGAGCTATCTGTGATATTAAAGTCAATTGTACTCCAACAGTTGTGAAGCTGATTCCACTGATATTAACGTATCTGTTATATTGATGTGACTTAAACTAAACTGTCTGTTCAACTCAATCTGATTACTTTGACCTATTTATTGCATTAAAGTTACATAAATTGATCTATTTGTGATGTTAAAGTCAATTGTACTCCAATAGTTGTCAAGCTGATTCCACTGATATTAACTTATCTGTTATATTGATGTGACTTAAACTAAACTGTCTGTTCAACTCAATCTGACTACTTTGACCTATTTATTGCATTAAACTTACATAAATTGAGCTATCTGTGATGTTAAAGTCAATTGTACTCCAATAGTTGTCAAGTTGATTCCACTGGTGTTAACTTATCTGTTATATTGATGTGACTTAAACTAAACTGTCTGTTCACCTCAATCTGACTACTTTGACCTATTTATTGCATTAAAGTTACATAAATTGAGCTATCTGTGATGTTAAAGTCAATTGTACTCCAATAGTTGTCAAGCTGATTCCACTGATATTAACTTATCTGTTATATTGATGTGACTTAAACTAAACTGTCTGTTCAACTCAATCTGACTACTTTGACCTATTTATTGCATTAAACTTACATAAATTGAGCTATCTGTGATCTTAAGTCAATTATACTCCAATAGTTGTGAACCTCATTCCACTGATATTGACTTATCTGTTATATTGATGTGACTTAAACTAAACTGTCTGTTCAACTCAATCTGACTACTTTGACTTATTTATTGCATTAAAGTTACATAAATCGAGGTATTTGTGATGTTAAAGTCAATTGTACTCCAACAGTTGTGAAGCTGATTCCACTGATTTTAACTTATCTGTTATATTGATGTGACTTAAACTAAAATGTCTGTTCAACTCAACCTGACTACTTTGACTTATTTATTGCATTAAAGTTACATAAATTGATCTATTTGTGATGTTAAAGTCAATTGTACTCCAATAGTTGTCAAGCTGATTCCACTGATATTAACTTATCTGTTATATTGATGTGATTTAAACTAAACTGTCTGTTCAACTCAATCTGACTACTTTGACCTATTTATTGCATTAAAGTTACATAAATTGAGCTATCTGTGATATTAAAGTCAATTGTACTCCAACAGTTGTGAAGCTGATTCCACTGATATTAACTTATCTGTTATATTAATGTGACTTAAACTAAACTGTCTGTTCAACTCAATCTGACTACTTTGACCTATTTATTGCATTAAAGTTACATAAATTGAGCTATCTGTGATATTAAAGTCAATTGTACTCCAATATTTATGAAGCTGATTCCACTTATATTAACTTATCTGTTATATTGATGTGACTTAAACTAAACTGTCTGTTCAACTCAATCTGACTACTTTGACCTATTTATTGCATTAAAGTTACAAAAATCGAGCTATTTGTGATGTTAAAGTCAATTGTACTCCAATAGTTGTGAAGCTGATTCCACTGATATTAACTTATCCGTTATATTGATGTGACTTAAACTAAACTGTCTGTTCAACTCAATCTGACTACTTTGACCTATTCATTGCATTAAAGTTACATAAATTAATGTAATTGTGATGTTAAAGTCAATTGTACTCCAATAGTTGTCAAGCTGATTCCACTGATATTAACTTATCTGTTATATTGATGTGACTTAAACTAATCTGTCTGTTCAACTCAATCTGACTACTTTGACCTATTCATTGCATTAAACTTACATAAATTGAGCTATCTGTGATATTAAGTCAATTATACTCCAATAGTTGTGAATCTGATTCCGCTGATATTGACTTATCTGTTATATTGATGTGACTTAAACTAAACTGTCTGTTCAACTCAATCTGACTACTTTGACCTATTTATTGCATTAAAGATACATAAATTGAGCTATCTGTGATATTAAAGTCAATTGTACTCCAATAGTTGTCAAGCTGATTCCACTGATATTAACTTATCTGTTATATTGATGTGACTTAAACTAAACTGTCTGTTCAACTCAATCTGACTACTTTGACCTATTTATTGCATTAAAGTTACATAAATTGAGTTATCTGTGATGTTAAAGTCAATTGTACTCCAATAGTTGTCAAGCTGATTCCACTGATGTTAATTTATCTGTTATATTGATGTGACTTAAACTAAACTGTCTGTTCAACTCAATCTGACTACTTTGACTTATTTATTGCATTAAAGTTACATAAATCGAGGTATTTGTGATGTTAAAGTCAATTGTACTCCAACAGTTGTGAAGCTGATTCCACTGATTTTAACTTATCTGTTATATTGATGTGACTTAAACTAAAATGTCTGTTCAACTCAATCTGACTACTTTGACCTATTTATTGCATTAAAGTTACATAAATTGAGCTATCTGTGATATTAAAGTCAATTGTACTCCAACAGTTGTGAAGCTGATTCCACTCATATTAACTTATCTGTTATATTGATGTGACTTAAACTAAACTGTCTGTTCAACTCAATCTGACTACTTTGACCTATTCATTGCATTAAAGTTACATAAATTGAGCTATCTGTGATATTAAAGTCAATTGTACTCCAATATTTGTGAAGCTGATTCCACTTATATTAACTTATCTGTTATATTGATGTGACTTAAACTAAACTGTCTGTTCAACTCAATCTGACTACTTTGACCTATTTATTGCATTAAAGTTACATAAATTGAGTTATCTGTGATATTAAGTCAATTATACTCCAATAGTTGTGAAGCTGATTCCACTGATATTAACTTATCTGTTATATTGATGTGACTTAAACTAAACTGTCTGTTCAACTCAATCTGACTACTTTGACCTATTTATTGCATTAAAGTTACATAAATTAAGCTATCTGTGATGTTAAAGTCAATTGTACTCCAATAGTTGTCAAGTTGATTCCACTGATGTTAACTTATCTGTTATATTGATGTGACTTAAACTTAACTGTCTGTTCACCTCAATCTGACTACTTTGACCTATTTATTGCATTAAAGTTACATAAATTGAGCTATCTGTGATGTTAAAGTCAATTGTACTCCAATAGTTGTCAAGTTGATTCCACTGATGTTAACTTATCTGTTATATTGATGTGACTTAAACTAAACTGTCTGTTCACCTCAATCTGACTACTTTGACCTATTTATTGCATTAAAGTTACATAAATTGAGCTATCTGTGATATTAAAGTCAATTGTACTCCAATATTTGTGAAGCTGATTCCACTCATATTAACTTATCTGTTATATTGATGTGACTTAAACTAAACTGTCTGTTCAACTCAATCTGACTACTTTGACTTATTTATTGCATTAAAGTTACATAAATTGAGCTGTCTGTGATATTAAAGTCAATTGTATTCCAACAGTTGTGAAGCTGATTCCACTGATATTAACTTATCTGTTATATTGATGTGACTTAAACTAAACTGTCTGTTCAACTCAATCTGACTACTTGACCTATTTATTGCATTAAAGTTACATAAATTAATGTAATCGTGATGTTAAAGTCAATTGTACTCCAATAGTTGTCAAGCTGATTCCACTGATATTAACTTATCTGTTATATTGATGTGACTTAAACTAAACTGTTTGTTCAACTCAATCTGACTACTTTGACCTATTTATTGCATTAAAGTTACATAAATTGAGCTATCTGTGATATTAAAGTCAATTGTACTCCAACAGTTGTGAAGCTGATTCCACTGATATTAACGTATCTGTTATATTGATGTGACTTAAACTAAACTGTCTGTTCAACTCAATCTGATTACTTTGACCTATTTATAGCATTAAAGTTACATAAATTGATCTATTTGTGATGTTAAAGTCAATTGTATTCCAATAGTTGTCAAGCTGATTCCACTGATATTAACTTATCTGTTATATTGATGTGACTTAAACTAAACTGTCTGTTCAACTCAATCTGACTACTTTGACCTATTTATTGCATTAAACTTACATAAATTGAGCTATCTGTGATGTTAAAGTCAATTGTACTCCAATAGTTGTCAAGTTGCTTCCACTGGTGTTAACTTATCTGTTATATTGATGTGACTTAAACTAAACTGTCTGTTCACCTCAATCTGACTACTTTGACCTATTTATTGCATTAAAGTTACATAAATTGAGCTATCTGTGATGTTAAAGTCAATTGTACTCCAATATTTGTGAAGCTGATTCCACTCATATTAACTTATCTGTTATATTGATGTGACTTAAACTAAACTGTCTGTTCAACTCAATCTGACTACTTTGACTTATTTATTGCATTAAAGTTACATAAATTGAGCTATCTGTGATATTAAAGTCAATTGTACTCCAACAGTTGTGAAGCTGATTCCACTGATATTAACGTATCTGTTATATTGATGTGACTTAAACTAAACTGTCTGTTCAACTCAATCTGATTACTTTGACCTATTTATTGCATTAAAGTTACATAAATTGATCTATTTGTGATGTTAAAGTCAATTGTACTCCAATAGTTGTCAAGCTGATTCCACTGATATTAACTTATCTGTTATATTGATGTGACTTAAACTAAACTGTCTGTTCAACTCAATCTGACTACTTTGACCTATTTATTGCATTAAACTTACATAAATTGAGCTATCTGTGATGTTAAAGTCAATTGTACTCCAATAGTTGTCAAGTTGATTCCACTGGTGTTAACTTATCTGTTATATTGATGTGACTTAAACTAAACTGTCTGTTCACCTCAATCTGACTACTTTGACCTATTTATTGTATTAAAGTTACATAAATTGAGCTATCTGTGATGTTAAAGTCAATTGTACTCCAATATTTGTGAAGCTGATTCCACTCATATTAACTTATCTGTTATATTGATGTGACTTAAACTAAACTGTCTGTTCAACTCAATCTGACTACTTTGACTTATTTATTGCATTAAAGTTACATAAATTGAGCTATCTGTGATATTAAAGTCAATTGTACTCCAACAGTTGTGAAGCTGATTCCACTGATATTAACTTATCTGTTATATTGATGTGACTTAAACTAAACTGTCTGTTCAACTCAATCTGACTACTTTGACCTATTTATTGCATTAAAGTTACATAAATTAATGTAATTGTGATGTTAAAGTCAATTGTACTCCAATAGTTGTCAAGCTGATTCCACTGATATTAACTTATCTGTTATATTGATGTGACTTAAACTAAACTGTCTGTTCAACTCAATCTGACTACTTTGACCTATTTATTGCATTAAACTTACATAAATTGAGCTATCTGTGATCTTAAGTCAATTATACTCCAATAGTTGTGAACCTGATTCCACTCATATTAACTTATCTGTTATATTGATGTGACTTAAACTAAACTGTCTGTTCAACTCAATCTGATTACTTTGACCTATTTATTGCATTAAAGTTACATAAATTGAGCTATCTGTGATATTAAAGTCAATTGTACTCCAATAGTTGTGAACCTGATTCCACTGATATTGACTTATCTGTTATATTGATGTGACTTAAACTAAACTGTCTGTTCAACTCAATCTGACTACTTTGACCTATTTATTGCATTAAAGTTACATAAATCGAGGTATTTGTGATGTTAAAGTCAATTGTACTCCAACAGTTGTGAAGCTGATTCCACTGATTTTAACTTATCTGTTATATTGATGTGACTTAAACTAAACTGTCTGTTCAACTCAATCTGACTACTTTGACCTATTTATTGCATTAAAGTTACATAAATTGAGCTATCTGTGATATTAAAGTCAATTGTACTCCAATAGTTGTCAAGCTGATTCCACTGATGTTAACTTATCTGTTATATTGATGTGACTTAAACTAAACTGTCTGTTCAACTCAATCTGACTACTTTGACCTATTTATTGCATTAAAGTTACATAAATTGAGTTATCTGTGATGTTAAAGTCAATTGTACTCCAATAGTTGTCAAGCTGATTCCACTGATGTTAATTTATCTGTTATATTGATGTGACTTAAACTAAACTGTCTGTTCACCTCAATCTGACTACTTTGACCTATTTATTGCATTAAAGTTACATAAATTGAGCTATCTGTGATATTAAAGTCAATTGTACTCCAACAGTTGTGAAGCTGATTCCACTGATATTAACTTATCTGTTATATTAATGTGACTTAAACTAAACTGTCTGTTCAACTCAATCTGACTACTTTGACCTATTTATTGCATTAAAGTTACATAAATTGAGCTATCTGTGATATTAAAGTCAATTGTACTCCAATATTTATGAAGCTGATTCCACTTATATTAACTTATCTGTTATATTGATGTGACTTAAACTAAACTGTCTGTTCAACTCAATCTGACTACTTTGACTTATTTATTGCATTAAAGTTACAAAAATCGAGCTATTTGTGATGTTAAAGTCAATTGTACTCCAATAGTTGTGAAGCTGATTCCACTGATATTAACTTATCCGTTATATTGATGTGACTTAAACTAAACTGTCTGTTCAACTCAATCTGACTACTTTGACCTATTCATTGCATTAAAGTTACATAAATTAATGTAATTGTGATGTTAAAGTCAATTGTACTCCAATAGTTGTCAAGCTGATTCCACTGATATTAACTTATCTGTTATATTGATGTGACTTAAACTAATCTGTCTGTTCAACTCAATCTGACTACTTTGACCTATTCATTGCATTAAACTTACATAAATTGAGCTATCTGTGATATTAAGTCAATTATACTCCAATAGTTGTGAACCTGATTCCGCTGATATTGACTTATCTGTTATATTGATGTGACTTAAACTAAACTGTCTGTTCAACTCAATCTGACTACTTTGACCTATTTATTGCATTAAAGATACATAAATTGAGCTATCTGTGATATTAAAGTCAATTGTACTCCAATAGTTGTCAAGCTGATTCCACTGATATTAACTTATCTGTTATATTGATGTGACTTAAACTAAACTGTCTGTTCAACTCAATCTGACTACTTTGACCTATTTATTGCATTAAAGTTACATAAATTGAGTTATCTGTGATGTTAAAGTCAATTGTACTCCAATAGTTGTCAAGCTGATTCCACTGATGTTAATTTATCTGTTATATTGATGTGACTTAAACTAAACTGTCTGTTCAACTCAATCTGACTACTTTGACCTATTTATTGCATTAAAGTTACATAAATTGAGTTATCTGTGATATTAAGTCAATTATACTCCAATAGTTGTGAACCTGATTCCACTGATATTGAATTATCTGTTATATTGATGTGACTTAAACTAAACTGTCTGTTCAACTCAATCTGACTACTTTGACTTATTTATTGCATTAAAGTTACATAAATCGAGGTATTTGTGATGTTAAAGTCAATTGTACTCCAACAGTTGTGAAGCTGATTCCACTGATTTTAACTTATCTGTTATATTGATGTGACTTAAACTAAAATGTCTGTTCAACTCAATCTGACTACTTTGACCTATTTATTGCATTAAAGTTACATAAATTGAGCTATCTGTGATATTAAAGTCAATTGTACTCCAACAGTTGTGAAGCTGATTCCACTCATATTAACTTATCTGTTATATTGATGTGACTTAAACTAAACTGTCTGTTCAACTCAATCTGACTACTTTGACCTATTTATTGCATTAAAGTTACATAAATTAATGTAATCGTGATGTTAAAGTCAATTGTACTCCAATAGTTGTCAAGCTGATCCCACTGATATTAACTTATCTGTTATATTGATGTGACTTAAACTAAACTGTCTGTTCAACTCAATCTGACTACTTTGACCTATTTATTGCATTAAACTTACATAAATTGAGTTATCTGTGATATTAAGTCAATTATACTCCAATAGTTGTGAAGCTGATTCCACTGATATTAACTTATCTGTTATATTGATGTGACTTAAACTAAACTGTCTGTTCAACTCAATCTGACTACTTTGACCTATTTATTGCATTAAAGTTACATAAATTAAGCTATCTGTGATGTTAAAGTCAATTGTACTCCAATAGTTGTCAAGTTGATTCCACTGATGTTAACTTATCTGTTATATTGATGTGACTTAAACTAAACTGTCTGTTCACCTCAATCTGACTACTTTGACCTATTTATTGCATTAAAGTTACATAAATTGAGCTATCTGTGATGTTAAAGTCAATTGTACTCCAATAGTTGTCAAGTTGATTCCACTGATGTTAACTTATCTGTTATATTGATGTGACTTAAACTAAACTGTCTGTTCACCTCAATCTGACTACTTTGACCTATTTATTGCATTAAAGTTACATAAATTGAGCTATCTGTGATATTAAAGTCAATTGTACTCCAATATTTGTGAAGCTGATTCCACTCATATTAACTTATCTGTTATATTGATGTGACTTAAACTAAACTGTCTGTTCAACTCAATCTGACTACTTTGACTTATTTATTGCATTAAAGTTACATAAATTGAGCTGTCTGTGATATTAAAGTCAATTGTATTCCAACAGTTGTGAAGCTGATTCCACTGATATTAACTTATCTGTTATATTGATGTGACTTAAACTAAACTGTCTGTTCAACTCAATCTGACTACTTGACCTATTTATTGCATTAAAGTTACATAAATTAATGTAATCGTGATGTTAAAGTCAATTGTACTCCAATAGTTGTCAAGCTGATTCCACTGATATTAACTTATCTGTTATATTGATGTGACTTAAACTAAACTGTTTGTTCAACTCAATCTGACTACTTTGACCTATTTATTGCATTAAAGTTACATAAATTGAGCTATCTGTGATATTAAAGTCAATTGTACTCCAACAGTTGTGAAGCTGATTCCACTGATATTAACGTATCTGTTATATTGATGTGACTTAAACTAAACTGTCTGTTCAACTCAATCTGATTACTTTGACCTATTTATAGCATTAAAGTTACATAAATTGATCTATTTGTGATGTTAAAGTCAATTGTATTCCAATAGTTGTCAAGCTGATTCCACTGATATTAACTTATCTGTTATATTGATGTGACTTAAACTAAACTGTCTGTTCAACTCAATCTGACTACTTTGACCTATTTATTGCATTAAACTTACATAAATTGAGCTATCTGTGATGTTAAAGTCAATTGTACTCCAATAGTTGTCAAGTTGCTTCCACTGGTGTTAACTTATCTGTTATATTGATGTGACTTAAACTAAACTGTCTGTTCAACTCAATCTGACTACTTTGACCTATTGATTGCATTAAAGTTACATAAATTGAGCTATCTGTGATGTTAAAGTCAATTGTACTCCAATATTTGTGAAGCTGATTCCACTCATATTAACTTATCTGTTATATTGATGTGACTTAAACTAAACTGTCTGTTCAACTCAATCTGACTACTTTGACTTATTTATTGCATTAAAGTTACATAAATTGAGCTATCTGTGATATTAAAGTCAATTGTACTCCAACAGTTGTGAAGCTGATTCCACTGATATTAACGTATCTGTTATATTGATGTGACTTAAACTAAACTGTCTGTTCAACTCAATCTGATTACTTTGACCTATTTATTGCATTAAAGTTACATAAATTGATCTATTTGTGATGTTAAAGTCAATTGTACTCCAATAGTTGTCAAGCTGATTCCACTGATATTAACTTATCTGTTATATTGATGTGACTTAAACTAAACTGTCTGTTCAACTCAATCTGACTACTTTGACCTATTTATTGCATTAAACTTACATAAATTGAGCTATCTGTGATGTTAAAGGCAATTGTACTCCAATAGTTGTCAAGTTAATTCCACTGGTGTTAACTTATCTGTTATATTGATGTGACTTAAACTAAACTGTCTGTTCACCTCAATCTGACTACTTTGACCTATTTATTGCATTAAAGTTACATAAATTGAGCTATCTGTGATGTTAAAGTCAATTGTACTCCAATATTTGTGAAGCTGATTCCACTCATATTAACTTATCTGTTATATTGATGTGACTTAAACTAAACTGTCTGTTCAACTCAATCTGACTACTTTGACTTATTTATTGCATTAAAGTTACATAAATTGAGCTATCTGTGATATTAAAGTCAATTGTACTCCAACAGTTGTGAAGCTGATTCCACTGATATTAACTTATCTGTTATATTGATGTGACTTAAACTAAACTGTCTGTTCAACTCAATCTGACTACTTTGACCTATTTATTGCATTAAAGTTACATAAATTAATGTAATTGTGATGTTAAAGTCAATTGTACTCCAATAGTTGTCAAGCTGATTCCACTGATATTAACTTATCTGTTATATTGATGTGACTTAAACTAAACTGTCTGTTCAACTCAATCTGACTACTTTGACCTATTTATTGCATTAAACTTACATAAATTGAGCTATCTGTGATCTTAAGTCAATTATACTCCAATAGTTGTGAACCTGATTCCACTCATATTAACTTATCTGTTATATTGATGTGACTTAAACTAAACTGTCTGTTCAACTCAATCTGATTACTTTGACCTATTTATTGCATTAAAGTTACATAAATTGAGCTATCTGTGATATTAAAGTCAATTGTACTCCAATAGTTGTGAACCTGATTCCACTGATATTGACTTATCTGTTATATTGATGTGACTTAAACTAAACTGTCTGTTCAACTCAATCTGACTACTTTGACCTATTTATTGCATTAAAGTTACATAAATCGAGGTATTTGTGATGTTAAAGTCAATTGTACTCCAACAGTTGTGAAGCTGATTCCACTGATTTTAACTTATCTGTTATATTGATGTGACTTAAACTAAACTGTCTGTTCAACTCAATCTGACTACTTTGACCTATTTATTGCATTAAAGTTACATAAATTGAGCTATCTGTGATATTAAAGTCAATTGTACTCCAATAGTTGTCAAGCTGATTCCACTGATATTAACTTATCTGTTATATTGATGTGACTTAAACTAAACTGTCTGTTCAACTCAATCTGACTACTTTGACCTATTTATTGCATTAAAGTTACATAAATTGAGTTATCTGTGATGTTAAAGTCAATTGTACTCCAATAGTTGTCAAGCTGATTCCACTGATGTTAATTTATCTGTTATATTGATGTGACTTAAACTAAACTGTCTGTTCACCTCAATCTGACTACTTTGACCTATTTATTGCATTAAAGTTACATAAATTGAGCTATCTGTGATATTAAAGTCAATTGTACTCCAACAGTTGTGAAGCTGATTCCACTGATATTAACTTATCTGTTATATTAATGTGACTTAAACTAAACTGTCTGTTCAACTCAATCTGACTACTTTGACCTATTTATTGCATTAAAGTTACATAAATTGAGCTATCTGTGATATTAAAGTCAATTGTACTCCAATATTTATGAAGCTGATTCCACTTATATTAACTTATCTGTTATATTGATGTGACTTAAACTAAACTGTCTGTTCAACTCAATCTGACTACTTTGACTTATTTATTGCATTAAAGTTACAAAAATCGAGCTATTTGTGATGTTAAAGTCAATTGTACTCCAATAGTTGTGAAGCTGATTCCACTGATATTAACTTATCCGTTATATTGATGTGACTTAAACTAAACTGTCTGTTCAACTCAATCTGACTACTTTGACCTATTCATTGCATTAAAGTTACATAAATTAATGTAATTGTGATGTTAAAGTCAATTGTACTCCAATAGTTGTCAAGCTGATTCCACTGATATTAACTTATCTGTTATATTGATGTGACTTAAACTAATCTGTCTGTTCAACTCAATCTGACTACTTTGACCTATTCATTGCATTAAACTTACATAAATTGAGCTATCTGTGATATTAAGTCAATTATACTCCAATAGTTGTGAACCTGATTCCGCTGATATTGACTTATCTGTTATATTGATGTGACTTAAACTAAACTGTCTGTTCAACTCAATCTGACTACTTTGACCTATTTATTGCATTAAAGATACATAAATTGAGCTATCTGTGATATTAAAGTCAATTGTACTCCAATAGTTGTCAAGCTGATTCCACTGATATTAACTTATCTGTTATATTGATGTGACTTAAACTAAACTGTCTGTTCAACTCAATCTGACTACTTTGACCTATTTATTGCATTAAAGTTACATAAATTGAGTTATCTGTGATGTTAAAGTCAATTGTACTCCAATAGTTGTCAAGCTGATTCCACTGATGTTAATTTATCTGTTATATTGATGTGACTTAAACTAAACTGTCTGTTCAACTCAATCTGACTACTTTGACCTATTTATTGCATTAAAGTTACATAAATTGAGTTATCTGTGATATTAAGTCAATTATACTCCAATAGTTGTGAACCTGATTCCACTGATATTGAATTATCTGTTATATTGATGTGACTTAAACTAAACTGTCTGTTCAACTCAATCTGACTACTTTGACTTATTTATTGCATTAAAGTTACATAAATCGAGGTATTTGTGATGTTAAAGTCAATTGTACTCCAACAGTTGTGAAGCTGATTCCACTGATTTTAACTTATCTGTTATATTGATGTGACTTAAACTAAAATGTCTGTTCAACTCAATCTGACTACTTTGACCTATTTATTGCATTAAAGTTACATAAATTGAGCTATCTGTGATATTAAAGTCAATTGTACTCCAACAGTTGTGAAGCTGATTCCACTCATATTAACTTATCTGTTATATTGATGTGACTTAAACTAAACTGTCTGTTCAACTCAATCTGACTACTTTGACCTATTTATTGCATTAAAGTTACATAAATTAATGTAATCGTGATGTTAAAGTCAATTGTACTCCAATAGTTGTCAAGCTGATCCCACTGATATTAACTTATCTGTTATATTGATGTGACTTCAACTAAACTGTCTGTTCACCTCAATCTGACTACTTTGACCTATTTATTGTATTAAAGTTACATAAATTGAGCTATCTGTGATATTAAAGTCAATTGCACTCCAACAGTTGTGAAGCTGATTCCACTCATATTAACTTATCTGTTATACTGATGTGACTTAAACTAAACTGTCTGTTCAACTCAATCTGATTACTTTGACCTATTTATTGCATTAAAGTTACATAAATTGAGCTATCTGTGATATTAAAGTCAATTGTACTCCAATAGTTGTGAACCTGATTCCACTGATATTGACTTATCTGTTATATTGATGTGACTTAAACTAAACTGTCTGTTCAACTCAATCTGACTACTTTGACCTATTTATTGCATTAAAGTTACATAAATCGAGGTATTTGTGATGTTAAAGTCAATTGTACTCCAACAGTTGTGAAGCTGATTCCACTGATTTTAACTTATCTGTTATATTGATGTGACTTAAACTAAACTGTCTGTTCAACTCAATCTGACTACTTTGACCTATTTATTGCATTAAAGTTACATAAATTGAGCTATCTGTGATATTAAAGTCAATTGTACTCCAATAGTTGTCAAGCTGATTCCACTGATGTTAACTTATCTGTTATATTGATGTGACTTAAACTAAACTGTCTGTTCAACTCAATCTGACTACTTTGACCTATTTATTGCATTAAAGTTACATAAATTGAGTTATCTGTGATGTTAAAGTCAATTGTACTCCAATAGTTGTCAAGCTGATTCCACTGATGTTAATTTATCTGTTATATTGATGTGACTTAAACTAAACTGTCTGTTCACCTCAATCTGACTACTTTGACCTATTTATTGCATTAAAGTTACATAAATTGAGTTATCTGTGATATTAAGTCAATTATACTCCAATAGTTGTGAACCTGATTCCACTGATATTGAATTATCTGTTATATTGATGTGACTTAAACTAAACTGTCTGTTCAACTCAATCTGACTACTTTGACTTATTTATTGCATTAAAGTTACATAAATCGAGGTATTTGTGATGTTAAAGTCAATTGTACTCCAACAGTTGTGAAGCTGATTCCACTGATTTTAACTTATCTGTTATATTGATGTGACTTAAACTAAAATGTCTGTTCAACTCAATCTGACTACTTTGACCTATTTATTGCATTAAAGTTACATAAATTGAGCTATCTGTGATATTAAAGTCAATTGTACTCCAACAGTTGTGAAGCTGATTCCACTCATATTAACTTATCTGTTATATTGATGTGACTTAAACTAAACTGTCTGTTCAACTCAATCTGACTACTTTGACCTATTTATTGCATTAAAGTTACATAAATTAATGTAATCGTGATGTTAAAGTCAATTGTACTCCAATAGTTGTCAAGCTGATCCCACTGATATTAACTTATCTGTTATATTGATGTGACTTCAACTAAACTGTCTGTTCACCTCAATCTGACTACTTTGACCTATTTATTGTATTAAAGTTACATAAATTGAGCTATCTGTGATATTAAAGTCAATTGTACTCCAACAGTTGTGAAGCTGATTCCACTCATATTAACTTATCTGCTATATTGATGTGACTTAAACTAAACTGTCTGTTCAACTCAATCTGATTACTTTGACCTATTTATTGCATTAAAGTTACATAAATTGAGCTATCTGTGATATTAAAGTCAATTGTACTCCAATAGTTGTGAACCTGATTCCACTGATATTGACTTATCTGTTATATTGATGTGACTTAAACTAAACTGTCTGTTCAACTCAATCTGACTACTTTGACCTATTTATTGCATTAAAGTTACATAAATCGAGGTATTTGTGATGTTAAAGTCAATTGTACTCCAACAGTTGTGAAGCTGATTCCACTGATTTTAACTTATCTGTTATATTGATGTGACTTAAACTAAACTGTCTGTTCAACTCAATCTGACTACTTTGACCTATTTATTGCATTAAAGTTACATAAATTGAGCTATCTGTGATATTAAAGTCAATTGTACTCCAATAGTTGTCAAGCTGATTCCACTGATGTTAACTTATCTGTTATATTGATGTGACTTAAACTAAACTGTCTGTTCAACTCAATCTGACTACTTTGACCTATTTATTGCATTAAAGTTACATAAATTGAGTTATCTGTGATGTTAAAGTCAATTGTACTCCAATAGTTGTCAAGCTGATTCCACTGATGTTAATTTATCTGTTATATTGATGTGACTTAAACTAAACTGTCTGTTCACCTCAATCTGACTACTTTGACCTATTTATTGCATTAAAGTTACATAAATTGAGCTATCTGTGATATTAAAGTCAATTGTACTCCAATATTTGTGAAGCTGATTCCACTTATATTAACTTATCTGTTATATTGATGTGACTTAAACTAAACTGTCTGTTCAACTTAATCTGACTACTTTGACCTATTTATTGCATTAAACTTACATAAATTGAGCTATCTGTGATATTAAGTCAATTATACTCCAATAGTTGTGAACCTCATTCCACTGATATTGACTTATCTGTTATATTGATGTGACTTAAACTAAACTGTCTGTTCAACTCAATCTGACTACTTTGACTTATTTATTGCATTAAAGTTACATAAATCGAGGTATTTGTGATATTAAAGTCAATTGTACTCCAACAGTTGTGAAGCTGATTCCACTCATATTAACTTATCTGTTATATTGATGTGACTTAAACTAAACTGTCTGTTCAACTCAATCTGACTACTTTGACCTATTTATTGCATTAAAGTTACATAAATTAATGTAATCGTGATGTTAAAGTCAATTGTACTCCAATAGTTGTCAAGCTGATCCCACTGATATTAACTTATCTGTTATATTGATGTGACTTCAACTAAACTGTCTGTTCACCTCAATCTGACTACTTTGACCTATTTATTGTATTAAAGTTACATAAATTGAGCTATCTGTGATATTAAAGTCAATTGTACTCCAACAGTTGTGAAGCTGATTCCACTCATATTAACTTATCTGTTATATTGATGTGACTTAAACTAAACTGTCTGTTCAACTCAATCTGATTACTTTGACCTATTTATTGCATTAAAGTTACATAAATTGAGCTATCTGTGATATTAAAGTCAATTGTACTCCAATAGTTGTGAACCTGATTCCACTGATATTGACTTATCTGTTATATTGATGTGACTTAAACTAAACTGTCTGTTCAACTCAATCTGACTACTTTGACCTATTTATTGCATTAAAGTTACATAAATCGAGGTATTTGTGATGTTAAAGTCAATTGTACTCCAACAGTTGTGAAGCTGATTCCACTGATTTTAACTTATCTGTTATATTGATGTGACTTAAACTAAACTGTCTGTTCAACTCAATCTGACTACTTTGACCTATTTATTGCATTAAAGTTACATAAATTGAGCTATCTGTGATATTAAAGTCAATTGTACTCCAATAGTTGTCAAGCTGATTCCACTGATGTTAACTTATCTGTTATATTGATGTGACTTAAACTAAACTGTCTGTTCAACTCAATCTGACTACTTTGACCTATTTATTGCATTAAAGTTACATAAATTGAGTTATCTGTGATGTTAAAGTCAATTGTACTCCAATAGTTGTCAAGCTGATTCCACTGATGTTAATTTATCTGTTATATTGATGTGACTTAAACTAAACTGTCTGTTCACCTCAATCTGACTACTTTGACCTATTTATTGCATTAAAGTTACATAAATTGAGCTATCTGTGATATTAAAGTCAATTGTACTCCAATATTTGTGAAGCTGATTCCACTTATATTAACTTATCTGTTATATTGATGTGACTTAAACTAAACTGTCTGTTCAACTTAATCTGACTACTTTGACCTATTTATTGCATTAAACTTACATAAATTGAGCTATCTGTGATATTAAGTCAATTATACTCCAATAGTTGTGAACCTCATTCCACTGATATTGACTTATCTGTTATATTGATGTGACTTAAACTAAACTGTCTGTTCAACTCAATCTGACTACTTTGACTTATTTATTGCATTAAAGTTACATAAATCGAGGTATTTGTGATGTTAAAGTCAATTGTACTCCAACAGTTGTGAAGCTGATTCCACTGATTTTAACTTATCTGTTATATTGATGTGACTTAAACTAAACTGTCTGTTCAACTCAATCTGACTACTTTGACCTATTTATTGCATTAAAGTTACACAAATTAATGTAATTGTGATGTTAAAGTCAATTGTACTCCAATAGTTGTCAAGCTGATTCCACTGATGTTAACTTATCTGTTATATTGATGTAACTTAAACTAAACTGTCTGTTCAACTCAATCTGACTACTTTGACCTATTTATTGCATTAAAGTTACACAAATTGAGCTATCTGTGATATTAAAGTCAATTGTACTCCAATATTTGTGAAGCTGATTCCGCTTATATTAACTTATCTGTTATATTGATGTGACTTAAACTAAACTGTCTGTTCAACTCAATCTGACTACTTTGACTTATTTATTGCATTAAAGTTACATAAATCGAGGTATTTGTGATGTTAAAGTCAATTGTACTCCAACAGTTGTGAAGCTGATTCCACTGATTTTAACTTATCTGTTATATTGATGTGACTTAAACTAAAATGTCTGTTCAACTCAATCTGACTACTTTGACCTATTTATTGCATTAAAGTTACATAAATTGAGCTATTTGTGATATTAAAGTCAATTGTACTCCAACAGTTGTGAAGCTGATTCCACTGATATTAACTTATCTGTTATATTGATGTGACTTAAACTAAACTGTCTGTTCAACTCAACCTGACTACTTTGACCTATTGATTGCATTAAAGTTACATAAATTAATGTAATCGTGATATTAAAGTCAATTGTACTCCAATATTTGTGAAGCTGATTCCACTTATATTAACTTATCTGTTATATTGATGTGACTTAAACTAAACTGTCTGTTCAACTCAATCTGATTACTTTGACCTATTTATTGCATTAAAGTTACATAAATTGAGCTATCTGTGATATTAAAGTCAATTGTACTCCAACAGTTGTGAAGCTGATTCCACTGATATTAACTTATCTGTTATATTGATGTGACTTAAACTAAACTGTCTGTTCAACTCAATCTGACTACTTTGACCTATTGATTGCATTAAAGTTACATAAATTAATGTAATCGTGATATTAAAGTCAATTGTACTCCAATATTTGTGAAGCTGATTCCACTTATATTAACTTATCTGTTATATTGATGTGACTTAAACTAAACTGTCTGTTCAACTCAATCTGATTACTTTGACCTATTTATTGCATTAAAGTTACATAAATCGAGGTATTTGTGATGTTAAAGTCAATTGTACTCCAACAGTTGTGAAGCTGATTCCACTCATATTAACTTATCTGTTATATTGATGTGACTTAAACTAAACTGTCTGTTCAACTCAATCTGACTACTTTGACCTATTTATTGCATTAAAGTTACATAAATTGAGCTATCTGTGATATTAAAGTCAATTGTACTCCAACAGTTGTGAAGCTGATTCCACTCATATTAACTTATCTGTTATATTGATGTGACTTAAACTAAACTGTCTGTTCAACTCAATCTGACTACTTTGACCTATTTATTGCATTAAAGTTACATAAATTAATGTAATCGTGATGTTAAAGTCAATTGTACTCCAATAGTTGTCAAGCTGATCCCACTGATATTAACTTATCTGTTATATTGATGTGACTTCAACTAAACTGTCTGTTCACCTCAATCTGACTACTTTGACCTATTGATTGTATTAAAGTTACATAAATTGAGCTATCTGTGATATTAAAGTCAATTGTACTCCAACAGTTGTGAAGCTGATTCCACTCATATTAACTTATCTGTTATATTGATGTGACTTAAACTAAACTGTCTGTTCAACTCAATCTGATTACTTTGACCTATTTATTGCATTAAAGTTACATAAATTGATCTATTTGTGATGTTAAAGTCAATTGTACTCCAATAGTTGTCAAGCTGATTCCACTGATATTAACTGATCTGTTATATTGATGTGACTTAAACTAAACTGTCTGTTCAACTCAATCTGACTACTTTGACCTATTTATTGCATTAAAGTTACATAAATTGAGCTATCTGTGATATTAAAGTCAATTGTACTCCAATAGTTGTGAACCTGATTCCACTGATATTGACTTATCTGTTATATTGATGTGACTTAAACTAAACTGTCTGTTCAACTCAATCTGACTACTTTGACTTATTTATTGCATTAAAGTTACATAAATCGAGGTATTTGTGATGTTAAAGTCAATTGTACTCCAACAGTTGTGAAGCTGATTCCACTGATTTTAACTTATCTGTTATATTGATGTGACTTAAACTAAAATGTCTGTTCAACTCAATCTGACTACTTTGACCTATTTATTGCATTAAAGTTACATAAATTGAGCTATCTGTGATATTAAAGTCAATTGTACTCCAACAGTTGTGAAGCTGATTCCACTGATATTAACTTATCTGTTATATTGATGTGACTTAAACTAAACTGTCTGTTCAACTCAATCTGACTACTTTGACTTATTTATTGCATTAAAGTTACATAAATCGAGGTATTTGTGATGTTAAAGTCAATTGTACTCCAACAGTTGTGAAGCTGATTCCACTGATTTTAACTTATCTGTTATATTGATGTGACTTAAACTAAAATGTCTGTTCAACTCAATCTGACTACTTTGACCTATTTATTGCATTAAAGTTACATAAATTGAGCTATTTGTGATATTAAAGTCAATTGTACTCCAACAGTTGTGAAGCTGATTCCACTGATATTAACTTATCTGTTATATTGATGTGACTTAAACTAAACTGTCTGTTCAACTCAATCTGACTACTTTGACCTATTGATTGCATTAAAGTTACATAAATTAATGTAATCGTGATATTAAAGTCAATTGTACTCCAATATTTGTGAAGCTGATTCCACTTATATTAACTTATCTGTTATATTGATGTGACTTAAACTAAACTGTCTGTTCAACTCAATCTGATTACTTTGACCTATTTATTGCATTAAAGTTACATAAATTGAGCTATCTGTGATATTAAAGTCAATTGTACTCCAACAGTTGTGAAGCTGATTCCACTGATATTAACTTATCTGTTATATTGATGTGACTTAAACTAAACTGTCTGTTCAACTCAATCTGACTACTTTGACCTATTTATTGCATTAAAGTTACATAAATTGAGCTATCTGTGATATTAAAGTCAATTGTACTCCAACAGTTGTGAAGCTGATTCCACTCATATTAACTTATCTGTTATATTGATGTGACTTAAACTAAACTGTCTGTTCAACTCAATCTGACTACTTTGACCTATTTATTGCATTAAAGTTACATAAATTAATGTAATCGTGATGTTAAAGTCAATTGTACTCCAATAGTTGTCAAGCTGATCCCACTGATATTAACTTATCTGTTATATTGATGTGACTTCAACTAAACTGTCTGTTCAACTCAATCTGACTACTTTGACTTATTTATTGCATTAAAGTTACATAAAT
Source organism: Ostrea denselamellosa (assembly GCA_024699665.1). NCBI lineage: Eukaryota > Metazoa > Mollusca > Bivalvia > Ostreida > Ostreidae > Ostrea > Ostrea denselamellosa. The sequence continues at coordinate 1,511,994 of JAMZEH010000011.1, forward strand.
CGAGGTATTTGTGATGTTAAAGTCAATTGTACTCCAACAGTTGTGAAGCTGATTCCACTGATTTTAACTTATCTGTTATATTGATGTGACTTAAACTAAAATGTCTGTTCAACTCAATCTGACTACTTTGACCTATTTATTGCATTAAAGTTACATAAATTGAGCTATCTGTGATATTAAAGTCAATTGTACTCCAACAGTTGTGAAGCTGATTCCACTGATATTAACTTATCTGTTATATTGATGTGACTTAAACTAAACTGTCTGTTCAACTCAATCTGACTACTTTGACCTATTTATTGCATTAAAGTTACATAAATTAATGTAATCGTGATATTAAAGTCAATTGTACTCCAATATTTGTGAAGCTGATTCCACTTATATTAACTTATCTGTTATATTGATGTGACTTAAACTAAACTGTCTGTTCAACTCAATCTGATTACTTTGACCTATTTATTGCATTAAAGTTACATAAATTGAGCTATCTGTGATATTAAAGTCAATTGTACTCCAACAGTTGTGAAGCTGATTCCACTCATATTAACTTATCTGTTATATTGATGTGACTTAAACTAAACTGTCTGTTCAACTCAATCTGACTACTTTGACCTATTTATTGCATTAAAGTTACATAAATTAATGTAATTGTGATGTTAAAGTCAATTGTACTCCAATAGTTGTCAAGCTGATTCCACTGATGTTAACTTATCTGTTATATTGATGTAACTTAAACTAAACTGTCTGTTCAACTCAATCTGACTACTTTGACCTATTTATTGCATTAAAGTTACACAAATTGAGCTATCTGTGATATTAAAGTCAATTGTACTCCAATATTTGTGAAGCTGATTCCGCTTATATTAACTTATCTGTTATATTGATGTGACTTAAACTAAACTGTCTGTTCAACTCAATCTGACTACTTTGACTTATTTATTGCATTAAAGTTACAAAAATCGAGCTATTTGTGATGTTAAAGTCAATTGTACTCCAATAGTTGTGAAGCTGATTCCACTCATATTAACTTATCTGTTATATTGATGTGACTTAAACTAAACTGTCTGTTCAACTCAATCTGACTACTTTGACCTATTTATTGCATTAAAGTTACATAAATTAATGTAATCGTGATGTTAAAGTCAATTGTACTCCAATAGTTGTCAAGCTGATCCCACTGATATTAACTTATCTGTTATATTGATATGACTTAAACTAAACTGTCTGTTCACCTCAATCTGACTACTTTGACCTATTTATTGCATTAAAGTTACATAAATTGAGCTATCTGTGATATTAAAGTCAATTGTACTCCAACAGTTGTGAAGCTGATTCCACTCATATTAACTTATCTGTTATATTGATGTGACTTAAACTAAACTGTCTGTTCAACTCAATCTGATTACTTTGACCTATTTATTGCATTAAAGTTACATAAATTGATCTATTTGTGATGTTAAAGTCAATTGTACTCCAATAGTTGTCAAGCTGATTCCACTGATATTAACTGATCTGTTATATTGATGTGACTTAAACTAAACTGTCTGTTCAACTCAATCTGACTACTTTGACCTATTTATTGCATTAAAGTTACATAAATTGAGCTATCTGTGATATTAAAGTCAATTGTACTCCAATAGTTGTGAAGCTGATTCCACTGATATTGACTCATCTGTTATATTGATGTGACTTAAACTAAACTGTCTGTTCAACTCAATCTGACTACTTTGACTTATTTATTGCATTAAAGTTACATAAATCGAGGTATTTGTGATGTTAAAGTCAATTGTACTCCAACAGTTGTGAAGCTGATTCCACTGATTTTAACTTATCTGTTATATTGATGTGACTTAAACTAAACTGTCTGTTCAACTCAATCTGATTACTTTGACCTATTTATTGCATTAAAGTTACATAAATTGAGTTATCTGTGATGTTAAAGTCAATTGTACTCCAATAGTTGTCAAGCTGATTCCACTGATGTTAATTTATCTGTTATATTGATGTGACTTAAACTAAACTGTCTGTTCACCTCAATCTGACTACTTTGACCTATTTATTGCATTAAAGTTACATAAATTGAGCTATCTGTGATATTAAAGTCAATTGTACTCCAATATTTGTGAAGCTGATTCCACTTATAATAACTTATCTGTTATATTGATGTGACTTAAACTGAACTGTCTGTTCAACTCAATCTGACTACTTTGACCTATTTATTGCATTAAAGTTACATAAATTGAGCTATCTGTGATATTAAAGTCAATTGTACTCCAACAGTTGTGAAGCTGATTCCACTCATATTAACTTATCTGTTATATTGATGTGACTTAAACTAAACTGTCTGTTCAACTCAATCTGACTACTTTGACCTATTTATTGCATTAAAGTTACATAAATTGAGTTATCTGTGATGTTAAAGTCAATTGTACTCCAATAGTTGTCAAGCTGATTCCACTGATGTTAATTTATCTGTTATATTGATGTGACTTAAACTAAACTGTCTGTTCACCTCAATCTGACTACTTTGACCTATTTATTGCATTAAAGTTACATAAATTGAGCTATCTGTGATATTAAAGTCAATTGTACTCCAATATTTGTGAAGCTGATTCCACTTATATTAACTTATCTGTTATATTGATGTGACTTAAACTAAACTGTCTGTTCAACTCAATCTGACTACTTTGACCTATTTATTGCATTAAACTTACATAAATTGAGCTATCTGTGATATTAAGTCAATTATACTCCAATAGTTGTGAACCTCATTCCACTGATATTGACTTATCTGTTATATTGATGTGACTTAAACTAAACTGTCTGTTCAACTCAATCTGACTACTTTGACTTATTTATTGCATTAAAGTTACATAAATCGAGGTATTTGTGATGTTAAAGTCAATTGTACTCCAACAGTTGTGAAGCTGATTCCACCCATATTAACGTATCTGTTATATTGATGTGACTTAAACTAAACTGTCTGTTCAACTCAATCTGACTACTTTGACCTATTGATTGCATTAAAGTTACATAAATTAATGTAATCGTGATATTAAAGTCAATTGTACTCCAATATTTGTGAAGCTGATTCCACTTATATTAACTTATCTGTTATATTGATGTGACTTAAACTAAACTGTCTGTTCAACTCAATCTGATTACTTTGACCTATTTATTGCATTAAAGTTACATAAATTGAGCTATCTGTGATATTAAAGTCAATTGTACTCCAACAGTTGTGAAGCTGATTCCACTCATATTAACTTATCTGTTATATTGATGTGACTTAAACTAAACTGTCTGTTCAACTCAATCTGACTACTTTGACCTATTTATTGCATTAAAGTTACATAAATTAATGTAATTGTGATGTTAAAGTCAATTGTACTCCAATAGTTGTCAAGCTGATTCCACTGATGTTAACTTATCTGTTATATTGATGTAACTTAAACTAAACTGTCTGTTCAACTCAATCTGACTACTTTGACCTATTTATTGCATTAAAGTTACACAAATTGAGCTATCTGTGATATTAAAGTCAATTGTACTCCAATATTTGTGAAGCTGATTCCGCTTATATTAACTTATCTGTTATATTGATGTGACTTAAACTAAACTGTCTGTTCAACTCAATCTGACTACTTTGACTTATTTATTGCATTAAAGTTACAAAAATCGAGCTATTTGTGATGTTAAAGTCAATTGTACTCCAATAGTTGTGAAGCTGATTCCACTCATATTAACTTATCTGTTATATTGATGTGACTTAAACTAAACTGTCTGTTCAACTCAATCTGACTACTTTGACCTATTTATTGCATTAAAGTTACATAAATTAATGTAATCGTGATGTTAAAGTCAATTGTACTCCAATAGTTGTCAAGCTGATCCCACTGATATTAACTTATCTGTTATATTGATATGACTTAAACTAAACTGTCTGTTCACCTCAATCTGACTACTTTGACCTATTTATTGCATTAAAGTTACATAAATTGAGCTATCTGTGATATTAAAGTCAATTGTACTCCAACAGTTGTGAAGCTGATTCACTCATATTAACTTATCTGTTATATTGATGTGACTTAAACTAAACTGTCTGTTCAACTCAATCTGATTACTTTGACCTATTTATTGCATTAAAGTTACATAAATTGATCTATTTGTGATGTTAAAGTCAATTGTACTCCAATAGTTGTCAAGCTGATTCCACTGATATTAACTGATCTGTTATATTGATGTGACTTAAACTAAACTGTCTGTTCAACTCAATCTGACTACTTTGACCTATTTATTGCATTAAAGTTACATAAATTGAGCTATCTGTGATATTAAAGTCAATTGTACTCCAATAGTTGTGAAGCTGATTCCACTGATATTGACTCATCTGTTATATTGATGTGACTTAAACTAAACTGTCTGTTCAACTCAATCTGACTACTTTGACTTATTTATTGCATTAAAGTTACATAAATCGAGGTATTTGTGATGTTAAAGTCAATTGTACTCCAACAGTTGTGAAGCTGATTCCACTGATTTTAACTTATCTGTTATATTGATGTGACTTAAACTAAAATGTCTGTTCAACTCAATCTGACTACTTTGACCTATTTATTGCATTAAAGTTACATAAATTGAGCTATCTGTGATATTAAAGTCAATTGTACTCCAACAGTTGTGAAGCTGATTCCACTCATATTAACTTATCTGTTATATTAATGTGACTTAAACTAAACTGTCTGTTCAACTCAATCTGATTACTTTGACCTATTTATTGCATTAAAGTTACATAAATTGAGTTATCTGTGATGTTAAAGTCAATTGTACTCCAATAGTTGTCAAGCTGATTCCACTGATGTTAATTTATCTGTTATATTGATGTGACTTAAACTAAACTGTCTGTTCACCTCAATCTGACTACTTTGACCTATTTATTGCATTAAAGTTACATAAATTGAGCTATCTGTGATATTAAAGTCAATTGTACTCCAATATTTGTGAAGCTGATTCCACTTATAATAACTTATCTGTTATATTGATGTGACTTAAACTGAACTGTCTGTTCAACTCAATCTGACTACTTTGACCTATTTATTGCATTAAAGTTACATAAATTGAGCTATCTGTGATATTAAAGTCAATTGTACTCCAACAGTTGTGAAGCTGATTCCACTCATATTAACTTATCTGTTATATTGATGTGACTTAAACTAAACTGTCTGTTCAACTCAATCTGACTACTTTGACCTATTTATTGCATTAAAGTTACATAAATTGAGTTATCTGTGATGTTAAAGTCAATTGTACTCCAATAGTTGTCAAGCTGATTCCACTGATGTTAATTTATCTGTTATATTGATGTGACTTAAACTAAACTGTCTGTTCAACTCAATCTGACTACTTTGACCTATTTATTGCATTAAAGTTACATAAATTGAGCTATCTGTGATATTAAAGTCAATTGTACTCCAATATTTGTGAAGCTGATTCCACTTATATTAACTTATCTGTTATATTGATGTGACTTAAACTAAACTGTCTGTTCAACTCAATCTGACTACTTTGACCTATTTATTGCATTAAACTTACATAAATTGAGCTATCTGTGATATTAAGTCAATTATACTCCAATAGTTGTGAACCTCATTCCACTGATATTGACTTATCTGTTATATTGATGTGACTTAAACTAAACTGTCTGTTCAACTCAATCTGACTACTTTGACTTATTTATTGCATTAAAGTTACATAAATCGAGGTATTTGTGATGTTAAAGTCAATTGTACTCCAACAGTTGTGAAGCTGATTCCACCCATATTAACGTATCTGTTATATTGATGTGACTTAAACTAAACTGTCTGTTCAACTCAATCTGACTACTTTGACCTATTGATTGCATTAAAGTTACATAAATTAATGTAATCGTGATATTAAAGTCAATTGTACTCCAATATTTGTGAAGCTGATTCCACTTATATTAACTTATCTGTTATATTGATGTGACTTAAACTAAACTGTCTGTTCAACTCAATCTGATTACTTTGACCTATTTATTGCATTAAAGTTACATAAATTGAGCTATCTGTGATATTAAAGTCAATTGTACTCCAACAGTTGTGAAGCTGATTCCACTCATATTAACTTATCTGTTATATTGATGTGACTTAAACTAAACTGTCTGTTCAACTCAATCTGACTACTTTGACCTATTTATTGCATTAAAGTTACATAAATTAATGTAATTGTGATGTTAAAGTCAATTGTACTCCAATAGTTGTCAAGCTGATTCCACTGATGTTAACTTATCTGTTATATTGATGTAACTTAAACTAAACTGTCTGTTCAACTCAATCTGACTACTTTGACCTATTTATTGCATTAAAGTTACACAAACTGAGCTATCTGTGATATTAAAGTCAATTGTACTCCAATATTTGTGAAGCTGATTCCGCTTATATTAACTTATCTGTTATATTGATGTGACTTAAACTAAACTGTCTGTTCAACTCAATCTGACTACTTTGACTTATTTATTGCATTAAAGTTACAAAAATCGAGCTATTTGTGATGTTAAAGTCAATTGTACTCCAATAGTTGTGAAGCTGATTCCACTCATATTAACTTATCTGTTATATTGATGTGACTTAAACTAAACTGTCTGTTCAACTCAATCTGACTACTTTGACCTATTTATTGCATTAAAGTTACATAAATTAATGTAATCGTGATGTTAAAGTCAATTGTACTCCAATAGTTGTCAAGCTGATCCCACTGATATTAACTTATCTGTTATATTGATATGACTTAAACTAAACTGTCTGTTCACCTCAATCTGACTACTTTGACCTATTTATTGCATTAAAGTTACATAAATTGAGCTATCTGTGATATTAAAGTCAATTGTACTCCAACAGTTGTGAAGCTGATTCCACTCATATTAACTTATCTGTTATATTGATGTGACTTAAACTAAACTGTCTGTTCAACTCAATCTGATTACTTTGACCTATTTATTGCATTAAAGTTACATAAATTGATCTATTTGTGATGTTAAAGTCAATTGTACTCCAATAGTTGTCAAGCTGATTCCACTGATATTAACTGATCTGTTATATTGATGTGACTTAAACTAAACTGTCTGTTCAACTCAATCTGACTACTTTGACCTATTTATTGCATTAAAGTTACATAAATTGAGCTATCTGTGATATTAAAGTCAATTGTACTCCAATATTTGTGAAGCTGATTCCACTTATAATAACTTATCTGTTATATTGATGTGACTTAAACTGAACTGTCTGTTCAACTCAATCTGACTACTTTGACCTATTTATTGCATTAAAGTTACATAAATTGAGCTATCTGTGATATTAAAGTCAATTGTACTCCAACAGTTGTGAAGCTGATTCCACTCATATTAACTTATCTGTTATATTGATGTGACTTAAACTAAACTGTCTGTTCAACTCAATCTGACTACTTTGACCTATTTATTGCATTAAAGTTACATAAATTGAGTTATCTGTGATGTTAAAGTCAATTGTACTCCAATAGTTGTCAAGCTGATTCCACTGATGTTAATTTATCTGTTATATTGATGTGACTTAAACTAAACTGTCTGTTCACCTCAATCTGACTACTTTGACCTATTTATTGCATTAAAGTTACATAAATTGAGCTATCTGTGATATTAAAGTCAATTGTACTCCAATATTTGTGAAGCTGATTCCACTTATATTAACTTATCTGTTATATTGATGTGACTTAAACTAAACTGTCTGTTCAACTCAATCTGACTACTTTGACCTATTTATTGCATTAAACTTACATAAATTGAGCTATCTGTGATATTAAGTCAATTATACTCCAATAGTTGTGAACCTCATTCCACTGATATTGACTTATCTGTTATATTGATGTGACTTAAACTAAACTGTCTGTTCAACTCAATCTGACTACTTTGACTTATTTATTGCATTAAAGTTACATAAATCGAGGTATTTGTGATGTTAAAGTCAATTGTACTCCAACAGTTGTGAAGCTGATTCCACTGATTTTAACTTATCTGTTATATTGATGTGACTTAAACTAAACTGTCTGTTCAACTCAATCTGACTACTTTGACCTATTTATTGCATTAAAGTTACACAAATTAATGTAATTGTGATGTTAAAGTCAATTGTACTCCAATAGTTGTCAAGCTGATTCCACTGATGTTAACTTATCTGTTATATTGATGTAACTTAAACTAAACTGTCTGTTCAACTCAATCTGACTACTTTGACCTATTTATTGCATTAAAGTTACACAAATTGAGCTATCTGTGATATTAAAGTCAATTGTACTCCAATATTTGTGAAGCTGATTCCGCTTATATTAACTTATCTGTTATATTGATGTGACTTAAACTAAACTGTCTGTTCAACTCAATCTGACTACTTTGACTTATTTATTGCATTAAAGTTACATAAATCGAGGTATTTGTGATGTTAAAGTCAATTGTACTCCAACAGTTGTGAAGCTGATTCCACTCATATTAACTTATCTGTTATATTGATGTGACTTAAACTAAACTGTCTGTTCAACTCAATCTGACTACTTTGACCTATTTATTGCATTAAAGTTACATAAATTAATGTAATTGTGATGTTAAAGTCAATTGTACTCCAATAGTTGTCAAGCTGATTCCACTGATGTTAACTTATCTGTTATATTGATGTAACTTAAACTAAACTGTCTGTTCAACTCAATCTGACTACTTTGACCTATTTATTGCATTAAAGTTACACAAACTGAGCTATCTGTGATATTAAAGTCAATTGTACTCCAATATTTGTGAAGCTGATTCCGCTTATATTAACTTATCTGTTATATTGATGTGACTTAAACTAAACTGTCTGTTCAACTCAATCTGACTACTTTGACTTATTTATTGCATTAAAGTTACAAAATCGAGCTATTTGTGATGTTAAAGTCAATTGTACTCCAATAGTTGTGAAGCTGATTCCACTCATATTAACTTATCTGTTATATTGATGTGACTTAAACTAAACTGTCTGTTCAACTCAATCTGACTACTTTGACCTATTTATTGCATTAAAGTTACATAAATTAATGTAATCGTGATGTTAAAGTCAATTGTACTCCAATAGTTGTCAAGCTGATCCCACTGATATTAACTTATCTGTTATATTGATATGACTTAAACTAAACTGTCTGTTCACCTCAATCTGACTACTTTGACCTATTTATTGCATTAAAGTTACATGAATTGAGCTATCTGTGATATTAAAGTCAATTGTACTCCAACAGTTGTGAAGCTGATTCCACTGATATTAACTTATCTGTTATATTGATGTGACTTAAACTAAACTGTCTGTTCAACTCAATCTGATTACTTTGACCTATTTATTGCATTAAAGTTACATAAATTGATCTATTTGTGATGTTAAAGTCAATTGTACTCCAATAGTTGTCAAGCTGATTCCACTGATATTAACTGATCTGTTATATTGATGTGACTTAAACTAAACTGTCTGTTCAACTCAATCTGACTACTTTGACCTATTTATTGCATTAAAGTTACATAAATTGAGCTATCTGTGATATTAAAGTCAATTGTACTCCAATATTTGTGAAGCTGATTCCACTTATAATAACTTATCTGTTATATTGATGTGACTTAAACTGAACTGTCTGTTCAACTCAATCTGACTACTTTGACCTATTTATTGCATTAAAGTTACATAAATTGAGCTATCTGTGATATTAAAGTCAATTGTACTCCAACAGTTGTGAAGCTGATTCCACTCATATTAACTTATCTGTTATATTGATGTGACTTAAACTAAACTGTCTGTTCAACTCAATCTGACTACTTTGACCTATTTATTGCATTAAAGTTACATAAATTGAGTTATCTGTGATGTTAAAGTCAATTGTACTCCAATAGTTGTCAAGCTGATTCCACTGATGTTAATTTATCTGTTATATTGATGTGACTTAAACTAAACTGTCTGTTCACCTCAATCTGACTACTTTGACCTATTTATTGCATTAAAGTTACATAAATTGAGCTATCTGTGATATTAAAGTCAATTGTACTCCAATATTTGTGAAGCTGATTCCACTTATATTAACTTATCTGTTATATTGATGTGACTTAAACTAAACTGTCTGTTCAACTCAATCTGACTACTTTGACCTATTTATTGCATTAAACTTACATAAATTGAGCTATCTGTGATATTAAGTCAATTATACTCCAATAGTTGTGAACCTCATTCCACTGATATTGACTTATCTGTTATATTGATGTGACTTAAACTAAACTGTCTGTTCAACTCAATCTGACTACTTTGACTTATTTATTGCATTAAAGTTACATAAATCGAGGTATTTGTGATGTTAAAGTCAATTGTACTCCAACAGTTGTGAAGCTGATTCCACTGATTTTAACTTATCTGTTATATTGATGTGACTTAAACTAAACTGTCTGTTCAACTCAATCTGACTACTTTGACCTATTTATTGCATTAAAGTTACACAAATTAATGTAATTGTGATGTTAAAGTCAATTGTACTCCAATAGTTGTCAAGCTGATTCCACTGATGTTAACTTATCTGTTATATTGATGTAACTTAAACTAAACTGTCTGTTCAACTCAATCTGACTACTTTGACCTATTTATTGCATTAAAGTTACACAAATTGAGCTATCTGTGATATTAAAGTCAATTGTACTCCAATATTTGTGAAGCTGATTCCGCTTATATTAACTTATCTGTTATATTGATGTGACTTAAACTAAACTGTCTGTTCAACTCAATCTGACTACTTTGACTTATTTATTGCATTAAAGTTACATAAATCGAGGTATTTGTGATGTTAAAGTCAATTGTACTCCAACAGTTGTGAAGCTGATTCCACTGATTTTAACTTATCTGTTATATTGATGTGACTTAAACTAAAATGTCTGTTCAACTCAATCTGACTACTTTGACCTATTTATTGCATTAAAGTTACATAAATTGAGCTATTTGTGATATTAAAGTCAATTGTACTCCAACAGTTGTGAAGCTGATTCCACTGATATTAACTTATCTGTTATATTGATGTGACTTAAACTAAACTGTCTGTTCAACTCAATCTGACTACTTTGACCTATTGATTGCATTAAAGTTACATAAATTAATGTAATCGTGATATTAAAGTCAATTGTACTCCAATATTTGTGAAGCTGATTCCACTTATATTAACTTATCTGTTATATTGATGTGACTTAAACTAAACTGTCTGTTCAACTCAATCTGATTACTTTGACCTATTTATTGCATTAAAGTTACATAAATTGAGCTATCTGTGATATTAAAGTCAATTGTACTCCAACAGTTGTGAAGCTGATTCCACTCATATTAACTTATCTGTTATATTGATGTGACTTAAACTAAACTGTCTGTTCAACTCAATCTGACTACTTTGACCTATTTATTGCATTAAAGTTACATAAATTAATGTAATTGTGATGTTAAAGTCAATTGTACTCCAATAGTTGTCAAGCTGATTCCACTGATGTTAACATATCTGTTATATTGATGTAACTTAAACTAAACTGTCTGTTCAACTCAATCTGACTACTTTGACCTATTTATTGCATTAAAGTTACACAAATTGAGCTATCTGTGATATTAAAGTCAATTGTACTCCAATATTTGTGAAGCTGATTCCGCTTATATTAACTTATCTGTTATATTGATGTGACTTAAACTAAACTGTCTGTTCAACTCAATCTGACTACTTTGACTTATTTATTGCATTAAAGTTACAAAAATCGAGCTATTTGTGATGTTAAAGTCAATTGTACTCCAATAGTTGTGAAGCTGATTCCACTCATATTAACTTATCTGTTATATTGATGTGACTTAAACTAAACTGTCTGTTCAACTCAATCTGACTACTTTGACCTATTTATTGCATTAAAGTTACATAAATTAATGTAATCGTGATGTTAAAGTCAATTGTACTCCAATAGTTGTCAAGCTGATCCCACTGATATTAACTTATCTGTTATATTGATATGACTTAAACTAAACTGTCTGTTCACCTCAATCTGACTACTTTGACCTATTTATTGCATTAAAGTTACATAAATTGAGCTATCTGTGATATTAAAGTCAATTGTACTCCAACAGTTGTGAAGCTGATTCCACTCATATTAACTTATCTGTTATATTGATGTGACTTAAACTAAACTGTCTGTTCAACTCAATCTGATTACTTTGACCTATTTATTGCATTAAAGTTACATAAATTGATCTATTTGTGATGTTAAAGTCAATTGTACTCCAATAGTTGTCAAGCTGATTCCACTGATATTAACTGATCTGTTATATTGATGTGACTTAAACTAAACTGTCTGTTCAACTCAATCTGACTACTTTGACCTATTTATTGCATTAAAGTTACATAAATTGAGCTATCTGTGATATTAAAGTCAATTGTACTCCAACAGTTGTGAAGCTGATTCCACTCATATTAACTTATCTGTTATATTGATGTGACTTAAACTAAACTGTCTGTTCAACTCAATCTGACTACTTTGACCTATTTATTGCATTAAAGTTACATAAATTAATGTAATTGTGATGTTAAAGTCAATTGTACTCCAATAGTTGTCAAGCTGATTCCACTGATGTTAACATATCTGTTATATTGATGTAACTTAAACTAAACTGTCTGTTCAACTCAATCTGACTACTTTGACCTATTTATTGCATTAAAGTTACACAAATTGAGCTATCTGTGATATTAAAGTCAATTGTACTCCAATATTTGTGAAGCTGATTCCGCTTATATTAACTTATCTGTTATATTGATGTGACTTAAACTAAACTGTCTGTTCAACTCAATCTGACTACTTTGACTTATTTATTGCATTAAAGTTACAAAAATCGAGCTATTTGTGATGTTAAAGTCAATTGTACTCCAATAGTTGTGAAGCTGATTCCACTCATATTAACTGATCTGTTATATTGATGTGACTTAAACTAAACTGTCTGTTCAACTCAATCGGACTACTTTGACCTATTTATTGCATTAAAGTTACATAAATTAATGTAATCGTGATGTTAAAGTCAATTGTACTCCAATAGTTGTCAAGCTGATCCCACTGATATTAACTTATCTGTTATATTGATATGACTTAAACTAAACTGTCTGTTCACCTCAATCTGACTACTTTGACCTATTTATTGCATTAAAGTTACATAAATTGAGCTATCTGTGATATTAAAGTCAATTGTACTCCAACAGTTGTGAAGCTGATTCCACTGATATTAACTTATCTGTTATATTGATGTGACTTAAACTAAACTGTCTGTTCAACTCAATCTGATTACTTTGACCTATTTATTGCATTAAAGTTACATAAATTGATCTATTTGTGATGTTAAAGTCAATTGTACTCCAATAGTTGTCAAGCTGATTCCACTGATATTAACTGATCTGTTATATTGATGTGACTTAAACTAAACTGTCTGTTCAACTCAATCTGACTACTTTGACCTATTTATTGCATTAAAGTTACATAAATTGAGTTATCTGTGATGTTAAAGTCAATTGTACTCCAATAGTTGTCAAGCTGATTCCACTGATGTTAATTTATCTGTTATATTGATGTGACTTAAACTAAACTGTCTGTTCACCTCAATCTGACTACTTTGACCTATTTATTGCATTAAAGTTACATAAATTGAGCTATCTGTGATATTAAAGTCAATTGTACTCCAATATTTGTGAAGCTGATTCCACTTATATTAACTTATCTGTTATATTGATGTGACTTAAACTGAACTGTCTGTTCAACTCAATCTGATTACTTTGACCTATTTATTGCATTAAAGTTACATAAATTGAGCTATCTGTGATATTAAAGTCAATTGTACTCCAACAGTTGTGAAGCTGATTCCACTCATATTAACTTATCTGTTATATTGATGTGACTTAAACTAAACTGTCTGTTCAACTCAATCTGACTACTTTGACCTATTTATTGCATTAAAGTTACATAAATTAATGTAATTGTGATGTTAAAGTCAATTGTACTCCAATAGTTGTCAAGCTGATTCCACTGATGTTAACTTATCTGTTATATTGATGTAACTTAAACTAAACTGTCTGTTCAACTCAATCTGACTACTTTGACCTATTTATTGCATTAAACTTACACAAATTGAGCTATCTGTGATATTAAAGTCAATTGTACTCCAATATTTGTGAAGCTGATTCCGCTTATATTAACTTATCTGTTATATTGATGTGACTTAAACTAAACTGTCTGTTCAACTCAATCTGACTACTTTGACTTATTTATTGCATTAAAGTTACAAAAATCGAGCTATTTGTGATGTTAAAGTCAATTGTACTCCAATAGTTGTGAAGCTGATTCCACTCATATTAACTTATCTGTTATATTGATGTGACTTAAACTAAACTGTCTGTTCAACTCAATCTGACTACTTTGACCTATTTATTGCATTAAAGTTACATAAATTGAGTTATCTGTGATATTAAAGTCAATTGTATTCCAATATTTATGAAGCTGATTCCACTGATATTAACTTATCTGTTATATTGATGTGACTTAAACTAAACTGTCTTTTCAACTCAATCTGACTACTTTGACCTATTTATTGCATTAAAGTTACATAAATTGAGCTATCTGTGATATTAAAGTCAATTGTACTCCAATATTTGTGAAGCTGATTCCACTTATATTAACTTATCTGTTATATTGATGTGACTTAAACTAAACTGTCTGTTCAACTCAATCTGATTACTTTGACCTATTTATTGCATTAAAGTTACATAAATTGAGCTATCTGTCATGTTAAAGTCAATTGTACTCCAATAGTTGTGAAGCTGATTCCACTGATGTTAACTTATCTGTTATATTGATGTGACTTAAACTAAACTGTCTGTTCAACTCAATCTGACTACTTTGACCTATTTATTGCATTAAAGTTCATAAATTAATGTAATTGTGATGTTAAAGTCAATTGTACTCCAATAGTTGTCAAGCTGATTCCACTGATGTTAACTTATCTGTTATATTGATGTGACTTAAACTAAACTGTCTGTTCAACTCAATCTGACTACTTTGACCTATTTATTGCATTAAAGTTACATAAATTGAGCTATTTGTGATATTAAAGTCAATTGTACTCCAACAGTTGTGAAGCTGATTCCACTGATATTAACTTATCTGTTATATTGATGTGACTTAAACTAAACTGTCTGTTCAACTCAATCTGACTACTTTGACCTATTGATTGCATTAAAGTTACATAAATTAATGTAATCGTGATATTAAAGTCAATTGTACTCCAATATTTGTGAAGCTGATTCCACTTATATTAACTTATCTGTTATATTGATGTGACTTAAACTAAACTGTCTGTTCAACTCAATCTGATTACTTTGACCTATTTATTGCATTAAAGTTACATAAATTGAGCTATCTGTGATATTAAAGTCAATTGTACTCCAACAGTTGTGAAGCTGATTCCACTCATATTAACTTATCTGTTATATTGATGTGACTTAAACTAAACTGTCTGTTCAACTCAATCTGACTACTTTGACCTATTTATTGCATTAAAGTTACATAAATTAATGTAATTGTGATGTTAAAGTCAATTGTACTCCAATAGTTGTCAAGCTGATTCCACTGATGTTAACATATCTGTTATATTGATGTAACTTAAACTAAACTGTCTGTTCAACTCAATCTGACTACTTTGACCTATTTATTGCATTAAAGTTACACAAATTGAGCTATCTGTGATATTAAAGTCAATTGTACTCCAATATTTGTGAAGCTGATTCCGCTTATATTAACTTATCTGTTATATTGATGTGACTTAAACTAAACTGTCTGTTCAACTCAATCTGACTACTTTGACTTATTTATTGCATTAAAGTTACAAAAATCGAGCTATTTGTGATGTTAAAGTCAATTGTACTCCAATAGTTGTGAAGCTGATTCCACTCATATTAACTTATCTGTTATATTGATGTGACTTAAACTAAACTGTCTGTTCAACTCAATCTGACTACTTTGACCTATTTATTGCATTAAAGTTACATAAATTAATGTAATCGTGATGTTAAAGTCAATTGTACTCCAATAGTTGTCAAGCTGATCCCACTGATATTAACTTATCTGTTATATTGATATGACTTAAACTAAACTGTCTGTTCACCTCAATCTGACTACTTTGACCTATTTATTGCATTAAAGTTACATAAATTGAGCTATCTGTGATATTAAAGTCAATTGTACTCCAACAGTTGTGAAGCTGATTCCACTCATATTAACTTATCTGTTATATTGATGTGACTTAAACTAAACTGTCTGTTCAACTCAATCTGATTACTTTGACCTATTTATTGCATTAAAGTTACATAAATTGATCTATTTGTGATGTTAAAGTCAATTGTACTCCAATAGTTGTCAAGCTGATTCCACTGATATTAACTGATCTGTTATATTGATGTGACTTAAACTAAACTGTCTGTTCAACTCAATCTGACTACTTTGACCTATTTATTGCATTAAAGTTACATAAATTGAGCTATCTGTGATATTAAAGTCAATTGTACTCCAACAGTTGTGAAGCTGATTCCACTCATATTAACTTATCTGTTATATTGATGTGACTTAAACTAAACTGTCTGTTCAACTCAATCTGACTACTTTGACCTATTTATTGCATTAAAGTTACATAAATTAATGTAATTGTGATGTTAAAGTCAATTGTACTCCAATAGTTGTCAAGCTGATTCCACTGATGTTAACATATCTGTTATATTGATGTAACTTAAACTAAACTGTCTGTTCAACTCAATCTGACTACTTTGACCTATTTATTGCATTAAAGTTACACAAATTGAGCTATCTGTGATATTAAAGTCAATTGTACTCCAATATTTGTGAAGCTGATTCCGCTTATATTAACTTATCTGTTATATTGATGTGACTTAAACTAAACTGTCTGTTCAACTCAATCTGACTACTTTGACTTATTTATTGCATTAAAGTTACAAAAATCGAGCTATTTGTGATGTTAAAGTCAATTGTACTCCAATAGTTGTGAAGCTGATTCCACTCATATTAACTGATCTGTTATATTGATGTGACTTAAACTAAACTGTCTGTTCAACTCAATCGGACTACTTTGACCTATTTATTGCATTAAAGTTACATAAATTAATGTAATCGTGATGTTAAAGTCAATTGTACTCCAATAGTTGTCAAGCTGATCCCACTGATATTAACTTATCTGTTATATTGATATGACTTAAACTAAACTGTCTGTTCACCTCAATCTGACTACTTTGACCTATTTATTGCATTAAAGTTACATAAATTGAGCTATCTGTGATATTAAAGTCAATTGTACTCCAACAGTTGTGAAGCTGATTCCACTGATATTAACTTATCTGTTATATTGATGTGACTTAAACTAAACTGTCTGTTCAACTCAATCTGATTACTTTGACCTATTTATTGCATTAAAGTTACATAAATTGATCTATTTGTGATGTTAAAGTCAATTGTACTCCAATAGTTGTCAAGCTGATTCCACTGATATTAACTGATCTGTTATATTGATGTGACTTAAACTAAACTGTCTGTTCAACTCAATCTGACTACTTTGACCTATTTATTGCATTAAAGTTACATAAATTGAGTTATCTGTGATGTTAAAGTCAATTGTACTCCAATAGTTGTCAAGCTGATTCCACTGATGTTAATTTATCTGTTATATTGATGTGACTTAAACTAAACTGTCTGTTCACCTCAATCTGACTACTTTGACCTATTTATTGCATTAAAGTTACATAAATTGAGCTATCTGTGATATTAAAGTCAATTGTACTCCAATATTTGTGAAGCTGATTCCACTTATATTAACTTATCTGTTATATTGATGTGACTTAAACTGAACTGTCTGTTCAACTCAATCTGATTACTTTGACCTATTTATTGCATTAAAGTTACATAAATTGAGCTATCTGTGATATTAAAGTCAATTGTACTCCAACAGTTGTGAAGCTGATTCCACTCATATTAACTTATCTGTTATATTGATGTGACTTAAACTAAACTGTCTGTTCAACTCAATCTGACTACTTTGACCTATTTATTGCATTAAAGTTACATAAATTAATGTAATTGTGATGTTAAAGTCAATTGTACTCCAATAGTTGTCAAGCTGATTCCACTGATGTTAACTTATCTGTTATATTGATGTAACTTAAACTAAACTGTCTGTTCAACTCAATCTGACTACTTTGACCTATTTATTGCATTAAACTTACACAAATTGAGCTATCTGTGATATTAAAGTCAATTGTACTCCAATATTTGTGAAGCTGATTCCGCTTATATTAACTTATCTGTTATATTGATGTGACTTAAACTAAACTGTCTGTTCAACTCAATCTGACTACTTTGACTTATTTATTGCATTAAAGTTACAAAAATCGAGCTATTTGTGATGTTAAAGTCAATTGTACTCCAATAGTTGTGAAGCTGATTCCACTCATATTAACTTATCTGTTATATTGATGTGACTTAAACTAAACTGTCTGTTCAACTCAATCTGACTACTTTGACCTATTTATTGCATTAAAGTTACATAAATTGAGTTATCTGTGATATTAAAGTCAATTGTATTCCAATATTTATGAAGCTGATTCCACTGATATTAACTTATCTGTTATATTGATGTGACTTAAACTAAACTGTCTTTTCAACTCAATCTGACTACTTTGACCTATTTATTGCATTAAAGTTACATAAATTGAGCTATCTGTGATATTAAAGTCAATTGTACTCCAATATTTGTGAAGCTGATTCCACTTATATTAACTTATCTGTTATATTGATGTGACTTAAACTAAACTGTCTGTTCAACTCAATCTGATTACTTTGACCTATTTATTGCATTAAAGTTACATAAATTGAGCTATCTGTCATGTTAAAGTCAATTGTACTCCAATAGTTGTGAAGCTGATTCCACTGATGTTAACTTATCTGTTATATTGATGTGACTTAAACTAAACTGTCTGTTCAACTCAATCTGACTACTTTGACCTATTTATTGCATTAAAGTTCATAAATTAATGTAATTGTGATGTTAAAGTCAATTGTACTCCAATAGTTGTCAAGCTGATTCCACTGATGTTAACTTATCTGTTATATTGATGTGACTTAAACTAAACTGTCTGTTCAACTCAATCTGACTACTTTGACCTATTTATTGCATTAAAGTTACATAAATTGAGCTATCTGTGATGTTAAAGTCAATTGTACTCCAATAGTTGTGAAGCTGATTCCACTGATGTTAACTTATCTGTTATATTGATGTGACTTAAACTAAACTGTCTGTTCAACTCAATCGGACTACTTTGACCTATTTATTGCATTAAAGTTACATAAATTAATGTAATCGTGATGTTAAAGTCAATTGTACTCCAATAGTTGTCAAGCTGATCCCACTGATATTAACTTATCTGTTATATTGATATGACTTAAACTAAACTGTCTGTTCACCTCAATCTGACTACTTTGACCTATTTATTGCATTAAAGTTACATAAATTGAGCTATCTGTGATATTAAAGTCAATTGTACTCCAACAGTTGTGAAGCTGATTCCACTCATATTAACTTATCTGTTATATTGATGTGACTTAAACTAAACTGTCTGTTCAACTCAATCTGATTACTTTGACCTATTTATTGCATTAAAGTTACATAAATTGATCTATTTGTGATGTTAAAGTCAATTGTACTCCAATAGTTGTCAAGCTGATTCCACTGATATTAACTGATCTGTTATATTGATGTGACTTAAACTAAACTGTCTGTTCAACTCAATCTGACTACTTTGACCTATTTATTGCATTAAAGTTACATAAATTGAGCTATCTGTGATATTAAAGTCAATTGTACTCCAATAGTTGTGAAGCTGATTCCACTGATATTGACTCATCTGTTATATTGATGTGACTTAAACTAAACTGTCTGTTCAACTCAATCTGACTACTTTGACCTATTTATTGCATTAAAGTTACATAAATTGAGTTATCTGTGATGTTAAAGTCAATTGTACTCCAATAGTTGTCAAGCTGATTCCACTGATGTTAATTTATCTGTTATATTGATGTGACTTAAACTAAACTGTCTGTTCACCTCAATCTGACTACTTTGACCTATTTATTGCATTAAAGTTACATAAATTGAGCTATCTGTGATATTAAAGTCAATTGTACTCCAATATTTGTGAAGCTGATTCCACTTATAATAACTTATCTGTTATATTGATGTGACTTAAACTAAACTGTCTGTTCAACTCAATCTGACTACTTTGACCTATTTATTG
Source organism: Ostrea denselamellosa (assembly GCA_024699665.1). Lineage (NCBI taxonomy): Eukaryota > Metazoa > Mollusca > Bivalvia > Ostreida > Ostreidae > Ostrea > Ostrea denselamellosa. The sequence continues at coordinate 1,532,448 of JAMZEH010000011.1, forward strand.
CATTAAACTTACATAAATTGAGCTATCTGTGATATTAAGTCAATTATACTCCAATAGTTGTGAACCTGATTCCACTGATATTGACTTATCTGTTATATTGATGTGACTTAAACTAAACTGTATGTTCAACTCAATCTGACTACTTTGACTTATTTATTGCATTAAAGTTACATAAATCGAGGTATTTGTGATGTTAAAGTCAATTGTACTCCAACAGTTGTGAAGCTGATTCCACTGATTTTAACTTATCTGTTATATTTATGTGACTTAAACTAAAATGTCTGTTCAACTCAATCTGAATACTTTGACCTATTTATTGCATTAAAGTTACATAAATTGAGCTATTTGTGATATTAAAGTCAATTGTACTCCAACAGTTGTGAGGCTGATTCCACTGATATTAACTTATCTGTTATATTGATGTGACTTAAACTAAACTGTCTGTTCAACTCAATCTGACTACTTTGACCTATTGATTGCATTAAAGTTACATAAATTAATGTAATCGTGATATTAAAGTCAATTGTACTCCAATATTTGTGAAGCTGATTCCACTCATATTAACTTATCTGTTATATTGATGTGACTTAAACTAAACTGTCTGTTCAACTCAATCTGATTACTTTGACCTATTTATTGCATTAAAGTTACATAAATTGAGCTATCTGTGATATTAAAGTCAATTGTACTCCAATAGTTGTCAAGCTGATTCCACTGATGTTAACTTATCTGTTATATTGATGTAACTTAAACTAAACTGTCTGTTCAACTCAATCTGACTACTTTGACCTATTTATTGCATTAAACTTACACAAATTGAGCTATCTGTGATATTAAAGTCAATTGTACTCCAATATTTGTGAAGCTGATTCCGCTTATATTAACTTATCTGTTATATTGATGTGACTTAAACTAAACTGTCTGTTCAACTCAATCTGACTACTTTGACTTATTTATTGCATTAAAGTTACAAAAATCGAGCTATTTGTGATGTTAAAGTCAATTGTACTCCAATAGTTGTCAAGCTGATTCCACTCATATTAACTTATCTGTTATATTGATGTGACTTAAACTAAACTGTCTGTTCAACTCAATCTGACTACTTTGACCTATTTATTGCACTAAAGTTACATAAATTTAGTTATCTGTGATATTAAAGTCAATTGTATTCCAATATTTATGAAGCTGATTCCACTGATATTAACTTATCTGTTATATTGATGTGACTTAAACTAAACTGTCTTTTCAACTCAATCTGACTACTTTGACCTATTTATTGCATTAAAGTTACATAAATTGAGCTATCTGTGATATTAAAGTCAATTGTACTCCAATATTTGTGAAGCTGATTCCACTTATATTAACTTATCTGTTATATTGATGTGACTTAAACTAAACTGTCTGTTCAACTCAATCTGATTACTTTGACCTATTTATTGCATTAAAGTTACATAAATTGAGCTATCTGTGATATTAAAGTCAATTGTACTCCAATATTTGTGAAGCTGATTCCACTTATATTAACTTATCTGTTATATTGATGTGACTTAAACTAAACTGTCTGTTCAACTCAATCTGACTACTTTTACTTATTTATTGCATTAAAGTTACAAAAATCGAGCTATTTGTGATGTTAAAGTCAATTGTACTCCAATAGTTGTCAAGCTGATTCCACTCATATTAACTGATCTGTTATATTGATGTGACTTAAACTAAACTGTCTGTTCAACTCAATCTGACTACTTTGACCTATTTATTGCATTAAAGTTACATAGATTAATGTAATTGTGATGTTAAAGTCAATTGTACTCCAATAGTTCTCAAGCTGATTCCACTGATGTTAACTTATCTGTTATATTGATGTGACTTAAACTAAACTGTCTGTTCAACTCAATCTGACTACTTTGACCTATTTATTGCATTAAAGTTACACAAATTGAGCTATCTGTGATATTAAAGTCAATTGTACTCCAATATTTGTGAAGCTGATTCCGCTTATATTAACTTATCTGTTATATTGATGTGACTTAAACTAAACTGTCTGTTCAACTCAATCTGACTACTTTGACTTATTTATTGCATTAAAGTTACAAAAATCGAGCTATTTGTGATGTTAAAGTCAATTGTACTCCAATAGTTGTGAAGCTGATTCCACTCATATTAACTTATCTGTTATATTGATGTGACTTAAACTAAACTGCCTGTTCAACTCAATCTGACTACTTTGACCTATTTATTGCATTAAAGTTACATAAATTGAGTTATCTGTGATATTAAAGTCAATTGTATTCCAATATTTATGAAGCTGATTCCACTGATATTAACTTATCTGTTATATTGATGTGACTTAAACTAAACTGTCTTTTCAACTCAATCTGACTACTTTGACCTATTTATTGCATTAAAGTTACATAAATTGAGCTATCTGTGATATTAAAGTCAATTGTACTCCAATATTTGTGAAGCTGATTCCACTTATATTAACTTATCTGTTATATTGATGTGACTTAAACTAAACTGTCTGTTCAACTCAATCTGATTACTTTGACCTATTTATTGCATTAAAGTTACATAAATTGAGCTATCTGTCATGTTAAAGTCAATTGTACTCCAATAGTTGTGAAGCTGATTCCACTGATGTTAACTTATCTGTTATATTGATGTGACTTAAACTAAACTGTCTGTTCAACTCAATCTGACTACTTTGACCTATTTATTGCATTAAAGTTACATAAATTAATGTAATTGTGATGTTAAAGTCAATTGTACTCCAATAGTTGTCAAGCTGATTCCACTGATGTTAACTTATCTGTTATATTGATGTGACTTAAACTAAACTGTCTGTTCAACTCAATCTGACTACTTTGACCTATTTATTGCATTAAAGTTACATAAATTGAGCTATCTGTGATACTAAAGTCAATTGTACTCCAATATTTGTGAAGCTGATTCCACTTATATTAACTTATCTGTTATATTGATGTGACTTAAACTAAACTGTCTGTTCAACTCAATCTGACTACTTTTACTTATTTATTGCATTAAAGTTACAAAAATCGAGCTATTTGTGATGTTAAAGTCAATTGTACTCCAATAGTTGTCAAGCTGATTCCACTCATATTAACTTATCTGTTATATTGATGTGACTTAAACTAAACTGTCTGTTCAACTCAATCTGACTACTTTGACCTATTTATTGCATTAAAGTTACATAAATTAATGTAATTGTGATGTTAAAGTCAATTGTACTCCAATAGTTCTCAAGCTGATTCCACTGATGTTAACTTATCTGTTATATTGATGTGACTTAAACTAAACTGTCTGTTCAACTCAATCTGACTACTTTGAACTATTTATTGCATTAAAGTTACATAAATTGAGCTATCTGTGATATTAAAGTCAATTGTACTCCAACAGTTGTGAAGCTGATTCCACTGATATTAACTTATCTGTTATATTGATGTGACTTAAACTAAACTGTCTGTTCAACTCAATCTGATTACTTTGACCTATTTATTGCATTAAAGTTACATAAATTGATCTATTTGTGATGTTAAAGTCAATTGTACTCCAATAGTTGTCAAGCTGATTCCACTGATGTTAACTTATCTGTTATATTGATGTGACTTAAACTAAACTGTCTGTTCAACTCAATCTGACTACTTTGACCTATTTATTGCATTAAAGTTACATACATAGAGCTATCTGTGATATTAAAGTCAATTGTACTCCAACAGTTGTGAAGCTGATTTCACTGATATTAACTTATCTTTTATATTGATGTGACTTACACTAAACTGTCTGTTCAACTCAATCTGACTACTTTGACCTATTTATTGCATTAAAGTTACATAAATTGAGCTATCTGTGATATTAAAGTCAATTGTACTCCAACAGTTGTGAAGCTGATTGCACTCATATTAACTGATCTGTTATATTGATGTGACTTAAACTAAACTGTCTGTTCAACTCAATCTGACTACTTTGACCTATTTATTGCATTAAAGTTACATAAATTAATGTAATTGTGAGGTTAAAGTCAATTGTACTCCAATAGTTGTCAAGCTGATTCCACTGATGTTAACTTATCTGTTATATTGATGTGACTTAAACTAAACTGTCTGTTCAACTCAATCTGACTACTTTGACCTATTTATTGCATTAAAGTTACATAAATTGAGCTATCTGTGATATTAAAGTCAATTGTACTCCAATATTTGTGAAGCTGATTCCACTTATATTAACTTATCTGTTATATTGATGTGACTTAAACTAAACTGTCTGTTCAACTCAATCTGACAACTTTGACTTATTTATTGCATTAAAGTTACAAAAATCGAGCTATTTGTGATGTTAAAGTCAATTGTACTCCAATAGTTGTCAAGCTGATTCCACTGATGTTAACTTATCTGTTATATTGATGTGACTTAAACTAAACTGTCTGTTCAACTCAATCTGACTACTTTGACCTATTTATTGCATTAAAGTAACATAAATTGATCTATTTGTGATGTTAAAGTCAATTGTACTCCAATAGTTGTCAAGCTGATTCCACTCATATTAACTTATCTGTTATATTGATGTGACTTAAACTAAACTGTCTGTTCAACTCAATCTGACTACTTTGACCTATTTATTGCATTAAAGTTACATAAATTGAGCTATCTGTGATATTAAAGTCAATTGTATTCCAACAGTTGCGAAGCTGATTGCACTCATATTAACTGATCTGTTATATTGATGTGACTTAAACTAAACTGTCTGTTCAACTCAATCTGACTACTTTGACCTATTTATTGCATTAAAGTTACATAAATTAATGTAATTGTGAGGTTAAAGTCAATTGTACTCCAATAGTTGTCAAGCTGATTCCACTGATGTTAACTTATCTGTTATATTGATGTGACTTAAACTAAACTGTCTGTTCAACTCAATCTGACTACTTTGACCTATTTATTGCATTAAAGTTACATAAATTGAGCTATCTGTGATATTAAAGTCAATTGTACTCCAATAGTTGTCAAGCTGATTCCACTGATGTTAACTTATCTGTTATATTGATGTGACTTAAACTAAACTGTCTGTTCAACTCAATCTGACTACTTTGACCTATTTATTGCATTAAAGTTACATAAATTGAGCTATCTGTGATATTAAAGTCAATTGTACTCCAATATTTGTGAAGCTGATTCCACTTATATTAACTTATCTGTTATATTGATGTGACTTAAACTAAACTGTTTGTTCACCTCCATCTGACTACTTTGACCTATTTATTGCATTAAAGTTACATAAATTGAGCTATCTGTGATATTAAAGTCAATTGTACTCCACTATTTGTGAAGGTGATTCCACTTATATTAACTTATCTGTTATATTGATGTGACTTAAACTAAACTGTCTGTTCAACTCAATCTGACTACTTTGACCTATTTATTGCATTAAAGTTACATAAATTGAGCTATCTGTGATATTAAAGTCAATTGTACTCCAACAGTTGTGAAGCTGATTCCACTGATGTTAACTTATCTGTTATATTGATGTGACTTAAACTAAACTGTCTGTTCAACTCAATCTGACTACTTTGACCTATTTATTGCATTAAAGTTACATACATTGAGCTATCTGTGATATTAAAGTCAATTGTACTCCAACAGTTGTGAAGCTGATTCCACTGATATTAACTTATCTGTTATATTGATGTGACTTACACTAAACTGTCTGTTCAACTCAATCTGATTACTTTGACCTATTTATTGCATTAAAGTTACATAAATTGATCTAATTGTGATGTTAAAGTCAATTGTACTCCAATAGTTGTCAAGCTGATTTCACTGATATTAACTGATCTGTTATATTGATGTGACTTAAACTAAACTGTCTGTTCAACTCAATCTGACTACTTTGACCTATTTATTGCATTAAAGTTACATAAATTGAGCTATCTGTGATATTAAAGTCAATTGTACTCCAACAGTTGTGAAGCTGATTGCACTCATATTAACTGATCTGTTATATTGATGTGACTTAAACTAAACTGTCTGTTCAACTCAATCTGACTACTTTGACCTATTTATTGCATTAAAGTTACATAAATTAATGTAATTGTGATGTTAAAGTCAATTGTACTCCAATAGTTGTCAAGCTGATTCCACTGATGTTAACTTATCTGTTATATTGATGTGACTTAAACTAAACTGTCTGTTCAACTCAATCTGACTACTTTGACCTATTTATTGCATTAAAGTTACATAAATTGAGCTATCTGTGATATTAAAGTCAATTGTACTCCAACAGTTGTGAAGCTGATTCCACTGATATTAACTTATCTGTTATATTGATGTGACTTAAACTAAACTGTCTGTTCAACTCAATCTGATTACTTTGACCTATTTATTGCATTAAAGTTACATAAATTGATCTATTTGTGATGTTAAAGTCAATTGTACTCCAATAGTTGTCAAGCTGATTCCACTGATGTTAACTTATCTGTTATATTGATGTGACTTAAACTAAACTGTCTGTTCAACTCAATCTGACTACTTTGACCTATTTATTGCATTAAAGTTACATACATTGAGCTATCTGTGATATTAAAGTCAATTGTACTCCAACAGTTGTGAAGCTGATCCCACTGATATTAACTTATCTGTTATATTGATGTGACTTACACTAAACTGTCTGTTCAACTCAATCTGATTACTTTGACCTATTTATTGCATTAAAGTTACATAAATTGATTTATTTGTGATGTTAAAGTCAATTGTACTCCAATAGTTGTCAAGCTGATTTCACTGATATTAACTTATCTGTTATATTGATGTGACTTAAACTAAACTGTCTGTTCAACTCAATCTGACTACTTTGACCTATTTATTGCATTAAAGTTACATAAATTGAGCTATCTGTGATATTAAAGTCAATTGTACTCCAACAGTTGTGAAGCTGATTGCACTCATATTAACTGATCTGTTATATTGATGTGACTTAAACTAAACTGTCTGTTCAACTCAATCTGACTACTTTGACTTATTTATTGCATTAAAGTTACAAAAATCGAGCTATTTGTGATGTTAAAGTCAATTGTACTCCAATAGTTGTGAAGCTGATTCCACTCATATTAACTTATCTGTTATATTGATGTGACTTAAACTAAACTGTCTGTTCAACTCAATCTGACTACTTTGACCTATTTATTGCATTAAAGTTACATAAATTGAGCTATCTGTGATGTTAAAGTCAATTGTACTCCAATAGTTGTCAAGCTGATTCCACTGATGTTAACTTATCTGTTATATTGATGTGACTTAAACTAAACTGTCTGTTCAACTCAATCTGACTACTTTGACCTATTTATTGCATTAAAGTTACATAAATTGATCTATTTGTGATATTAAAGTCAATTGTACTCCAATAGTTGTCAAGCTGATTTCACTGATATTAACTTATCTGTTATATTGATGTGACTTAAACTAAACTGTCTGTTCAATTCAATCTGACTACTTTGACCTATTTATTGCATTAAAGTTACATAAATTGAGCTATCTGTGATATTAAAGTCAATTGTATTCCAACAGTTGCGAAGCTGATTGCACTCATATTAACTGATCTGTTATATTGATGTGACTTAAACTAAACTGTCTGTTCAACTCAATCTGACTACTTTGACCTATTTATTGCATTAAAGTTACATAAATTAATGTAATTGTGAGGTTAAAGTCAATTGTACTCCAATAGTTGTCAAGCTGATTCCACTGATGTTAACTTATCTGTTATATTGATGTGACTTAAACTAAACTGTCTGTTCAACTCAATCTGACTACTTTGACCTATTTATTGCATTAAAGTTACATAAATTGAGCTATCTGTGATATTAAAGTCAATTGTACTCCAATAGTTGTCAAGCTGATTCCACTGATGTTAACTTATCTGTTATATTGATGTGACTTAAACTAAACTGTCTGTTCAACTCAATCTGACTACTTTGACCTATTTATTGCATTAAAGTTACATAAATTGAGCTATCTGTGATATTAAAGTCAATTGTACTCCAATATTTGTGAAGCTGATTCCACTTATATTAACTTATCTGTTATATTGATGTGACTTAAACTAAACTGTTTGTTCACCTCCATCTGACTACTTTGACCTATTTATTGCATTAAAGTTACATAAATTGAGCTATCTGTGATATTAAAGTCAATTGTACTCCACTATTTGTGAAGGTGATTCCACTTATATTAACTTATCTGTTATATTGATGTGACTTAAACTAAACTGTCTGTTCAACTCAATCTGACTACTTTGACCTATTTATTGCATTAAAGTTACATAAATTGAGCTATCTGTGATATTAAAGTCAATTGTACTCCAACAGTTGTGAAGCTGATTCCACTGATGTTAACTTATCTGTTATATTGATGTGACTTAAACTAAACTGTCTGTTCAACTCAATCTGACTACTTTGACCTATTTATTGCATTAAAGTTACATACATTGAGCTATCTGTGATATTAAAGTCAATTGTACTCCAACAGTTGTGAAGCTGATTCCACTGATATTAACTTATCTGTTATATTGATGTGACTTACACTAAACTGTCTGTTCAACTCAATCTGATTACTTTGACCTATTTATTGCATTAAAGTTACATAAATTGATCTAATTGTGATGTTAAAGTCAATTGTACTCCAATAGTTGTCAAGCTGATTTCACTGATATTAACTGATCTGTTATATTGATGTGACTTAAACTAAACTGTCTGTTCAACTCAATCTGACTACTTTGACCTATTTATTGCATTAAAGTTACATAAATTGAGCTATCTGTGATATTAAAGTCAATTGTACTCCAACAGTTGTGAAGCTGATTGCACTCATATTAACTGATCTGTTATATTGATGTGACTTAAACTAAACTGTCTGTTCAACTCAATCTGACTACTTTGACCTATTTATTGCATTAAAGTTACATAAATTAATGTAATTGTGATGTTAAAGTCAATTGTACTCCAATAGTTGTCAAGCTGATTCCACTGATGTTAACTTATCTGTTATATTGATGTGACTTAAACTAAACTGTCTGTTCAACTCAATCTGACTACTTTGACCTATTTATTGCATTAAAGTTACATAAATTGAGCTATCTGTGATATTAAAGTCAATTGTACTCCAACAGTTGTGAAGCTGATTCCACTGATATTAACTTATCTGTTATATTGATGTGACTTAAACTAAACTGTCTGTTCAACTCAATCTGATTACTTTGACCTATTTATTGCATTAAAGTTACATAAATTGATCTATTTGTGATGTTAAAGTCAATTGTACTCCAATAGTTGTCAAGCTGATTCCACTGATGTTAACTTATCTGTTATATTGATGTGACTTAAACTAAACTGTCTGTTCAACTCAATCTGACTACTTTGACCTATTTATTGCATTAAAGTTACATACATTGAGCTATCTGTGATATTAAAGTCAATTGTACTCCAACAGTTGTGAAGCTGATTCCACTGATATTAACTTATCTGTTATATTGATGTGACTTACACTAAACTGTCTGTTCAACTCAATCTGATTACTTTGACCTATTTATTGCATTAAAGTTACATAAATTGATTTATTTGTGATGTTAAAGTCAATTGTACTCCAATAGTTGTCAAGCTGATTTCACTGATATTAACTTATCTGTTATATTGATGTGACTTAAACTAAACTGTCTGTTCAACTCAATCTGACTACTTTGACCTATTTATTGCATTAAAGTTACATAAATTGAGCTATCTGTGATATTAAAGTCAATTGTACTCCAACAGTTGTGAAGCTGATTGCACTCATATTAACTGATCTGTTATATTGATGTGACTTAAACTAAACTGTCTGTTCAACTCAATCTGACTACTTTGACTTATTTATTGCATTAAAGTTACAAAAATCGAGCTATTTGTGATGTTAAAGTCAATTGTACTCCAATAGTTGTGAAGCTGATTCCACTCATATTAACTTATCTGTTATATTGATGTGACTTAAACTAAACTGTCTGTTCAACTCAATCTGACTACTTTGACCTATTTATTGCATTAAAGTTACATAAATTGAGCTATCTGTGATGTTAAAGTCAATTGTACTCCAATAGTTGTCAAGCTGATTCCACTGATGTTAACTTATCTGTTATATTGATGTGACTTAAACTAAACTGTCTGTTCAACTCAATCTGACTACTTTGACCTATTTATTGCATTAAAGTTACATAAATTGATCTATTTGTGATATTAAAGTCAATTGTACTCCAATAGTTGTCAAGCTGATTTCACTGATATTAACTTATCTGTTATATTGATGTGACTTAAACTAAACTGTCTGTTCAATTCAATCTGACTACTTTGACCTATTTATTGCATTAAAGTTACATAAATTGAGCTATCTGTGATATTAAAGTCAATTGTACTCCAACAGTTGTGAAGCTGATTGCACTCATATTAACTGATCTGTTATATTGATGTGGCTTAAACTAAACTGTCTGTTCAACTCAATCTGACTACTTTGACTTATTTATTGCATTAAAGTTACATAAATTAATGTAATTGTGAGGTTAAAGTCAATTGTACTCCAATAGTTGTCAAGCTGATTCCACTGATGTTAACTGATCTGTTATATTGATGTGACTTAAACTAAACTGTCTGTTCAACTCAATCTGACTACTTTGACCTATTTATTGCATTAAAGTTACATAAATTGAGCTATCTGTGATATTAAAGTCAATTGTACTCCAATAGTTGTCAAGCTGATTCCACTGATGTTAACTTATCTGTTATATTGATGTGACTTAAACTAAACTGTCTGTTCAACTCAATCTGACTACTTTGACCTATTTATTGCATTAAAGTTACATAAATTGAGCTATCTGTGATATTAAAGTCAATTGTACTCCAATATTTGTGAAGGTGATTCCACTTATATTAACTTATCTGTTATATTGATGTGACTTAAACTAAACTGTCTGTTCAACTCAATCTGACTACTTTGACCTATTTATTGCATTAAAGTTACATAAATTGAGCTATCTGTGATATTAAAGTCAATTGTACTCCAACAGTTGTGAAGCTGATTCCACTTATGTTAACTTATCTGTTATATTGATGTGACTTAAACTAAACTGTCTGTTCAACTCAATCTGACCACTTTGACCTATTTATTGCATTAAAGTTACATACATTGAGCTATCTGTGATATTAAAGTCAATTGTACTCCAACAGCTGTGAAGCTGATTCCACTGATTTTAACTTATCTGTTATATTGATGTGACTTACACTAAACTGTCTGTTCAACTCAATCTGATTACTTTGACCTATTTATTGCATTAAAGTTACATAAATTGATCTATTTGTGATGTTAAAGTCAATTGTACTCCAATAGTTGTCAAGCTGATTTCACTGATATTAACTTATCTGTTATATTGATGTGACTTAAACTAAACTGTCTGTTCAACTCAATCTGACTACTTTGACCTATTTATTGCATTAAAGTTACATAAATTGAGCTATCTGTGATATTAAAGTCAATTGTACTCCAACAGTTGTGAAGCTGATTGCACTCATATTAACTGATCTGTTATATTGATGTGGCTTAAACTAAACTGTCTGTTCAACTCAATCTGACTACTTTGACTTATTTATTGCATTAAAGTTACATAAATTAATGTAATTGTGAGGTTAAAGTCAATTGTACTCCAATAGTTGTCAAGCTGATTCCACTGATGTTAACTTATCTGTTATATTGATGTGACTTAAACTAAACTGTCTGTTCAACTCAATCTGACTACTTTGACCTATTTATTGCATTAAAGTTACATAAATTGAGCTATCTGTGATGTTAAAGTCAATTGTACTCCAATATTTGTGAAGCTGATTCCACTTATATTAACTTATCTGTTATATTGATGTGACTTAAACTAAACTGTCTGTTCAACTCAATCTGACTACTTTGACTTATTTATTGCATTAAAGTTACAAAAATCGAGCTATTTGTGATGTTAAAGTCAATTGTACTCCAATAGTTGTGAAGCTGATTCCACTCATATTAACTGATCTGTTATATTGATGTGACTTAAACTAAACTGTCTGTTCAACTCAATCTGACTACTTTGACCTATTTATTGCATTAAAGTTACATAAATTGAGCTATCTGTGATATTAAAGTCAATTGTACTCCAACAGTTGTGAAGCTGATTGCACTCATATTAACTGATCTGTTATATTGATGTGACTTAAACTAAACTGTCTGTTCAACTCAATCTGACTACTTTGACCTATTTATTGCATTAAAGTTACATAAATTAATGTAATTGTGATGTTAAAGTCAATTGTACTCCAATAGTTGTCAAGCTGATTCCACTGATGTTAACTTATCTGTTATATTGATGTGACTTAAACTAAACTGTCTGTTCAACTCAATCTGACTACTTTGACCTATTTATTGCATTAAAGTTACATAAATTGAGCTATCTGTGATATTAAAGTCAATTGTACTCCAACAGTTGTGAAGCTGATTCCACTGATATTAACTTATCTGTTATATTGATGTGACTTAAACTAAACTGTCTGTTCAACTCAATCTGATTACTTTGACCTATTTATTGCATTAAAGTTACATAAATTGATCTGTTTGTGATGTTAAAGTCAATTGTACTCCAATAGTTGTCAAGCTGATTCCACTGATGTTAACTTATCTGTTATATTGATGTGACTTAAACTAAACTGTCTGTTCAACTCAATCTGACTACTTTGACCTATTTATTGCATTAAAGTTACATACATTGAGCTATCTGTGATATTAAAGTCAATTGTACTCCAACAGTTGTGAAGCTGATTCCACTGATATTAACTTATCTGTTATATTGATGTGACTTACACTAAACTGTCTGTTCAACTCAATCTGATTACTTTGACCTATTTATTGCATTAAAGTTACATAAATTGATCTCTTTGTGATGTTAAAGTCAATTGTACTCCAATAGTTGTCAAGCTGATTTCACTGATATTAACTGATCTGTTATATTGATGTGACTTAAACTAAACTGTCTGTTCAACTCAATCTGACTACTTTGACTTATTTATTGCATTAAAGTTACAAAAATCGAGCTATTTGTGATGTTAAAGTCAATTGTACTCCAATAGTTGTGAAGCTGATTCCACTCATATTAACTTATCTGTTATATTGATGTGACTTAAACTAAACTGTCTGTTCAACTCAATCTGACTACTTTGACCTATTTATTGCATTAAAGTTACATAAATTGAGCTATCTGTGATGTTAAAGTCAATTGTACTCCAATAGTTGTCAAGCTGATTCCACTGATGTTAACTTATCTGTTATATTGATGTGACTTAAACTAAACTGTCTGTTCAACTCAATCTGACTACTTTGACCTATTTATTGCATTAAAGTTACATAAATTGATCTATTTGTGATATTAAAGTCAATTGTACTCCAATAGTTGTCAAGCTGATTTCACTGATATTAACTTATCTGTTATATTGATGTGACTTAAACTAAACTGTCTGTTCAACTCAATCTGACTACTTTGACCTATTTATTGCATTAAAGTTACATAAATTGAGCTATCTGTGATATTAAAGTCAATTGTACTCCAACAGTTGTGAAGCTGATTGCACTCATATTAACTGATCTGTTATATTGATGTGACTTAAACTAAACTGTCTGTTCAACTCAATCTGACTACTTTGACCTATTTATTGCATTAAAGTTACATAAATTAATGTAATTGTGAGGTTAAAGTCAATTGTACTCCAATAGTTGTCAAGCTGATTCCACTGATGTTAACTGATCTGTTATATTGATGTGACTTAAACTAAACTGTCTGTTCAACTCAATCTGACTACTTTGACCTATTTATTGCATTAAAGTTACATAAATTGAGCTATCTGTGATATTAAAGTCAATTGTACTCCAATAGTTGTCAAGCTGATTCCACTGATGTTAACTTATCTGTTATATTGATGTGACTTAAACTAAACTGTCTGTTCAACTCAATCTGACTACTTTGACCTATTTATTGCATTAAAGTTACATAAATTGAGCTATCTGTGATATTAAAGTCAATTGTACTCCAATATTTGTGAAGGTGATTCCACTTATATTAACTTATCTGTTATATTGATGTGACTTAAACTAAACTGTCTGTTCAACTCAATCTGACTACTTTGACCTATTTATTGCATTAAAGTTACATAAATTGAGCTATCTGTGATATTAAAGTCAATTGTACTCCAACAGTTGTGAAGCTGATTCCACTGATGTTAACTTATCTGTTATATTGATGTGACTTAAACTAAACTGTCTGTTCAACTCAATCTGACCACTTTGACCTATTTATTGCATTAAAGTTACATACATTGAGCTATCTGTGATATTAAAGTCAATTGTACTCCAACAGTTGTGAAGCTGATTCCACTGATTTTAACTTATCTGTTATATTGATGTGACTTACACTAAACTGTCTGTTCAACTCAATCTGATTACTTTGACCTATTTATTGCATTAAAGTTACATAAATTGATCTATTTGTGATGTTAAAGTCAATTGTACTCCAATAGTTGTCAAGCTGATTTCACTGATATTAACTTATCTGTTATATTGATGTGACTTAAACTAAACTGTCTGTTCAACTCAATCTGACTACTTTGACCTATTTATTGCATTAAAGTTACATAAATTGAGCTATCTGTGATATTAAAGTCAATTGTACTCCAACAGTTGTGAAGCTGATTGCACTCATATTAACTGATCTGTTATATTGATGTGACTTAAACTAAACTGTCTGTTCAACTCAATCTGACTACTTTGACTTATTTATTGCATTAAAGTTACATAAATTAATGTAATTGTGAGGTTAAAGTCAATTGTACTCCAATAGTTGTCAAGCTGATTCCACTGATGTTAACTTATCTGTTATATTGATGTGACTTAAACTAAACTGTCTGTTCAACTCAATCTGACTACTTTGACCTATTTATTGCATTAAAGTTACATAAATTGAGCTATCTGTGATGTTAAAGTCAATTGTACTCCAATATTTGTGAAGCTGATTCCACTTATATTAACTTATCTGTTATATTGATGTGACTTAAACTAAACTGTCTGTTCAACTCAATCTGACTACTTTGACTTATTTATTGCATTAAAGTTACAAAAATCGAGCTATTTGTGATGTTAAAGTCAATTGTACTCCAATAGTTGTGAAGCTGATTCCACTCATATTAACTGATCTGTTATATTGATGTGACTTAAACTAAACTGTCTGTTCAACTCAATCTGACTACTTTGACCTATTTATTGCATTAAAGTTACATAAATTGAGCTATCTGTGATATTAAAGTCAATTGTACTCCAACAGTTGTGAAGCTGATTGCACTCATATTAACTGATCTGTTATATTGATGTGACTTAAACTAAACTGTCTGTTCAACTCAATCTGACTACTTTGACCTATTTATTGCATTAAAGTTACATAAATTAATGTAATTGTGATGTTAAAGTCAATTGTACTCCAATAGTTCTCAAGCTGATTCCACTGATGTTAACTTATCTGTTATATTGATGTGACTTAAACTAAACTGTCTGTTCAACTCAATCTGACTACTTTGACCTATTTATTGCATTAAAGTTACATAAATTGAGCTATCTGTGATATTAAAGTCAATTGTACTCCAACAGTTGTGAAGCTGATTCCACTGATATTAACTTATCTGTTATATTGATGTGACTTAAACTAAACTGTCTGTTCAACTCAATCTGATTACTTTGACCTATTTATTGCATTAAAGTTACATAAATTGATCTATTTGTGATGTTAAAGTCAATTGTACTCCAATAGTTGTCAAGCTGATTCCACTGATGTTAACTTATCTGTTATATTGATGTGACTTAAACTAAACTGTCTGTTCAACTCAATCTGACTACTTTGACCTATTTATTGCATTAAAGTTACATACATTGAGCTATCTGTGATATTAAAGTCAATTGTACTCCAACAGTTGTGAAGCTGATTCCACTGATATTAACTTATCTGTTATATTGATGTGACTTACACTA
Source organism: Ostrea denselamellosa (assembly GCA_024699665.1). Classification (NCBI taxonomy): domain Eukaryota; kingdom Metazoa; phylum Mollusca; class Bivalvia; order Ostreida; family Ostreidae; genus Ostrea; species Ostrea denselamellosa. Next base: position 1,548,563 of record JAMZEH010000011.1, read on the forward strand.
AACTGTCTGTTCAACTCAATCTGATTACTTTGACCTATTTATTGCATTAAAGTTACATAAATTGATCTATTTGTGATGTTAAAGTCAATTGTACTCCAATAGTTGTCAAGCTGATTTCACTGATATTAACTTATCTGTTATATTGATGTGACTTAAACTAAACTGTCTGTTCAACTCAATCTGACTACTTTGACCTATTTATTGCATTAAAGTTACATAAATTGAGCTATCTGTGATATTAAAGTCAATTGTACTCCAACAGTTGTGAAGTTGATTGCACTCATATTAACTGATCTGTTATATTGATGTGACTTAAACTAAACTGTCTGTTCAACTCAATCTGACTACTTTGACCTATTTATTGCATTAAAGTTACATAAATTAATGTAATTGTGAGGTTAAAGTCAATTGTACTCCAATAGTTGTCAAGCTGATTCCACTGATGTTAACTTATCTGTTATATTGATGTGACTTAAACTAAACTGTCTGTTCAACTCAATCTGACTACTTTGACCTATTTATTGCATTAAAGTTACAAAAATCGAGCTATTTGTGATGTTAAAGTCAATTGTACTCCAATAGTTGTGAAGCTGATTCCACTCATATTAACTTATCTGTTATATTGATGTGACTTAAACTAAACTGTCTGTTCAACTCAATCTGACTACTTTGACCTATTTATTGCATTAAAGTTACATAAATTGAGCTATCTGTGATGTTAAAGTCAATTGTACTCCAATAGTTGTCAAGCTGATTCCACTGATGTTAACTTATCTGTTATATTGATGTGACTTAAACTAAACCGTCTGTTCAACTCAATCTGACTACTTTGACCTATTTATTGCATTAAAGTTACATAAATTGATCTATTTGTGATATTAAAGTCAATTGTACTCCAATAGTTGTCAAGCTGATTTCACTGATATTAACTTATCTGTTATATTGATGTGACTTAAACTAAACTGTCTGTTCAACTCAATCTGACTACTTTGACCTATTTATTGCATTAAAGTTACATAAATTAATGTAATTGTGATGTTAAAGTCAATTGTACTCCAATAGTTCTCAAGCTGATTCCACTGATGTTAACTTATCTGTTATATTGATGTGACTTAAACTAAACTGTCTGTTCAACTCAATCTGACTACTTTGACCTATTTATTGCATTAAAGTTACATAAATTGAGCTATCTGTGATATTAAAGTCAATTGTACTCCAACAGTTGTGAAGCTGATTCCACTGATATTAACTTATCTGTTATATTGATGTGACTTAAACTAAACTGTCTGTTCAACTCAATCTGATTACTTTGACCTATTTATTGCATTAAAGTTACATAAATTGATCTATTTGTGATGTTAAAGTCAATTGTACTCCAATAGTTGTCAAGCTGATTCCACTGATGTTAACTTATCTGTTATATTGATGTGACTTAAACTAAACTGTCTGTTCAACTCAATCTGACTACTTTGACCTATTTATTGCATTAAAGTTACATACATTGAGCTATCTGTGATATTAAAGTCAATTGTACTCCAACAGTTGTGAAGCTGATTCCACTGATATTAACTTATCTGTTATATTGATGTGACTTACACTAAACTGTCTGTTCAACTCAATCTGATTACTTTGACCTATTTATTGCATTAAAGTTACATAAATTGATCTATTTGTGATGTTAAAGTCAATTGTACTCCAATAGTTGTCAAGCTGATTTCACTGATATTAACTTATCTGTTATATTGATGTGACTTAAACTAAACTGTCTGTTCAACTCAATCTGACTACTTTGACCTATTTATTGCATTAAAGTTACATAAATTGAGCTATCTGTGATATTAAAGTCAATTGTACTCCAACAGTTGTGAAGTTGATTGCACTCATATTAACTGATCTGTTATATTGATGTGACTTAAACTAAACTGTCTGTTCAACTCAATCTGACTACTTTGACCTATTTATTGCATTAAAGTTACATAAATTAATGTAATTGTGAGGTTAAAGTCAATTGTACTCCAATAGTTGTCAAGCTGATTCCACTGATGTTAACTTATCTGTTATATTGATGTGACTTAAACTAAACTGTCTGTTCAACTCAATCTGACTACTTTGACCTATTTATTGCATTAAAGTTACAAAAATCGAGCTATTTGTGATGTTAAAGTCAATTGTACTCCAATAGTTGTGAAGCTGATTCCACTCATATTAACTTATCTGTTATATTGATGTGACTTAAACTAAACTGTCTGTTCAACTCAATCTGACTACTTTGACCTATTTATTGCATTAAAGTTACATAAATTGAGCTATCTGTGATGTTAAAGTCAATTGTACTCCAATAGTTGTCAAGCTGATTCCACTGATGTTAACTTATCTGTTATATTGATGTGACTTAAACTAAACTGTCTGTTCAACTCAATCTGACTACTTTGACCTATTTATTGCATTAAAGTTACATAAATTGATCTATTTGTGATATTAAAGTCAATTGTACTCCAATAGTTGTCAAGCTGATTCCACTGATGTTAACTGATCTGTTATATTGATGTGACTTAAACTAAACTGTCTGTTCAACTCAATCTGACTACTTTGACCTATTTATTGCATTAAAGTTACATAAATTGAGCTATCTGTGATATTAAAGTCAATTGTACTCCAATAGTTGTCAAGCTGATTCCACTGATGTTAACTTATCTGTTATATTGATGTGACTTAAACTAAACTGTCTGTTCAACTCAATCTGACTACTTTGACCTATTTATTGCATTAAAGTTACATAAATTGAGCTATCTGTGATATTAAAGTCAATTGTACTCCAATATTTGTGAAGGTGATTCCACTTATATTAACTTATCTGTTATATTGATGTGACTTAAACTAAACTGTCTGTTCAACTCAATCTGACTACTTTGACCTATTTATTGCATTAAAGTTACATAAAATGAGCTATCTGTGATATTAAAGTCAATTGTACTCCAACAGTTGTGAAGATGATTCCACTGATGTTAACTTATCTGTTATATTGATGTGACTTAAACTAAACTGTCTGTTCAACTCAATCTGACCACTTTGACCTATTTATTGCATTAAAGTTACATACATTGAGCTATCTGTGATATTAAAGTCAATTGTACTCCAACAGTTGTGAAGCTGATTCCACTGATTTTAACTTATCTGTTATATTGATGTGACTTACACTAAACTGTCTGTTCAACTCAATCTGATTACTTTGACCTATTTATTGCATTAAAGTTACATAAATTGATCTATTTGTGATGTTAAAGTCAATTGTACTCCAATAGTTGTCAAGCTGATTTCACTGATATTAACTTATCTGTTATATTGATGTGACTTAAACTAAACTGTCTGTTCAACTCAATCTGACTACTTTGACCTATTTATTGCATTAAAGTTACATAAATTGAGCTATCTGTGATATTAAAGTCAATTGTACTCCAACAGTTGTGAAGCTGATTGCACTCATATTAACTGATCTGTTATATTGATGTGACTTAAACTAAACTGTCTGTTCAACTCAATCTGACTACTTTGACTTATTTATTGCATTAAAGTTACATAAATTAATGTAATTGTGAGGTTAAAGTCAATTGTACTCCAATAGTTGTCAAGCTGATTCCACTGATGTTAACTTATCTGTTATATTGATGTGACTTAAACTAAACTGTCTGTTCAACTCAATCTGACTACTTTGACCTATTTATTGCATTAAAGTTACATAAATTGAGCTATCTGTGATGTTAAAGTCAATTGTACTCCAATATTTGTGAAGCTGATTCCACTTATATTAACTTATCTGTTATATTGATGTGACTTAAACTAAACTGTCTGTTCAACTCAATCTGACTACTTTGACTTATTTATTGCATTAAAGTTACAAAAATCGAGCTATTTGTGATGTTAAAGTCAATTGTACTCCAATAGTTGTGAAGCTGATTCCACTCATATTAACTGATCTGTTATATTGATGTGACTTAAACTAAACTGTCTGTTCAACTCAATCTGACTACTTTGACCTATTTATTGCATTAAAGTTACATAAATTGAGCTATCTGTGATATTAAAGTCAATTGTACTCCAACAGTTGTGAAGCTGATTGCACTCATATTAACTGATCTGTTATATTGATGTGACTTAAACTAAACTGTCTGTTCAACTCAATCTGACTACTTTGACCTATTTATTGCATTAAAGTTACATAAATTAATGTAATTGTGATGTTAAAGTCAATTGTACTCCAATAGTTCTCAAGCTGATTCCACTGATGTTAACTTATCTGTTATATTGATGTGACTTAAACTAAACTGTCTGTTCAACTCAATCTGACTACTTTGACCTATTTATTGCATTAAAGTTACATAAATTGAGCTATCTGTGATATTAAAGTCAATTGTACTCCAACAGTTGTGAAGCTGATTCCACTGATATTAACTTATCTGTTATATTGATGTGACTTAAACTAAACTGTCTGTTCAACTCAATCTGATTACTTTGACCTATTTATTGCATTAAAGTTACATAAATTGATCTATTTGTGATGTTAAAGTCAATTGTACTCCAATAGTTGTCAAGCTGATTCCACTGATGTTAACTTATCTGTTATATTGATGTGACTTAAACTAAACTGTCTGTTCAACTCAATCTGACTACTTTGACCTATTTATTGCATTAAAGTTACATACATTGAGCTATCTGTGATATTAAAGTCAATTGTACTCCAACAGTTGTGAAGCTGATTCCACTGATATTAACTTATCTGTTATATTGATGTGACTTACACTAAACTGTCTGTTCAACTCAATCTGATTACTTTGACCTATTTATTGCATTAAAGTTACATAAATTGATCTATTTGTGATGTTAAAGTCAATTGTACTCCAATAGTTGTCAAGCTGATTTCACTGATATTAACTTATCTGTTATATAGATGTGACTTAAACTAAACTGTCTGTTCAACTCAATCTGACTACTTTGACCTATTTATTGCATTAAAGTTACATAAATTGAGCTATCTGTGATATTAAAGTCAATTGTACTCCAACAGTTGTGAAGTTGATTGCACTCATATTAACTGATCTGTTATATTGATGTGACTTAAACTAAACTGTCTGTTCAACTCAATCTGACTACTTTGACCTATTTATTGCATTAAAGTTACATAAATTAATGTAATTGTGAGGTTAAAGTCAATTGTACTCCAATAGTTGTCAAGCTGATTCCACTGATGTTAACTTATCTGTTATATTGATGTGACTTAAACTAAACTGTCTGTTCAACTCAATCTGACTACTTTGACCTATTTATTGCATTAAAGTTACAAAAATCGAGCTATTTGTGATGTTAAAGTCAATTGTACTCCAATAGTTGTGAAGCTCATTCCACTCATATTAACTTATCTGTTATATTGATGTGACTTAAACTAAACTGTCTGTTCAACTCAATCTGACTACTTTGACCTATTTATTGCATTAAAGTTACATAAATTGAGCTATCTGTGATGTTAAAGTCAATTGTACTCCAATAGTTGTCAAGCTGATTCCACTGATGTTAACTTATCTGTTATATTGATGTGACTTAAACTAAACTGTCTGTTCAACTCAATCTGACTACTTTGACCTATTTATTGCATTAAAGTTACATAAATTAATGTAATTGTGAGGTTAAAGTCAATTGTACTCCAATAGTTGTCAAGCTGATTCCACTTATATTAACTTATCTGTTATATTGATGTGACTTAAACTAAACTGTCTGTTCAACTCAATCTGACTACTTTGACTTATTTATTGCATTAAAGTTACAAAAATCGAGCTATTTGTGATGTTAAAGTCAATTGTACTCCAATAGTTGTGAAGCTGATTCCACTCATATTAACTTATCTGTTATATTGATGTGACTTAAACTAAACTGTCTGTTCAACTCCATCTGACTACTTTGACCTATTTATTGCATTAAAGTTACATACATTGAGTTATCTGTGATATTAAGGTCAATTGTATTCCAATATTTATGAAGCTGATTCCACTGATATTAACTTATCTGTTATATTGATGTGACTTAAACTAAACTGTCTGTTCAACTCAATCTGACTACTTTGACCTATTTATTGCATTAAAGTTACATAAATTGAGCTATCTGTGATATTAAAGTCAATTGTACTCCAATAGTTGTGAAGCTGATTCCACTGATGTTAACTTATCTGTTATATTGATGTGACTTAAACTAAACTGTCTGTTCAACTCAATCTGACCACTTTGACCTATTTATTGCATTAAAGTTACATACATTGAGCTATCTGTGATATTAAAGTCAATTGTACTCCAACAGTTGTGAAGCTGGTTCCACTGATTTTAACTTATCTGTTATATTGATGTGACTTACACTAAACTGTCTGTTCAACTCAATCTGATTACTTTGACCTATTTATTGCATTAAAGTTACATAAATTGATCTATTTGTGATGTTAAAGTCAATTGTACTCCAATAGTTGTCAAGCTGATTTCACTGATATTAACTTATCTGTTATATTGATGTGACTTAAACTAAACTGTCTGTTCAACTCAATCTGACTACTTTGACCTATTTATTGCATTAAAGTTACATAAATTGAGCTATCTGTGATATTAAAGTCAATTGTTCTCCAACAGTTGTGAAGCTGATTGCACTCATATTAACTGATCTGTTATATTGATGTGACTTAAACTAAACTGTCTGTTCAACTCAATCTGACTACTTTGACCTATTTATTGCATTAAAGTTACATAAATTAATGTAATTGTGAGGTTAAAGTCAATTGTACTCCAATAGTTGTCAAGCTGATTCCACTGATGTTAACTTATCTGTTATATTGATGTGACTTAAACTAAACTGTCTGTTCAACTCAATCTGACTACTTTGACCTATTTATTGCATTAAAGTTACATAAATTGAGCTATCTGTGATGTTAAAGTCAATTGTACTCCAATAGTTGTCAAGCTGATTCCACTTATATTAACTTATCTGTTATATTGATGTGACTTAAACTAAACTGTCTGTTCAACTCAATCTGACTACTTTGACTTATTTATTGCATTAAAGTTACAAAAATCGAGCTATTTGTGATGTTAAAGTCAATTGTACTCCAATAGTTGTGAAGCTGATTCCACTCATATTAACTTATCTGTTATATTGATGTGACTTAAACTAAACTGTCTGTTCAACTCCATCTGACTACTTTGACCTATTTATTGCATTAAAGTTACATACATTGAGTTATCTGTGATATTAAGGTCAATTGTATTCCAATATTTATGAAGCTGATTCCACTGATATTAACTTATCTGTTATATTGATGTGACTTAAACTAAACTGTCTGTTCAACTCAATCTGACTACTTTGACCTATTTATTGCATTAAAGTTACATAAATTGAGCTATCTGTGATATTAAAGTCAATTGTACTCCAACAGTTGTGAAGCTGATTCCACTGATATTAACTTATCTGTTATATTGATGTGACTTAAACTAAACTGTCTGTTCAACTCAATCTGATTACTTTGACCTATTTATTGCATTAAAGTTACATAAATTGATCTATTTGTGATGTTAAAGTCAATTGTACTCCAATAGTTGTCAAGCTGATTCCACTGATGTTAACTTATCTGTTATATTGATGTGACTTAAACTAAACTGTCTGTTCAACTCAAACTGACTACTTTGACCTATCTATTGCATTAAAGTTACATACATTGAGCTATCTGTGATATTAAAGTCAATTGTACTCCAACAGTTGTGAAGCTGATTCCACTGATATTAACTTATCTGTTATATTGATGTGACTTACACTAAACTGTCTGTTCAACTCAATCTGATTACTTTGACCTATTTATTGCATTAAAGTTACATAAATTGATCTATTTGTGATGTTAAAGTCAATTGTACTCCAATAGTTGTCAAGCTGATTTCACTGATATTAACTTATCTGTTATATTGATGTGACTTAAACTAAACTGTCTGTTCAACTCAATCTGACTACTTTGACCTATTTATTGCATTAAAGTTACATAAATTGAGCTATCTGTGATATTAAAGTCAATTGTACTCCAACAGTTGTGAAGCTGATTGCACTCATATTAACTGATCTGTTATATTGATGTGACTTAAACTAAACTGTCTGTTCAACTCAATCTGACTACTTTGACCTATTTATTGCATTAAAGTTACATAAATTAATGTAATTGTGAGGTTAAAGTCAATTGTACTCCAATAGTTGTCAAGCTGATTCCACTGATGTTAACTTATCTGTTATATTGATGTGACTTAAACTAAACTGTCTGTTCAACTCAATCTGACTACTTTGACCTATTTATTGCATTAAAGTTACATACATTGAGCTATCTGTGATGTTAAAGTCAATTGTACTCCAACAGTTGTGAAGCTGATTCCACTGATATTAACTTATCTGTTATATTGATGTGACTTACACTAAACTGTCTGTTCAACTCAATCTGATTACTTTGACCTATTTATTGCATTAAAGTTACATAAATTGATCTATTTGTGATGTTAAAGTCAATTGTACTCCAATAGTTGTCAAGCTGATTTCACTGATATTAACTTATCTGTTATATTGATGTGACTTAAACTAAACTGTCTGTTCAACTCAATCTGACTACTTTGACCTATTTATTGCATTAAAGTTACATAAATTGAGCTATCTGTGATATTAAAGTCAATTGTACTCCAACAGTTGTGAAGCTGATTGCACTCATATTAACTGATCTGTTATATTGATGTGACTTAAACTAAACTGTCTGTTCAACTCAATATGACTACTTTGACCTATTTATTGCATTAAAGTTACATAAATTAATGTAATTGTGAGGTTAAAGTCAATTGTACTCCAATAGTTGTCAAGCTGATTCCACTGATGTTAACTTATCTGTTATATTGATGTGACTTAAACTAAACTGTCTGTTCAACTCAATCTGACTACTTTGACCTATTTATTGCATTAAAGTTACATACATTGAGCTATCTGTGATGTTAAAGTCAATTGTACTCCAACAGTTGTGAAGCTGATTCCACTGATATTAACTTATCTGTTATATTGATGTGACTTACACTAAACTGTCTGTTCAACTCAATCTGACTACTTTGACCTATTTATTGCATTAAAGTTACATAAATTAATGTAATTGTGAGGTTAAAGTCAATTGTACTCCAATAGTTGTCAAGCTGATTCCACTGATGTTAACTTATCTGTTATATTGATGTGACTTAAACTAAACTGTCTGTTCAACTCAATCTGACTACTTTGACCTATTTATTGCATTAAAGTTACATAAATTGAGCTATCTGTGAGGTTAAAGTCAATTGTACTCCAATAGTTGTCAAGCTGATTCCACTGATGTTAACTTATCTGTTATATTGATGTGACTTAAACTAAACTGTCTGTTCAACTCAATCTGACTACTTTGACCTATTTATTGCATTAAAGTTACATAAATTAATGTAATTGTGAGGTTAAAGTCAATTGTACTCCAATAGTTGTCAAGCTGATTCCACTGATGTTAACTTATCTGTTATATTGATGTGACTTAAACTAAACTGTCTGTTCAACTCAATCTGACTACTTTGACCTATTTATTGCATTAAAGTTACATAAATTGAGCTATCTGTGAGGTTAAAGTCAATTGTACTCCAATAGTTGTCAAGCTGATTCCACTGATGTTAACTTATCTGTTATATTGATGTGACTTAAACTAAACTGTCTGTTCAACTCAATCTGACTACTTTGACCTATTTATTGCATTAAAGTTACATAAATTGAGCTATCTGTGATATTAAAGTCAATTGTACTCCAATATTTGTGAAGGTGATTCCACTTATATTAACTTATCTGTTATATTGATGTGACTTAAACTAAACTCTCTGTTCAACTCAATCTGACTACTTTGACCTATTTATTGCATTAAAGTTACATAAATTGAGCTATCTGTGATATTAAAGTCAATTGTACTCCAATAGTTGTGAAGCTGATTCCACTGATGTTAACTTATCTGTTATATTGATGTGACTTAAACTAAACTGTCTGTTCAACTCAATCTGACCACTTTGACCTATTTATTGCATTAAAGTTACATACATTGAGCTATCTGCGATATTAAAGTCAATTGTACTCCAACAGTTGTGAAGCTGATTCCACTGATTTTAACTTATCTGTTATATTGATGTGACTTACACTAAACTGTCTGTTCAACTCAATCTGATTACTTTGACCTATTTATTGCATTAAAGTTACATAAATTGATCTATTTGTGATGTTAAAGTCAATTGTACTCCAATAGTTGTCAAGCTGATTTCACTGATATTAACTTATCTGTTATATTGATGTGACTTAAACTAAACTGTCTGTTCAACTCAATCTGACTACTTTGACCTATTTATTGCATTAAAGTTACATAAATTGAGCTATCTGTGATATTAAAGTCAATTGTACTCCAACAGTTGTGAAGCTGATTGCACTCATATTAACTGATCTGTTATATTGATGTGACTTAAACTAAACTGTCTGTTCAACTCAATCTGACTACTTTGACCTATTTATTGCATTAAAGTTACATAAATTAATGTAATTGTGAGGTTAAAGTCAATTGTACTCCAATAGTTGTCAAGCTGATTCCACTGATGTTAACTTATCTGTTATATTGATGTGACTTAAACTAAACTGTCTGTTCAACTCAATCTGACTACTTTGACCTATTTATTGCATTAAAGTTACATAAATTGAGCTATCTGTGATGTTAAAGTCAATTGTACTCCAATATTTGTGAAGCTGATTCCACTTATATTAACTTATATGTTATATTGATTTGACTTAAACTAAACTGTCTGTTCAACTCAATCTGACTACTTTGACTTATTTATTGCATTAAAGTTACAAAAATCGAGCTATTTGTGATGTTAAAGTCAATTGTACTCCAATAGTTGTGAAGCTGATTCCACTCATATTAACTTATCTGTTATATTGATGTGACTTAAACTAAACTGTCTGTTCAACTCCATCTGACTACTTTGACCTATTTATTGCATTAAAGTTACATACATTGAGTTATCTGTGATATTAAAGTCAATTGTATTCCAATATTTATGAAGCTGATTCCACTGATATTAACTTATCTGTTATATTGATGTGACTTAAACTAAACTGTCTGTTCAACTCAATCTGACTACTTTGACCTATTTATTGCATTAAAGTTACATAAATTGAGCTATATGTGATATTAAAGTCAATTGTACTCCAATATTTGTGAAGCTGATTCCACTTATATTAACTTATTTGTTATATTGATGTGACTTAAACTAAACTGTCTGTTCAACTCAATCTGATTACTTTGACCTATTTATTGCATTAAAGTTACATAAATTGAGCTATCTGTGATGTTAAAGTCAATTGTACTCCAATAGTTGTCAAGCTGATTCCACTGATGTTAACTTATCTGTTATATTGATGTGACTTAAACTAAACTGTCTGTTCAACTCAATCTGACTACTTTGACCTATTTATTGCATTAAAGTTACATACATTGAGCTATCTGTGATATTAAAGTCAATTGTACTCCAACAGTTGTGAAGCTGATTCCACTGATATTAACTTATCTGTTATATTGATGTGACTTACACTAAACTGTCTGTTCAACTCAATCTGATTACTTTGACCTATTTATTGCATTAAAGTTACATAAATTGATCTATTTGTGATGTTAAAGTCAATTGTACTCCAATAGTTGTCAAGCTGATTTCACTGATATTAACTTATCTGTTATATTGATGTGACTTAAACTAAACTGTCTGTTCAACTCAATCTGACTACTTTGACCTATTTATTGCATTAAAGTTACATAAATTGAGCTATCTGTGATATTAAAGTCAATTGTACTCCAACAGTTGTGAAGCTGATTGCACTCATATTAACTGATCTGTTATATTGATGTGACTTAAACTAAACTGTCTGTTCAACTCAATCTGACTACTTTGACCTATTTATTGCATTAAAGTTACATAAATTAATGTAATTGTGAGGTTAAAGTCAATTGTACTCCAATAGTTGTCAAGCTGATTCCACTGATGTTAACTTATCTGTTATATTGATGTGACTTAAACTAAACTATCTGTTCAACTCAATCTGACTACTTTGACTTATTTATTGCATTAAAGTTACAAAAATCGAGCTATTTGTGATGTTAAAGTCAATTGTACTCCAATAGTTGTGAAGCTGATTCCACTCATATTAACTTATCTGTTATATTGATGTGACTTAAACTAAACTGTCTGTTCACCTCCATCTGACTACTTTGACCTATTTATTGCATTAAAGTTACATAAATTGAGCTATCTGTGATATTAAAGTCAATTGTACTCCACTATTTGTGAAGGTGATTCCACTTATATTAACTTATCTGTTATATTGATGTGACTTAAACTAAACTGTCTCTTCAACTCAATCTGACTACTTTGACCTATTTATTGCATTAAAGTTACATAAATTGAGCTATCTGTGATATTAAAGTCAATTGTACTCCAACAGTTGTGAAGCTGATTCCACTGATGTTAACTTATCTGTTATATTGATGTGACTTACACTAAACTGTCTGTTCAACTCAATCTGATTACTTTGACCTATTTATTGCATTAAAATTACATAGATTGATCTATTTGTGATGTTAAAGTCAATTGTACTCCAATAGTTGTCAAGCTGATTTCACTGATATTAACTTATCTGTTATATTGATGTGACTTAAACTAAACTGTCTCTTCAACTCAATCTGACTACTTTGACCTATTTATTGCATTAAAGTTACATAAATTGAGCTATCTGTGATATTAAAGTCAATTGTACTCCAACAGTTGTGAAGCTGATTCCACTGATGTTAACTTATCTGTTATATTGATGTGACTTACACTAAACTGTCTGTTCAACTCAATCTCACTACTTTGACCTATTTATTGCATTAAAATTACATAAATTAATGTAATTGTGAGGTTAAAGTCAATTGTACTCCAATAGTTGTCAAGCTGATTCCACTGATGTTAACTTATCTGTAATATTGATGTGACTTAAACTAAACTGTCTGTTCAACTCAATCTGACTACTTTGACCTATTTTTACATTAAACTTACATAAATTGAGCTATCTGTGATATTAAAGTCAAGTGTACTCCAATATTTGTGAAGCTGATTCCACTTATATTAACTTATCTGTTATATTGATGTGACTTAAACTAAACTGTCTGTTCAACTCAATCTGACTACTTTGACTTATTTATTGCATTAAAGTTACAAAAATCGAGCTATTTGTGATGTTAAAGTCAATTGTACTCCAATAGTTGTGAAGCTGATTCCACTGATATTAACTTATCTGTTATATTGATGTGACTTAAACTAAACTGTCTGTTCAACTCAATCTGACTACTTTGACCTATTTATTGCATTAAAGTTACATACATTGAGTTATCTGTGATATTAAAGTCAATTGTATTCCAATATTTATGAAGCTGATTCCACTGATATTAACTTATCTGTTATATTGATGTGTCTTAAACTAAACTGTCTGTTCAACTCAATCTGACTACTTTGACCTATTTATTGCATTAAAGTTACATAAATTGAGCTATCTGTGATATTAAAGTCAATTGTACTCCAATATTTGTGAAGCTGACTCCACTTATATTAACTTATTTGTTATATTGATGTGACTTAAACTAAACTGTCTGTTCAACTCAATCTGATTACTTTGACCTATTTATTGCATTAAAGTTACATAATATGAGTTATCTGTGATATTAAAGTCAATTGTACTCCACTATTTGTGAAGGTGATTCCACTTATATTAATTTATCTGTTATATTGATGTGACTTAAACTAAACTGTCTGTTCAACTCAATCTGACTACTTTGACCTATTTATTGCATTAAAGTTACATAAATTGAGCTATCTGTGATATTAAAGTCAATTGTACTCCAACAGTTGTGAAGCTGATTCCACTCATATTAACTTATCTGTTATATTGATGTGATTTAAACTTAACTGTCTGTTCAACTCAATCTGACTACTTTGACTTATTTATTGCATTAAAGTTACATAAATTGAGCTATTTGTGATATTAAAGTCAATTGTACTCCAATATTTCTGAAGCTGATTCCACTTATATTAACTTATCTGTTATATTGATGTGACTTAAACTAAACTGTCTGTTCAACTCAATCTGATTACTTCGACTTATTTATTGCATTAAAGTTACAAAAATCGAGCTATTTGTGATGTTAAAGTCAATTGTACTCCAATAGTTGTGAAGCTGATTCCACTCATATTAACTTATCTGTTATATTGATGTGACTTAAACTAAACTGTCTGTTCAACTCAATCTGACTACTTTGACCTATTTATTGCATTAAAGTTACATAAATTGAGTTATCTGTGATATTAAAGTCAATTGTATTCCAATATTTATGAAGCTGATTCCACTGATATTAACTTATCTGTTATATTGATGTGACTTAAACTAAACTGTCTTTTCAACTCAATCTGACTACTTTGACCTATTTATTGCATTAAAGTTACATAAATTGAGCTATCTGTGATATTAAAGTCAATTGTACTCCAATATTTGTGAAGCTGATTCCACTGATATTAACTTATCTACTATATTGATGTGACTTAAACTAAACTGTCTGTTCAACTCAATCTGATTACTTTGACATATTTATTGCATTAAAGTTACATAAATTGAGCTATCTGTGATGTTAAAGTCAATTGTACTCTAATAGTTGTCAAGCTGATTCCACTGATGTTAACTTATCTGTTATATTGATGTGACTTAAACTAAACTGTCTGTTCACCTCCATCTGACTACTTTGACCTATTTATTGCATTAAAGTTACATAAATTGAGCTATCTGTGATATTAAAGTCAATTGTACTCCAATATTTGTGAAGCTGATTCCACTTATATTAACTTATCTGTTATATTGATGTGACTTAAACTAAACTGTCTGTTCAACTCAATCTGACTACTTTGACTTATTTATTGCATTAAAGTTACAAAAATCGAGCTATTTGTGATGTTAAAGTCAATTGCACTCCAATAGTTGTGAAGCTGATTCCACTGATATTAACTTATCTGTTATATTGATGTGACTTAAACTAAACTGTCTGTTCAACTCAATCTGACTACTTTGACCTATTAAAGTTACATAAATTGAGTTATCTGTGATATTAAAGTCAATTGTATTCCAATATTTATGAAGCTGATTCCACTGATATTAACTTATCTGTTATATTGATGTGACTTAAACTAAACTGTCTTTTCAACTCAATCTGACTACTTTGACCTATTTATTGCATTAAAGTTACATAAATTGAGCTATCTGTGATATTAAAGTCAATTGTACTCCAATATTTGTGAAGCTGATTCCACTGATATTAACTTATCTACTATATTGATGTGACTTAAACTAAACTGTCTGTTCAACTCAATCTGATTACTTTGACATATTTATTGCATTAAACTTACATAAATTGAGCTATCTGTGATGTTAAAGTCAATTGTACTCTAATAGTTGTCAAGCTGATTCCACTGATATTAACTTATCTGTTATATTGATGTGACTTAAACTAAACTGTCTTTTCAACTCAATCTGACTACTTTGACCTATTTATTGCATTAAAGTTACATAAATTGAGCTATCTGTGATATTAAAGTCAATTGTACTCCAATATTTGTGAAGCTGATTCCACTGATATTAACTTATCTACTATATTGATGTGACTTAAACTAAACTGTCTGTTCAACTCAATCTGATTACTTTGACATATTTATTGCATTAAACTTACATAAATTGAGCTATCTGTGATGTTAAAGTCAATTGTACCCTAATAGTTGTCAAGCTGATTCCACTGATGTTAACTTATCTGTTATATTGATGTGACTTAAACTAAACTGTCTGTTCACCTCCATCTGACTACTTTGACCTATTTATTGCATTAAAGTTACATAAATTGAGCTATCTGTGATATTAAAGTCAATTGTACTCCAATATTTGTGAAGCTGATTCCACTTATATTAACTTATCTGTTATATTGATGTGACTTAAACTAAACTGTCTGTTCAACTCAATCTGACTACTTTGACTTATTTATTGCATTAAAGTTACAAAAATCGAGCTATTTGTGATGTTAAAGTCAATTGCACTCCAATAGTTGTGAAGCTGATTCCACTCATATTAACTTATCTGTTATATTGATGTGACTTAAACTAAACTGTCTGTTCAACTCAATCTGACTACTTTGACCTATTTATTGCATTAAAGTTACATAAATTGAGTTATCTGTGATATTAAAGTCAATTGTATTCCAATATTTATGAAGCTGATTCCACTGATATTAACTTATCTGTTATATTGATGTGACTTAAACTAAACTGTCTTTTCAACTCAATCTGACTACTTTGACCTATTTATTGCATTAAAGTTACATAAATTGAGCTATCTGTGATATTAAAGTCAATTGTACTCCAATATTTGTGAAGCTGATTCCACTGATATTAACTTATCTACTATATTGATGTGACTTAAACTAAACTGTCTGTTCAACTCAATCTGATTACTTTGACATATTTATTGCATTAAACTTACATAAATTGAGCTATCTGTGATGTTAAAGTCAATTGTACTCCAACAGTTGTGAAGCTGATTCCACTGATATTAACTTATCTGTTATATTGATGTGACTTACACTAAACTGTCTGTTCAACTCAATCTGATTACTTTGACCTATTTATTGCATTAAAGTTACATAAATTGATCTATTTGTGATGTTAAAGTCAATTGTACTCCAATAGTTGTCAAGCTGATTTCACTGATATTAACTTATCTGTTATATTGATGTGACTTAAACTAAACTGTCTGTTCAACTCAATCTGACTACTTTGACCTATTTATTGCATTAAAGTTACATAAATTGAGCTATCTGTGATATTAAAGTCAATTGTACTCCAACAGTTGTGAAGCTGATTGCACTCATATTAACTGATCTGTTATATTGATGTGACTTAAACTAAACTGTCTGTTCAACTCAATATGACTACTTTGACCTATTTATTGCATTAAAGTTACATAAATTAATGTAATTGTGAGGTTAAAGTCAATTGTACTCCAATAGTTGTCAAGCTGATTCCACTGATGTTAACTTATCTGTTATATTGATGTGACTTAAACTAAACTGTCTGTTCAACTCAATCTGACTACTTTGACCTATTTATTGCATTAAAGTTACATACATTGAGCTATCTGTGATGTTAAAGTCAATTGTACTCCAACAGTTGTGAAGCTGATTCCACTGATATTAACTTATCTGTTATATTGATGTGACTTACACTAAACTGTCTGTTCAACTCAATCTGATTACTTTGACCTATTTATTGCATTAAAGTTACATAAATTAATGTAATTGTGAGGTTAAAGTCAATTGTACTCCAATAGTTGTCAAGCTGATTCCACTGATGTTAACTTATCTGTTATATTGATGTGACTTAAACTAAACTGTCTGTTCAACTCAATCTGACTACTTTGACCTATTTATTGCATTAAAGTTACATAAATTGAGCTATCTGTGAGGTTAAAGTCAATTGTACTCCAATAGTTGTCAAGCTGATTCCACTGATGTTAACTTATCTGTTATATTGATGTGACTTAAACTAAACTGTCTGTTCAACTCAATCTGACTACTTTGACCTATTTATTGCATTAAAGTTACATAAATTGAGCTATCTGTGATATTAAAGTCAATTGTACTCCAATATTTGTGAAGGTGATTCCACTTATATTAACTTATCTGTTATATTGATGTGACTTAAACTAAACTCTCTGTTCAACTCAATCTGACTACTTTGACCTATTTATTGCATTAAAGTTACATAAATTGAGCTATCTGTGATATTAAAGTCAATTGTACTCCAATAGTTGTGAAGCTGATTCCACTGATGTTAACTTATCTGTTATATTGATGTGACTTAAACTAAACTGTCTGTTCAACTCAATCTGACCACTTTGACCTATTTATTGCATTAAAGTTACATACATTGAGCTATCTGCGATATTAAAGTCAATTGTACTCCAACAGTTGTGAAGCTGATTCCACTGATTTTAACTTATCTGTTATATTGATGTGACTTACACTAAACTGTCTGTTCAACTCAATCTGATTACTTTGACCTATTTATTGCATTAAAGTTACATAAATTGATCTATTTGTGATGTTAAAGTCAATTGTACTCCAATAGTTGTCAAGCTGATTTCACTGATATTAACTTATCTGTTATATTGATGTGACTTAAACTAAACTGTCTGTTCAACTCAATCTGACTACTTTGACCTATTTATTGCATTAAAGTTACATAAATTGAGCTATCTGTGATATTAAAGTCAATTGTACTCCAACAGTTGTGAAGCTGATTGCACTCATATTAACTGATCTGTTATATTGATGTGACTTAAACTAAACTGTCTGTTCAACTCAATCTGACTACTTTGACCTATTTATTGCATTAAAGTTACATAAATTAATGTAATTGTGAGGTTAAAGTCAATTGTACTCCAATAGTTGTCAAGCTGATTCCACTGATGTTAACTTATCTGTTATATTGATGTGACTTAAACTAAACTGTCTGTTCAACTCAATCTGACTACTTTGACCTATTTATTGCATTAAAGTTACATAAATTGAGCTATCTGTGATGTTAAAGTCAATTGTACTCCAATATTTGTGAAGCTGATTCCACTTATATTAACTTATATGTTATATTGATTTGACTTAAACTAAACTGTCTGTTCAACTCAATCTGACTACTTTGACTTATTTATTGCATTAAAGTTACAAAAATCGAGCTATTTGTGATGTTAAAGTCAATTGTACTCCAATAGTTGTGAAGCTGATTCCACTCATATTAACTTATCTGTTATATTGATGTGACTTAAACTAAACTGTCTGTTCAACTCCATCTGACTACTTTGACCTATTTATTGCATTAAAGTTACATACATTGAGTTATCTGTGATATTAAAGTCAATTGTATTCCAATATTTATGAAGCTGATTCCACTGATATTAACTTATCTGTTATATTGATGTGACTTAAACTAAACTGTCTGTTCAACTCAATCTGACTACTTTGACCTATTTATTGCATTAAAGTTACATAAATTGAGCTATATGTGATATTAAAGTCAATTGTACTCCAATATTTGTAAAGCTGATTCCACTTATATTAACTTATTTGTTATATTGATGTGACTTAAACTAAACTGTCTGTTCAACTCAATCTGATTACTTTGACCTATTTATTGCATTAAAGTTACATAAATTGAGCTATCTGTGATGTTAAAGTCAATTGTACTCCAATAGTTGTCAAGCTGATTCCACTGATGTTAACTTATCTGTTATATTGATGTGACTTAAACTAAACTGTCTGTTCAACTCAATCTGACTACTTTGACCTATTTATTGCATTAAAGTTACATACATTGAGCTATCTGTGATATTAAAGTCAATTGTACTCCAACAGTTGTGAAGCTGATTCCACTGATATTAACTTATCTGTTATATTGATGTGACTTACACTAAACTGTCTGTTCAACTCAATCTGATTACTTTGACCTATTTATTGCATTAAAGTTACATAAATTGATCTATTTGTGATGTTAAAGTCAATTGTACTCCAATAGTTGTCAAGCTGATTTCACTGATATTAACTTATCTGTTATATTGATGTGACTTAAACTAAACTGTCTGTTCAACTCAATCTGACTACTTTGACCTATTTATTGCATTAAAGTTACATAAATTGAGCTATCTGTGATATTAAAGTCAATTGTACTCCAACAGTTGTGAAGCTGATTGCACTCATATTAACTGATCTGTTATATTGATGTGACTTAAACTAAACTGTCTGTTCAACTCAATCTGACTACTTTGACCTATTTATTGCATTAAAGTTACATAAATTAATGTAATTGTGAGGTTAAAGTCAATTGTACTCCAATAGTTGTCAAGCTGATTCCACTGATGTTAACTTATCTGTTATATTGATGTGACTTAAACTAAACTATCTGTTCAACTCAATCTGACTACTTTGACTTATTTATTGCATTAAAGTTACAAAAATCGAGCTATTTGTGATGTTAAAGTCAATTGTACTCCAATAGTTGTGAAGCTGATTCCACTCATATTAACTTATCTGTTATATTGATGTGACTTAAACTAAACTGTCTGTTCACCTCCATCTGACTACTTTGACCTATTTATTGCATTAAAGTTACATAAATTGAGCTATCTGTGATATTAAAGTCAATTGTACTCCACTATTTGTGAAGGTGATTCCACTTATATTAACTTATCTGTTATATTGATGTGACTTAAACTAAACTGTCTCTTCAACTCAATCTGACTACTTTGACCTATTTATTGCATTAAAGTTACATAAATTGAGCTATCTGTGATATTAAAGTCAATTGTACTCCAACAGTTGTGAAGCTGATTCCACTGATGTTAACTTATCTGTTATATTGATGTGACTTACACTAAACTGTCTGTTCAACTCAATCTGATTACTTTGACCTATTTATTGCATTAAAGTTACATAGATTGATCTATTTGTGATGTTAAAGTCAATTGTACTCCAATAGTTGTCAAGCTGATTTCACTGATATTAACTTATCTGTTATATTGATGTGACTTAAACTAAACTGTCTCTTCAACTCAATCTGACTACTTTGACCTATTTATTGCATTAAAGTTACATAAATTGAGCTATCTGTGATATTAAAGTCAATTGTACTCCAACAGTTGTGAAGCTGATTCCACTGATGTTAACTTATCTGTTATATTGATGTGACTTACACTAAACTGTCTGTTCAACTCAATCTGACTACTTTGACCTATTTATTGCATTAAAATTACATAAATTAATGTAATTGTGAGGTTAAAGTCAATTGTACTCCAATAGTTGTCAAGCTGATTCCAATGATGTTAACTTATCTGTAATATTGATGTGACTTAAACTAAACTGTCTGTTCAACTCAATCTGACTACTTTGACCTATTTTTACATTAAACTTACATAAATTGAGCTATCTGTGATATTAAAGTCAAGTGTACTCCAATATTTGTGAAGCTGATTCCACTTATATTAACTTATCTGTTATATTGATGTGACTTAAACTAAACTGTCTGTTCAACTCAATCTGACTACTTTGACTTATTTATTGCATTAAAGTTACAAAAATCGAGCTATTTGTGATGTTAAAGTCAATTGTACTCCAATAGTTGTGAAGCTGATTCCACTCATATTAACTTATCTGTTATATTGATGTGACTTAAACTAAACTGTCTGTTCAACTCAATCTGACTACTTTGACCTATTTATTGCATTAAAGTTACATACATTGAGTTATCTGTGATATTAAAGTCAATTGTATTCCAATATTTATGAAGCTGATTCCACTGATATTAACTTATCTGTTATATTGATGTGTCTTAAACTAAACTGTCTGTTCAACTCAATCTGACTACTTTGACCTATTTATTGCATTAAAGTTACATAAATTGAGCTATCTGTGATATTAAAGTCAATTGTACTCCAATATTTGTGAAGCTGATTCCACTTATATTAACTTATTTGTTATATTGATGTGACTTAAACTAAACTGTCTGTTCAACTCAATCTGATTACTTTGACCTATTTATTGCATTAAAGTTACATAATATGAGTTATCTGTGATATTAAAGTCAATTGTACTCCACTATTTGTGAAGGTGATTCCACTTATATTAATTTATCTGTTATATTGATGTGACTTAAACTAAACTGTCTGTTCAACTCAATCTGACTACTTTGACCTATTTATTGCATTAAAGTTACATAAATTGAGCTATCTGTGATATTAAAGTCAATTGTACTCCAACAGTTGTGAAGCTGATTCCACTCATATTAACTTATCTGTTATATTGATGTGATTTAAACTAAACTGTCTGTTCAACTCAATCTGACTACTTTGACTTATTTATTGCATTAAAGTTACATAAATTGAGCTATTTGTGATATTAAAGTCAATTGTACTCCAATATTTCTGAAGCTGATTCCACTTATATTAACTTATCTGTTATATTGATGTGACTTAAACTAAACTGTCTGTTCAACTCAATCTGATTACTTCGACTTATTTATTGCATTAAAGTTACAAAAATCGAGCTATTTGTGATGTTAAAGTCAATTGTACTCCAATAGTTGTGAAGCTGATTCCACTCATATTAACTTATCTGTTATATTGATGTGACTTAAACTAAACTGTCTGTTCAACTCAATCTGACTACTTTGACCTATTTATTGCATTAAAGTTACATAAAATGAGTTATCTGTGATATTAAAGTCAATTGTATTCCAATATTTATGAAGCTGATTCCACTGATATTAACTTATCTGTTATATTGATGTGACTTAAACTAAACTGTCTTTTCAACTCAATCTGACTACTTTGACCTATTTATTGCATTAAAGTTACATAAATTGAGCTATCTGTGATATTAAAGTCAATTGTACTCCAATATTTGTGAAGCTGATTCCACTGATATTAACTTATCTACTATATTGATGTGACTTAAACTAAACTGTCTGTTCAACTCAATCTGATTACTTTGACATATTTATTGCATTAAACTTACATAAATTGAGCTATCTGTGATGTTAAAGTCAATTGTACTCTAATAGTTGTCAAGCTGATTCCACTGATGTTAACTTATCTGTTATATTGATGTAACTTAAACTAAACTGTCTGTTCACCTCCATCTGACTACTTTGACCTATTTATTGCATTAAATTTACATAAATTGAGCTATCTGTGATATTAAAGTCAATTGTACTCCAATATTTGTGAAGCTGATTCCACTTATATTAACTTATCTGTTATATTGATGTGACTTAAACTAAACTGTCTGTTCAACTCAATCTGACTACTTTGACTTATTTATTGCATTAAAGTTACAAAAATCGAGCTATTTGTGATGTTAAAGTCAATTGCACTCCAATAGTTGTGAAGCTGATTCCACTCATATTAACTTATCTGTTATATTGATGTGACTTAAACTAAACTGTCTGTTCAACTCAATCTGACTACTTTGACCTATTTATTGCATTAAAGTTACATAAATTGAGTTATCTGTGATATTAAAGTCAATTGTATTCCAATATTTATGAAGCTGATTCCACTGATATTAACTTATCTGTTATATTGATGTGACTTAAACTAAACTGTCTTTTCAACTCAATCTGACTACTTTGACCTATTTATTGCATTAAAGTTACATAAATTGAGCTATCTGTGATATTAAAGTCAATTGTACTCCAATATTTGTGAAGCTGATTCCACTGATATTAACTTATCTACTATATTGATGTGACTTAAACTAAACTGTCTGTTCAACTCAATCTGATTACTTTGACATATTTATTGCATTAAACTTACATAAATTGAGCTATCTGTGATGTTAAAGTCAATTGTACCCTAATAGTTGTCAAGCTGATTCCACTGATGTTAACTTATCTGTTATATTGATGTGACTTAAACTAAACTGTCTGTTCACCTCCATCTGACTACTTTGACCTATTTATTGCATTAAAGTTACATAAATTGAGCTATCTGTGATATTAAAGTCAATTGTACTCCAATATTTGTGAAGCTGATTCCACTTATATTAACTTATCTGTTATATTGATGTGACTTAAACTAAACTGTCTGTTCAACTCAATCTGACTACTTTGACTTATTTATTGCATTAAAGTTACAAAAATCGAGCTATTTGTGATGTTAAAGTCAATTGCACTCCAATAGTTGTGAAGCTGATTCCACTCATATTAACTTATCTGTTATATTGATGTGACTTAAACTAAACTGTCTGTTCAACTCAATCTGACTACTTTGACCTATTTATTGCATTAAAGTTACATAAATTGAGTTATCTGTGATATTAAAGTCAATTGTATTCCAATATTTATGAAGCTGATTCCACTGATATTAACTTATCTGTTATATTGATGTGACTTAAACTAAACTGTCTTTTCAACTCAATCTGACTACTTTGACCTATTTATTGCATTAAAGTTACATAAATTGAGCTATCTGTGATATTAAAGTCAATTGTACTCCAATATTTGTGAAGCTGATTCCACTGATATTAACTTATCTACTATATTGATGTGACTTAAACTAAACTGTCTGTTCAACTCAATCTGATTACTTTGACATATTTATTGCATTAAACTTACATAAATTGAGCTATCTGTGATGTTAAAGTCAATTGTACTCCAATAGTTGTCAAGCCGATTCCACTGATGTTAACTTATCTGTTATATTGATGTGACTTAAACTAAACTGTCTGTTCACCTCCATCTGACTACTTTGACCTATTTATTGCATTAAAGTTACATAAATTGAGCTATCTGTGATATTAAAGTCAATTGTACTCCAATATTTGTGAAGCTGATTCCACTTATATTAACTTATCTGTTATATTGATGTGACTTAAACTAAACTGTCTGTTCAACTCAATCTGACTACTTTGACTTATTTATTGC
Source organism: Ostrea denselamellosa (assembly GCA_024699665.1). Taxonomy (NCBI): domain Eukaryota; kingdom Metazoa; phylum Mollusca; class Bivalvia; order Ostreida; family Ostreidae; genus Ostrea; species Ostrea denselamellosa. The sequence goes on from JAMZEH010000011.1 coordinate 1,573,237, forward strand.
ATTAAAGTTACAAAAATCGAGCTATTTGTGATGTTAAAGTCAATTGCACTCCAATAGTTGTGAAGCTGATTCCACTCATATTAACTTATCTGTTATATTGATGTGACTTAAACTAAACTGTCTGTTCAACTCAATCTGACTACTTTGACCTATTTATTGCATTAAAGTTACATAAATTGAGTTATCTGTGATATTAAAGTCAATTGTATTCCAATATTTATGAAGCTGATTCCACTGATATTAACTTATCTGTTATATTGATGTGACTTAAACTAAACTGTCTTTTCAACTCAATCTGACTACTTTGACCTATTTATTGCATAAAAGTTACATAAATTGAGCTATCTGTGATATTAAAGTCAATTGTACTCCAATATTTGTGAAGCTGATTCCACTTATATTAACTTATCTGTTATATTGATGTGACTTAAACTAAACTGTCTGTTCAACTCAATCTGATTACTTTGACCTATGTATTGCATTAAAGTTACATAAATTGAGCTATCTGTGATATTAAAGTCAATTGTACTCCAACAGTTGTGAAGCTGATTCCACCCATATTAACGTATTTGTTATATTGATGTGACTTAAACTAAACTGTCTGTTCAACTCAATCTGATTACTTTGACCTATTTATTGCATTAAAGTTACATAAATTGAGCTATCTGTGATATTAAAGTCAATTGTACTCCACTATTTGTGAAGCTGATTCCACTTATATTAACTTATCTGTTATATTGATGTGACTTAAACTAAACTGTCTGTTCAACTCAATCTGACTACTTTGACTTATTTATTACATTAAAGTTACATAAATCGAGCTATTTGTGATGTTAAAGTCAATTGTACTCCAATAGTTGTCAAGCTGATTCCACTGATATTAACTTATCTGTTATATTGATGTGACTTAAACTAAACTGTCTGTTCAACTGAATCTGACTACTTTGACCTATTTATTGCATTAAAGTTACATAAATTGAGCTATCTGTGATATTAAAGTGAATTGTACTCCAACAGTTGTGAAGCTGATTCCACTCATATTAACTTATCTGTTATATTGATGTGACTTAAACTAAACTGTCTGTTCAACTCAATCTGACTACTTTGACCTATTTATTGCATTAAAGTTACATAAATCAATGTAATTGTGATGTTAAAGCCAATTGTACTCCAATAGTTGTCAAGCTGATTCCACTGATGTTAACTTATCTGTTATATTGATGTGACTTAAACTAAACTGTCTGTTCAACTCAATCTGACTACTTTGACCTATTTATTGCATTAAGGTTACATAAATTGAGCTATCTGTGATATTAAAGTCAATTGTACTCCAATATTTGTGAAGCTGATTCCACTTATATTAACTTATCTGTTATATTGATGTGACTTAAACTAAACTGTCTGTTCAACTCAATCTGACTACTTTGACCTATTTATTGCATTAAAGTTACATAAATTGAGCTATCTGTGATATTAAAGTCAATTGTACTCCAATATTTGTGAAGCTGATTCCACTTATATTAACTTATCTGTTATATTGATGTGACTTAAACTAAACTGTCTGTTCAACTCAATCTGACTACTTTGACTTATTTATTGCATTAAAGTTACAAAAATCGAGCTATTTGTGATGTTAAAGTCAATTGCACTCCAATAGTTGTGAAGCTGATTCCACTCATATTAACTTATCTGTTATATTGATGTGACTTAAACTAAACTGTCTGTTCAACTCAATCTGACTACTTTGACCTATTTATTGCATTAAAGTTACATAAATTGAGTTATCTGTGATATTAAAGTCAATTGTATTCCAATATTTATGAAGCTGATTCCACTGATATTAACTTATCTGTTATATTGATGTGACTTAAACTAAACTGTCTTTTCAACTCAATCTGACTACTTTGACCTATTTATTGCATTAAAGTTACATAAATTGAGCTATCTGTGATATTAAAGTCAATTGTACTCCAATATTTGTGAAGCTGATTCCACTGATATTAACTTATCTACTATATTGATGTGACTTAAACTAAACTGTCTGTTCAACTCAATCTGATTACTTTGACATATTTATTGCATTAAACTTACATAAATTGAGCTATCTGTGATGTTAAAGTCAATTGTACTCCAATAGTTGTCAAGCCGATTCCACTGATGTTAACTTATCTGTTATATTGATGTGACTTAAACTAAACTGTCTGTTCACCTCCATCTGACTACTTTGACCTATTTATTGCATTAAAGTTACATAAATTGAGCTATCTGTGATATTAAAGTCAATTGTACTCCAATATTTGTGAAGCTGATTCCACTTATATTAACTTATCTGTTATATTGATGTGACTTAAACTAAACTGTCTGTTCAACTCAATCTGACTACTTTGACTTATTTATTGCATTAAAGTTACAAAAATCGAGCTATTTGTGATGTTAAAGTCAATTGCACTCCAATAGTTGTGAAGCTGATTCCACTCATATTAACTTATCTGTTATATTGATGTGACTTAAACTAAACTGTCTGTTCAACTCAATCTGACTACTTTGACCTATTTATTGCATTAAAGTTACATAAATTGAGTTATCTGTGATATTAAAGTCAATTGTATTCCAATATTTATGAAGCTGATTCCACTGATATTAACTTATCTGTTATATTGATGTGACTTAAACTAAACTGTCTTTTCAACTCAATCTGACTACTTTGACCTATTTATTGCATAAAAGTTACATAAATTGAGCTATCTGTGATATTAAAGTCAATTGTACTCCAATATTTGTGAAGCTGATTCCACTTATATTAACTTATCTGTTATATTGATGTGACTTAAACTAAACTGTCTGTTCAACTCAATCTGATTACTTTGACCTATGTATTGCATTAAAGTTACATAAATTGAGCTATCTGTGATATTAAAGTCAATTGTACTCCAACAGTTGTGAAGCTGATTCCACCCATATTAACGTATTTGTTATATTGATGTGACTTAAACTAAACTGTCTGTTCAACTCAATCTGATTACTTTGACCTATTTATTGCATTAAAGTTACATAAATTGAGCTATCTGTGATATTAAAGTCAATTGTACTCCACTATTTGTGAAGCTGATTCCACTTATATTAACTTATCTGTTATATTGATGTGACTTAAACTAAACTGTCTGTTCAACTCAATCTGACTACTTTGACTTATTTATTACATTAAAGTTACATAAATCGAGCTATTTGTGATGTTAAAGTCAATTGTACTCCAATAGTTGTCAAGCTGATTCCACTGATATTAACTTATCTGTTATATTGATGTGACTTAAACTAAACTGTCTGTTCAACTGAATCTGACTACTTTGACCTATTTATTGCATTAAAGTTACATAAATTGAGCTATCTGTGATATTAAAGTGAATTGTACTCCAACAGTTGTGAAGCTGATTCCACTCATATTAACTTATCTGTTATATTGATGTGACTTAAACTAAACTGTCTGTTCAACTCAATCTGACTACTTTGACCTATTTATTGCATTAAAGTTACATAAATCAATGTAATTGTGATGTTAAAGCCAATTGTACTCCAATAGTTGTCAAGCTGATTCCACTGATGTTAACTTATCTGTTATATTGATGTGACTTAAACTAAACTGTCTGTTCAACTCAATCTGACTACTTTGACCTATTTATTGCATTAAGGTTACATAAATTGAGCTATCTGTGATATTAAAGTCAATTGTACTCCAATATTTGTGAAGCTGATTCCACTTATATTAACTTATCTGTTATATTGATGTGACTTAAACTAAACTGTCTGTTCAACTCAATCTGACTACTTTGACCTATTTATTGCATTAAAGTTACATAAATTGAGTTATCTGTGATATTAAAGTCAATTGTATTCCAATATTTATGAAGCTGATTCCACTGATATTAACTTATCTGTTATATTGATGTGACTTAAACTAAACTGTCTTTTCAACTCAATCTGACTACTTTGACCTATTTATTGCATTAAAGTTACATAAATTGAGCTATCTGTAATATTAAAGTCAATTGTACTCCAACAGTTGTGAAGCTGATTCCACTGATATTAACTTATCTGTTATATTGATGTGACTTAAACTAAACTGTCTGTTCAACTCAATCTGACTACTTTGACCTATTTATTGCATTAAACTTACATAAATTGAGTTATCTGTGATATTAAAGTCAATTGTATTCCAATATTTATGAAGCTGATTCCACTGATATTAACTTATCTGTTATATTGATGTGACTTAAACTAAACTGTCTTTTCAACTCAATCTGACTACTTTGACCTATTTATTGCATTAAAGTTACATAAATTGAGCTATCTGTGATATTAAAGTCAATTGTACTCCAACAGTTGTGAAGCTGATTCCACCCATATTAACGTATTTGTTATATTGATGTGACTTAAACTAAACTGTCTGTTCAACTCAATCTGATTACTTTGACCTATTTATTGCATTAAAGTTACATAAATTGAGCTATCTGTGATATTAAAGTCAATTGTACTCCACTATTTGTGAAGGTGATTCCACTTATATTAACTTATCTGTTATATTGATGTGACTTAAACTAAACTGTCTGTTCAACTCAATCTGACTACTTTGACTTATTTATTACATTAGAGTTACATAAATCGAACTATTTGTGATGTTAAAGTCAATTGTACTCCAATAGTTGTGAAGCTGATTCCACTGATATTAACTTATCTGTTATATTGATGTGACTTAAACTAAACTGTCTGTTCAACTCAATCTGACTACTTTGACCTATTTATTGCATTAAAGTTACATAAATTGAGCTATCTGTGATATTAAAGTGAATTGTACTCCAACAGTTGTGAAGCTGATTCCACTCATATTAACTTATCTGTTATATTGATGTGACTTAAACTAAACTGTCTGTTCAACTCAATCTGACTACTTTGACCTATTTATTGCATTAAAGTTACATAAATCAATGTAATTGTGATGTTAAAGCCAATTGTACTCCAATAGTTGTCAAGCTGATTCCACTGATGTTAACTTATCTGTTATATTGATGTGACTTAAACTAAACTGTCTGTTCAACTCAATCTGACTACTTTGACCTATTTATTGCATTAAGGTTACATAAATTGAGCTATCTGTGATATTAAAGTCAATTGTACTCCAATATTTGTGAAGCTGATTCCACTTATATTAACTTATCTGTTATATTGATGTGACTTAAACTAAACTGTCTGTTCAACTCAATCTGACTACTTTGACCTATTTATTGCATTAAAGTTACATAAATTGAGTTATCTGTGATATTAAAGTCAATTGTATTCCAATATTTATGAAGCTGATTCCACTGATATTAACTTATCTGTTATATTGATGTGACTTAAACTAAACTGTCTTTTCAACTCAATCTGACTACTTTGACCTATTTATTGCATTAAAGTTACATAAATTGAGCTATCTGTAATATTAAAGTCAATTGTACTCCAACAGTTGTGAAGCTGATTCCACTGATATTAACTTATCTGTTATATTGATGTGACTTAAACTAAACTGTCTGTTCAACTCAATCTGACTACTTTGACCTATTTATTGCATTAAACTTACATAAATTGAGTTATCTGTGATATTAAAGTCAATTGTATTCCAATATTTATGAAGCTGATTCCACTGATATTAACTTATCTGTTATATTGATGTGACTTAAACTAAACTGTCTTTTCAACTCAATCTGACTACTTTGACCTATTTATTGCATTAAAGTTACATAAATTGAGCTATCTGTGATATTAAAGTCAATTGTACTCCAACAGTTGTGAAGCTGATTCCACCCATATTAACGTATTTGTTATATTGATGTGACTTAAACTAAACTGTCTGTTCAACTCAATCTGATTACTTTGACCTATTTATTGCATTAAAGTTACATAAATTGAGCTATCTGTGATATTAAAGTCAATTGTACTCCACTATTTGTGAAGGTGATTCCACTTATATTAACTTATCTGTTATATTGATGTGACTTAAACTAAACTGTCTGTTCAACTCAATCTGACTACTTTGACTTATTTATTACATTAGAGTTACATAAATCGAACTATTTGTGATGTTAAAGTCAATTGTACTCCAATAGTTGTGAAGCTGATTCCACTGATATTAACTTATCTGTTATATTGATGTGACTTAAACTAAACTGTCTGTTCAACTCAATCTGACTACTTTGACCTATTTATTGCATTAAAGTTACATAAATCAATGTAATTGTGATGTTAAAGTCAATTGTACTCCAATAGTTGTCAAGCTGATTCCACTGATGTTAACTTATCTGTTATATTGATGTGACTTAAACTAAACTGTCTGTTCAACTCAATCTGACTACTTTGACCTATTTATTGCATTAAAGTTACATAAATCAATGTAATTGTGATGTTAAAGTCAATTGTACTCCAATAGTTGTCAAGCTGATTCCACTGATGTTAACTTATCTGTTATATTGATGTGACTTAAACTAAACTGTCTGTTCAACTCAATCTGACTACTTTGACCTATTTATTGCATTAAGGTTACATAAATTGAACTATCTGTGATATTAAAGTCAATTGTACTCCAATATTTGTGAAGCTGATTCCACTTATATTAACTTATCTGTTATATTGATGTGACTTAAACTAAACTGTCTGTTCAACTCAATCTGATTACTTCGACTTATTTATTGCATTAGAGTTACAAAAATCGAGCTATTTGTGATGTTAAAGTCAATTGTACTCCAATAGTTGTGAAGCTGATTCCACTCATATTAACTTATCTGTTATATTGATGTGACTTAAACTAAACTGTCTGTTCAACTCAATCTGACTACTTTGACCTATTTATTGCATTAAAGTTACATAAATTGAGTTATCTGTGATATTAAAGTCAATTGTATTCCAATATTTATGAAGCTGATTCCACTGATATTAACTTATCTGTTATATTGATGTGACTTAAACTAAACTGTCTTTTCAACTCAATCTGACTACTTTGACCTATTTATTGCATTAAAGTTACATAAATTGAGCTATCTGTGATATTAAAGTCAATTGTACTCCAATATTTGTGAAGCTGATTCCACTGATATTAACTTATCTACTATATTGATGTGACTTAAACTAAACTGTCTGTTCAACTCAATCTGATTACTTTGACATATTTATTGCATTAAACTTACATAAATTGAGCTATCTGTGATGTTAAAGTCAATTGTACTCCAATAGTTGTCAAGCTGATTCCACTGATGTTAACGTATCTGTTATATTGATGTGACTTAAACTAAACTGTCTGTTCACCTCCATCTGACTACTTTGACCTATTTATTGCATTAAAGTTACATAAATTGAGCTATCTGTGATATTAAAGTCAATTGTACTCCAATATTTGTGAAGCTGATTCCACTTATATTAACTTATCTGTTATATTGATGTGACTTAAACTAAACTGTCTGTTCAACTCAATCTGACTACTTTGACTTATTTATTGCATTAAAGTTACAAAAATCGAGCTATTTGTGATGTTAAAGTCAATTGCACTCCAATAGTTGTGAAGCTGATTCCACTCATATTAACTTATCTGTTATATTGATGTGACTTAAACTAAACTGTCTGTTCAACTCAATCTGACTACTTTGACCTATTTATTGCATTAAAGTTACATAAATTGAGTTATCTGTGATATTAAAGTCAATTGTATTCCAATATTTATGAAGCTGATTCCACTGATATTAACTTATCTGTTATATTGATGTGACTTAAACTAAACTGTCTTTTCAACTCAATCTGACTACTTTGACCTATTTATTGCATAAAAGTTACATAAATTGAGCTATCTGTAATATTAAAGTCAATTGTACTCCAATATTTGTGAAGCTGATTCCACTTATATTAACTTATCTGTTATATTGATGTGACTTAAACTAAACTGTCTGTTCAACTCAATCTGATTACTTTGACCTATTTATTGCATTAAAGTTACATAAATTGAGCTATCTGTGATATTAAAGTCAATTGTACTCCAACAGTTGTGAAGCTGATTCCACCCATATTAACGTATTTGTTATATTGATGTGACTTAAACTAAACTGTCTGTTCAACTCAATCTGATTACTTTGACCTATTTATTGCATTAAAGTTACATAAATTGAGCTATCTGTGATATTAAAGTCAATTGTACTCCACTATTTGTGAAGCTGATTCCACTTATATTAACTTATCTGTTATATTGATGTGACTTAAACTAAACTGTCTGTTCAACTCAATCTGACTACTTTGACTTATTTATTACATTAAAGTTACATAAATCGAGCTATTTGTGATGTTAAAGTCAATTGTACTCCAATAGTTGTCAAGCTGATTCCACTGATATTAACTTATCTGTTATATTGATGTGACTTAAACTAAACTGTCTGTTCAACTGAATCTGACTACTTTGACCTATTTATTGCATTAAAGTTACATAAATTGAGCTATCTGTGATATTAAAGTGAATTGTACTCCAACAGTTGTGAAGCTGATTCCACTCATATTAACTTATCTGTTATATTGATGTGACTTAAACTAAACTGTCTGTTCAACTCAATCTGACTACTTTGACCTATTTATTGCATTAAAGTTACATAAATCAATGTAATTGTGATGTTAAAGCCAATTGTACTCCAATAGTTGTCAAGCTGATTCCACTGATGTTAACTTATCTGTTATATTGATGTGACTTAAACTAAACTGTCTGTTCAACTCAATCTGACTACTTTGACCTATTTATTGCATTAAGGTTACATAAATTGAGCTATCTGTGATATTAAAGTCAATTGTACTCCAATATTTGTGAAGCTGATTCCACTTATATTAACTTATCTGTTATATTGATGTGACTTAAACTAAACTGTCTGTTCAACTCAATCTGACTACTTTGACCTATTTATTGCATTAAAGTTACATAAATTGAGTTATCTGTGATATTAAAGTCAATTGTATTCCAATATTTATGAAGCTGATTCCACTGATATTAACTTATCTGTTATATTGATGTGACTTAAACTAAACTGTCTTTTCAACTCAATCTGACTACTTTGACCTATTTATTGCATTAAAGTTACATAAATTGAGCTATCTGTAATATTAAAGTCAATTGTACTCCAACAGTTGTGAAGCTGATTCCACTGATATTAACTTATCTGTTATATTGATGTGACTTAAACTAAACTGTCTGTTCAATTCAATCTGACTACTTTGACCTATTTATTGCATTAAACTTACATAAATTGAGTTATCTGTGATATTAAAGTCAATTGTATTCCAATATTTATGAAGCTGATTCCACTGATATTAACTTATCTGTTATATTGATGTGACTTAAACTAAACTGTCTTTTCAACTCAATCTGACTACTTTGACCTATTTATTGCATTAAAGTTACATAAATTGAGCTATCTGTGATATTAAAGTCAATTGTACTCCAACAGTTGTGAAGCTGATTCCACCCATATTAACGTATTTGTTATATTGATGTGACTTAAACTAAACTGTCTGTTCAACTCAATCTGATTACTTTGACCTATTTATTGCATTAAAGTTACATAAATTGAGCTATCTGTGATATTAAAGTCAATTGTACTCCACTATTTGTGAAGGTGATTCCACTTATATTAACTTATCTGTTATATTGATGTGACTTAAACTAAACTGTCTGTTCAACTCAATCTGACTACTTTGACTTATTTATTACATTAAAGTTACATAAATCGAACTATTTGTGATGTTAAAGTCAATTGTACTCCAATAGTTGTGAAGCTGATTCCACTGATATTAACTTATCTGTTATATTGATGTGACTTAAACTAAACTGTCTGTTCAACTCAATCTGACTACTTTGACCTATTTATTGCATTAAAGTTACATAAATCAATGTAATTGTGATGTTAAAGTCAATTGTACTCCAATAGTTGTCAAGCTGATTCCACTGATGTTAACTTATCTGTTATATTGATGTGACTTAAACTAAACTGTCTGTTCAACTCAATCTGACTACTTTGACCTATTTATTGCATTAAAGTTACATAAATCAATGTAATTGTGATGTTAAAGTCAATTGTACTCCAATAGTTGTCAAGCTGATTCCACTGATGTTAACTTATCTGTTATATTGATGTGACTTAAACTAAACTGTCTGTTCAACTCAATCTGACTACTTTGACCTATTTATTGCATTAAGGTTACATAAATTGAGCTATCTGTGATATTAAAGTCAATTGTACTCCAATATTTGTGAAGCTGATTCCACTTATATTAACTTATCTGTTATATTGATGTGACTTAAACTAAACTGTCTGTTCAACTCAATCTGATTACTTCGACTTATTTATTGCATTAGAGTTACAAAAATCGAGCTATTTGTGATGTTAAAGTCAATTGTACTCCAATAGTTGTGAAGCTGATTCAACTCATATTAACTTATCTGTTATATTGATGTGACTTAAACTAAACTGTCTGTTCAACTCAATCTGACTACTTTGACCTATTTATTGCATTAAAGTTACATAAATTGAGTTATCTGTGATATTAAAGTCAATTGTATTCCAATATTTATGAAGCTGATTCCACTCATATTAACTTATCTGTTATATTGATGTGACTTAAACTAAACTGTCTGTTCAACTCAATCTGACTACTTTGACCTATTTATTGCATTAAAGTTACATAAATTGAGCTATCTGTGATATTAAAGTCAATTGTACTCCAACAGTTGTGAAGCTGATTCCACTGATATTAACTTATCTGTTATATTGATGTGACTTAAACTAAACTGTCTGTTCAACTCAATCTGATTACTTTGACATATTTATTGCATTAAAGTTACATAAATTGAGCTATCTGTGATGTTAAAGTCAATTGTACTCCAATAGTTGTCAAGCTGATTCCACTGATGTTAACTTATCTGTTATATTGATGTGACTTAAACTAAACTGTCTGTTCACCTCCATCTGACTACTTTGACCTATTTATTGCATTAAAGTTACATAAATTGAGCTATCTGTGATATTAAAGTCAATTGTACTCCACTATTTGTGAAGGTGATTCCACTTATATTAACTTATCTGTTATATTGATGTGACTTAAACTAAACTGTCTGTTCAACTCAATCTGACTACTTTGACCTATTTATTGCATTAAAGGTACATAAATCGAGCTATTTGTGATGTTAAAGTCAATAGCACTCCAATAGTTGTCAAGCTGATTCCACTGATATTAACTTATCTGTTATATTGATGTGACTTAAACTAAACTATCTGTTCAACTCAATCTGACTACTTTGACCTATTTATTGCATTAAAGTTACATAAATTGAGCTATCTGTGATATTAAAGTAAATTGTACTCCAACAGTTGTGAAGCTGATTCCACTCATATTAACTTATCTGTTATATTGATGTGACTTAAACTAAACTGTCTGTTCAACTCAATCTGACTACTTTGACATATTTATTGCATTAAAGTTACATAAATTAATGTAATTGTGATGTTAAAGTCAATTGTACTCCAATAGTTGTCAAGCTCATTCCACTGATGTTAACTTATCTGTTATATTGATGTGACTTAAACTAAACTGTCTGTTCAACTCAATCTGATTACTTTGACCTATTTATTGCATTAAAGTTACATAAATTGAGCTATCTGTGATATTAAAGTCAATTGTACTCCAATATTTGTGAAGCTGATTCCACTTATATTAACTTATCTGTTTTATTGATGTGATTTAAACTAAACTGTCTGTTCAACTCAATCTGATTACTTCGACTTATTTATTGCATTAAAGTTACAAAAATCGAGCTATTTGTGATATTAAAGTCAATTATATTCCAATATTTATGAAGCTGATTCCACTCATATTAACTTATCTGTTATATTGATGTGACTTAAACTAAACTGTCTTTTCAACTCAATCTGACTACTTTGACCTATTTATTACATTAAAGGTACATAAATCGAGCTATTTGTGATGTTAAAGTCAATAGCACTCCAATAGTTGTCAAGCTGATTCCACTGATATTAACTTATCTGTTATATTGATGTGACTTAAACTAAACTATCTGTTCAACTCAATCTGACTACTTTGACCTATTTATTGCATTAAAGTTACATAAATTGAGCTATCTGTGATATTAAAGTAAATTGTACTCCAACAGTTGTGAAGCTGATTCCACTCATATTAACTTATCTGTTATATTGATGTGACTTAAACTAAACTGTCTGTTCAACTCAATCTGACTACTTTGACATATTTATTGCATTAAAGTTACATAAATTAATGTAATTGTGATGTTAAAGTCAATTGTACTCCAATAGTTGTCAAGCTCATTCCACTGATGTTAACTTATCTGTTATATTGATGTGACTTAAACTAAACTGTCTGTTCAACTCAATCTGACTACTTTGACCTATTTATTGCATTAAAGTTACATAAATTGAGCTATCTGTGATATTAAAGTCAATTGTACTCCAATATTTGTGAAGCTGATTCCACTTATATTAACTTATCTGTTTTATTGATGTGATTTAAACTAAACTGTCTGTTCAACTCAATCTGATTACTTCGACTTATTTATTGCATTAAAGTTACATAGATTGAGCTATCTGTGATATTAAAGTCAATTGTACTCCAATATCTGTGAAGCTGATTCCACTGATGTTAACTTATCTGTTATATTGATGTGACTTAAACTAAACTGTCTGTTCAACTCAATCTGACTACTTTGACCTATTTATTGCATTAAAGTTACATAAATCGAGTTATCTGTGATATTAAAGTAAATTGTATTCCAATATTTATGAAGCTGATTCCACTCATATTAACTTATCTGTTATATTGATGTGACTTAAACTAAACTGTCTTTTCAACTCAATCTGACTACTTTGACCTATTTATTGCATTAAAGTTACATAGATTGAGCTATCTGTGATATTAAAGTCAATTGTACTCCAATATCTGTGAAGCTGATTCCACTGATATTAACTTATCTGTTATATTGATGTGACTTAAACTAAACTGTCTGTTCAACTCAATCTGATTACTTTGACCTATTTATTGCATTAAACTTACATAAATTGAGCTATCTGTGATGTTAAAGTCAATTGTACTCCAATAGTTGTCAAGCTGATTCCACTGATGTTAACTTATCTGTTATATTGATGTGACTTAAACTAAACTGTCTGTTCACCTCAATCTGACTACCTTGACCTATTTATTGCATTAAAGTTACATAAATTGAGCTATCTGTGATATTAAAGTCAATAGTACTCCAATAGTTGTCAAGCTGATTCCACTGATATTAACTTATCTGTTATATTGATGTGACTTAAACTAAACTGTCTGTTCAACTCAATCTGACTACTTTGACCTATTTATTGCATTAAAGTTACATAAATTGAGCTATCTGTGATATTAAAGTAAATTGTACTCCAACAGTTGTGAAGCTGATTCCACTCATATTAACTTATCTGTTATATTGATGTGACTTAAACTAAACTGTCTGTTCAACTCAATCTGACTACTTTGACCTATTTATTGTATTAAAGTTACATAAATTTATATATTTGTGATGTTAAAGTCAATTGTACTCCAATAGTTGTCAAGCTGATTCCACTGATGTTAACTTATCTGTTATATTGATGTGACTTAAACTAAACTGTCTGTTCAACTCAATCTGACTACTTTGACCTATTTATTGCATTAAAGTTACATAAATTGAGCTATCTGTGATATTAAAGTCAATTATATTCCAATATTTATGAAGCTGATTCCACTCATATTAACTTATCTGTTATATTGATGTGACTTAAACTAAACTGTCTTTTCAACTCAATCTGACTACTTTGACCTATTTATTGCATTAAAGTTACATAAATTGAGCTATCTGTGATATTAAAGTCAATTGTACTCCAACAGTTGTGAAGCTGATTCCACTGATATTAACTTATCTGTTATATTGATGTGACTTAAACTAAACTGTCTGTTCAACTCAATCTGATTACTTTGACATATTTATTGCATTAAAGTTACATAAATTGAGCTATCTGTGATGTTAAAGTCAATTGTACTCCAATAGTTGTCAAGCTGATTCCACTGATGTTAACTTATCTGTTATATTGATGTGACTTAAACTAAACTGTCTGTTCACCTCCATCTGACTACTTTGACCTATTTATTGCATTAAAGTTACATAAATTGAGCTATCTGTGATATTAAAGTCAATTGTACTCCACTATTTGTGAAGGTGATTCCACTTATATTAACTTATCTGTTATATTGATGTGACTTAAACTAAACTGTCTGTTCAACTCAATCTGATTACTTCGACTTATTTATTGCATTAGAGTTACAAAAATCGAGCTATTTGTGATGTTAAAGTCAATTGTACTCCAATAGTTGTGAAGCTGATTCAACTCATATTAACTTATCTGTTATATTGATGTGACTTAAACTAAACTGTCTGTTCAACTCAATCTGACTACTTTGACCTATTTATTGCATTAAAGTTACATAAATTGAGTTATCTGTGATATTAAAGTCAATTGTATTCCAATATTTATGAAGCTGATTCCACTCATATTAACTTATCTGTTATATTGATGTGACTTAAACTAAACTGTCTGTTCAACTCAATCTGACTACTTTGACCTATTTATTGCATTAAAGTTACATAAATTGAGCTATCTGTGATATTAAAGTCAATTGTACTCCAACAGTTGTGAAGCTGATTCCACTGATATTAACTTATCTGTTATATTGATGTGACTTAAACTAAACTGTCTGTTCAACTCAATCTGATTACTTTGACATATTTATTGCATTAAAGTTACATAAATTGAGCTATCTGTGATGTTAAAGTCAATTGTACTCCAATAGTTGTCAAGCTGATTCCACTGATGTTAACTTATCTGTTATATTGATGTGACTTAAACTAAACTGTCTGTTCACCTCCATCTGACTACTTTGACCTATTTATTGCATTAAAGTTACATAAATTGAGCTATCTGTGATATTAAAGTCAATTGTACTCCACTATTTGTGAAGGTGATTCCACTTATATTAACTTATCTGTTATATTGATGTGACTTAAACTAAACTGTCTGTTCAACTCAATCTGACTACTTTGACCTATTTATTGCATTAAAGGTACATAAATCGAGCTATTTGTGATGTTAAAGTCAATAGCACTCCAATAGTTGTCAAGCTGATTCCACTGATATTAACTTATCTGTTATATTGATGTGACTTAAACTAAACTATCTGTTCAACTCAATCTGACTACTTTGACCTATTTATTGCATTAAAGTTACATAAATTGAGCTATCTGTGATATTAAAGTAAATTGTACTCCAACAGTTGTGAAGCTGATTCCACTCATATTAACTTATCTGTTATATTGATGTGACTTAAACTAAACTGTCTGTTCAACTCAATCTGACTACTTTGACATATTTATTGCATTAAAGTTACATAAATTAATGTAATTGTGATGTTAAAGTCAATTGTACTCCAATAGTTGTCAAGCTCATTCCACTGATGTTAACTTATCTGTTATATTGATGTGACTTAAACTAAACTGTCTGTTCAACTCAATCTGATTACTTTGACCTATTTATTGCATTAAAGTTACATAAATTGAGCTATCTGTGATATTAAAGTCAATTGTACTCCAATATTTGTGAAGCTGATTCCACTTATATTAACTTATCTGTTTTATTGATGTGATTTAAACTAAACTGTCTGTTCAACTCAATCTGATTACTTCGACTTATTTATTGCATTAAAGTTACAAAAATCGAGCTATTTGTGATATTAAAGTCAATTATATTCCAATATTTATGAAGCTGATTCCACTCATATTAACTTATCTGTTATATTGATGTGACTTAAACTAAACTGTCTTTTCAACTCAATCTGACTACTTTGACCTATTTATTACATTAAAGGTACATAAATCGAGCTATTTGTGATGTTAAAGTCAATAGCACTCCAATAGTTGTCAAGCTGATTCCACTGATATTAACTTATCTGTTATATTGATGTGACTTAAACTAAACTATCTGTTCAACTCAATCTGACTACTTTGACCTATTTATTGCATTAAAGTTACATAAATTGAGCTATCTGTGATATTAAAGTAAATTGTACTCCAACAGTTGTGAAGCTGATTCCACTCATATTAACTTATCTGTTATATTGATGTGACTTAAACTAAACTGTCTGTTCAACTCAATCTGACTACTTTGACATATTTATTGCATTAAAGTTACATAAATTAATGTAATTGTGATGTTAAAGTCAATTGTACTCCAATAGTTGTCAAGCTCATTCCACTGATGTTAACTTATCTGTTATATTGATGTGACTTAAACTAAACTGTCTGTTCAACTCAATCTGACTACTTTGACCTATTTATTGCATTAAAGTTACATAAATTGAGCTATCTGTGATATTAAAGTCAATTGTACTCCAATATTTGTGAAGCTGATTCCACTTATATTAACTTATCTGTTTTATTGATGTGATTTAAACTAAACTGTCTGTTCAACTCAATCTGATTACTTCGACTTATTTATTGCATTAAAGTTACATAGATTGAGCTATCTGTGATATTAAAGTCAATTGTACTCCAATATCTGTGAAGCTGATTCCACTGATGTTAACTTATCTGTTATATTGATGTGACTTAAACTAAACTGTCTGTTCAACTCAATCTGACTACTTTGACCTATTTATTGCATTAAAGTTACATAAATCGAGTTATCTGTGATATTAAAGTAAATTGTATTCCAATATTTATGAAGCTGATTCCACTCATATTAACTTATCTGTTATATTGATGTGACTTAAACTAAACTGTCTTTTCAACTCAATCTGACTACTTTGACCTATTTATTGCATTAAAGTTACATAGATTGAGCTATCTGTGATATTAAAGTCAATTGTACTCCAATATCTGTGAAGCTGATTCCACTGATATTAACTTATCTGTTATATTGATGTGACTTAAACTAAACTGTCTGTTCAACTCAATCTGATTACTTTGACCTATTTATTGCATTAAACTTACATAAATTGAGCTATCTGTGATGTTAAAGTCAATTGTACTCCAATAGTTGTCAAGCTGATTCCACTGATGTTAACTTATCTGTTATATTGATGTGACTTAAACTAAACTGTCTGTTCACCTCAATCTGACTACCTTGACCTATTTATTGCATTAAAGTTACATAAATTGAGCTATCTGTGATATTAAAGTCAATAGTACTCCAATAGTTGTCAAGCTGATTCCACTGATATTAACTTATCTGTTATATTGATGTGACTTAAACTAAACTGTCTGTTCAACTCAATCTGACTACTTTGACCTATTTATTGCATTAAAGTTACATAAATTGAGCTATCTGTGATATTAAAGTAAATTGTACTCCAACAGTTGTGAAGCTGATTCCACTCATATTAACTTATCTGTTATATTGATGTGACTTAAACTAAACTGTCTGTTCAACTCAATCTGACTACTTTGACCTATTTATTGTATTAAAGTTACATAAATTTATATATTTGTGATGTTAAAGTCAATTGTACTCCAATAGTTGTCAAGCTGATTCCACTGATGTTAACTTATCTGTTATATTGATGTGACTTAAACTAAACTGTCTGTTCAACTCAATCTGACTACTTTGACCTATTTATTGCATTAAAGTTACATAAATTGAGCTATCTGTGATATTAAAGTCAATTATATTCCAATATTTATGAAGCTGATTCCACTCATATTAACTTATCTGTTATATTGATGTGACTTAAACTAAACTGTCTTTTCAACTCAATCTGACTACTTTGACCTATTTATTGCATTAAAGTTACATAAATTGAGCTATCTGTGATATTAAAGTCAATTGTACTCCAACAGTTGTGAAGCTGATTCCACTGATATTAACTTATCTGTTATATTGATGTGACTTAAACTAAACTGTCTGTTCAACTCAATCTGATTACTTTGACATATTTATTGCATTAAAGTTACATAAATTGAGCTATCTGTGATGTTAAAGTCAATTGTACTCCAATAGTTGTCAAGCTGATTCCACTGATGTTAACTTATCTGTTATATTGATGTGACTTAAACTAAACTGTCTGTTCACCTCCATCTGACTACTTTGACCTATTTATTGCATTAAAGTTACATAAATTGAGCTATCTGTGATATTAAAGTCAATTGTACTCCACTATTTGTGAAGGTGATTCCACTTATATTAACTTATCTGTTATATTGATGTGACTTAAACTAAACTGTCTGTTCAACTCAATCTGACTACTTTGACTTATTTATTGCATTAAAGGTACATAAATCGAGCTATTTGTGATGTTAAAGTCAATAGTACTCCAATAGTTGTCAAGCTGATTCCACTGATATTAACTTATCTGTTATATTGATGTGACTTAAACTAAACTGTCTGTTCAACTCAATCTGACTACTTTGACCTATTTATTGCATTAAAGTTACATAAATTGAGCTATCTGTGATATTAAAGTAAATTGTACTCCAACAGTTGTGAAGCTGATTCCACTCATATTAACTTATCTGTTATATTGATGTGACTTAAACTAAACTGTCTGTTCAACTCAATCTGACTACTTTGACCTATTTATTGCATTAAAGTTACATAAATTAAAGTAATTTTGATGTTAAAGTCAATTGTACTCCAATAGTTGTCAAGCTGATTCCACTGATGTTAACTTATCTGTTATATTGATGTGACTTAAACTAAACTGTCTGTTCAACTCAATCTGACTACTTTGACCTATTTATTGCATTAAAGTTACATAAATTGAGCTATCTGTGATATTAAAGTCAATTGTACTCCAATATTTGTGAAGCTGATTCCACTTATATTAACTTATCTGTTTTATTGATGTGATTTAAACTAAACTGTCTGTTCAACTCAATCTGATTACTTCGACTAATTTATTGCATTAAAGTTACAAAAATCGAGCTATTTGTGATATTAAAGTCAATTATATTCCAATATTTATGAAGCTGATTCCACTCATATCAACTTCTCTGTTATATTGATGTGACTTAAACTAAACTGTCTTTTCAACTCAATCTGACTACTTTGACCTATTTATTGCATTAAAGTTACATAAATTGAGCTATCTGTGATATTAAAGTCAATTGTACTCCAATATCTGTGAAGCTGATTCCACTGATATTAACTTATCTGTTATATTGATGTGACTTAAACTAAACTGTCTGTTCAACTCAATCTGATTACTTTGACCTATTTATTGCATTTAACTTACATAAATTGAGCTATCTGTGATGTTAAAGTCAATTGTACTCCAATAGTTGTCAAGCTGATTCCACTGATGTTAACTTATCTGTTATATTGATGTGACTTAAACTAAACTGTCTGTTCACCTCAATCTGACTACCTTGACCTATTTATTGCATTAAAGTTACATAAATTGAGCTATCTGTGATATTAAAGTCAATAGTACTCCAATAGTTGTCAAGCTGATTCCACTGATATTAACTTATCTGTTATATTGATGTGACTTAAACTAAACTGTCTGTTCAACTCAATCTGACTACTTTGACCTATTTATTGTATTAAAGTTACATAAATTTATATATTTGTGATGTTAAAGTCAATTGTACTCCAATAGTTGTCAAGCTGATTCCACTGATGTTAACTTATCTGTTATATTGATGTGACTTAAACTAAACTGTCTGTTCAACTCAATCTGACTACTTTGACCTATTTATTGCATTAAAGTTACATAAATTGAGCTATCTGTGATATTAAAGTCAATTATATTCCAATATTTATGAAGCTGATTCCACTCATATTAACTTATCTGTTATATTGATGTGACTTAAACTAAACTGTCTTTTCAACTCAATCTGACTACTTTGACCTATTTATTGCATTAAAGTTACATAAATTGAGCTATCTGTGATGTTAAAGTCAATTTTACTCCAATAGTTGTCAAGCTGATTCCACTGATGTTAACTTATCTGTTATATTGATGTGACTTAAACTAAACTGTCTGTTCACCTCCATCTGACTACTTTGACCTATTTATTGCATTAAAGTTACATAAATTGAGCTATCTGTGATATTAAAGTCAATTGTACTCCACTATTTGTGAAGGTGATTCCACTTATATTAACTTATCTGTTATATTGATGTGACTTAAACTAAACTGTCTGTTCAACTCAATCTGACTACTTTGACTTATTTATTGCATTAAAGGTACATAAATCGAGCTATTTGTGATGTTAAAGTCAATAGTACTCCAATAGTTGTCAAGCTGATTCCACTGATATTAACTTATCTGTTATATTGATGTGACTTAAACTAAACTGTCTGTTCAACTCAATCTGACTACTTTGACCTATTTATTGCATTAAAGTTACATAAATTGAGCTATCTGTGATATTAAAGTAAATTGTACTCCAACAGTTGTGAAGCTGATTCCACTCATATTAACTTATCTGTTATATTGATGTGACTTAAACTAAACTGTCTGTTCAACTCAATCTGACTACTTTGACCTATTTATTGCATTAAAGTTACATAAATTAATGTAATTGTGATGTTAAAGTCAATTGTACTCCAATAGTTGTCAAGCTGATTCCACTGATGTTAACTTATCTGTTATATTGATGTGACTTAAACTAAACTGTCTGTTCAACTCAATATGACTACTTTGACCTATTTATTGCATTAAAGTTACATAAATTGAGCTATCTGTGATGTTAAAGTCAATTGTACTCCAATAGTTGTCAAGCTGATTCCACTGATGTTAACTTATGTGTTATATTGATGTGACTTACACTAAACTGTCTGTTCACCTCAATCTGACTACTTTGACCTATTTATTGCATTAAAGTTACATAAATTAATGTAATTGTGATGTTAAAGTCAATTGTACTCCAATAGTTGTCAAGCTGATTCCACTGATATTAACTTATCTGTTATATTGATGTGACTTAAACTAAAATGTCTGTTCAACTCAATCTGACTACTTTGACCTATTTATTGCATTAAAGTTACATAAATTGAGCTATCTGTGATATTAAAGTCAATTGTACTCCAATAGTTGTCAAGCTGATTCCACTGATATTAACTTATCTGTTATATTGATGTGACTTAAACTAAACTGTCTGTTCAACTCAATCTGATTACTTTGACCTATTTATTGCATTAAAGGTACATAAATTGATCTATTTGTGATGTTAAAGTCTATTGTACCCCAATAGTTGTCAAGCTGATTCCACTGATATTGACTTATCTGTTATATTGATGTGACTTAAACTAAACTGTCTGTTCAACTCAATCTGACTACTTTGACCTATTTATTGCATTAAAGTTACATAACTTGAGCTATCTGTGATATTAAAGTCAATTGTACTCCAACAGCTGTGAAGCTGATTCCACTGATATTAACTTATCTGTTATATTGATGTGACTTAAACTAAACTGTCTGTTCAACTCAATCTGATTATTTTGACCTATTTATTGCATTAAAGTTACATAAATTGATCTATTTGTGATGTTAAAGTCAATTGTACTCCAATAGTTGTCAAGCTGATTCCACTGATATTAACTTATGTGTTATATTGATGTGACTTACACTAAACTGTCTGTTCACCTCAATCTGACTACTTTGACCTATTTATTGCATTAAAGTTACATAAATTAATGTAATTGTGATGTTAAAGTCAATTGTACTCCAATAGTTGTCAAGCTGATTCCACTGATATTAACTTATCTGTTATATTGATGTGACTTAAACTAAAATGTCTGTTCAACTCAATCTGACTACTTTGACCTATTTATTGCATTAAAGTTACATAAATTGAGCTATCTGTGATATTAAAGTCAATTGTACTCCAACAGTTATTAAGCTGATTCCACTGATATTAACTTATCTGATATATTGATGTGACTTAAACTAAACTGTCTGTTCAACTCAATCTGACTACTTTGACCTATTTATTGCATTAAAGTTACATAAATTAATGTAATTGTGATGTTAAAGTCAATTGTACTCCAATAGTTGTCAAGCTGATTCCACTGATGTTAACTTATCTGTTATATTGATGTGACTTAAACTAAACTGTCTGTTCAACTCAATATGACTACTTTGACCTATTTATTGCATTAAAGTTACATAAATTGAGCTATCTGTGATATTAAAGTCAATTGTACTCCAATAGTTGTCAAGCTGATTCCACTGATATTAACTTATCTGTTATATTGATGTGACTTAAACTAAACTGTCTGTTCAACTCAATCTGATTACTTTGACCTATTTATTGCATTAAAGGTACATAAATTGATCTATTTGTGATGTTAAAGTCTATTGTACCCCAATAGTTGTCAAGCTGATTCCACTGATATTGACTTATCTGTTATATTGATGTGACTTAAACTAAACTGTCTGTTCAACTCAATCTGACTACTTTGACCTATTTATTGCATTAAAGTTACATAACTTGAGCTATCTGTGATATTAAAGTCAATTGTACTCCAACAGCTGTGAAGCTGATTCCACTGATATTAACTTATCTGTTATATTGATGTGACTTAAACTAAACTGTCTGTTCAACTCAATCTGATTATTTTGACCTATTTATTGCATTAAAGTTACATAAATTGATCTATTTGTGATGTTAAAGTCAATTGTACTCCAATAGTTGTCAAGCTGATTCCACTGATATTAACTTATCTGTTATATTGATGTGACTTAAACTAAACTGTCTGTTCAACTCAATCTGACTACTTTGACCTATTTATTGCATTAAACTTACATAAATTGAGCTATCTGTGATATAAGTCAATTATACTCCAGTAGTTGTGAACCTGATTCCACTGATATTGACTTATCTGTTATATTGATGTGACTTAAAGTAAACTGTCTGTTCAACTCAATCTGACTACTTTGACCTATTTATTGCATTAAAGTTACATAAATTGAGTTATCTGTGATATGAAAGTCAATTGTATTCCAATATTTGTCAAGCTGATTCCACTGATGTTAACTTATCTGTTATATTGATGTGACTTAAACTAAACTGTCTGTTCACCTCAATCTGACTACTTTGACCTATTTATTGCATTAAAGTTACATAAATTAATGTAATTGTGATGTTAAAGTCAATTGTACTCCAATAGTTGTCAAGCTGATTCCACTGATATTAACTTATCTGTTATATTGATGTGACTTAAACTAAACTGTCTGTTCAACTCAATCTGACTACTTTGACCTATTTATTGCATTAAACTTACATAAATTGAGCTATCTGTGATATAAGTCAATTATACTCCAATAGTTGTGAACCTGATTCCACTGATATTGACTTATCTGTTATATTGATGTGACTTAAACTAAACTGTCTGTTCAACTCAATCTGACTACTTTGACCTATTTATTGCATTAAAGTTACATAAATTGAGTTATCTGTGATATGAAAGTCAATTGTATTCCAATATTTGTGAAGCTGATTCCACTGATATTAACTTATCTGTTATATTGATGTGACTTAAAGTAAACTGTCAGTTCAACTCAATCTGACTACTTTGACCTAGTTATTGCATTAAAGTTACATAAATTGATCTATTTGTGATGTTAAAGTCAATTGTACTCCAATAGTTGTCAAGCTGATTCCACTGATGTTAACTTATCTGTTATATTGATGTGACTTAAACTAAACTGTCTGTTCAACTCAATCTGACTACTTTGACCTATTTATTGCATTAAAGTTACATAAATTGAGCTATCTGTGATGTTAAAGTCAATTGTACTCCAATAGTTGTCAAGCTGATTCCACTGATGTTAACTTATGTGTTATATTGATGTGACTTACACTAAACTGTCTGTTCACCTCAATCTGACTACTTTGACCTATTTATTGCATTAAAGTTACATAAATTAATGTAATTGTGATGTTAAAGTCAATTGTACTCCAATAGTTGTCAAGCTGATTCCACTGATATTAACTTATCTGTTATATTGATGTGACTTAAACTAAACTGTCTGTTCAACTCAATCTGACTACTTTGACTTATTTATTGCATTAAAGTTACAAAAATCGAGCTATTAGTGATGTTAAAGTCAATTGTACTCCAATAGTTGTGAAGCTGATTCCACTCATATTAACTTATCTGTTATATTGATGTGACTTAAACTAAACTGTCTGTTCAACTCAATCTGACTACTTTGACCTATTTATTGCATTAAAGTTACATAACTTGAGCTATCTGTGATATTAAAGTCAATTGTACTCCAACAGCTGTGAAGCTGATTCCACTGATATTAACTTATCTGTTATATTGATGTGACTTAAACTAAACTGTCTGTTCAACTCAATCTGATTATTTTGACCTATTTATTGCATTAAAGTTACATAAATTGATCTATTTGTGATGTTAAAGTCAATTGTACTCCAATAGTTGTCAAGCTGATTCCACTGATATTAACTTATCTGTTATATTGATGTGACTTAAACTAAACTGTCTGTTCAACTCAATCTGACTACTTTGACCTATTTATTGCATTAAAGTTACATAAATTGAGCTATCTGTGATGTTAAAGTCAATTGTACTCCAACAGTTATTAAGCTGATTCCACTGATATTAACTTATCTGATATATTGATGTGACTTAAACTAAACTGTCTGTTCAACTCAATCTGACTACTTTGACCTATTTATTGCATTAAAGTTACATAAATTAATGTAATTGTGATGTTAAAGTCAATTGTACTCCAATAGTTGTCAAGCTGATTCCACTGATGTTAACTTATCTGATATATTGATGTGACTTAAACTAAACTGTCTGTTCAACTCAATATGACTACTTTGACCTATTTATTGCATTAAAGTTACATAAATTGAGCTATCTGTGATGTTAAAGTCAATTGTACTCCAATAGTTGTCAAGCTGATTCCACTGATGTTAACTTATGTGTTATATTGATGTGACTTACACTAAACTGTCTGTTCACCTCAATCTGACTACTTTGACCTATTTATTGCATTAAAGTTACATAAATTAATGTAATTGTGATGTTAAAGTCAATTGTACTCCAATAGTTGTCAAGCTGATTCCACTGATATTAACTTATCTGTTATATTGATGTGACTTAAACTAAACTGTCTGTTCAACTCAATCTGACTACTTTGACTTATTTATTGCATTAAAGTTACAAAAATCGAGCTATTTGTGATGTTAAAGTCAATTGTACTCCAATAGTTGTGAAGCTGATTCCACTCATATTAACTTATCTGTTATATTGATGTGACTTAAACTAAACTGTCTGTTCAACTCAATCTGACTACTTTGACCTATTTATTGCATTAAAGTTACATAACTTGAGCTATCTGTGATATTAAAGTCAATTGTACTCCAACAGCTGTGAAGCTGATTCCACTGATATTAACTTATCTGTTATATTGATGTGACTTAAACTAAACTGTCTGTTCAACTCAATCTGATTATTTTGACCTATTTATTGCATTAAAGTTACATAAATTGATCTATTTGTGATGTTAAAGTCAATTGTACTCCAATAGTTGTCAAGCTGATTCCACTGATATTAACTTATCTGTTATATTGATGTGACTTAAACTAAACTGTCTGTTCAACTCAATCTGACTACTTTGACCTATTTATTGCATTAAAGTTACATAACTTGAGCTATCTGTGATGTTAAAGTCAATTGTACTCCAACAGTTATTAAGCTGATTCCACTGATATTAACTTATCTGATATATTGATGTGACTTAAACTAAACTGTCTGTTCAACTCAATCTGACTACTTTGACCTATTTATTGCATTAAAGTTACATAAATTAATGTAATTGTGATGTTAAATTCAATTGTACTCCAATAGTTGTCAAGCTGATTCCACTGATGTTAACTTATCTGTTATATTGATGTGACTTAAACTAAACTGTCTGTTCAACTCAATATGACTACTTTGACCTATTTATTGCATTAAAGTTACATAAATTGAGCTATCTGTGATATTAAAGTCAATTGTACTCCAATAGTTGTCAAGCTGATTCCACTGATATTAACTTATCTGTTATATTGATGTGACTTAAACTAAACTGTCTGTTCAACTCAATCTGATTACTTTGACCTATTTATTGCATTAAAGGTACATAAATTGATCTATTTGTGATGTTAAAGTCTATTGTACCCCAATAGTTGTCAAGCTGATTCCACTGATATTGACTTATCTGTTATATTGATGTGACTTAAACTAAACTGTCTGTTCAACTCAATCTGACTACTTTGACCTATTTATTGCATTAAAGTTACATAACTTGAGCTATCTGTGATATTAAAGTCAATTGTACTCCAACAGCTGTGAAGCTGATTCCACTGATATTAACTTATCTGTTATATTGATGTGACTTAAACTAAACTGTCTGTTTAACTCAATCTGATTATTTTGACCTATTTATTGCATTAAAGTTACATAAATTGATCTATTTGTGATGTTAAAGTCAATTGTACTCCAATAGTTGTCAAGCTGATTCCACTGATATTAACTTATCTGTTATATTGATGTGACTTAAACTAAACTGTCTGTTCAACTCAATCTGACTACTTTGACCTATTTATTGCATTAAACTTACATAAATTGAGCTATCTGTGATATAAGTCAATTATACTCCAGTAGTTGTGAACCTGATTCCACTGATATTAACTTATCTGTTATATTGATGTGACTTAAACTAAACTGTCAGTTCAACTCAATCTGACTACTTTGACCTAGTTATTGCATTAAAGTTACATAAATTGATCTATTTGTGATGTTAAAGTCAATTGTACTCCAATAGTTGTCAAGCTGATTCCACTGATGTTAACTTATCTGTTATATTGATGTGACTTAAACTAAACTGTCTGTTCACCTCAATCTGACTACTTTGACTTATTTATTGCATTAAAGTTACAAAAATCGAGCTATTTGTGATGTTAAAGTCAATTGTACTCCAATAGTTGTGAAGCTGATTCCACTCATATTAACTTATCCGTTATATTGATGTGACTTAAACTAAACTGTCTGTTCAACTCAATCTGACTACTTTGACCTATTTATTGCATTAAAGTTACATAAATTGAGTTATCTGTTATATTAAAGTCAATTGTATTCCAATATTTGTGAAGCTGATTCCACTGATATTAACTTATCTGTTATATTGATGTGACTTAAACTAAAATGTCTGTTCAACTCAATCTGACTACTTTGACCTATTTATTGCATTAAAGTTACATAAATTGAGCTATCTGTGATATTAAAGTCAATTGTACTCCAACAGTTATTAAGCTGATTCCACTGATATTAACTTATCTGATATATTGATGTGACTTAAACTAAACTGTCTGTTCAACTCAATCTGACTACTTTGACCTATTTATTGCATTAAAGTTACATAAATTAATGTAATTGTGATGTTAAAGTCAATTGTACTCCAATAGTTGTCAGGCTGATTCCACTGATATTAACTTATCTGTTATATTGATGTGACTTAAACTAAACTGTCTGTTCAACTCAATATGATTACTTTGACCTATTTATTGCATTAAAGGTACATAAACTGATCTATTTGTGATGTTAAAGTCTATTGTACCCTAATAGTTGTCAAGCTGATTCCACTGATATTGACTTATCTGTTATATTGATGTGACTTAAACTAAACTGTCTGTTCAACTCAATCTGACTACTTTGACCTATTTATTGCATTAAAGTTACATAACTTGAGCTATCTGTGATATTAAAGTCAATTGTACTCCAACAGCTGTGAAGCTGATTCCACTGATATTAACTTATCTGTTATATTGATGTGACTTAAACTAAACTGTCTGTTCAACTCAATCTGATTATTTTGACCTATTCATTGCATTAAAGTTACATAAATTGATCTATTTGTGATGTTAAAGTCAATTGTACTCCAATAGTTGTCAAGCTGATTCCACTGATATTAACTTATCTGTTATATTGATGTGACTTAAACTAAACTGTCTGATCAACTCAATCTGACTACTTTGACCTATTTATTGCATTAAACTTACATAAATTGAGCTATCTGTGATATAAGTCAATTATACTCCAGTAGTTGTGAACCTGATTCCACTGATATTGACTTATCTGTTATATTGATGTGACTTAAAGTAAACTGTCTGTTCAACTCAATCTGATTACTTTGACCTATTTATTGCATTAAAGTTACATAAATTGAGTTATCTGTGATATGAAAGTCAATTGTATTCCAATATTTGTCAAGCTGATTCCACTGATGTCAACTTATCTGTTATATTGATGTGACTTAAACTAAACTGTCTGTTCACCTCAATCTGACTACTTTGACCTATTTATTGCATTAAAGTTACATAAATTAATGTAATTGTGATGTTAAAGTCAATTGTACTCCAATAGTTGTCAAGCTGATTCCACTGATATTAACTTATCTGTTATATTGATGTGACTTAAACTAAACTGTCTGTTCAACTCAATCTGACTACTTTGACCTATTTATTGCATTAAAGTTACATAAATTGAGCTATCTGTGATATTAAAGTCAATTGTACTCCAACAGTTATTAAGCTGATTCCACTGATATTGACTTATCTGATATATTGATGTGACTTAAACTAAACTGTCTGTTCAACTCAATCTGACTACTTTGACCTATTTATTGCATTAAAGTTACATAAATTAATGTAATTGTGATGTTAAAGTCAATTGTACTCCAATAGTTGTCAAGCTGATTCCACTGATGTTAACTTATCTGTTATATTGATGTGACTTAAACTAAACTGTCTGTTCAACTCAATATGACTACTTTGACCTATTTATTGCATTAAAGTTACATAAATTGAGCTATCTGTGATATTAAAGTCAATTGTACTCCAATAGTTGTCAAGCTGATTCCACTGATATAAACTTATCTGTTATATTGATGTGACTTAAACTAAACTGTCTGTTCAACTCAATCTGATTACTTTGACCTATTTATTGCATTAAAGGTACATAAATTGATCTATTTGTGATGTTAAAGTCTATTGTACCCCAATAGTTGTCAAGCTGATTCCACTGATATTGACTTATCTGTTATATTGATGTGACTTAAACTAAACTGTCTGTTCAACTCAATCTGACTACTTTGACCTATTTATTGCATTAAAGTTACATAACTTGAGCTATCTGTGATATTAAAGTCAATTGTACTCCAATAGTTGTCAAGCTGATTCCACTGATGTTAACTTATCTGTTATATTGATGTAACTTAAACTAAACTGTCTGTTCAACTCAATCTGATTATTTTGACCTATTTATTGCATTAAAGTTACATAAATTGATCTATTTGTGATGTTAAAGTCAATTGTACTCCAATAGTTGTCAAGCTGATTCCACTGATATTAACTTATCTGTTATATTGATGTGACTTAAACTAAACTGTCTGTTCAACTCAATCTGACTACTTTGACCTATTTATTGCATTAAACTTACATAAATTGAGCTATCTGTGATATAAGTCAATTATACTCCAGTAGTTGTGAACCTGATTCCACTGATATTGACTTATCTGTTATATTGATGTGACTTAAAGTAAACTGTCTGTTCAACTCAATCTGACTACTTTGACCTATTTATTGCATTAAAGTTACATAAATTGAGTTATCTGTGATATGAAAGTCAATTGTATTCCAATATTTGTCAAGCTGATTCCACTGATGTTAACTTATCTGTTATATTGATGTGACTTAAACTAAACTGTCTGTTCACCTCAATCTGACTACTTTGACCTATTTATTGCATTAAAGTTACATAAATTAATGTAATTGTGATGTTAAAGTCAATTGTACTCCAATAGTTGTCAAGCTGATTCCACTGATGTTAACTTATCTGTTATATTGATGTGACTTAAACTAAACTGTCTGTTCAACTCAATATGACTACTTTGACCTATTTATTGCATTAAAGTTACATAAATTGAGCTATCTGTGATATTAAAGTCAATTGTACTCCAATAGTTGTCAAGCTGATTCCACTGATATTAACTTATCTGTTATATTGATGTGACTTAAACTAAACTGTCTGTTCAACTCAATCTGATTACTTTGACCTATTTATTGCATTAAAGTTACATAAATTGATCTATTTGTGATGTTAAAGTCAATTGTACTCCAATAGTTGTCAAGCTGATTCCACTGATATTAACTTATCTGTTATATTGATGTGACTTAAACTAAACTGTCTGTTCAACTCAATCTGACTACTTTGACCTATTTATTGCATTAAACTTACATAAATTGAGCTATCTGTGATATAAGTCAATTATACTCCAGTAGTTGTGAACCTGATTCCACTGATATTAACTTATCTGTTATATTGATGTGACTTAAACTAAACTGTCAGTTCAACTCAATCTGACTACTTTGACCTAGTTATTGCATTAAAGTTACATAAATTGATCTATTTGTGATGTTAAAGTCAATTGTACTCCAATAGTTGTCAAGCTGATTCCACTGATGTTAACTTATCTGTTATATTGATGTGACTTAAACTAAACTGTCTGTTCACCTCAATCTGACTACTTTGACCTATTTATTGCATTAAAGTTACATAAATTAATGTAATTGTGATGTTAAAGTCAATTGTACTCCAATAGTTGTCAAGCTGATTCCACTGATATTAACTTATCTGTTATATTGATGTGACTTAAACTAAACTGTCTGTTCAACTCAATCTGACTACTTTGACTTATTTATTGCATTAAAGTTACAAAAATCGAGCTATTTGTGATGTTAAAGTCAATTGTACTCCAATAGTTGTGAAGCTGATTCCACTCATATTAACTTATCTGTTATATTGATGTGACTTAAACTAAACTGTCTGTTCAACTCAATCTGACTACTTTGACCTATTTATTGCATTAAAGTTACATAAATTGAGTTATCTGTTATATTAAAGTCAATTGTATTCCAATATTTGTGAAGCTGATTCCACTGATATTAACTTATCTGTTATATTGATGTGACTTAAACTAAAATGTCTGTTCAACTCAATCCGACTACTTTGACCTATTTATTGCATTAAAGTTACATAAATTGAGCTATCTGTGATATTAAAGTCAATTGTACTCCAACAGTTATTAAGCTGATTCCACTGATATTAACTTATCTGATATATTGATGTGACTTAAACTAAACTGTCTGTTCAACTCAATCTGACTACTTTGACCTATTTATTGCATTAAAGTTACATAAATTAATGTAATTGTGATGTTAAAGTCAATTGTACTCCAATAGTTGTCAAGCTGATTCCACTGATATTAACTTATCTGTTATATTGATGTGACTTAAACTAAACTGTCTGTTCAACTCAATCTGACTACTTTGACCTATTTATTGCATTAAAGTTACATAAATTGAGCTATCTGTGATATTAAAGTCAATTGTACTCCAACAGTTATTAAGCTGATTCCACTGATATTGACTTATCTGATATATTGATGTGACTTAAACTAAACTGTCTGTTCAACTCAATCTGACTACTTTGACCTATTTATTGCATTAAAGTTACATAAATTAATGTAATTGTGATGTTAAAGTCAATTGTACTCCAATAGTTGTCAAGCTGATTCCACTGATGTTAACTTATCTGTTATATTGATGTGACTTAAACTAAACTGTCTGTTCAACTCAATATGACTACTTTGACCTATTTATTGCATTAAAGTTACATAAATTGAGCTATCTGTGATATTAAAGTCAATTGTACTCCAATAGTTGTCAAGCTGATTCCACTGATATAAACTTATCTGTTATATTGATGTGACTTAAACTAAACTGTCTGTTCAACTCAATCTGATTACTTTGACCTATTTATTGCATTAAAGGTACATAAATTGATCTATTTGTGATGTTAAAGTCTATTGTACCCCAATAGTTGTCAAGCTGATTCCACTGATATTGACTTATCTGTTATATTGATGTGACTTAAACTAAACTGTCTGTTCAACTCAATCTGACTACTTTGACCTATTTATTGCATTAAAGTTACATAACTTGAGCTATCTGTGATATTAAAGTCAATTGTACTCCAACAGCTGTGAAGCTGATTCCACTGATATTAACTTATCTGTTATATTGATGTAACTTAAACTAAACTGTCTGTTCAACTCAATCTGATTATTTTGACCTATTTATTGCATTAAAGTTACATAAATTGATCTATTTGTGATGTTAAAGTCAATTGTACTCCAATAGTTGTCAAGCTGATTCCACTGATATTAACTTATCTGTTATATTGATGTGACTTAAACTAAACTGTCTGTTCAACTCAATCTGACTACTTTGACCTATTTATTGCATTAAACTTACATAAATTGAGCTATCTGTGATATAAGTCAATTATACTCCAGTAGTTGTGAACCTGATTCCACTGATATTGACTTATCTGTTATATTGATGTGACTTAAAGTAAACTGTCTGTTCAACTCAATCTGACTACTTTGACCTATTTATTGCATTAAAGTTACATAAATTGAGTTATCTGTGATATGAAAGTCAATTCTATTCCAATATTTGTCAAGCTGATTCCACTGATGTTAACTTATCTGTTATATTGATGTGACTTAAACTAAACTGTCTGTTCACCTCAATCTGACTACTTTGACCTATTTATTGCATTAAAGTTACATAAATTAATGTAATTGTGATGTTAAAGTCAATTGTACTCCAATAGTTGTCAAGCTGATTCCACTGATATTAACTTATCTGTTATATTGATGTGACTTAAACTAAACTGTCTGTTCAACTCAATCTGACTACTTTGACCTATTTATTGCATTAAACTTACATAAATTGAGCTATCTGTGATATAAGTCAATTATACTCCAATAGTTGTGAACCTGATTCCACTGATATTGACTTATCTGTTATATTGATGTGACTTAAACTAAACTGTCTGTTCAACTCAATCTGACTACTTTGACCTATTTATTGCATTAAAGTTACATAAATTGAGTTATCTGTGATATGAAAGTCAATTGTATTCCAATATTTGTGAAGCTGATTCCACTGATATTAACTTATCTGTTATATTGATGTGACTTAAAGTAAACTGTCAGTTCAACTCAATCTGACTACTTTGACCTAGTTATTGCATTAAAGTTACATAAATTGATCTATTTGTGATGTTAAAGTCAATTGTACTCCAATAGTTGTCAAGCTGATTCCACTGATGTTAACTTATCTGTTATATTGATGTGACTTAAACTAAACTGTCTGTTCAACTCAATCTGACTACTTTGACCTATTTATTGCATTAAAGTTACATAAATTGAGCTATCTGTGATGTTAAAGTCAATTGTACTCCAATAGTTGTCAAGCTGATTCCACTGATGTTAACTTATGTGTTATATTGATGTGACTTACACTAAACTGTCTGTTCACCTCAATCTGACTACTTTGACCTATTTATTGCATTAAAGTTACATAAATTGATCTATTTGTGATGTTAAAGTCAATTGTACTCCAATAGTTGTCAAGCTGATTCCACTGATATTAACTTATCTGTTATATTGATGTGACTTAAACTAAACTGTCTGTTCAACTCAATCTGACTACTTTGACCTATTTATTGCATTAAAGTTACATAAATTGAGCTATCTGTGATGTTAAAGTCAATTGTACTCCAACAGTTATTAAGCTGATTCCACTGATATTAACTTATCTGATATATTGATGTGACTTAAACTAAACTGTCTGTTCAACTCAATCTGACTACTTTGACCTATTTATTGCATTAAAGTTACATAAATTAATGTAATTGTGATGTTAAAGTCAATTGTACTCCAATAGTTGTCAAGCTGATTCCACTGATGTTAACTTATCTGTTATATTGATGTGACTTAAACTAAACTGTCTGTTCAACTCAATATGACTACTTTGACCTATTTATTGCATTAAAGTTACATAAATTGAGCTATCTGTGATATTAAAGTCAATTGTACTCCAATAGTTGTCAAGCTGATTCCACTGATATTAACTTATCTGTTATATTGATGTGACTTAAACTAAACTGTCTGTTCAACTCAATCTGATTACTTTGACCTATTTATTGCATTAAAGGTACATAAATTGATCTATTTGTGATGTTAAAGTCTATTGTACCCCAATAGTTGTCAAGCTGATTCCACTGATATTGACTTATCTGTTATATTGATGTGACTTAAACTAAACTGTCTGTTCAACTCAATCTGACTACTTTGACCTATTTATTGCATTAAAGTTACATAACTTGAGCTATCTGTGATATTAAAGTCAATTGTACTCCAACAGCTGTGAAGCTGATTCCACTGATATTAACTTATCTGTTATATTGATGTGACTTAAACTAAACTGTCTGTTTAACTCAATCTGATTATTTTGACCTATTTATTGCATTAAAGTTACATAAATTGATCTATTTGTGATGTTAAAGTCAATTGTACTCCAATAGTTGTCAAGCTGATTCCACTGATATTAACTTATCTGTTATATTGATGTGACTTAAACTAAACTGTCTGTTCAATTCAATCTGACTACTTTGACCTATTTATTGCATTAAACTTACATAAATTGAGCTATCTGTGATATAAGTCAATTATACTCCAGTAGTTGTGAACCTGATTCCACTGATATTAACTTATCTGTTATATTGATGTGACTTAAACTAAACTGTCAGTTCAACTCAATCTGACTACTTTGACCTAGTTATTGCATTAAAGTTACATAAATTGATCTATTTGTGATGTTAAAGTCAATTGTACTCCAATAGTTGTCAAGCTGATTCCACTGATGTTAACTTATCTGTTATATTGATGTGACTTAAACTAAACTGTCTGTTCACCTCAATCTGACTACTTTGACCTATTTATTGCATTAAAGTTACATAAATTAATGTAATTGTGATGTTAAAGTCAATTGTACTCCAATAGTTGTCAAGCTGATTCCACTGATATTAACTTATCTGTTATATTGATGTGACTTAAACTAAACTGTCTGTTCAACTCAATCTGACTACTTTGACTTATTTATTGCATTAAAGTTACAAAAATCGAGCTATTTGTGATGTTAAAGTCAATTGTACTCCAATAGTTGTGAAGCTGATTCCACTCATATTAACTTATCTGTTATATTGATGTGACTTAAACTAAACTGTCTGTTCAACTCAATCTGACTACTTTGACCTATTTATTGCATTAAAGTTACATAAATTGAGTTATCTGTTATATTAAAGTCAATTGTATTCCAATATTTGTGAAGCTGATTCCACTGATATTAACTTATCTGTTATATTGATGTGACTTAAACTAAAATGTCTGTTCAACTCAATCTGACTACTTTGACCTATTTATTGCATTAAAGTTACATAAATTGAGCTATCTGTGATATTAAAGTCAATTGTACTCCAACAGTTATTAAGCTGATTCCACTGATATTAACTTATCTGATATATTGATGTGACTTAAACTAAACTGTCTGTTCAACTCAATCTGACTACTTTGACCTATTTATTGCATTAAAGTTACATAAATTAATGTAATTGTGATGTTAAAGTCAATTGTACTCCAATAGTTGTCAAGCTGATTCCACTGATGTTAACTTATCTGTTATATTGATGTGACTTAAACTAAACTGTCTGTTCAACTCAATATGACTACTTTGACCTATTTATTGCATTAAAGTTACATAAATTGAGCTATCTGTGATATTAAAGTCAATTGTACTCCAATAGTTGTCAAGCTGATTCCACTGATATTAACTTATCTGTTATATTGATGTGACTTAAACTAAACTGTCTGTTCAACTCAATCTGACTACTTTGACTTATTTATTGCATTAAAGTTACAAAAATCGAGCTATTTGTGATGTTAAAGTCAATTGTACTCCAATAGTTGTGAAGCTGATTCCACTCATATTAACTTATCTGTTATATTGATGTGACTTAAACTAAACTGTCTGTTCAACTCAATCTGACTACTTTGACCTATTTATTGCATTAAAGTTACATAAATTGAGTTATCTGTTATATTAAAGTCAATTGTATTCCAATATTTGTGAAGCTGATTCCACTGATATTACCTTATCTGTTATATTGAAGTGACTTAAACTAAAATGTCTGTTCAACTCAATCTGACTACTTTGACCTATTTATTTCATTAAAGTTACATAAATTGAGCTATCTGTGATATTAAAGTCAATTGTACTCCAACAGTTATTAAGCTGATTCCACTGATATTAACTTATCTGTTATATTGATGTGACTTAAACTAAACTGTCTGTTCAACTCAATCTGACTACTTTGACCTATTTATTGCATTAAAGTTACATAAATTAATGTAATTGTGATGTTAAAGTCAATTGTACTCCAATAGTTGTCAAGCAGATTTCACTGATGTTAACTTATCTGTTATATTGATGTGACTTAAACTAAACTGTCTGTTCAACTCAATCTGACTACTTTGACCTATTTATTGCATTAAACTTACATAAATTGAGCTATCTGTGATATAAGTCAATTATACTCCAATAGTTGTGAACCTGATTCCACTGATATTGACTTATCTGTTATATTGATGTGACTTAAACTAAACTGTCTGTTCAACTCAATCTGACTACTTTGACCTATTTATTGCATTAAAGTTACATAAATTGAGTTATCTGTAATATTAAAGTCAATTGTATTCCAATATTTGTGAAGCTGATTCCACTGATATTAACTTATCTGTTATATTGATGTGACTTAAACTAAACTGTCAGTTCAACTCAATCTGACTACTTTGACCTATTTATTGCATTAGAGTTACATAAATTGAGCTATCTGTGATATTAAAGTCAATTGTACTCCAATAGTTGTCAAGCTGATTCCACTGATATTAACTTATCTGTTATATTGATGTGACTTAAACTAAACTGTCTGTTCACCTCCATCTGACTACTTTGACCTATTTATTGCATTAAAGTTACATAAATTGAGCTATCTGTGATATTAAAGTCAATTGTACTCCAATATTTGTGAAGCTGATTCCACTTATATTAATTTATCTGTTATATTGATGTGACTTAAACTATACTGTCCGATCAACTCAATCTGACTACTTTGACTTATTTATTGCATTAAAGTTACATAAATCGAGCTATTTGTGATGTTAAAGTCAATTGTACTCCAATAGTTGTCAAGCTGATTCCACTGATATTAACTTATCTGTTATATTGAAGTGACTTAAACTAAAATGTCTGTTCAACTCAATCTGACTACTTTGACCTATTTATTGCATTAAACTTACATAAATTGAGCTATCTGTGATATTAAAGTCAATTTTACTCCAACATTTATTAAGCTGATTCCACTGATATTAACTTATCTGTTATATTGATGTGACTTCAACTAAACTGTCTGTTCAACTCAATCTGACTACTTTGACCTATTTATTGCATTAAAGTTACATAAATTAATGTAATTGTGATGTTAAAGTCAATTGTGCTCCAATAGTTGTCAAGCTGATTCCACTGATGTTAACTTATCTGTTATATTGATGTGACTTAAACTAAACTGTCTGTTCAACTCAATCTGATTACTTTGACCTATTTATTGCATTAAAGTTACATAAATTGATCTATTTGTGATGTTAAAGTCAATTGTACTCCAATAGTTGTCAAGCTGATTCCACTGATATTAACTTATCTGTTATATTGATGTGACTTAAACTAAACTGTCTGTTCAACTCAATCTGACTACTTTGACCTATTTATTGCATTAAACTTACATAAATTGAGCTATCTGTGATATAAGTCAATTATACTCCAATAGTTGTGAACCTGATTCCACTGATATTGACTTATCTGTTATATTGATGTGACTTAAACTAAACTGTCTGTTCAACTCAATCTGACTACTTTGACCTATTTATTGCATTAAAGTTACATAAATTGAGTTATCTGTGATATGAAAGTCAATTGTACTCCAATAGTTGTCAAGCTGATTCCACTGATGTTAACTTATCTGTTATATTGATGTGACTTAAACTAAACTGTCTGTTCAACTCAATCTGACTACTTTGACCTATTTATTGCATTAAAGTTACATAAATTGAGCTATCTGTGATGTTAAAGTCAATTGTACTCCAACAGTTATTAAGCTGATTCCACTGATATTAACTTATCTGATATATTGATGTGACTTAAACTAAACTGTCTGTTCAACTCAATCTGACTACTTTGACCTATTTATTGCATTAAAGTTACATAAATTAATGTAATTGTGATGTTAAAGTCAATTGTACTCCAATAGTTGTCAAGCTGATTCCACTGATGTTAACTTATCTGTTATATTGATGTGACTTAAACTAAACTGTCTGTTCAACTCAATCTGATTACTTTGACCTATTTATTGCATTAAAGGTACATAAATTAATGTAATTGTGATGTTAAAGTCAATTGTACTCCAATAGTTGTCAAGCTGATTCCACTGATATTAACTTATCTGTTATATTGATGTGACTTAAACTAAACTGTCTGTTCAACTCAATCTGACTACATTGACTTATTTATTGCATTAAAGTTACAAAAATCGAGATATTTGTGATGTTAAAGTCAATTGTACTCCAATAGTTGTGAAGCTGATTCCACTCATATTAACTTATCTGTTATATTGATGTGACTTAAAGTAAACTGTCTGCTCAACTCAATCTGACTACTTTGACCTATTTATTGCATTAAAGTTACATAAATTGAGTTATCTGTTATATTAAAGTCAATTGTATTCCAATATTTGTGAAGCTGATTCCACTGATATTAACTTATCTGTTATATTGATGTGACTTAAACTAAACTGTCAGTTCAACTCAATCTGACTACTTTGACCTATTTATTGCATTAAAGTTACATAAATTGAGCTATCTGTGATATTAAAGTCAATTGTACTCCAACAGTTATTAAGCTGATTCCACTGATATTAACTTATCTGATATATTGATGTGACTTAAACTAAACTGTCTGTTCAACTCAATCTGACTACTTTGACCTATTTATTGCATTAAAGTTACATAAATTAATGTAATTGTGATGTTAAAGTCAATTGTACTCCAATAGTTGTCAAGCTGATTCCACTGATGTTAACTTATCTGTTATATTGATGTGACTTAAACTAAACTGTCTGTTCAACTCAATATGACTACTTTGACCTATTTATTGCATTAAAATTACATAAATTGAGCTATCTGTGATATTAAAGTCAATTGTACTCCAATAGTTGTCAAGCTGATTCCACTGATATTAACTTATCTGTTATATTGATGTGACTTAAACTAAACTGTCTGTTCAACTCAATCTGATTACTTTGACCTATTTATTGCATTAAAGGTACATAAATTGATCTATTTGTGATGTTAAAGTCTATTGTACCCCAATAGTTGTCAAGCTGATTCCACTGATATTGACTTATCTGTTATATTGATGTGACTTAAACTAAACTGTCTGTTCAACTCAATCTGACTACTTTGACCTATTTATTGCATTAAAGTTACATAACTTGAGCTATCTGTGATATTAAAGTCAATTGTACTCCAACAGCTGTGAAGCTGATTCCACTGATATTAACTTATCTGTTATATTGATGTGACTTAAACTAAACTGTCTGTTCACCTCAATCTGACTACTTTGACCTATTTATTGCATTAAAGTTACATAAATTAATGTAATTGTGATGTTAAAGTCAATTGTACTCCAATAGTTGTCAAGCTGATTCCACTGATATTAACTTATCTGTTATATTGATGTGACTTAAACTAAACTGTCTGTTCAACTCAATCTGACTACTTTGACCTATTTATTGCATTAAACTTACATAAATTGAGCTATCTGTGATATAAGTCAATTATACTCCAATAGTTGTGAACCTGATTCCACTGATATTGACTTATCTGTTATATTGATGTGACTTAAACTAAACTGTCTGTTCAACTCAATCTGACTACTTTGACCTATTTATTGCATTAAAGTTACATAAATTGAGTTATCTGTGATATGAAAGTCAATTGTATTCCAATATTTGTGAAGCTGATTCCACTGATATTAACTTATCTGTTATATTGATGTGACTTAAAGTAAACTGTCAGTTCAACTCAATCTGACTACTTTGACCTAGTTATTGCATTAAAGTTACATAAATTGATCTATTTGTGATGTTAAAGTCAATTGTACTCCAATAGTTGTCAAGCTGATTCCACTGATGTTAACTTATCTGTTATATTGATGTGACTTAAACTAAACTGTCTGTTCAACTCAATCTGACTACTTTGACCTATTTATTGCATTAAAGTTACATAAATTGAGCTATCTGTGATGTTAAAGTCAATTGTACTCCAATAGTTGTCAAGCTGATTCCACTGATGTTAACTTATGTGTTATATTGATGTGACTTACACTAAACTGTCTGTTCACCTCAATCTGACTACTTTGACCTATTTATTGCATTAAAGTTACATAAATTGATCTATTTGTGATGTTAAAGTCAATTGTACTCCAATAGTTGTCAAGCTGATTCCACTGATATTAACTTATCTGTTATATTGATGTGACTTAAACTAAACTGTCTGTTCAACTCAATCTGACTACTTTGACCTATTTATTGCATTAAAGTTACATAAATTGAGCTATCTGTGATGTTAAAGTCAATTGTACTCCAACAGTTATTAAGCTGATTCCACTGATATTAACTTATCTGATATATTGATGTGACTTAAACTAAACTGTCTGTTCAACTCAATCTGACTACTTTGACCTATTTATTGCATTAAAGTTACATAAATTAATGTAATTGTGATGTTAAAGTCAATTGTACTCCAATAGTTGTCAAGCTGATTCCACTGATGTTAACTTATCTGTTATATTGATGTGACTTAAACTAAACTGTCTGTTCAACTCAATATGACTACTTTGACCTATTTATTGCATTAAAGTTACATAAATTGAGCTATCTGTGATATTAAAGTCAATTGTACTCCAATAGTTGTCAAGCTGATTCCACTGATATTAACTTATCTGTTATATTGATGTGACTTAAACTAAACTGTCTGTTCAACTCAATCTGATTACTTTGACCTATTTATTGCATTAAAGGTACATAAATTGATCTATTTGTGATGTTAAAGTCTATTGTACCCCAATAGTTGTCAAGCTGATTCCACTGATATTGACTTATCTGTTATATTGATGTGACTTAAACTAAACTGTCTGTTCAACTCAATCTGACTACTTTGACCTATTTATTGCATTAAAGTTACATAACTTGAGCTATCTGTGATATTAAAGTCAATTGTACTCCAACAGCTGTGAAGCTGATTCCACTGATATTAACTTATCTGTTATATTGATGTGACTTAAACTAAACTGTCTGTTTAACTCAATCTGATTATTTTGAC
This sequence comes from Ostrea denselamellosa, assembly GCA_024699665.1. Lineage (NCBI taxonomy): Eukaryota > Metazoa > Mollusca > Bivalvia > Ostreida > Ostreidae > Ostrea > Ostrea denselamellosa. The sequence continues at coordinate 1,614,802 of JAMZEH010000011.1, forward strand.
CTATTTATTGCATTAAAGTTACATAAATTGATCTATTTGTGATGTTAAAGTCAATTGTACTCCAATAGTTGTCAAGCTGATTCCACTGATATTAACTTATCTGTTATATTGATGTGACTTAAACTAAACTGTCTGTTCAATTCAATCTGACTACTTTGACCTATTTATTGCATTAAACTTACATAAATTGAGCTATCTGTGATATAAGTCAATTATACTCCAGTAGTTGTGAACCTGATTCCACTGATATTAACTTATCTGTTATATTGATGTGACTTAAACTAAACTGTCAGTTCAACTCAATCTGACTACTTTGACCTAGTTATTGCATTAAAGTTACATAAATTGATCTATTTGTGATGTTAAAGTCAATTGTACTCCAATAGTTGTCAAGCTGATTCCACTGATGTTAACTTATCTGTTATATTGATGTGACTTAAACTAAACTGTCTGTTCACCTCAATCTGACTACTTTGACCTATTTATTGCATTAAAGTTACATAAATTAATGTAATTGTGATGTTAAAGTCAATTGTACTCCAATAGTTGTCAAGCTGATTCCACTGATATTAACTTATCTGTTATATTGATGTGACTTAAACTAAACTGTCTGTTCAACTCAATCTGACTACTTTGACTTATTTATTGCATTAAAGTTACAAAAATCGAGCTATTTGTGATGTTAAAGTCAATTGTACTCCAATAGTTGTGAAGCTGATTCCACTCATATTAACTTATCTGTTATATTGATGTGACTTAAACTAAACTGTCAGTTCAACTCAATCTGACTACTTTGACCTATTTATTGCATTAAAGTTACATAAATTGAGCTATCTGTGATATTAAAGTCAATTGTACTCCAACAGTTATTAAGCTGATTCCACTGATATTAACTTATCTGATATATTGATGTGACTTAAACTAAACTGTCTGTTCAACTCAATCTGACTACTTTGACCTATTTATTGCATTAAAGTTACATAAATTAATGTAATTGTGATGTTAAAGTCAATTGTACTCCAATAGTTGTCAAGCTGATTCCACTGATGTTAACTTATCTGTTATATTGATGTGACTTAAACTAAACTGTCTGTTCAACTCAATATGACTACTTTGACCTATTTATTGCATTAAAATTACATAAATTGAGCTATCTGTGATATTAAAGTCAATTGTACTCCAATAGTTGTCAAGCTGATTCCACTGATATTAACTTATCTGTTATATTGATGTGACTTAAACTAAACTGTCTGTTCAACTCAATCTGATTACTTTGACCTATTTATTGCATTAAAGGTACATAAATTGATCTATTTGTGATGTTAAAGTCTATTGTACCCCAATAGTTGTCAAGCTGATTCCACTGATATTGACTTATCTGTTATATTGATGTGACTTAAACTAAACTGTCTGTTCAACTCAATCTGACTACTTTGACCTATTTATTGCATTAAAGTTACATAACTTGAGCTATCTGTGATATTAAAGTCAATTGTACTCCAACAGCTGTGAAGCTGATTCCACTGATATTAACTTATCTGTTATATTGATGTGACTTAAACTAAACTGTCTGTTCACCTCAATCTGACTACTTTGACCTATTTATTGCATTAAAGTTACATAAATTAATGTAATTGTGATGTTAAAGTCAATTGTACTCCAATAGTTGTCAAGCTGATTCCACTGATATTAACTTATCTGTTATATTGATGTGACTTAAACTAAACTGTCTGTTCAACTCAATCTGACTACTTTGACCTATTTATTGCATTAAACTTACATAAATTGAGCTATCTGTGATATAAGTCAATTATACTCCAATAGTTGTGAACCTGATTCCACTGATATTGACTTATCTGTTATATTGATGTGACTTAAACTAAACTGTCTGTTCAACTCAATCTGACTACTTTGACCTATTTATTGCATTAAAGTTACATAAATTGAGTTATCTGTGATATGAAAGTCAATTGTATTCCAATATTTGTGAAGCTGATTCCACTGATATTAACTTATCTGTTATATTGATGTGACTTAAAGTAAACTGTCAGTTCAACTCAATCTGACTACTTTGACCTAGTTATTGCATTAAAGTTACATAAATTGATCTATTTGTGATGTTAAAGTCAATTGTACTCCAATAGTTGTCAAGCTGATTCCACTGATGTTAACTTATCTGTTATATTGATGTGACTTAAACTAAACTGTCTGTTCAACTCAATCTGACTACTTTGACCTATTTATTGCATTAAAGTTACATAAATTGAGCTATCTGTGATGTTAAAGTCAATTGTACTCCAATAGTTGTCAAGCTGATTCCACTGATGTTAACTTATGTGTTATATTGATGTGACTTACACTAAACTGTCTGTTCACCTCAATCTGACTACTTTGACCTATTTATTGCATTAAAGTTACATAAATTGATCTATTTGTGATGTTAAAGTCAATTGTACTCCAATAGTTGTCAAGCTGATTCCACTGATATTAACTTATCTGTTATATTGATGTGACTTAAACTAAACTGTCTGTTCAACTCAATCTGACTACTTTGACCTATTTATTGCATTAAAGTTACATAAATTGAGCTATCTGTGATGTTAAAGTCAATTGTACTCCAACAGTTATTAAGCTGATTCCACTGATATTAACTTATCTGATATATTGATGTGACTTAAACTAAACTGTCTGTTCAACTCAATCTGACTACTTTGACCTATTTATTGCATTAAAGTTACATAAATTAATGTAATTGTGATGTTAAAGTCAATTGTACTCCAATAGTTGTCAAGCTGATTCCACTGATGTTAACTTATCTGTTATATTGATGTGACTTAAACTAAACTGTCTGTTCAACTCAATATGACTACTTTGACCTATTTATTGCATTAAAGTTACATAAATTGAGCTATCTGTGATATTAAAGTCAATTGTACTCCAATAGTTGTCAAGCTGATTCCACTGATATTAACTTATCTGTTATATTGATGTGACTTAAACTAAACTGTCTGTTCAACTCAATCTGATTACTTTGACCTATTTATTGCATTAAAGGTACATAAATTGATCTATTTGTGATGTTAAAGTCTATTGTACCCCAATAGTTGTCAAGCTGATTCCACTGATATTGACTTATCTGTTATATTGATGTGACTTAAACTAAACTGTCTGTTCAACTCAATCTGACTACTTTGACCTATTTATTGCATTAAAGTTACATAACTTGAGCTATCTGTGATATTAAAGTCAATTGTACTCCAACAGCTGTGAAGCTGATTCCACTGATATTAACTTATCTGTTATATTGATGTGACTTAAACTAAACTGTCTGTTTAACTCAATCTGATTATTTTGACCTATTTATTGCATTAAAGTTACATAAATTGATCTATTTGTGATGTTAAAGTCAATTGTACTCCAATAGTTGTCAAGCTGATTCCACTGATATTAACTTATCTGTTATATTGATGTGACTTAAACTAAACTGTCTGTTCAATTCAATCTGACTACTTTGACCTATTTATTGCATTAAACTTACATAAATTGAGCTATCTGTGATATAAGTCAATTATACTCCAGTAGTTGTGAACCTGATTCCACTGATATTAACTTATCTGTTATATTGATGTGACTTAAACTAAACTGTCAGTTCAACTCAATCTGACTACTTTGACCTAGTTATTGCATTAAAGTTACATAAATTGATCTATTTGTGATGTTAAAGTCAATTGTACTCCAATAGTTGTCAAGCTGATTCCACTGATGTTAACTTATCTGTTATATTGATGTGACTTAAACTAAACTGTCTGTTCACCTCAATCTGACTACTTTGACCTATTTATTGCATTAAAGTTACATAAATTAATGTAATTGTGATGTTAAAGTCAATTGTACTCCAATAGTTGTCAAGCTGATTCCACTGATATTAACTTATCTGTTATATTGATGTGACTTAAACTAAACTGTCTGTTCAACTCAATCTGACTACTTTGACTTATTTATTGGATTAAAGTTACAAAAATCGAGCTATTTGTGATGTTAAAGTCAATTGTACTCCAATAGTTGTGAAGCTGATTCCACTCATATTAACTTATCTGTTATATTGATGTGACTTAAACTAAACTGTCTGTTCAACTCAATCTGACTACTTTGACCTATTTATTGCATTAAAGTTACATAAATTGAGTTATCTGTTATATTAAAGTCAATTGTATTCCAATATTTGTGAAGCTGATTCCACTGATATTAACTTATCTGTTATATTGATGTGACTTAAACTAAAATGTCTGTTCAACTCAATCTGACTACTTTGACCTATTTATTGCATTAAAGTTACATAAATTGAGCTATCTGTGATATTAAAGTCAATTGTACTCCAACAGTTATTAAGCTGATTCCACTGATATTAACTTATCTGATATATTGATGTGACTTAAACTAAACTGTCTGTTCAACTCAATCTGACTACTTTGACCTATTTATTGCATTAAAGTTACATAAATTAATGTAATTGTGATGTTAAAGTCAATTGTACTCCAATAGTTGTCAAGCTGATTCCACTGATGTTAACTTATCTGTTATATTGATGTGACTTAAACTAAACTGTCTGTTCAACTCAATATGACTACTTTGACCTATTTATTGCATTAAAGTTACATAAATTGAGCTATCTGTGATATTAAAGTCAATTGTACTCCAATAGTTGTCAAGCTGATTCCACTGATATTAACTTATCTGTTATATTGATGTGACTTAAACTAAACTGTCTGTTCAACTCAATCTGACTACTTTGACTTATTTATTGCATTAAAGTTACAAAAATCGAGCTATTTGTGATGTTAAAGTCAATTGTACTCCAATAGTTGTGAAGCTGATTCCACTCATATTAACTTATCTGTTATATTGATGTGACTTAAACTAAACTGTCTGTTCAACTCAATCTGACTACTTTGACCTATTTATTGCATTAAAGTTACATAAATTGAGTTATCTGTTATATTAAAGTCAATTGTATTCCAATATTTGTGAAGCTGATTCCACTGATATTAACTTATCTGTTATATTGAAGTGACTTAAACTAAAATGTCTGTTCAACTCAATCTGACTACTTTGACCTATTTATTTCATTAAAGTTACATAAATTGAGCTATCTGTGATATTAAAGTCAATTGTACTCCAACAGTTATTAAGCTGATTCCACTGATATTAACTTATCTGTTATATTGATGTGACTTAAACTAAACTGTCTGTTCAACTCAATCTGACTACTTTGACCTATTTATTGCATTAAAGTTACATAAATTAATGTAATTGTGATGTTAAAGTCAATTGTACTCCAATAGTTGTCAAGCAGATTTCACTGATGTTAACTTATCTGTTATATTGATGTGACTTAAACTAAACTGTCTGTTCAACTCAATCTGACTACTTTGACCTATTTATTGCATTAAACTTACATAAATTGAGCTATCTGTGATATAAGTCAATTATACTCCAATAGTTGTGAACCTGATTCCACTGATATTGACTTATCTGTTATATTGATGTGACTTAAACTAAACTGTCTGTTCAACTCAATCTGACTACTTTGACCTATTTATTGCATTAAAGTTACATAAATTGAGTTATCTGTAATATTAAAGTCAATTGTATTCCAATATTTGTGAAGCTGATTCCACTGATATTAACTTATCTGTTATATTGATGTGACTTAAACTAAACTGTCAGTTCAACTCAATCTGACTACTTTGACCTATTTATTGCATTAAAGTTACATAAATTGAGCTATCTGTGATATTAAAGTCAATTGTACTCCAATAGTTGTCAAGCTGATTCCACTGATATTAACTTATCTGTTATATTGATGTGACTTAAACTAAACTGTCTGTTCACCTCCATCTGACTACTTTGACCTATTTATTGCATTAAAGTTACATAAATTGAGCTATCTGTGATATTAAAGTCAATTGTACTCCAATATTTGTGAAGCTGATTCCACTTATATTAATTTATCTGTTATATTGATGTGACTTAAACTATACTGTCCGATCAACTCAATCTGACTACTTTGACTTATTTATTGCATTAAAGTTACATAAATCGAGCTATTTGTGATGTTAAAGTCAATTGTACTCCAATAGTTGTCAAGCTGATTCCACTGATATTAACTTATCTGTTATATTGAAGTGACTTAAACTAAAATGTCTGTTCAACTCAATCTGACTACTTTGACCTATTTATTGCATTAAACTTACATAAATTGAGCTATCTGTGATATTAAAGTCAATTTTACTCCAACATTTATTAAGCTGATTCCACTGATATTAACTTATCTGTTATATTGATGTGACTTCAACTAAACTGTCTGTTCAACTCAATCTGACTACTTTGACCTATTTATTGCATTAAAGTTACATAAATTAATGTAATTGTGATGTTAAAGTCAATTGTGCTCCAATAGTTGTCAAGCTGATTCCACTGATGTTAACTTATCTGTTATATTGATGTGACTTAAACTAAACTGTCTGTTCAACTCAATCTGATTACTTTGACCTATTTATTGCATTAAAGTTACATAAATTGATCTATTTGTGATGTTAAAGTCAATTGTACTCCAATAGTTGTCAAGCTGATTCCACTGATATTAACTTATCTGTTATATTGATGTGACTTAAACTAAACTGTCTGTTCAACTCAATCTGACTACTTTGACCTATTTATTGCATTAAACTTACATAAATTGAGCTATCTGTGATATAAGTCAATTATACTCCAATAGTTGTGAACCTGATTCCACTGATATTGACTTATCTGTTATATTGATGTGACTTAAACTAAACTGTCTGTTCAACTCAATCTGACTACTTTGACCTATTTATTGCATTAAAGTTACATAAATTGAGTTATCTGTGATATGAAAGTCAATTGTACTCCAATAGTTGTCAAGCTGATTCCACTGATGTTAACTTATCTGTTATATTGATGTGACTTAAACTAAACTGTCTGTTCAACTCAATCTGACTACTTTGACCTATTTATTGCATTAAAGTTACATAAATTGAGCTATCTGTGATGTTAAAGTCAATTGTACTCCAACAGTTATTAAGCTGATTCCACTGATATTAACTTATCTGATATATTGATGTGACTTAAACTAAACTGTCTGTTCAACTCAATCTGACTACTTTGACCTATTTATTGCATTAAAGTTACATAAATTAATGTAATTGTGATGTTAAAGTCAATTGTACTCCAATAGTTGTCAAGCTGATTCCACTGATGTTAACTTATCTGTTATATTGATGTGACTTAAACTAAACTGTCTGTTCAACTCAATATGATTACTTTGACCTATTTATTGCATTAAAGTTACATAAATTGAGCTATCTGTGATATTTAAGTCAATTGTACTCCAATAGTTGTCAAGCTGATTCCACTGATATTGACTTATCTGTTATATTGATGTGACTTAAAGTAAACTGTCTGTTCAACTCAATCTGACTACTTTGACCTATTTATTGCATTAAAGTTACATAAATTGAGCTATCTGTGATATGAAAGTCAATTGTATTCCAATATTTGTGAAGCTGATTCCACTGATATTAACTTATCTGTTATATTGATGTGACTTAAACTAAACTGTCAGATCAACTCAATCTGACTAATTTGACCTATTTATTGCATTAAAGTTACATAAATTGATCTATTTGTGATGTTAAAGTCAATTGTACTCCAATAGTTGTCAAGCTGATTCCACTGATGTTAACTTATCTGTTATATTGATGTGACTTAAACTAAACTGTCTGTTCAACTCAATCTGACTACTTTGACCTATTTATTGCATTAAAGTTACATAAATTGAGCTATCTGTGATGTTAAAGTCAATTGTACTCCAACAGTTATTAAGCTGATTCCACTGATATTAACTTATCTGATATATTGATGTGACTTAAACTAAACTGTCTGTTCAACTCAATCTGACTACTTTGACCTATTTATTGCATTAAAGTTACATAAATTAATGTAATTGTGATGTTAAAGTCAATTGTACTCCAATAGTTGTCAAGCTGATTCCACTGATGTTAACTTATCTGTTATATTGATGTGACTTAAACTAAACTGTCTGTTCAACTCAATCTGATTACTTTGACCTATTTATTGCATTAAAGGTACATAAATTAATGTAATTGTGATGTTAAAGTCAATTGTACTCCAATAGTTGTCAAGCTGATTCCACTGATATTAACTTATCTGTTATATTGATGTGACTTAAACTAAACTGTCTGTTCAACTCAATCTGACTACATTGACTTATTTATTGCATTAAAGTTACAAAAATCGAGATATTTGTGATGTTAAAGTCAATTGTACTCCAATAGTTGTGAAGCTGATTCCACTCATATTAACTTATCTGTTATATTGATGTGACTTAAAGTAAACTGTCTGCTCAACTCAATCTGACTACTTTGACCTATTTATTGCATTAAAGTTACATAAATTGAGTTATCTGTTATATTAAAGTCAATTGTATTCCAATATTTGTGAAGCTGATTCCACTGATATTAACTTATCTGTTATATTGATGTGACTTAAACTAAACTGTCAGTTCAACTCAATCTGACTACTTTGACCTATTTATTGCATTAAAGTTACATAAATTGAGCTATCTGTGATATTAAAGTCAATTGTACTCCAACAGTTATTAAGCTGATTCCACTGATATTAACTTATCTGATATATTGATGTGACTTAAACTAAACTGTCTGTTCAACTCAATCTGACTACTTTGACCTATTTATTGCATTAAAGTTACATAAATTAATGTAATTGTGATGTTAAAGTCAATTGTACTCCAATAGTTGTCAAGCTGATTCCACTGATATTAACTTATCTGTTATATTGATGTGACTTAAACTAAACTGTCTGTTCAACTCAATCTGACTACTTTGACTTATTTATTGGATTAAAGTTACAAAAATCGAGCTATTTGTGATGTTAAAGTCAATTGTACTCCAATAGTTGTGAAGCTGATTCCACTCATATTAACTTATCTGTTATATTGATGTGACTTAAACTAAACTGTCTGTTCAACTCAATCTGACTACTTTGACCTATTTATTGCATTAAAGTTACATAAATTGAGTTATCTGTTATATTAAAGTCAATTGTATTCCAATATTTGTGAAGCTGATTCCACTGATATTAACTTATCTGTTATATTGATGTGACTTAAACTAAAATGTCTGTTCAACTCAATCTGACTACTTTGACCTATTTATTGCATTAAAGTTACATAAATTGAGCTATCTGTGATATTAAAGTCAATTGTACTCCAACAGTTATTAAGCTGATTCCACTGATATTAACTTATCTGATATATTGATGTGACTTAAACTAAACTGTCTGTTCAACTCAATCTGACTACTTTGACCTATTTATTGCATTAAAGTTACATAAATTAATGTAATTGTGATGTTAAAGTCAATTGTACTCCAATAGTTGTCAAGCTGATTCCACTGATGTTAACTTATCTGTTATATTGATGTGACTTAAACTAAACTGTCTGTTCAACTCAATATGACTACTTTGACCTATTTATTGCATTAAAGTTACATAAATTGAGCTATCTGTGATATTAAAGTCAATTGTACTCCAATAGTTGTCAAGCTGATTCCACTGATATTAACTTATCTGTTATATTGATGTGACTTAAACTAAACTGTCTGTTCAACTCAATCTGACTACTTTGACTTATTTATTGCATTAAAGTTACAAAAATCGAGCTATTTGTGATGTTAAAGTCAATTGTACTCCAATAGTTGTGAAGCTGATTCCACTCATATTAACTTATCTGTTATATTGATGTGACTTAAACTAAACTGTCTGTTCAACTCAATCTGACTACTTTGACCTATTTATTGCATTAAAGTTACATAAATTGAGTTATCTGTTATATTAAAGTCAATTGTATTCCAATATTTGTGAAGCTGATTCCACTGATATTAACTTATCTGTTATATTGAAGTGACTTAAACTAAAATGTCTGTTCAACTCAATCTGACTACTTTGACCTATTTATTTCATTAAAGTTACATAAATTGAGCTATCTGTGATATTAAAGTCAATTGTACTCCAACAGTTATTAAGCTGATTCCACTGATATTAACTTATCTGTTATATTGATGTGACTTAAACTAAACTGTCTGTTCAACTCAATCTGACTACTTTGACCTATTTATTGCATTAAAGTTACATAAATTAATGTAATTGTGATGTTAAAGTCAATTGTACTCCAATAGTTGTCAAGCAGATTTCACTGATGTTAACTTATCTGTTATATTGATGTGACTTAAACTAAACTGTCTGTTCAACTCAATCTGACTACTTTGACCTATTTATTGCATTAAAGTTACATAAATTGAGCTATCTGTGATATTAAAGTCAATTGTACTCCAACAGTTATTAAGCTGATTCCACTGATATTAACTTATCTGATATATTGATGTGACTTAAACTAAACTGTCTGTTCAACTCAATCTGACTACTTTGACCTATTTATTGCATTAAAGTTACATAAATTAATGTAATTGTGATGTTAAAGTCAATTGTACTCCAATAGTTGTCAAGCTGATTCCACTGATGTTAACTTATCTGTTATATTGATGTGACTTAAACTAAACTGTCTGTTCAACTCAATATGACTACTTTGACCTATTTATTGCATTAAAGTTACATAAATTGAGCTATCTGTGATATTAAAGTCAATTGTACTCCAATAGTTGTCAAGCTGATTCCACTGATATTAACTTATCTGTTATATTGATGTGACTTAAACTAAACTGTCTGTTCAACTCAATCTGACTACTTTGACTTATTTATTGCATTAAAGTTACAAAAATCGAGCTATTTGTGATGTTAAAGTCAATTGTACTCCAATAGTTGTGAAGCTGATTCCACTCATATTAACTTATCTGTTATATTGATGTGACTTAAACTAAACTGTCTGTTCAACTCAATCTGACTACTTTGACCTATTTATTGCATTAAAGTTACATAAATTGAGTTATCTGTTATATTAAAGTCAATTGTATTCCAATATTTGTGAAGCTGATTCCACTGATATTAACTTATCTGTTATATTGAAGTGACTTAAACTAAAATGTCTGTTCAACTCAATCTGACTACTTTGACCTATTTATTTCATTAAAGTTACATAAATTGAGCTATCTGTGATATTAAAGTCAATTGTACTCCAACAGTTATTAAGCTGATTCCACTGATATTAACTTATCTGTTATATTGATGTGACTTAAACTAAACTGTCTGTTCAACTCAATCTGACTACTTTGACCTATTTATTGCATTAAAGTTACATAAATTAATGTAATTGTGATGTTAAAGTCAATTGTACTCCAATAGTTGTCAAGCAGATTTCACTGATGTTAACTTATCTGTTATATTGATGTGACTTAAACTAAACTGTCTGTTCAACTCAATCTGACTACTTTGACCTATTTATTGCATTAAACTTACATAAATTGAGCTATCTGTGATATAAGTCAATTATACTCCAATAGTTGTGAACCTGATTCCACTGATATTGACTTATCTGTTATATTGATGTGACTTAAACTAAACTGTCTGTTCAACTCAATCTGACTACTTTGACCTATTTATTGCATTAAAGTTACATAAATTGAGTTATCTGTAATATTAAAGTCAATTGTATTCCAATATTTGTGAAGCTGATTCCACTGATATTAACTTATCTGTTATATTGATGTGACTTAAACTAAACTGTCAGTTCAACTCAATCTGACTACTTTGACCTATTTATTGCATTAAAGTTACATAAATTGAGCTATCTGTGATATTAAAGTCAATTGTACTCCAATAGTTGTCAAGCTGATTCCACTGATATTAACTTATCTGTTATATTGATGTGACTTAAACTAAACTGTCTGTTCACCTCCATCTGACTACTTTGACCTATTTATTGCATTAAAGTTACATAAATTGAGCTATCTGTGATATTAAAGTCAATTGTACTCCAATATTTGTGAAGCTGATTCCACTTATATTAATTTATCTGTTATATTGATGTGACTTAAACTATACTGTCCGATCAACTCAATCTGACTACTTTGACTTATTTATTGCATTAAAGTTACATAAATCGAGCTATTTGTGATGTTAAAGTCAATTGTACTCCAATAGTTGTCAAGCTGATTCCACTGATATTAACTTATCTGTTATATTGAAGTGACTTAAACTAAAATGTCTGTTCAACTCAATCTGACTACTTTGACCTATTTATTGCATTAAACTTACATAAATTGAGCTATCTGTGATATTAAAGTCAATTTTACTCCAACATTTATTAAGCTGATTCCACTGATATTAACTTATCTGTTATATTGATGTGACTTCAACTAAACTGTCTGTTCAACTCAATCTGACTACTTTGACCTATTTATTGCATTAAAGTTACATAAATTAATGTAATTGTGATGTTAAAGTCAATTGTGCTCCAATAGTTGTCAAGCTGATTCCACTGATGTTAACTTATCTGTTATATTGATGTGACTTAAACTAAACTGTCTGTTCAACTCAATCTGATTACTTTGACCTATTTATTGCATTAAAGTTACATAAATTGATCTATTTGTGATGTTAAAGTCAATTGTACTCCAATAGTTGTCAAGCTGATTCCACTGATATTAACTTATCTGTTATATTGATGTGACTTAAACTAAACTGTCTGTTCAACTCAATCTGACTACTTTGACCTATTTATTGCATTAAACTTACATAAATTGAGCTATCTGTGATATAAGTCAATTATACTCCAATAGTTGTGAACCTGATTCCACTGATATTGACTTATCTGTTATATTGATGTGACTTAAACTAAACTGTCTGTTCAACTCAATCTGACTACTTTGACCTATTTATTGCATTAAAGTTACATAAATTGAGTTATCTGTGATATGAAAGTCAATTGTACTCCAATAGTTGTCAAGCTGATTCCACTGATGTTAACTTATCTGTTATATTGATGTGACTTAAACTAAACTGTCTGTTCAACTCAATCTGACTACTTTGACCTATTTATTGCATTAAAGTTACATAAATTGAGCTATCTGTGATGTTAAAGTCAATTGTACTCCAACAGTTATTAAGCTGATTCCACTGATATTAACTTATCTGATATATTGATGTGACTTAAACTAAACTGTCTGTTCAACTCAATCTGACTACTTTGACCTATTTATTGCATTAAAGTTACATAAATTAATGTAATTGTGATGTTAAAGTCAATTGTACTCCAATAGTTGTCAAGCTGATTCCACTGATGTTAACTTATCTGTTATATTGATGTGACTTAAACTAAACTGTCTGTTCAACTCAATATGATTACTTTGACCTATTTATTGCATTAAAGTTACATAAATTGAGCTATCTGTGATATTTAAGTCAATTGTACTCCAATAGTTGTCAAGCTGATTCCACTGATATTGACTTATCTGTTATATTGATGTGACTTAAAGTAAACTGTCTGTTCAACTCAATCTGACTACTTTGACCTATTTATTGCATTAAAGTTACATAAATTGAGCTATCTGTGATATGAAAGTCAATTGTATTCCAATATTTGTGAAGCTGATTCCACTGATATTAACTTATCTGTTATATTGATGTGACTTAAACTAAACTGTCAGATCAACTCAATCTGACTAATTTGACCTATTTATTGCATTAAAGTTACATAAATTGATCTATTTGTGATGTTAAAGTCAATTGTACTCCAATAGTTGTCAAGCTGATTCCACTGATGTTAACTTATCTGTTATATTGATGTGACTTAAACTAAACTGTCTGTTCAACTCAATCTGACTACTTTGACCTATTTATTGCATTAAAGTTACATAAATTGAGCTATCTGTGATGTTAAAGTCAATTGTACTCCAACAGTTATTAAGCTGATTCCACTGATATTAACTTATCTGATATATTGATGTGACTTAAACTAAACTGTCTGTTCAACTCAATCTGACTACTTTGACCTATTTATTGCATTAAAGTTACATAAATTAATGTAATTGTGATGTTAAAGTCAATTGTACTCCAATAGTTGTCAAGCTGATTCCACTGATGTTAACTTATCTGTTATATTGATGTGACTTAAACTAAACTGTCTGTTCAACTCAATCTGATTACTTTGACCTATTTATTGCATTAAAGGTACATAAATTAATGTAATTGTGATGTTAAAGTCAATTGTACTCCAATAGTTGTCAAGCTGATTCCACTGATATTAACTTATCTGTTATATTGATGTGACTTAAACTAAACTGTCTGTTCAACTCAATCTGACTACATTGACTTATTTATTGCATTAAAGTTACAAAAATCGAGATATTTGTGATGTTAAAGTCAATTGTACTCCAATAGTTGTGAAGCTGATTCCACTCATATTAACTTATCTGTTATATTGATGTGACTTAAAGTAAACTGTCTGCTCAACTCAATCTGACTACTTTGACCTATTTATTGCATTAAAGTTACATAAATTGAGTTATCTGTTATATTAAAGTCAATTGTATTCCAATATTTGTGAAGCTGATTCCACTGATATTAACTTATCTGTTATATTGATGTGACTTAAACTAAACTGTCAGTTCAACTCAATCTGACTACTTTGACCTATTTATTGCATTAAAGTTACATAAATTGAGCTATCTGTGATATTAAAGTCAATTGTACTCCAACAGTTATTAAGCTGATTCCACTGATATTAACTTATCTGATATATTGATGTGACTTAAACTAAACTGTCTGTTCAACTCAATCTGACTACTTTGACCTATTTATTGCATTAAAGTTACATAAATTAATGTAATTGTGATGTTAAAGTCAATTGTACTCCAATAGTTGTCAAGCTGATTCCACTGATGTTAACTTATCTGTTATATTGATGTGACTTAAACTAAACTGTCTGTTCAACTCAATATGACTACTTTGACCTATTTATTGCATTAAAATTACATAAATTGAGCTATCTGTGATATTAAAGTCAATTGTACTCCAATAGTTGTCAAGCTGATTCCACTGATATTAACTTATCTGTTATATTGATGTGACTTAAACTAAACTGTCTGTTCAACTCAATCTGATTACTTTGACCTATTTATTGCATTAAAGGTACATAAATTGATCTATTTGTGATGTTAAAGTCTATTGTACCCCAATAGTTGTCAAGCTGATTCCACTGATATTGACTTATCTGTTATATTGATGTGACTTAAACTAAACTGTCTGTTCAACTCAATCTGACTACTTTGACCTATTTATTGCATTAAAGTTACATAACTTGAGCTATCTGTGATATTAAAGTCAATTGTACTCCAACAGCTGTGAAGCTGATTCCACTGATATTAACTTATCTGTTATATTGATGTGACTTAAACTAAACTGTCTGTTCAACTCAATCTGATTATTTTGACCTATTCATTGCATTAAAGTTAGATAAATTGATCTATTTGTGATGTTAAAGTCAATTGTACTCCAATAGTTGTCAAGCTGATTCCACTGATATTAACTTATCTGTTATATTGATGTGACTTAAACTAAACTGTCTGATCAACTCAATCTGACTACTTTGACCTATTTATTGCATTAAACTTACATAAATTGAGCTATCTGTGATATAAGTCAATTATACTCCAGTAGTTGTGAACCTGATTCCACTGATATTGACTTATCTGTTATATTGATGTGACTTAAAGTAAACTGTCTGTTCAACTCAATCTGACTACTTTGACCTATTTATTGCATTAAAGTTACATAAATTGAGTTATTTGTGATATGAAAGTCAATTGTATTCCAATATTTGTCAAGCTGATTCCACTGATGTTAACTTATCTGTTATATTGATGTGACTTAAACTAAACTGTCGGTTCACCTCAATCTGACTACTTTGACCTATTTATTGCATTAAAGTTACATAAATTAATGTAATTGTGATGTTAAAGTCAATTGTACTCCAATAGTTGTCAAGCTGATTCCACTGATATTGACTTATCTGTTATATTGATGTGACTTAAAGTAAACTGTCTGTTCAACTCAATCTGACTACTTTGACCTATTTATTGCATTAAAGTTACATAAATTGAGTTATCTGTGATATGAAAGTCAATTGTATTCCAATATTTGTGAAGCTGATTCCACTGATATTAACTTATCTGTTATATTGATGTGACTTAAACTAAACTGTCAGTTCAACTCAATCTGACTACTTTGACCTATTTATTGCATTAAAGTTACATAAATTGATCTATTTGTGATGTTAAAGTCAATTGTACTTTAATATTTGTCAAGCTGATTCCACTGATGTTAACTTATCTGTTATATTGATGTGACTTAAACTAAACTGTCTGTTCAACTCAATCTGACTACTTTGACCTATTTATTGCATTAAAGTTACATAAATTGAGCTATCTGTGATGTTAAAGTCAATTGTACTCCAACAGTTATTAAGCTGATTCCACTGATATTAACTTATCTGATATATTGATGTGACTTAAACTAAACTGTCTGTTCAACTCAATCTGACTACTTTGACCTATTTATTGCATTAAAGTTACATAAATTAATGTAATTGTGATGTTAAAGTCAATTGTACTCCAATAGTTGTCAAGCTGATTCCACTGATGTTAACTTATCTGTTATATTGATGTGACTTAAACTAAACTGTCTGTTCAACTCAATCTGATTACTTTGACCTATTTATTGCATTAAAGTACATAAATTAATGTAATTGTGATGTTAAAGTCAATTGTACTCCAATAGTTGTCAAGCTGATTCCACTGATATTAACTTATCTGTTATATTGATGTGACTTAAACTAAACTGTCTGTTCAACTCAATCTGACTACTTTGACTTATTTATTGCATTAAAGTTACAAAAATCGAGATATTTGTGATGTTAAAGTCAATTGTACTCCAATAGTTGTGAAGCTGATTCCACTCATATTAACTTATCTGTTATATTGATGTGACTTAAAGTAAACTGTCTGTTCAACTCAATCTGACTACTTTGACCTATTTATTGCATTAAAGTTACATAAATTGAGTTATCTGTTATATTAAAGTCAATTGTATTCCAATATTTGTGAAGCTGATTCCACTGATATTAACTTATCTGTTATATTGATGTGACTTAAACTAAACTGTCAGTTCAACTCAATCTGACTACTTTGACCTATTTATTGCATTAAAGTTACATAAATTGAGCTATCTGTGATATTAAAGTCAATTGTACTCCAACAGTTATTAAGCTGATTCCACTGATATTAACTTATCTGATATATTGATGTGACTTAAACTAAACTGTCTGTTCAACTCAATCTGACTACTTTGACCTATTTATTGCATTAAAGTTACATAAATTAATGTAATTGTGATGTTAAAGTCAATTGTACTCCAATAGTTGTCAAGCTGATTCCACTGATGTTAACTTATCTGTTATATTGATGTGACTTAAACTAAACTGTCTGTTCAACTCAATATGACTACTTTGACCTATTTATTGCATTAAAGTTACATAAATTGAGCTATCTGTGATATTAAAGTCAATTGTACTCCAATAGTTGTCAAGCTGATTCCACTGATATTAACTTATCTGTTATATTGATGTGACTTAAACTAAACTGTCTGTTCAACTCAATCTGATTACTTTGACCTATTTATTGCATTAAAGGTACATAAATTGATCTATTTGTGATGTTAAAGTCTATTGTACCCCAATAGTTGTCAAGCTGATTCCACTGATATTGACTTATCTGTTATATTGATGTGACTTAAACTAAACTGTCTGTTCAACTCAATCTGACTACTTTGACCTATTTATTGCATTAAAGTTACATAACTTGACCTATCTGTGATATTAAAGTCAATTGTACTCCAACAGCTGTGAAGCTGATTCCACTGATATTAACTTATCTGTTATATTGATGTGACTTAAACTAAACTGTCTGTTCAACTCAATCTGATTATTTTGACCTATTCATTGCATTAAAGTTACATAAATTGATCTATTTGTGATGTTAAAGTCAATTGTACTCCAATAGTTGTCAAGCTGATTCCACTGATATTAACTTATCTGTTATATTGATGTGACTTAAACTAAACTGTCTGATCAACTCAATCTGACTACTTTGACCTATTTATTGCATTAAACTTACATAAATTGAGCTATCTGTGATATAAGTCAATTATACTCCAGTAGTTGTGAACCTGATTCCACTGATATTGACTTATCTGTTATATTGATGTGACTTAAAGTAAACTGTCTGTTCAACTCAATCTGACTACTTTGACCTATTTATTGCATTAAAGTTACATAAATTGAGTTATCTGTGATATGAAAGTCAATTGTATTCCAATATTTGTCAAGCTGATTCCACTGATGTTAACTTATCTGTTATATTGATGTGACTTAAACTAAACTGTCTGTTCACCTCAATCTGACTACTTTGACCTATTTATTGCATTAAAGTTACATAAATTAATGTAATTGTGATGTTAAAGTCAATTGTACTCCAATAGTTGTCAAGCTGATTCCACTGATATTAACTTATCTGTTATATTGATGTGACTTAAACTAAACTGTCTGTTCAACTCAATCTGACTACTTTGACCTATTTATTGCATTAAACTTACATAAATTGAGCTATCTGTGATATAAGTCAATTATACTCCAATAGTTGTGAACCTGATTCCACTGATATTGACTTATCTGTTATATTGATGTGACTTAAACTAAACTGTCTGTTCAACTCAATCTGACTACTTTGACCTATTTATTGCATTAAAGTTACATAAATTGAGTTATCTGTGATATGAAAGTCAATTGTATTCCAATATTTGTGAAGCTGATTCCACTGATATTAACTTATCTGTTATATTGATGTGACGTAAACTAAACTGTCAGTTCAACTCAATCTGACTACTTTGACCTAGTTATTGCATTAAAGTTACAAAAATCGAGCTATTTGTGATGTTAAAGTCAATTGTACTCCAATAGTTGTGAAGCTGATTCCACTCATATTAACTTATCTGTTATATTGATGTGACTTAAACTAAACTGTCTGTTCAACTCAATCTGACTACTTTGACCTATTTATTGCATTAAAGTTACATAAATTGAGTTATCTGTTATATTAAAGTCAATTGTATTCCAATATTTGTGAAGCTGATTCCACTGATATTAACTTATCTGTTATATTGAAGTGACTTAAACTAAAATGTCTGTTCAACTCAATCTGACTACTTTGACCTATTTTTTTAATTAAAGTTACATAAATTGAGCTATCTGTGATATTAAAGTCAATTGTACTGCAACAGTTATTAAGCTGATTCCACTGATATTAACTTATCTGTTATATTGATGTGACTTAAACTAAACTGTCTGTTAAACTCAATCTGACTACTTTGACCTATTTATTGCATTAAAGTTACATAAATTAATGTAATTGTGATGTTAAAGTCAATTGTACTCCAATAGTTGTCAAGCTGATTCCACTGATGTTAACTTATCTGTTATATTGATGTGACTTAAACTAAACTGTCTATTCAACTCAATATGACTACTTTGACCTATTTATTGCATTAAAGTTACATAAATTGAGCTATCTGTGATATTAAAGTCAATTGTACTCCAATAGTTGTCAAGCTGATTCCACTGATATTAACTTATCTGTTATATTGATGTGACTTAAACTAAACTGTCTGTTCAACTCAATCTGATTACTTTGACCTATTTATTGCATTAAAGTTACATAAATTGATCTATTTGTGATGTTAAAGTCAATTGTACTCCAATAGTTGTCAAGCTGATTCCACTGATATTAACTTATCTGTTATATTGATGTGACTTAAACTAAACTGTCTGTTCAACTCAATCTGACTACTTTGACCTATTTATTGCATTAAACTTACATAAATTGAGCTATCTGTGATATAAGTCAATTATACTCCAATAGTTGTGAACCTGATTCCACTGATATTGACTTATCTGTTATATTGATGTGACTTAAACTAAACTGTCTGTTCAACTCAATCTGACTACTTTGACCTATTTATTGCATTAAAGTTACATAAATTGAGTTATCTGTAATATTAAAGTCAATTGTATTCCAATATTTGTGAAGCTGATTCCACTGATATTAACTTATCTGTTATATTGATGTGACTTAAACTAAACTGTCAGTTCAACTCAATCTGACTACTTTGACCTATTTATTGCATTAAAGTTACATAAATTGATCTATTTGTGATGTTAAAGTCAATTGTACTCCAATAGTTGTCAAGCAGATTCCACTGATGTTAACTTATCTGTTATATTGATGTGACTTAAACTAAACTGTCTGTTCAACTCAATCTGACTACTTTGACCTATTTATTGCATTAAAGTTACATAAATTGAGCTATCTGTGATGTTAAAGTCAATTGTACTCCAACAGTTATTAAGCTGATTCCACTGATATTAACTTATCTGATATATTGATGTGACTTAAACTAAACTGTCTGTTCAACTCAATCTGACTACTTTGACCTATTTATTGCATTAAAGTTACATAAATTAATGTAATTGTGATGTTAAAGTCAATTGTACTCCAATAGTTGTCAAACTGATTCCACTGATGTTAACTTATCTGTTATATTGATGTGACTTAAACTAAACTGTCTGTTCAACTCAATATGACTACTTTGACCTATTTATTGCATTAAAGTTACATAAATTGAGCTATCTGTGATATTAAAGTCAATTGTACTCCAATAGTTGTCAAGCTGATTCCACTGATATTAACTTATCTGTTATATTGATGTGACTTAAACTAAACTGTCTGTTCAACTCAATCTGATTACTTTGACCTATTTATTGCATTAAAATTACATAAATTGATCTATTTGTGATGTTAAAGTCAATTGTACTCCAATAGTTGTCAAGCTGATTCCACTGATATTAACTTATCTGTTATATTGATGTGACTTAAACTAAACTGTCTGTTCACCTCCATCTGACTACTTTGACCTATTTATTGCATTAAAGTTACATAAATTGAGCTATCTGTGATATTAAAGTCAATTGTACTCCAATATTTGTGAAGCTGATTCCACTTATATTAATTTATCTGTTATATTGATGTGACTTAAACTATACTGTCCGATCAACTCAATCTGACTACTTTGACTTATTTATTGCATTAAAGTTACATAAATCGAGCTGTTTGTGATGTTAAAGTCAATTGTACTCCAATAGTTGTCAAGCTGATTCCACTGATATTAACTTATCTGTTATATTGAAGTAACTTAAACTAAAATGTCTGTTCAACTCAATCTGACTACTTTAACCTATTTATTGCATTAAAGTTACATAAATTGAGCTATCTGTGATATTAAAGTCAATTGTACTCCAACAGTTATTAAGCTGATTCCACTGATATTAACTTATCTGTTATATTGATGTGACTTAAACTAAACTGTCTGTTCAACTCAATCTGACTACTTTGACCTATTTATTGCATTAAAGTTACATAAATTAATGTAATTGTGATGTTAAAGTCAATTGTACTCCAATAGTTGTCAAGCTGATTCCACTGATGTTAACTTATCTGTTATATTGATGTGACTTAAACTAAACTGTCTGTTCAACTCAATCTGATTACTTTGACCTATTTATTGCATTAAAGTTACATAAATTGAGCTATCTGTGATATTAAAGTCAATTGTACTCCAATTGTTGTCAAGCTGATTCCACTGATATTGACTTATCTCTTATATTGATGTGACTTAAAGTAAACTGTCTGTTCAACTCAATCTGACTACTTTGACCTATTTATTGCATTAAAGTTACATAAATTGAGTTATCTGTGATATGAAAGTCAATTGTATTTCAATATTTGTGAAGCTGATTCCACTGATATTAACTTATCTGTTATATTGATGTGACTTAAACTAAACTGTCAGTTCAACTCAATCTGACTACTTTGACCTATTTATTGCATTAAAGTTACATAAATTGATCTATTTGTGATGTTAAAGTCAATTGTACTCCAATAGTTGTCAAGCTGATTCCACTGATGTTAACTTATCTGTTATATTGATGTGACTTAAACTAAACTGTCTGTTCAACTCAATCTGACTACTTTGACCTATTTATTGCATTAAAGTTACATAAATTGAGCTATCTGTGATGTTAAAGTCAATTGTACTCCAACAGTTATTAAGCTGATACCACTGATATTAACTTATCTGATATATTGATGTGACTTAAACTAAACTGTCTGTTCAACTCAATCTGACTACTTTGACCTATTTATTGCATTAAAGTTACATAAATTAATGTAATTGTGATGTTAAAGTCAATTGTACTCCAATAGTTGTCAAGCTGATTCCACTGATGTTAACTTATCTGTTATATTGATGTGACTTAAACTAAACTGTCTGTTCAACTCAATATGACTACTTTGACCTATTTATTGCATTAAAGTTACATAAATTGATCTATTTGTGATGTTAAAGTCAATTGTACTCCAATAGTTGTCAAGCTGATTCCACTGATATTAACTTATCTGTTATATTGATGTGACTTAAACTAAACTGTCTGTTCAACTCAATCTGACTACTTTGACCTATTTATTGCATTAAACTTACATAAATTGAGCTATCTGTGATATAAGTCAATTATACTCCAATAGTTGTGAACCTGATTCCACTGATATTGACTTATCTGTTATATTGATGTGACTTAAAGTAAACTGTCTGTTCAACTCAATCTGACTACTTTGACCTATTTATTGCATTAAAGTTACATAAATTGAGTTATCTGTAATATTAAAGTCAATTGTATTCCAATATTTGTGAAGCTGATTCCACTGATATTAACTTATCTGTTATATTGATGTGACTTAAACTAAACTGTCAGTTCAACTCAATCTGACTACTTTGACCTATTTATTGCATTAAAGTTACATAAATTGATCTATTTGTGATGTTAAAGTCAATTGTACTCCAATAGTTGTCAAGCAGATTCCACTGATGTTAACTTATCTGTTATATTGATGTGACTTAAACTAAACTGTCTGTTCAACTCAATCTGACTACTTTGACCTATTTATTGCATTAAAGTTACATAAATTGAGCTATCTGTGATGTTAAAGTCAATTGTACTCCAACAGTTATTAAGCTGATTCCACTGATATTAACTTATCTGATATATTGATGTGACTTAAACTAAACTGTCTGTTCAACTCAATCTGACTACTTTGACCTATTTATTGCATTAAAGTTACATAAATTAATGTAATTGTGATGTTAAAGTCAATTGTACTCCAATAGTTGTCAAACTGATTCCACTGATGTTAACTTATCTGTTATATTGATGTGACTTAAACTAAACTGTCTGTTCAACTCAATATGACTACTTTGACCTATTTATTGCATTAAAGTTACATAAATTGAGCTATCTGTGATATTAAAGTCAATTGTACTCCAATAGTTGTCAAGCTGATTCCACTGATATTAACTTATCTGTTATATTGATGTGACTTAAACTAAACTGTCTGTTCAACTCAATCTGATTACTTTGACCTATTTATTGCATTAAAATTACATAAATTGATCTATTTGTGATGTTAAAGTCAATTGTACTCCAATAGTTGTCAAGCTGATTCCACTGATATTAACTTATCTGTTATATTGATGTGACTTAAACTAAACTGTCTGTTCACCTCCATCTGACTACTTTGACCTATTTATTGCATTAAAGTTACATAAATTGAGCTATCTGTGATATTAAAGTCAATTGTACTCCAATATTTGTGAAGCTGATTCCACTTATATTAATTTATCTGTTATATTGATGTGACTTAAACTATACTGTCCGATCAACTCAATCTGACTACTTTGACTTATTTATTGCATTAAAGTTACATAAATCGAGCTGTTTGTGATGTTAAAGTCAATTGTACTCCAATAGTTGTCAAGCTGATTCCACTGATATTAACTTATCTGTTATATTGAAGTAACTTAAACTAAAATGTCTGTTCAACTCAATCTGACTACTTTGACCTATTTATTGCATTAAAGTTACATAAATTGAGCTATCTGTGATATTAAAGTCAATTGTACTCCAACAGTTATTAAGCTGATTCCACTGATATTAACTTATCTGTTATATTGATGTGACTTAAACTAAACTGTCTGTTCAACTCAATCTGACTACTTTGACCTATTTATTGCATTAAAGTTACATAAATTAATGTAATTGTGATGTTAAAGTCAATTGTACTCCAATAGTTGTCAAGCTGATTCCACTGATGTTAACTTATCTGTTATATTGATGTGACTTAAACTAAACTGTCTGTTCAACTCAATCTGATTACTTTGACCTATTTATTGCATTAAAGTTACATAAATTGAGCTATCTGTGATATTAAAGTCAATTGTACTCCAATTGTTGTCAAGCTGATTCCACTGATATTGACTTATCTCTTATATTGATGTGACTTAAAGTAAACTGTCTGTTCAACTCAATCTGACTACTTTGACCTATTTATTGCATTAAAGTTACATAAATTGAGTTATCTGTGATATGAAAGTCAATTGTATTTCAATATTTGTGAAGCTGATTCCACTGATATTAACTTATCTGTTATATTGATGTGACTTAAACTAAACTGTCAGTTCAACTCAATCTGACTACTTTGACCTATTTATTGCATTAAAGTTACATAAATTGATCTATTTGTGATGTTAAAGTCAATTGTACTCCAATAGTTGTCAAGCTGATTCCACTGATGTTAACTTATCTGTTATATTGATGTGACTTAAACTAAACTGTCTGTTCAACTCAATCTGACTACTTTGACCTATTTATTGCATTAAAGTTACATAAATTGAGCTATCTGTGATGTTAAAGTCAATTGTACTCCAACAGTTATTAAGCTGATACCACTGATATTAACTTATCTGATATATTGATGTGACTTAAACTAAACTGTCTGTTCAACTCAATCTGACTACTTTGACCTATTTATTGCATTAAAGTTACATAAATTAATGTAATTGTGATGTTAAAGTCAATTGTACTCCAATAGTTGTCAAGCTGATTCCACTGATGTTAACTTATCTGTTATATTGATGTGACTTAAACTAAACTGTCTGTTCAACTCAATATGACTACTTTGACCTATTTATTGCATTAAAGTTACATAAATTGAGCTATATGTGATATTAAAGTCAATTGTACTCCAATAGTTGTCAAGCTGATTCCACTGATATTATCTTATCTGTTATATTGATGTGACTTAAACTAAACTGTCTGTTCAACTCAATCTGATTACTTTGACCTATTTATTGCATTAAAGGTACATAAATTGATCTATTTGTGATGTTAAAGTCTACTGTACCCCAATAGTTGTCAAGCTGATTCCACTGATATTGACTTATCTGTTATATTGATGTGACTTAAACTAAACTGTCTGTTCAACTCAATCTGACTACTTTGACCTATTTATTGCATTAAAGTTACATAACTTGAGCTATCTGTGATATTAAAGTCAATTGTACTCCAACAGCTGTGAAGCTGATTCCACTGATATTAACTTATCTGTTATATTGATGTGACTTAAACTAAACTGTCTGTTCAACTCAATCTGATTATTTTGACCTATTTATTGCATTAAAGTTACATAAATTGATCTATTTGTGATGTTAAAGTCAATTGTACTCCAATAGTTGTCAAGCTGATTCCACTGATATTATCTTATCTGTTATATTGATGTGACTTAAACTAAACTGTCTGTTCAACTCAATCTGACTACTTTGACCTATTTATTGCATTAAACTTACATAAATTGAGCTATCTGTGATATAAGTCAATTATACTCCAGTAGTTGTGAACCTGATTCCACTGATATTGACTTATCTGTTATATTGATGTGACTTAAAGTAAACTGTCTGTTCAACTCAATCTGACTACTTTGACCTATTTATTGCATTAAAGTTACATAAATTGAGTTATCTGTGATATGAAAGTCAATTGTATTCCAATATTTGTCAAGCTGATTCCACTGATATTAACTTATCTGTTATATTGATGTGACTTAAACTAAACTGTCAGTTCAACTCAATCTGACTACTTTGACCTATTTATTGCATTAAAGTTACATAACTTCAGCTATCTGTGATATTAAAGTCAATTGTACTCCAATAGTTGTCAAGCTGATTCCACTGATGTTAACTTATCTGTTATATTGATGTGACTTAAACTAAACTGTCTGTTCAACTCAATCTGACTACTTTGACCTATTTATTGCATTAAAGTTACATAAATTGAGCTATCTGTGATGTTAAAGTCAATTGTACTCCAATAGTTGTCAAGCTGATTCCACTGATGTTAACTTATCTGTTATATTGATGTGACTTAAACTAAACTGTCTGTTCACCTCAATCTGACTACTTTGACCTATTTATTGCATTAAAGTTACATAAATTAATGTAATTGTGATGTTAAAGTCAATTGTACTCCAACAGTTGTCAAGCTGATTCCACTGATATTAACTTATCTGTTATATTGATGTGACTTAAACTAAACTGTCTGTTCAACTCAATCTGACTACTTTGACCTATTTATTGCATTAAACTTACATAAATTGAGCTATCTGTGATATAAGTCAATTATACTCCAATAGTTGTGAACCTGATTCCACTGATATTGACTTATCTGTTATATTGATGTGACTTAAACTAAACTGTCTGTTTAACTCAATCTGATTATTTTGACCTATTTATTGCATTAAAGTTACATAAATTGAGCTATCTGTGATGTTAAAGTCAATTGTACTCCAACAGTTATTAAGCTGATTCCACTGATATTAACTTATCTGATATATTGATGTGACTTAAACTAAACTGTCTGTTCAACTCAATCTGACTACTTTGACCTATTTATTGCATTAAAGTTACATAAATTAATGTAATTGTGATGTTAAAGTCAATTGTACTCCAATAGTTGTCAAACTGATTCCACTGATGTTAACTTATCTGTTATATTGATGTGACTTAAACTAAACTGTCTGTTCAACTCAATATGACTACTTTGACCTATTTATTGCATTAAAGTTACATAAATTGAGCTATCTGTGATATTAAAGTCAATTCTACTCCAATAGTTGTCAAGCTGATTCCACTGATATTAACTTATCTGTTATATTGATGTGACTTAAACTAAACTGTCTGTTCAACTCAATCTGATTACTTTGACCTATTTATTGCATTAAAATTACATAAATTGATCTATTTGTGATGTTAAAGTCAATTGTACTCCAATAGTTGTCAAGCTGATTCCACTGATATTAACTTATCTGTTATATTGATGTGACTTAAACTAAACTGTCTGTTCACCTCCATCTTACTACTTTGACCTATTTATTGCATTAAAGTTACATAAATTGATCTATTTGTGATGTTAAAGTCTACTGTACCCCAATAGTTGTCAAGCTGATTCCACTGATATTGACTTATATGTTATATTGATGTGACTTAAACTAAACTGTCTGTTCAACTCAATCTGACTACTTTGACCTATTTATTGCATTAAAGTTACATAACTTGAGCTATCTGTGATATTAAAGTCAATTGTACTCCAACAGCTGTGAAGCTGATTCCACTGATATTAACTTATCTGTTATATTGATGTGACTTAAACTTAACTGTCTGTTCAACTCAATCTGATTATTTTGACCTATTTATTGCATTAAAGTTACATAAATTGATCTATTTGTGATGTTAAAGTCAATTGTACTCCAATAGTTGTCAAGCTGATTCCACTGATATTATCTTATCTGTTATATTGATGTGACTTAAACTAAACTGTCTGTTCAACTCAATCTGACTACTTTGACCTATTTATTGCATTAAACTTACATAAATTGAGCTATCTGTGATATAAGTCAATTATACTCCAGTAGTTGTGAACCTGATTCCACTGATATTGACTTATCTGTTATATTGATGTGACTTAAAGTAAACTGTCTGTTCAACTCAATCTGACTACTTTGACCTATTTATTGCATTAAAGTTACATAAATTGAGTTATCTGTGATATGAAAGTCAATTGTATTCCAATATTTGTCAAGCTGATTCCACTGATATTAACTTATCTGTTATATTGATGTGACTTAAACTAAACTGTCAGTTCAACTCAATCTGACTACTTTGACCTATTTATTGCATTAAAGTTACATAACTTCAGCTATCTGTGATATTAAAGTCAATTGTACTCCAATAGTTGTCAAGCTGATTCCACTGATGTTAACTTATCTGTTATATTGATGTGACTTAAACTAAACTGTCTGTTCAACTCAATCTGACTACTTTGACCTATTTATTGCATTAAAGTTACATAAATTGAGCTATCTGTGATGTTAAAGTCAATTGTACTCCAATAGTTGTCAAGCTGATTCCACTGATGTTAACTTATCTGTTATATTGATGTGACTTAAACTAAACTGTCTGTTCACCTCAATCTGACTACTTTGACCTATTTATTGCATTAAAGTTACATAAATTAATGTAATTGTGATGTTAAAGTCAATTGTACTCCAACAGTTGTCAAGCTGATTCCACTGATATTAACTTATCTGTTATATTGATGTGACTTAAACTAAACTGTCTGTTCAACTCAATCTGACTACTTTGACCTATTTATTGCATTAAACTTACATAAATTGAGCTATCTGTGATATAAGTCAATTATACTCCAATAGTTGTGAACCTGATTCCACTGATATTGACTTATCTGTTATATTGATGTGACTTAAACTAAACTGTCTGTTTAACTCAATCTGATTATTTTGACCTATTTATTGCATTAAAGTTACATAAATTGAGCTATCTGTGATGTTAAAGTCAATTGTACTCCAACAGTTATTAAGCTGATTCCACTGATATTAACTTATCTGATATATTGATGTGACTTAAACTAAACTGTCTGTTCAACTCAATCTGACTACTTTGACCTATTTATTGCATTAAAGTTACATAAATTAATGTAATTGTGATGTTAAAGTCAATTGTACTCCAATAGTTGTCAAACTGATTCCACTGATGTTAACTTATCTGTTATATTGATGTGACTTAAACTAAACTGTCTGTTCAACTCAATATGACTACTTTGACCTATTTATTGCATTAAAGTTACATAAATTGAGCTATCTGTGATATTAAAGTCAATTCTACTCCAATAGTTGTCAAGCTGATTCCACTGATATTAACTTATCTGTTATATTGATGTGACTTAAACTAAACTGTCTGTTCAACTCAATCTGATTACTTTGACCTATTTATTGCATTAAAATTACATAAATTGATCTATTTGTGATGTTAAAGTAAATTGTACTCCAATAGTTGTCAAGCTGATTCCACTGATATTAACTTATCTGTTATATTGATGTGACTTAAACTAAACTGTCTGTTCACCTCCATCTTACTACTTTGACCTATTTATTGCATTAAAGTTACATAAATTGAGCTATCTGTGATATTAAAGTCAATTGTACTCCAATATTTGTGAAGCTGATTCCACTTATATTAATTTATCTGTTATATTGATGTGACTTAAACTAAACTGTCCGATCAACTCAATCTGACTACTTTGACTTATTTATTGCATTAAAGTTACATAAATCGAGCTATTTGTGATGTTAAAGTCAATTGTACTCCAATAGTTGTCAAGCTGATTCCACTGATATTAACTTATCTGTTATATTGAAGTGACTGAAACTAAAATGTCTGTTCAACTCAATCTGACTACTTTGACCTATTTATTGCATTAAAGTTACATAAATTGAGCTATCTGTGATATTAAAGTCAATTGTACTCCAACAGTTATTAAGCTGATTCCACTGATATTAACTTATCTGTTATATTGATGTGACTTAAACTAAACTGTCTGTTCAACTCAATCTGACTACTTTGACCTATTTGTTGCATTAAAGTTACATAAATTAATGTAATTGTGATGTTAAAGTCAATTGTACTCCAATAGTTGTCAAGCTGATTCCACTGATGTTAACTTATCTGTTATATTGATGTGACTTAAACTAAACTGTCTGTTCAACTCAATCTGATTACTTTGACCTATTTATTGCATTAAAGTTACATAAATTGATCTATTTGTGATGTTAAAGTCAATTGTACTCCAATAGTTGTCAAGCTGATTCCACTGATATTAACTTATCTGTTATATTGATGTGACTTAAACTAAACTGTCTGTTCAACTCAATCTGACTACTTTGACCTATTTATTGCATTAAACTTACATAAATTGAGCTATCTGTGATATAAGTCAATTATACTCCAACAGTTGTGAACCTGATTCCACTGATATTGACTTATCTGTTATATTGATGTGACTTAAACTAAACTGTCTGTTCAACTCAATCTGACTACTTTGACCTATTTATTGCATTAAAGTTACATAAATTGAGTTATCTGTGATATGAAAATCAATTGTACTCCAATAGTTGTCAAGCTGATTCCACTGATGTTAACTTATCTGTTATATTGATGTGACTTAAACTAAACTGTCTGTTCAACTCAATCTGACTAATTTGACCTATTTATTGCATTAAACTTACATAAATTGAGCTATCTGTGATGTTAAAGTCAATTGTACTCCAACAGTTATTAAGCTGATTCCACTGATATTAACTTATCTGATATATTGATGTGACTTAAACTAAACTGTCTGTTCAACTCAATCTGACTACTTTGACCTTTTATTGCATTAAAGTTACATAAATTAATGTAATTGTGATGTTAAAGTCAATTGTACTCCAATAGTTGTCAAGCTGATTCCACTGATGATAACTTATCTGTTATATTGATGTGACTTAAACTAAACTGTCTGTTCAACTCAATATGATTACTTTGACCTATTTATTGCATTAAAGTTACATAAATTGAGCTATCTGTGATATTAAAGTCAATTGTACTCCAATAGTTGTCAAGCTGATTCCACTGATATTGACTTATCTGTTATATTGATGTGACTTAAAGTAAACTGTCTGTTCAACTCAATCTGACTACTTTGACCTATTTATTGCATTAAAGTTACATAAATTGAGTTATCTGTGATATGAAAGTCAATTGTATTCCAATATTTGTGAAGCTGATTCCACTGATATTAACTTATCTGATATATTGATGTGACTTAAACTAAACTGTCTGTTCAACTCAATCTGACTACTTTGACCTATTTATTGCATTAAAGGTACATAAATTGATCTATTTGTGATGTTAAAGTATACTGTACCCCAATAGTTGTCAAGCTGATTCCACTGATATTGACTTATCTGTTATATTGATGTGACTTAAACTAAACTGTCTGTTCAACTCAATCTGACTACTTTGACCTATTTATTGCATTAAAGTTACATAACTTCAGCTATCTGTGATATTAAAGTCAATTGTACTCCAACAGCTGTGAAGCTGATTCCACTGATATTAACTTATCTGTTATATTGATGTGACTTAAACTAAACTGTCTGTTCAACTCAATCTGACTACTTTGACCTATTTATTGCATTAAAGTTACATAAATTGATCTATTTGTGATGTTAAAGTCAATTGTACTCCAATAGTTGTCAAGCTGATTCCACTGATGTTAACTTATCTGTTATATTGATGTGACTTAAACTAAACTGTCTGTTCAACTCAATCTGACTACTTTGACCTATTTATTGCATTAAAGTTACATAAATTGAGCTATCTGTGATGTTAAAGTCAATTGTACTCCAATAGTTGTCAAGCTGATTCCACTGATGTTAACTTATCTGTTATATTGATGTGACTTAAACTAAACTGTCTGTTCACCTCAATCTGACTACTTTGACCTATTTATTGCATTAAAGTTACATAAATTAATGTAATTGTGATGTTAAAGTCAATTGTACTCCAATAGTTGTCAAGCTGATTCCACTGATATTAACTTATCTGTTATATTGATGTGACTTAAACTAAACTGTCTGTTCAACTCAATCTGACTACTTTGACCTATTTATTGCATTAAACTTACATAAATTGAGCTATCTGTGATATAAGTCAATTATACTCCAATAGTTGTGAACCTGATTCCACTGATATTGACTTATCTGTTATATTGATGTGACTTAAACTAAACTGTCTGTTCAACTCAATCTGACTACTTTGACCTATTTATTGCATTAAAGTTACATAAATTGAGTTATCTGTGATATTAAAGTCAATTGTATTCCAATATTTGTGAAGCTGATTCCACTGATATTAACTTATCTGTTATATTGATGTGACTTAAACTAAACTGTCAGTTCAACTCAATCTGACTACTTTGACCTATTTATTGCATTAAAGTTACATATATTGATCTATTTGTGATGTTAAAGTCAATTGTACTCCAATAGTTGTCAAGCAGATTCCACTGATGTTAACTTATCTGTTATATTGATGTGACTTAAACTAAACTGTCTGTTCAACTCAATCTGACTACTTTGACCTATTTATTGCATTAAAGTTACATAAATTAATGTAATTGTGATGTTAAAGTCAATTGTACTCCAATAGTTGTCAAACTGATTCCACTGATGTTAACTTATCTGTTATATTGATGTGACTTAAACTAAACTGTCTGTTCAACTCAATATGACTACTTTGACCTATTTGTTGCATTAAAATTACATAAATTGATCTATTTGTGATGTTAAAGTCAATTGTACTCCAATAGTTGTCAAGCTGATTCCACTGATGTTAACATATTGATGTGACTTAAACTAAACTGTCTGTTCACCTCCATCTGACTACTTTGACCTATTTATTCCATTAAAGTTACATAAATTGAGCTATCTGTGATATTAAAGTCAATTGTACTCCAATATTTGTGAAGCTGATTCCACTTATATTAATTCATCTGTTATATTGATGTGACTTAAACTAAACTGTCCGATCAACTCAATCTGACTACTTTGACTTATTTATTGCATTAAAGTTACATAAATCGAGCTATTTGTGATGTTAAAGTCAATTGTACTCCAATAGTTGTCAAGCTGATTCCACTGATATTAACTTATCTGTTATATTGAAGTGACTTAAACTAAAATGTCTGCTCAACTCAATCTGACTACTTTGACCTATTTATTGCATTAAAGTTACATAAATTGAGCTATCTGTGATATTAAAGTCAATTGTACTCCAACAGTTATTAAGCTGATTCCACTGATATTAACTTATCTGTTATATTGATGTGACTTAAACTAAACTGTCTGTTCAACTCAATCTGACTACTTTGACCTATTTATTGCATTAAAGTTACATAAATTAATGTAATTGTGATGTTAAAGTCAATTGTACTCCAATAGTTGTCAAGCTGATTCCACTGATGTTAACTTATCTGTTATATTGATGTGACTTAAACTAAACTGTCTGTTCAACTCAATCTGATTACTTTGACCTATTTATTGCATTAAAGTTACATAAATTGATCTATTTGTGATGTTAAAGTCAATTGTACTCCAATAGTTGTCAAGCTGATTCCACTGATATTAACTTATCTGTTATATTGATGTGACTTAAACTAAACTGTCTGTTCAACTCAATCTGACTACTTTGACCTATTTATTGCATTAAACTTACATAAATTGAGCTATCTGTGATATAAGTCAATTATACTCCAATAGTTGTGAACCTGATTCCACTGATATTGACTTATCTGTTATATTGATGTGACTTAAACTAAACTGTCTGTTCAACTCAATCTGACTACTTTGACCTATTTATTGCATTAAAGTTACATAAATTGAGTTATCTGTGATATTAAAGTCAATTGTATTCCAATATTTGTGAAGCTGATTCCACTGATATTAACTTATCTGTTATATTGATGTGACTTAAACTAAACTGTCAGTTCAACTCAATCTGACTACTTTGACCTATTTATTGCATTAAAGTTACATATATTGATCTATTTGTGATGTTAAAGTCAATTGTACTCCAATAGTTGTCAAGCAGATTCCACTGATGTTAACTTATCTGTTATATTGATGTGACTTAAACTAAACTGTCTGTTCAACTCAATCTGACTACTTTGACCTATTTATTGCATTAAAGTTACATAAATTAATGTAATTGTGATGTTAAAGTCAATTGTACTCCAATAGTTGTCAAACTGATTCCACTGATGTTAACTTATCTGTTATATTGATGTGACTTAAACTAAACTGTCTGTTCAACTCAATATGACTACTTTGACCTATTTATTGCATTAAAGTTACATAAATTGAGCTATCTGTGATATTAAAGTCAATTGTACTCCAATAGTTGTCAAGCTGATTCCACTGATATTAACTTATCTGTTATATTGATGTGACTTAAACTAAACTGTCTGTTCAACTCAATCTGATTACTTTGACCTATTTGTTGCATTAAAATTACATAAATTGATCTATTTGTGATGTTAAAGTCAATTGTACTCCAATAGTTGTCAAGCTGATTCCACTGATGTTAACTTATTGATGTGACTTAAACTAAACTGTCTGTTCACCTCCATCTGACTACTTTGACCTATTTATTCCATTAAAGTTACATAAATTGAGCTATCTGTGATATTAAAGTCAATTGTACTCCAATATTTGTGAAGCTGATTCCACTTATATTAATTCATCTGTTATATTGATGTGACTTAAACTAAACTGTCCGATCAACTCAATCTGACTACTTTGACTTATTTATTGCATTAAAGTTACATAAATCGAGCTATTTGTGATGTTAAAGTCAATTGTACTCCAATAGTTGTCAAGCTGATTCCACTGATATTAACTTATCTGTTATATTGAAGTGACTTAAACTAAAATGTCTGCTCAACTCAATTTGACTACTTTGACCTATTTATTGCATTAAAGTTACATAAATTGAGCTATCTGTGATATTAAAGTCAATTGTACTCCAACAGTTATTAAGCTGATTCCACTGATATTAACTTATCTGTTATATTGATGTGACTTAAACTAAACTGTCTGTTCAACTCAATCTGACTACTTTGACCTATTTATTGCATTAAAGTTACATAAATTAATGTAATTGTGATGTTAAAGTCAATTGTACTCCAATAGTTGTCAAGCTGATTCCACTGATGTTAACTTATCTGTTATATTGATGTGACTTAAACTAAACTGTCTGTTCAACTCAATCTGATTACTTTGACCTATTTATTGCATTAAAGTTACATAAATTGATCTATTTGTGATGTTAAAGTCAATTGTACTCCAATAGTTGTCAAGCTGATTCCACTGATATTAACTTATCTGTTATATTGATGTGACTTAAACTAAACTGTCTGTTCAACTCAATCTGACTACTTTGACCTATTTATTGCATTAAACTTACATAAATTGAGCTATCTGTGATATAAGTCAATTATACTCCAATAGTTGTGAACCTGATTCCACTGATATTGACTTATCTGTTATATTGATGTGACTTAAACTAAACTGTCTGTTCAACTCAATCTGACTACTTTGACCTATTTATTGCATTAAAGTTACATAAATTGAGTTATCTGTGATATGAAAGTCAATTGTACTCCAATAGTTGTCAAGCTGATTCCACTGATGTTAACTTATCTGTTATATTGATGTGACTTAAACTAAACTGTCTGTTCAACTCAATCTGACTACTTTGACCTATTTATTGCATTAAAGTTACATAAATTGAGCTATCTGTGATGTTAAAGTCAATTGTACTCCAACAGTTATTAAGCTGATTCCACTGATATTAACTTATCTGATATATTGATACGACTTAAACTAAACTGTCTGTTCAACTCAATCTGACTACTTTGACCTATTTATTGCATTAAAGTTACATAAATTAATGTAATTGTGATGTTAAAGTCAATTGTACTCCAATAGTTGTGAAGCTAATTCCACTGATGTTAACTTATCTGTTATATTGATGTGACTTAAACTAAACTGTCTGTTCAACTCAATATGACTACTTTGACCTATTTATTGCATTAAAGTTACATAAATTGAGCTATCTGTGATATTAAAGTCAATTGTACTCCAATAGTTGTCAAGCTGATTCCACTGATATTAACTTATCTGTTATATTGATGTGACTTAAACTAAACTGTCTGTTCAACTCAATCTGATTACTTTGACCTATTTATTGCATTAAAGTTACATAAATTGATCTATTTGTGATGTTAAAGTCAATTGTACTCCAATAGTTGTCAAGCTGATTCCACTGATATTAACTTATCTGTTATATTGATGTGACTTAAACTAAACTGTCTGTTCAACTCAATCTGACTACTTTGACCTATTTATTGCATTAAACTTACATAAATTGAGCTAACTGTGATATAAGTCAATTATACTCCAATAGTTGTGAACCTGATTCCACTGATATTGACTTATCTGTTATATTGATGTGATTTAAAGTAAACTGTCTGTTCAACTCAATCTGACTACTTTGACCTATTTATTGCATTGAAGTTACATAAATTGAACTATCTGTGATGTTAAAGTCAATTGTACTCCAACAGTTATTAAGCTGATTCCACTGATATTAACTTATCTGATATATTGATGTGACTTAAAGTAAACTGTCTGTTCAACTCAATCTGACTACTTTGACCTATTTATTGCATTAAAGTTACATAAATTGAGCTATCTGTGATGTTAAAGTCAATTGTATTCCAACAGTTATTAAGCTGATTCCACTGATATTAACTTATCTGATATATTGATGTGACTTAAACTAAACTGTCTGTTCAACTCAATCTGACTACTTTGACCTATTTATTGCATTAAAGTTACATAAATTAATGTAATTGTGATGTTAAAGTCAATTGTACTCCAATAGTTGTCAAGCTGATTCCACTGATGTTAACTTATCTGTTATATTGATGTGACTTAAACTAAACTCACTGTTCAACTCAATCTGATTACTTTGACCTATTTATTGCATTAAAGGTACATAAATTGATCTATTTGTGATGTTAAAGTCTATTGTACCCCAATAGTTGTCAAGCTGATTCCACTGATATTGACTTATCTGTTATATTGATGTGACTTAAACTAAACTGTCTGTTCAACTCAATCTGACTACTTTGACCTATTTATTGCATTAAAGTTACATAACTTGAGCTATCTGTGATATTAAAGTCAATTGTACTCCAACAGCTGTGAAGCTGATTCCACTGATATTAACTTATCTGTTATATTGATGTGACTTAAACTAAACTGTCTGTTCAACTCAATCTGATTATTTTGACCTATTTATTGCATTAAAGTTACATAAATTGATCTATTTGTGATGTTAAAGTCAATTGTACTCCAATAGTTGTCAAGCTGATTCCACTGATATTATCTTATCTGTTATATTGATGTGACTTAAACTAAACTGTCTGTTCAACTCAATCTGACTACTTTGACCTATTTATTGCATTAAACTTACATAAATTGAGCTATCTGTGATATAAGTCAATTATACTCCAGTAGTTGTGAACCTGATTCCACTGATATTGACTTATCTGTTATATTGATGTGACTTAAAGTAAACTGTCTGTTCAACTCAATCTGACTACTTTGACCTATTTATTGCATTAAAGTTACATAAATTGATCTATTTGTGATGTTAAAGTCAATTGTACTCCAATAGTTGTCAAGCTGATTCCACTGATGTTAACTTATCTGTTATATTGATGTGACTTAAACTAAACTGTCTGTTCAACTCAATCTGACTACTTTGACCTATTTATTGCATTAAAGTTACATAAATTGAGCTATCTGTGATGTTAAAGTCAATTGTACTCCAATAGTTGTCAAGCTGATTCCACTGATGTTAACTTATCTGTTATATTGATGTGACTTAAACTAAACTGTCTGTTCACCTCAATCTGACTACTTTGACCTATTTATTGCATTAAAGTTACATAAATTAATGTAATTGTGATGTTAAAGTCAATTGTACTCCAATAGTTGTCAAGCTGATTCCACTGATATTAACTTATCTGTTATATTGATGTGACTTAAACTAAACTGTCTGTTCAACTCAATCTGACTACTTTGACCTATTTATTGCATTAAACTTACATAAATTGAGCTATCTGTGATATAAGTCAATTATACTCCAATAGTTGTGAACCTGATTCCACTGATATTGACTTATCTGTTATATTGATGTGACTTAAACTAAACTGTCTGTTTAACTCAATCTGATTATTTTGACCTATTTATTGCATTAAAGTTACATAAATTGATCTATTTGTGATGTTAAAGTCAATTGTACTCCAATAGTTGTCAAGCTGATTCCACTGATATTATCTTATCTGTTATATTGATGTGACTTAAACTAAACTGTCAGTTCAACTCAATCTGACTACTTTGACCTATTTATTGCATTAAACTTACATAAATTGAGCTATCTGTGATATAAGTCAATTATACTCCAGTAGTTGTGAACCTGATTCCACTGATATTGACTTATCTGTTATATTGATGTGACTTAAAGTAAACTGTCTGTTCAACTCAATCTGACTACTTTGACCTATTTATTGCATTAAAGTTACATAAATTGAGTTATCTGTGATATGAAAGTCAATTGTATTCCAATATTTGTGAAGCTGATTCCACTGATATTAACTTATCTGTTATATTGATGTGACTTAAACTAAACTGTCAGTTCAACTCAATCTGACTACTTTGACCTATTTATTGCATTAAAGTTACATAAATTGATCTATTTGTGATGTTAAAGTTAATTGTACTCCAATAGTTGTCAAGCTGATTCCACTGATGTTAACTTATCTGTTATATTGATGTGACTTAAACTAAACTGTCTGTTCAACTCAATCTGACTACTTTGACCTATTTATTGCATTAAAGTTACATAAATTGAGCTATCTGTGATGTTAAAGTCAATTGTACTCCAATAGTTGTCAAGCTGATTCCACTGATGTTAACTTATCTGTTATATTGATGTGACTTAAACTAAACTGTCTGTTCACCTCAATCTGACTACTTTGACCTATTTATTGCATTAAAGTTACATAAATTAATGTAATTGTGATGTTAAAGTCAATTGTACTCCAATAGTTGTCAAGCTGATTCCACTGATATTAACTTATCTGTTATATTGATGTGACTTAAACTAAACTGTCTGTTCAACTCAATCTGACTACTTTGACCTATTTATTGCATTAAACTTACATAAATTGAGCTATCTGTGATATAAGTCAATTATACTCCAATAGTTGTGAACCTGATTCCACTGATATTGACTTATCTGTTATATTGATGTGACTTAAACTAAACTGTCTGTTCAACTCAATCTGACTACTTTGACCTATTTATTGCATTAAAGTTACATAAATTGAGTTATCTGTGATATGAAAGTCAATTGTATTCCAATATTTGTGAAGCTGATTCCACTGATATTAACTTATCTGTTATATTGATGTGACTTAAACTAAACTGTCTGTTCAACTCAATCTGACTACTTTGACCTATTTATTGCATTAAAGTTACATAAATTGATCTATTTGTGATGTTAAAGTCAATTGTACTCCAATAGTTGTCAAGCTGATTCCACTGATGTTAACTTATCTGTTATATTGATGTGACTTAAACTAAACTGTCTGTTCAACTCAATCTGACTACTTTGACCTATTTATTGCATTAAAGTTACATAAATTGAGCTATCTGTGATATTAAAGTCAATTGTACTCCAATAGTTGTCAAGATGATTCCACTGATGTTAACTTATGTGTTATATTGATGTGACTTAAACTAAACTGTCTGTTCACCTCAATCTGACTACTTTGACCTATTTATTGCATTAAAGTTACATAAATTAATGTAATTGTGATGTTAAAGTCAATTGTACTCCAATAGTTGTCAAGCTGATTCCACTGATATTAACTTATCTGTTATATTGATGTGACTTAAACTAAACTTTCTGTTCAACTCAATCTGACTACTTTGACTTATTTATTGCATTAAAGTTACAAAAATCGAGCTATTTGTGATGTTAAAGTCAATTGTACTCCAATAGTTGTGAAGCTGATTCCACTGATATTAACTTATCTGTTATATTGATGTGACTTAAACTAAACTGTCTGTTCAACTCAATCTGACTACTTTGACCTATTTATTGCATTAAAGTTACATAAATTGAGTTATCTGTTATATTAAAGTCAATTGTATTCCAATATTTGTGAAGCTGATTCCACTGATATTAACTTATCTGTTATATTGAAGTGACTTAAACTAAAATGTCTGTTCAACTCAATCTGACTACTTTGACCTATTTATTGCATTAAAGTTACATAAATTGAGCTATCTGTGATATTAAAGTCAATTGTACCCCAACAGTTATTAAGCTGATTCCACTGATATTAACTTATCTGTTATATTGATGTGACTTAAACTAAACTGTCTGTTCAACTCAATCTCACTACTTTGACCTATTTATTGCATTAAAGTTACATAAATTAATGTAATTGTGATGTTAAAGTCAATTGTACTCCAATAGTTGTCAAGCTGATTCCACTGATGTTAACTTATCTGTTATATTGATGTGACTTAAACTAAACTGTCTGTTCAACTCAATATGACTACTTTGACCTATTTATTGCATTAAAGTTACATAAATTGAGCTATCAGTGATATTAAAGTCAATTGTACTCCAATAGTTGTCAAGCTGATTCCACTGATATTAACTTATCTGTTATATTGATGTGACTTAAACTAAACTGTCTGTTCAACTCAATCTGATTACTTTGACCTATTTATTGCATTAAAGTTACATAAATTGATCTATTTGTGATATTAAAGTCAATTGTACTCCAATAGTTGTGAAGCTGATTCCACTGATATTAACTTATCTGTTATATTGATGTGACTTAAACTAAACTGTCTGTTCAACTCAATCTGACTACTTTGACCTATTTATTGCATTAAACTTACATAAATTGAGCTATCTGTGATATAAGTCAATTATACTCCAATAGTTGTGAACCTGATTCCCCTGATATTGACTTATCTGTTATATTGATGTGACTTAAACTAAACTGTCTGTTCACCTCAATCTGACTACTTTGACCTATTTATTGCATTAAAGTTACATAAATTAATGTAATTGTGATATAAGTCAATTATACTCCAATAGTTGTGAACCTGATTCCACTGATATTGACTTATCTGTTATATTGATGTGACTTAAACTAAACTGTCTGTTCAACTCAATCTGACTACTTTGACCTATTTATTGCATTAAAGTTACATAAATTGAGTTATCTGTGATATGAAAGTCAATTGTATTCCAATATTTGTGAAGCTGATTCCACTGATATTAACTTATCTGTTATATTGATGTGACTTAAACTAAACTGTCAGTTCAACTCAATCTGACTACTTTGACCTATTTATTGCATTAAAGTTACATAAATTGATCTATTTGTGATGTTAAAGTCAATTGTACTCCAATAGTTGTCAAGCTGATTCCACTGATGTTAACTTATCTGTTATATTGATGTGACTTAAACTAAACTGTCTGTTCAACTCAATCTGACTACTTTGACCTATTTATTGCATTAAAGTTACATAAATTGAGCTATCTGTGATGTCAAAGTCAATTGTACTCCAATAGTTGTCAAGCTGATTCCACTGATATTAACTTATCTGTTATATTGATGTGACTTAAACTAAACTGTCTGTTCAACTCAATCTGACTACTTTGACTTATTTATTGCATTAAAGTTACAAAAATCGAGCTATTTGTGATGTTAAAGTCAATTGTACTCCAATAGTTGTGAAGCTGATTCCACTGATATTAACTTATCTGTTATATTGATGTGACTTAAACTAAACTGTCTGTTCAACTCAATCTGACTACTTTGACCTATTTATTGCATTAAAGTTACATAAATTGAGTTATCTGTTATAATAAAGTCAATTGTATTCCAATATTTGTGAAGCTGATTCCACTGATATTAACTTATCTGTTATATTGAAGTGACTTAAACTAAAGTGTCTGTTCAACTCAATCTGACTACTTTGACCTATTTATTGCATTAAAGTTACATAAATTGAGCTGTCTGTGATATTAAAGTCAATTGTACTCCAACAGTTATTAAGCTGATTCCACTGATATTAACTTATCTGTTATATTGATGTGACTTAAACTAAACTGTCTGTTCAACTCAATCTCAATACTTTGACCTATTTATTGCATTAAAGTTACATAAATTAATGAAATTGTGATGTTAAAGTCAATTATACTCCAATAGTTGTGAACCTGATTCCACTGATATTGACTTATCTGTTATATTGATGTGACTTAAACTAAACTGTCTGTTCAACTCAATCTGACTACTTTGACCTATTTATTGCATTAAAGTTACATAAATTGAGTTATCTGTGATATTAAAGTCAATTGTATTCCAATATGTGTGAAGCTGATTCCACTGATATTAACTTATCTGTTATATTGATGTGACTTAAACTAAACTGTCAGTTCAACTCAATCTGACTACTTTGACCTATTTATTGCATTAAAGTTACATAAATTGATCTATTTGTGATGTTAAAGTCAATTGTACTCCAATAGTTGTCAAGCAGATTCCACTGATGTTAACTTATCTGTTATATTGATGTGACTTAAACTAAACTGTCTGTTTAACTCAATCTGACTACTTTGACCTATTTATTGCATTAAAGTTACATAAATTGAGCTATCTGTGATGTTAAAGTCAATTGTACTCCAACAGTTATTAAGCTGATTCCACTGATATTAACTTATCTGATATATTGATGTGACTTAAACTAAACTGTCTGTTCAACTCAATCTGACTACTTTGACCTATTTATTGCATTAAAGTTACATAAATTAATGTAATTGTGATGTTAAAGTCAATTGTACTCCAATAGTTGTCAAACTGATTCCACTGATGTTAACTTATCTGTTATATTGATGTGACTTAAACTAAACTGTCTGTTCAACTCAATCTGACTACTTTGACCTATTTATTGCATTAAAGTTACATAAATTAATGTAATTGTG
This sequence comes from Ostrea denselamellosa, assembly GCA_024699665.1. Lineage (NCBI taxonomy): Eukaryota > Metazoa > Mollusca > Bivalvia > Ostreida > Ostreidae > Ostrea > Ostrea denselamellosa. Next base: position 1,657,969 of record JAMZEH010000011.1, read on the forward strand.
ATATAAGTCAATTATACTCCAATAGTTGTGAACCTGATTCCACTGGTATTGACTTATCTGTTATATTGATGTGACTTAAACTAAACTGTCTGTTCAACTCAATCTGACTACTTTGACCTATTTATTGCATTAAAGTTACATAAATTGAGTTATCTGTGATATGAAAGTCAATTGTATTCCAATATTTGTGAAGCTGATTCCACTGATATTAACTTATCTGTTATATTGATGTGACTTAAACTAAACTGTCAGTTCAACTCAATCTGACTACTTTGACCTATTTATTGCATTGAAGTTACATAAATTGATCTATTTGTGATGTTAAAGTCAATTGTACTCCAATAGTTGTCAAGCTGATTCCACTGATGTTAACTTATCTGTTATATTGATGTGACTTAAACTAAACTGTCTGTTCAACTCAATCTGACTACTTTGACCTATTTATTGCATTAAAGTTACATAAATTGAGCTATCTGTGATGTTAAAGTCAATTGTACTCCAATAGTTGTCAAGCTGATTCCACTGATGTTAACTTATGTGTTATATTGATGTGACTTAAACTAAACTGTCTGTTCACCTCAATCTGACTACTTTGACCTATTTATTGCATTAAAGTTACATAAATTAATATAATTGTGATGTTAAAGTCAATTGTACTCCAATAGTTGTCAAGCTGATTCCACTGATATTAACTTATCTGTTATATTGATGTGACTTAAACTAAACTGTCTGTTCAACTCAATCTGACTACTTTGACTTATTTATTGCATTAAAGTTACAAAAATCGAGCTATTTGTGATGTTAAAGTCAATTGTACTCCAATAGTTGTCAAGCTGATTCCACTGATATTAACTTATCTGTTATATTGATGTGACTTAAACTAAACTGTCTGTTCAACTCAATCTGACTACTTTGACCTATTTATTGCATTAAAGTTACATAAATTGAGTTATCTGTTATATTAAAGTCAATTGTATTCCAATATTTGTGAAGCTGATTCCACTGATATTAACTTATCTGTTATATTGAAGTGACTTAAACTAAAATGTCTGTTCAACTCAATCTGACTACTTTGACCTATTTATTGCATTAAAGTTACATAAATTGAGCTGTCTGTGATATTAAAGTGAATTGTACTCCAACAGTTATTAAGCTGATTCCACTGATATTAACTTATCTGTTATATTGATGTGACTTAAACTAAACTGTCTGTTCAACTCAATCTCACTACTTTGACCTATTTATTGCATTAAAGTTACATAAATTAATGTAATTGTGATGTTAAAGTCAATTGTACTCCAATAGTTGTCAAGCTGATTCCACTGATGTTAACTTATCTGTTATATTGATGTGACTTAAACTAAACTGTCTGTTCAACTCAATCTGACTACTTTGACCTATTTATTGCATTAAAGTTACATAAATTGAGCTATCTGTGATATTAAAGTCAATTGTACTCCAATAGTTGTCAAGCTGATTCCACTGATATTAACTTATCTGTTATATTGATGTGACTTAAACTAAACTGTCTGTTCAACTCAATCTGATTACTTTGACCTATTTATTGCATTAAAGTTACATAAATTGATCTATTTGTGATGTTAAAGTCAATTGTACTCCAATAGTTGTCAAGCTGATTCCACTGATATTAACTTATCTGTTATATTGATGTGAGTTAAACTAAACTGTATGTTCAACTCAATCTGACTACTTTGACCTATTTATTGCATTAAACTTACATAAATTGAGCTATCTGTGATATAAGTCAATTATACTCCAATAGTTGTGAACCTGATTCCACTGATATTGACTTATCTGTTATATTGATGTGACTTAAACTAAACTGTCTGTTCAACTCAATCTGACTACTTTGACCTATTTATTGCATTAAAGTTACATAAATTGAGTTATCTGTGATATTAAAGTCAATTGTATTCCAATATTTGTGAAGCTGATTCCACTGATATTAACTTATCTGTTATATTGATGTGACTTAAACTAAACTGTCAGTTCAACTCAATCTGACTACTTTGACCTATTTATTGCATTAAAGTTACATAAATTGATCTATTTGTGATGTTAAAGTCAATTGTACTCCAATAGTTGTCAAGCAGATTCCACTGATGTTAACTTATCTGTTATATTGATGTGACTTAAACTAAACTGTCTGTTCAACTCAATCTGACTACTTTGACCTATTTATTGCATTAAAGTTACATAAATTGAGCTATCTGTGATGTTAAAGTCAATTGTACTCCAACAGTTATTAAGCTGATTCCACTGATATTAACTTATCTGATATATTGATGTGACTTAAACTAAACTGTCTGTTCAACTCAATCTGACTACTTTGACCTATTTATTGCATTAAAGTTACATAAATTAATGTAATTGTGATGTTAAAGTCAATTGTACTCCAATAGTTGTCAAACTGATTCCACTGATGTTAACTTATCTGTTATATTGATGTGACTTAAACTAAACTGTCTGTTCACCTCAATCTGACTACTTTGACCTATTTATTGCATTAAAGTTACATAAATTAATGTAATTGTGATGTTAAAGTCAATTGTACTCCAATAGTTGTCAAGCTGATTCCACTGATATTAACTTATCTGTTATATTGATGTGACTTAAACTAAACTGTCTGTTCAACTCAATCTGACTACTTTGACCTATTTATTGCATTAAACTTACATAAATTGAGCTATCTGTGATATAAGTCAATTATACTCCAATAGTTGTGAACCTGATTCCACTGATATTGACTTATCTGTTATATTGATGTGACTTAAACTAAACTGTCTGTTCAACTCAATCTGACTACTTTGACCTATTTATTGCATTAAAGTTACATAAATTAATGTAATTGTGATGTTAAAGTCAATTGTACTCCAATAGTTGTCAAGCTGATTCCACTGATATTAACTTATCTGTTATATTGATGTGACTTAAACTAAACTGTCTGTTCAACTCAATCTGACTACTTTGACCTATTTATTGCATTAAAGTTACATAAATTGAGTTATCTGTTATATTAAAGTCAATTGTATTCCAATATTTGTGAAGCTGATTCCACTGATATTAACTTATCTGTTATATTGAAGTGACTTAAACTAAAATGTCTGTTCAACTCAATCTGACTACTTTGACCTATTTATTGCATTAAAGTTACATAAATTGAGCTGTCTGTGATATTAAAGTCAATTGTACTCCAACAGTTATTACGCTGATTCCACTGATATTAACTTATCTGTTATATTGATGTGACTTAAACTAAACTGTCTGTTCAACTCAATCTCACTACTTTGACCTATTTATTGCATTAAAGTTACATAAATTAATGTAATTGTGATGTTAAAGTCAATTGTACTCCAATAGTTGTCAAGCTGATTCCACTGATGTTAACTTATCTGTTATATTGATGTGACTTAAACTAAACTGTCTGTTTAACTCAATCTGACTACTTTGACCTATTTATTGCATTAAAGTTACATAAATTGAGCTATCTGTGATGTTAAAGTCAATTGTACTCCAACAGTTATTAAGCTGATTCCACTGATATTAACTTATCTGATATATTGATGTGACTTAAACTAAACTGTCTGTTCAACTCAATCTGACTACTTTGACCTATTTATTGCATTAAAGTTACATAAATTAATGTAATTGTGATGTTAAAGTCAATTGTACTCCAATAGTTGTCAAACTGATTCCACTGATGTTAACTTATCTGTTATATTGATGTGACTTAAACTAAACTGTCTGTTCAACTCAATCTGACTACTTTGACCTATTTATTGCATTAAAGTTACATAAATTAATGTAATTGTGATATAAGTCAATTATACTCCAATAGTTGTGAACCTGATTCCACTGGTATTGACTTATCTGTTATATTGATGTGACTTAAACTAAACTGTCTGTTCAACTCAATCTGACTACTTTGACCTATTTATTGCATTAAAGTTACATAAATTGAGTTATCTGTGATATGAAAGTCAATTGTATTCCAATATTTGTGAAGCTGATTCCACTGATATTAACTTATCTGTTATATTGATGTGACTTAAACTAAACTGTCAGTTCAACTCAATCTGACTACTTTGACCTATTTATTGCATTGAAGTTACATAAATTGATCTATTTGTGATGTTAAAGTCAATTGTACTCCAATAGTTGTCAAGCTGATTCCACTGATGTTAACTTATCTGTTATATTGATGTGACTTAAACTAAACTGTCTGTTCAACTCAATCTCACTACTTTGACCTATTTATTGCATTAAAGTTACATAAATTGAGCTATCTGTGATGTTAAAGTCAATTGTACTCCAATAGTTGTCAAGCTGATTCCACTGATGTTAACTTATGTGTTATATTGATGTGACTTAAACTAAACTGTCTGTTCACCTCAATCTGACTACTTTGACCTATTTATTGCATTAAAGTTACATAAATTAATATAATTGTGATGTTAAAGTCAATTGTACTCCAATAGTTGTCAAGCTGATTCCACTGATATTAACTTATCTGTTATATTGATGTGACTTAAACTAAACTGTCTGTTCAACTCAATCTGACTACTTTGACTTATTTATTGCATTAAAGTTAAAAAAATCGAGCTATTTGTGATGTTAAAGTCAATTGTACTCCAATAGTTGTCAAGCTGATTCCACTGATATTAACTTATCTGTTATATTGATGTGACTTAAACTAAACTGTCTGTTCAACTCAATCTGACTACTTTGACCTATTTATTGCATTAAAGTTACATAAATTGAGTTATCTGTTATATTAAAGTCAATTGTATTCCAATATTTGTGAAGCTGATTCCACTGATATTAACTTATCTGTTATATTGAAGTGACTTAAACTAAAATGTCTGTTCAACTCAATCTGACTACTTTGACCTATTTATTGCATTAAAGTTACATAAATTGAGCTGTCTGTGATATTAAAGTGAATTGTACTCCAACAGTTATTAAGCTGATTCCACTGATATTAACTTATCTGTTATATTGATGTGACTTAAACTAAACTGTCTGTTCAACTCAATCTCACTACTTTGACCTATTTATTGCATTAAAGTTACATAAATTAATGTAATTGTGATGTTAAAGTCAATTGTACTCCAATAGTTGTCAAGCTGATTCCACTGATGTTAACTTATCTGTTATATTGATGTGACTTAAACTAAACTGTCTGTTCAACTCAATCTGACTACTTTGACCTATTTATTGCATTAAAGTTACATAAATTGAGCTATCTGTGATATTAAAGTCAATTGTACTCCAATAGTTGTCAAGCTGATTCCACTGATATTAACTTATCTGTTATATTGATGTGACTTAAACTAAACTGTCTGTTCAACTCAATCTGATTACTTTGACCTATTTATTGCATTAAAGTTACATAAATTGATCTATTTGTGATGTTAAAGTCAATTGTACTCCAATAGTTGTCAAGCTGATTCCACTGATATTAACTTATCTGTTATATTGATGTGAGTTAAACTAAACTGTATGTTCAACTCAATCTGACTACTTTGACCTATTTATTGCATTAAACTTACATAAATTGAGCTATCTGTGATATAAGTCAATTATACTCCAATAGTTGTGAACCTGATTCCACTGATATTGACTTATCTGTTATATTGATGTGACTTAAACTAAACTGTCTGTTCAACTCAATCTGACTACTTTGACCTATTTATTGCATTAAAGTTACATAAATTGAGTTATCTGTGATATTAAAGTCAATTGTATTCCAATATTTGTGAAGCTGATTCCACTGATATTAACTTATCTGTTATATTGATGTGACTTAAACTAAACTGTCAGTTCAACTCAATCTGACTACTTTGACCTATTTATTGCATTAAAGTTACATAAATTGATCTATTTGTGATGTTAAAGTCAATTGTACTCCAATAGTTGTCAAGCAGATTCCACTGATGTTAACTTATCTGTTATATTGATGTGACTTAAACTAAACTGTCTGTTCAACTCAATCTGACTACTTTGACCTATTTATTGCATTAAAGTTACATAAATTGAGCTATCTGTGATGTTAAAGTCAATTGTACTCCAACAGTTATTAAGCTGATTCCACTGATATTAACTTATCTGATATATTGATGTGACTTAAACTAAACTGTCTGTTCAACTCAATCTGACTACTTTGACCTATTTATTGCATTAAAGTTACATAAATTAATGTAATTGTGATGTTAAAGTCAATTGTACTCCAATAGTTGTCAAACTGATTCCACTGATGTTAACTTATCTGTTATATTGATGTGACTTAAACTAAACTGTCTGTTCACCTCAATCTGACTACTTTGACCTATTTATTGCATTAAAGTTACATAAATTAATGTAATTGTGATGTTAAAGTCAATTGTACTCCAATAGTTGTCAAGCTGATTCCACTGATATTAACTTATCTGTTATATTGATGTGACTTAAACTAAACTGTCTGTTCAACTCAATCTGACTACTTTGACCTATTTATTGCATTAAACTTACATAAATTGAGCTATCTGTGATATAAGTCAATTATACTCCAATAGTTGTGAACCTGATTCCACTGATATTGACTTATCTGTTATATTGATGTGACTTAAACTAAACTGTCTGTTCAACTCAATCTGACTACTTTGACCTATTTATTGCATTAAAGTTACATAAATTGAGTTATCTGTGATATGAAAGTCAATTGTATTCCAATATTTGTGAAGCTGATTCCACTGATATTAACTTATCTGTTATATTGATGTGACTTAAACTAAACTGTCAGTTCAACTCAATCTGACTACTTTGACCTATTTATTGCATTAAAGTTACATAAATTGATCTATTTGTGATGTTAAAGTCAATTGTACTCCAATAGTTATCAAGCTGATTCCACTGATGTTAACTTATCTGTTATATTGATGTGACTTAAACTAAACTGTCTGTTCAACTCAATCTGACTACTTTGACCTATTTATTGCATTAAAGTTACATAAATTGAGCTATCTGTGATGTTAAAGTCAATTGTACTCCAATAGTTGTCAAGCTGATTCCACTGATGTTAACTTATGTGTTATATTGATGTGACTTAAACTAAACTGTCTGTTCACCTCAATCTGACTACTTTGACCTATTTATTGCATTAAAGTTACATAAATTAATGTAATTGTGATGTTAAAGTCAATTGTACTCCAATAGTTGTCAAGCTGATTCCACTGATATTAACTTATCTGTTATATTGATGTGACTTAAACTAAACTGTCTGTTCAACTCAATCTGACTACTTTGACCTATTTATTGCATTAAAGTTACATAAATTGAGTTATCTGTTATATTAAAGTCAATTGTATTCCAATATTTGTGAAGCTGATTCCACTGATATTAACTTATCTGTTATATTGAAGTGACTTAAACTAAAATGTCTGTTCAACTCAATCTGACTACTTTGACCTATTTATTGCATTAAAGTTACATAAATTGAGCTGTCTGTGATATTAAAGTCAATTGTACTCCAACAGTTATTACGCTGATTCCACTGATATTAACTTATCTGTTATATTGATGTGACTTAAACTAAACTGTCTGTTCAACTCAATCTCACTACTTTGACCTATTTATTGCATTAAAGTTACATAAATTAATGTAATTGTGATGTTAAAGTCAATTGTACTCCAATAGTTGTCAAGCTGATTCCACTGATGTTAACTTATCTGTTATATTGATGTGACTTAAACTAAACTGTCTGTTCAACTCAATATGACTACTTTGACCTATTTATTGCATTAAAGTTACATAAATTGAGCTATCTGTGATATTAAAGTCAATTGTACTCCAATAGTTGTCAAGCTGATTCCACTGATATTAACTTATCTGTTATATTGATGTGACTTAAACTAAACTGTCTGTTCAACTCAATCTGATTACTTTGACCTATTTATTGCATTAAAGTTACATAAATGGATCTATTTGTGATGTTAAAGTCAATTGTACTCCAATAGTTGTCAAGCTGATTCCACTGATATTAACTTATCTGTTATATTGATGTGACTTAAACTAAACTGTCTGTTCAACTCAATCTGACTACTTTGACTTATTTATTGCATTAAAGTTACAAAAATCGAGCTATTTGTGATGTTAAAGTCAATTGTACTCCAATAGTTGTCAAGCTGATTCCACTGATATTAACTTATCTGTTATATTGATGTGACTTTTAAACTAAACTGTCTGTTCAACTCAATCTGACTACTTTGACCTATTTATTGCATTAAAGTTACATAAATTGAGTTATCTGTTATATTAAAGTCAATTGTATTCCAATATTTGTGAAGCTGATTCCACTGATATTAACTTATCTGTTATATTGAAGTGACTTAAACTAAAATGTCTGTTCAACTCAATCTGACTACTTTGACCTATTTATTGCATTAAAGTTACATAAATTGAGCTGTCTGTGATATTAAAGTCAATTGTACTCCAACAGTTATTAAGCTGATTCCACTGATATTAACTTATCTGTTATATTGATGTGACTTAAACTAAACTGTCTGTTCAACTCAATCTCACTACTTTGACCTATTTATTGCATTAAAGTTACATAAATTAATGTAATTGTGATGTTAAAGTCAATTGTACTCCAATAGTTGTCAAGCTGATTCCACTGATGTTAACTTATCTGTTATATTGATGTGACTTAAACTAAACTGTCTGTTCAACTCAATCTGACTACTTTGACCTATTTATTGCATTAAAGTTACATAAATTGAGCTATCTGTGATATTAAAGTCAATTGTACTCCAATAGTTGTCAAGCTGATTCCACTGATATTAACTTATCTGTTATATTGATGTGACTTAAACTAAACTGTCTGTTCAACTCAATCTGATTACTTTGACCTATTTATTGCATTAAAGTTACATAAATTGATCTATTTGTGATGTTAAAGTCAATTGTACTCCAATAGTTGTCAAGCTGATTCCACTGATATTAACTTATCTGTTATATTGATGTGAGTTAAACTAAACTGTATGTTCAACTCAATCTGACTACTTTGACCTATTTATTGCATTAAACTTACATAAATTGAGCTATCTGTGATATAAGTCAATTATACTCCAATAGTTGTGAACCTGATTCCACTGATATTGACTTATCTGTTATATTGATGTGACTTAAACTAAACTGTCTGTTCAACTCAATCTGACTACTTTGACCTATTTATTGCATTAAAGTTACATAAATTGAGTTATCTGTGATATTAAAGTCAATTGTATTCCAATATTTGTGAAGCTGATTCCACTGATATTAACTTATCTGTTATATTGATGTGACTTAAACTAAACTGTCAGTTCAACTCAATCTGACTACTTTGACCTATTTATTGCATTAAAGTTACATAAATTGATCTATTTGTGATGTTAAAGTCAATTGTACTCCAATAGTTGTCAAGCAGATTCCACTGATGTTAACTTATCTGTTATATTGATGTGACTTAAACTAAACTGTCTGTTCAACTCAATCTGACTACTTTGACCTATTTATTGCATTAAACTTACATAAATTGAGCTATCTGTGATGTTAAAGTCAATTGTACTCCAACAGTTATTAAGCTGATTCCACTGATATTAACTTATCTGATATATTGATGTGACTTAAACTAAACTGTCTGTTCAACTCAATCTGACTACTTTGACCTATTTATTGCATTAAAGTTACATAAATTAATGTAATTGTGATGTTAAAGTCAATTGTACTCCAATAGTTGTCAAACTGATTCCACTGATGTTAACTTATCTGTTATATTGATGTGACTTAAACTAAACTGTCTGTTCACCTCAATCTGACTACTTTGACCTATTTATTGCATTAAAGTTACATAAATTAATGTAATTGTGATGTTAAAGTCAATTGTACTCCAATAGTTGTCAAGCTGATTCCACTGATATTAACTTATCTGTTATATTGATGTGACTTAAACTAAACTGTCTGTTCAACTCAATCTGACTACTTTGACCTATTTATTGCATTAAACTTACATAAATTGAGCTATCTGTGATATAAGTCAATTATACTCCAATAGTTGTGAACCTGATTCCACTGATATTGACTTATCTGTTATATTGATGTGACTTAAACTAAACTGTCTGTTCAACTCAATCTGACTACTTTGACCTATTTATTGCATTAAAGTTACATAAATTGAGTTATCTGTGATATGAAAGTCAATTGTATTCCAATATTTGTGAAGCTGATTCCACTGATATTAACTTATCTGTTATATTGATGTGACTTAAACTAAACTGTCAGTTCAACTCAATCTGACTACTTTGACCTATTTATTGCATTAAACTTACATAAATTGATCTATTTGTGATGTTAAAGTCAATTGTACTCCAATAGTTATCAAGCTGATTCCACTGATGTTAACTTATCTGTTATATTGATGTGACTTAAACTAAACTGTCTGTTCAACTCAATCTGACTACTTTGACCTATTTATTGCATTAAAGTTACATAAATTGAGCTATCTGTGATGTTAAAGTCAATTGTACTCCAATAGTTGTCAAGCTGATTCCACTGATGTTAACTTATGTGTTATATTGATGTGACTTAAACTAAACTGTCTGTTCACCTCAATCTGACTACTTTGACCTATTTATTGCATTAAAGTTACATAAATTAATGTAATTGTGATGTTAAAGTCAATTGTACTCCAATAGTTGTCAAGCTGATTCCACTGATATTAACTTATCTGTTATATTGATGTGACTTAAACTAAACTGTCTGTTCAACTCAATCTGACTACTTTGACCTATTTATTGCATTAAAGTTACATAAATTGAGTTATCTGTTATATTAAAGTCAATTGTATTCCAATATTTGTGAAGCTGATTCCACTGATATTAACTTATCTGTTATATTGAAGTGACTTAAACTAAAATGTCTGTTCAACTCAATCTGACTACTTTGACCTATTTATTGCATTAAAGTTACATAAATTGAGCTGTCTGTGATATTAAAGTCAATTGTACTCCAACAGTTATTACGCTGATTCCACTGATATTAACTTATCTGTTATATTGATGTGACTTAAACTAAACTGTCTGTTCAACTCAATCTCACTACTTTGACCTATTTATTGCATTAAAGTTACATAAATTAATGTAATTGTGATGTTAAAGTCAATTGTACTCCAATAGTTGTCAAGCTGATTCCACTGATGTTAACTTATCTGTTATATTGATGTGACTTAAACTAAACTGTCTGTTCAACTCAATATGACTACTTTGACCTATTTATTGCATTAAAGTTACATAAATTGAGCTATCTGTGATATTAAAGTCAATTGTACTCCAATAGTTGTCAAGCTGATTCCACTGATATTAACTTATCTGTTATATTGATGTGACTTAAACTAAACTGTCTGTTCAACTCAATCTGATTACTTTGACCTATTTATTGCATTAAAGTTACATAAATGGATCTATTTGTGATGTTAAAGTCAATTGTACTCCAATAGTTGTCAAGCTGATTCCACTGATATTAACTTATCTGTTATATTGATGTGACTTAAACTAAACTGTCTGTTCAACTCAATCTGACTACTTTGACCTATTTATTGCATTAAACTTACATAAAGTGAGCTATCTGTGATATAAGTCAATTATACTCCAATAGTTGTGAACCTGATTCCACTGATATTGACTTATCTGTTATATTGATGTGACTTAAACTAAACTGTCAGTTCAACTCAATCTGACTACTTTGACCTATTTATTGCATTAAAGTTACATAAATTGATCTATTTGTGATGTTAAAGTCAATTGTACTCCAATAGTTGTCAAGCAGATTCCACTGATGTTAACTTATCTGTTATATTGATGTGACTTAAACTAAACTGTCTGTTCAACTCAATCTGACTACTTTGACCTATTTATTGCATTAAACTTACATAAATTGAGCTATCTGTGATGTTAAAGTCAATTGTACTCCAACAGTTATTAAGCTGATTCCACTGATATTAACTTATCTGATATATTGATGTGACTTAAACTAAACTGTCTGTTCAACTCAATCTGACTACTTTGACCTATTTATTGCATTAAAGTTTCATAAATTAATGTAATTGTGATGTTAAAGTCAATTGTACTCCAATAGTTGTCAAACTGATTCCACTGATGTTAACTTATCTGTTATATTGATGTGACTTAAACTAAACTGTCTGTTCACCTCAATCTGACTACTTTGACCTATTTATTGCATTAAAGTTACATAAATTAATGTAATTGTGATGTTAAAGTCAATTGTACTCCAATAGTTGTCAAGCTGATTCCACTGATATTAACTTATCTGTTATATTGATGTGACTTAAACTAAACTGTCTGTTCAACTCAATCTGACTACTTTGACCTATTTATTGCATTAAACTTACATAAATTGAGCTATCTGTGATATAAGTCAATTATACTCCAATAGTTGTGAACCTGATTCCACTGATATTGACTTATCTGTTATATTGATGTGACTTAAACTAAACTGTCTGTTCAACTCAATCTCACTACTTTGACCTATTTATAGCATTAAAGTTACATAAATTGAGTTATCTGTGATATGAAAGTCAATTGTATTCCAATATTTGTGAAGCTGATTCCACTGATATTAACTTATCTGTTATATTGATGTGACTTAAACTAAACTGTCTGTTCAACTCAATCTGACTACTTTGACCTATTTATTGCATTAAAGTTACATAAATTGATCTATTTGTGATGTTAAAGTCAATTGTACTCCAATAGTTATCAAGCTGATTCCACTGATGTTAACTTATCTGTTATATTGATGTGACTTAAACTAAACTGTCTGTTCAACTCAATCTGACTACTTTGACCTATTTATTGCATTAAAGTTACATAAATTGAGCTATCTGTGATGTTAAAGTCAATTGTACTCCAATAGTTGTCAAGCTGATTCCACTGATGTTAACTTATGTGTTATATTGATGTGACTTAAACTAAACTGTCTGTTCACCTCAATCTGACTACTTTGACCTATTTATTGCATTAAAGTTACATAAATTAATGTAATTGTGATGTTAAAGTCAATTGTACTCCAATAGTTGTCAAGCTGATTCCACTGATATTAACTTATCTGTTATATTGATGTGACTTAAACTAAACTGTCTGTTCAACTCAATCTGACTACTTTGACCTATTTATTGCATTAAAGTTACATAAATTGAGTTATCTGTTATATTAAAGTCAATTGTATTCCAATATTTGTGAAGCTGATTCCACTGATATTAACTTATCTGTTATATTGAAGTGACTTAAACTAAAATGTCTGTTCAACTCAATCTGACTACTTTGACCTATTTATTGCATTAAAGTTACATAAATTGAGCTGTCTGTGATATTAAAGTCAATTGTACTCCAACAGTTATTACGCTGATTCCACTGATATTAACTTATCTGTTATATTGATGTGACTCAAACTAAACTGTCTGTTCAACTCAATCTCACTACTTTGACCTATTTATTGCATTAAAGTTACATAAATTAATATAATTGTGATGTTAAAGTCAATTGTACTCCAATAGTTGTCAAGCTGATTCCACTGATGTTAACTTATCTGTTATATTGATGTGACTTAAACTAAACTGTCTGTTCAACTCAATATGACTACTTTGACCTATTTATTGCATTAAAGTTACATAAATTGAGCTATCTGTGATATTAAAGTCAATTGTACTCCAATAGTTGTCAAGCTGATTCCACTGATATTAACTTATCTGTTATATTGATGTGACTTAAACTAAACTGTCTGTTCAACTCAATCTGATTACTTTGACCTATTTATTGCATTAAAGTTACATAAATTGATCTATTTGTGATGTTAAAGTCAATTGTACTCCAATAGTTGTCAAGCTGATTCCACTGATATTAACTTATCTGTTATATTGATGTGACTTAAACTAAACTGTCTGTTCAACTCAATCTGACTACTTTGACCTATCTATTGCATTAAACTTACATAAATTGAGCTATCTGTGATATAAGTCAATTATACTCCAATAGTTGTGAACCTGATTCCACTGATATTGACTTATCTGTTATATTGATGTGACTTAAACTAAACTGTCTGTTCAACTCAATCTGACTACTTTGACCTATTTATTGCATTAAAGTTACATAAATTGAGTTATCTGTGATATTAAAGTCAATTGTATTCCAATATTTGTGAAGCTGATTCCACTGATATTAACTTATCTGTTATATTGAAGTGACTTAAACTAAACTGTCTGTTCAACTCAATCTGACTACTTTGACCTATTTATTGCATTAAAGTTACATAAATTAATGTAATTGTGATGTTAAAGTCAATTGTACTCCAATAGTTGTCAAACTGATTCCACTGATGTTAACTTATCTGTTATATTGATGTGACTTAAACTAAACTGTCTGTTCACCTCAATCTGACTACTTTGACCTATTTATTGCATTAAAGTTACATAAATTAATGTAATTGTGATGTTAAAGTCAATTGTACTCCAATAGTTGTCAAGCTGATTCCACTGATATTAACTTATCTGTTATATTGATGTGACTTAAACTAAACTGTCTGTTCAACTCAATCTGACTACTTTGACCTATTTATTGCATTAAACTTACATAAATTGAGCTATCTGTGATATAAGTCAATTATACTCCAATAGTTGTGAACCTGATTCCACTGATATTGACTTATCTGTTATATTGATGTGACTTAAACTAAACTGTCTGTTCAACTCAATCTGACTACTTTGACCTATTTATAGCATTAAAGTTACATAAATTGAGTTATCTGTGATATGAAAGTCAATTGTATTCCAATATTTGTGAAGCTGATTCCACTGATATTAACTTATCTGTTATATTGATGTGACTTAAACTAAACTGTCTGTTCAACTCAATCTGACTACTTTGACCTATTTATTGCATTAAAGTTACATAAATTGAGCTATCTGTGATGTTAAAGTCAATTGTACTCCAATAGTTGTCAAGCTGATTCCACTGATGTTAACTTATGTGTTATATTGATGTGACTTAAACTAAACTGTCTGTTCACCTCAATCTGACTACTTTGACCTATTTATTGCATTAAAGTTACATAAATTAATGTAATTGTGATGTTAAAGTCAATTGTACTCCAATAGTTGTCAAGCTGATTCCACTGATATTAACTTATCTGTTATATTGATGTGACTTAAACTAAACTGTCTGTTCAACTCAATCTGACTACTTTGACTTATTTATTGCATTAAAGTTACAAAAATCGAGCTATTTGTGATGTTAAAGTCAATTGTACTCCAATAGTTGTGAAGCTGATTCCACTGATATTAACTTATCTGTTATATTGATGTGACTTAAACTAAACTGTCTGTTCAACTCAATCTGACTACTTTGACCTATTTATTGCATTAAAGTTACATAAATTGAGCTATCTGTGATATTAAAGTCAATTGTACTCCAACAGTTGTGAAGCTGATTCCACTGATATTAACTTATCTGTTATATTGATGTGACTTAAACTAAACTGTCTGTTCAACTCAATCTCACTACTTTGACCTATTTATTGCATTAAAGTTACATAAATTAATGTAATTGTGATGTTAAAGTCAATTGTACTCCAATAGTTGTCAAGCTGATTCCACTGATGTTAACTTATCTGTTATATTGATGTGACTTAAACTAAACTGTCTGTTCAACTCAATCTGACTACTTTGACCTATTTATTGCATTAAAGTTACATAAATTGAGCTATCTGTGATATTAAAGTCAATTGTACTCCAATAGTTGTCAAGCTGATTCCACTGATATTAACTTGTCTGTTATATTGATGTGACTTAAACTAAACTGTCTGTTCAACTCAATCTGATTACTTTGACCTATTTATTGCATTAAAGTTACATAAATTGATCTATTTGTGATGTTAAAGTCAATTGTACTCCAATAGTTGTCAAGCTGATTCCACTGATATTAACTTATCTGTTATATTGATGTGACTTAAACTAAACTGTCTGTTCAACTCAATCTGACTACTTTGACCTATTTATTGCATTAAACTTACATAAATTGAGCTATCTGTGATATAAGTCAATTATACTCCAATAGTTGTGAAGCTGATTCCACTGATATTAACTTATCTGTTATATTGATGTGACTTAAACTAAACTGTCTGTTCAACTCAATCTGATTACTTTGACCTATTTATTGCATTAAAGTTACATAAATTGATCTATTTGTGATGTTAAAGTCAATTGTACTCCAATAGTTGTCAAGCTGATTCCACTGATATTGACTTATCTGTTATATTGATGTGAGTTAAACTAAACTGTCTGTTCAACTCAATCTGACTACTTTGACCTATTTATTGCATTAAACTTACATAAATTGAGCTATCTGTGATATAAGTCAATTATACTCCAATAGTTGTGAACCTGATTCCACTGATATTGACTTATCTGTTATATTGATGTGACTTAAACTAAACTGTCTGTTCAACTCAATCTGACTACTTTGACCTATTTATTGCATTAAAGTTACATAAATTAATGTAATTGTGATGTTAAAGTCAATTGTACTCCAATAGTTGTCAAGCTGATTCCACTGATATTAACTTATCTGTTATATTGATGTGACTTAAACTATACTGTCTGTTCAACTCAATCTGACTACTTTGACCTATTTATTGCATTAAACTTACATAAATTGAGCTATCTGTGATATAAGTCAATTATACTCCAATAGTTGTGAACCTGATTCCACTGATATTGACTTATCTGTTATATTGATGTGACTTAAACTAAACTGTCTGTTCAACTCAATCTGACTACTTTGACCTATTTATTGCATTAAAGTTACATAAATTGAGTTATCTGTGATATGAAAGTCAATTGTATTCCAATATTTGTGAAGCTGATTCCACTGATATTAACTTATCTGTTATATTGATGTGACTTAAACTAAACTGTCAGTTCAACTCAATCTGACTACTTTGACCTATTTATTGCATTAAAGTTACATAAATTGATCTATTTGTGATGTTAAAGTCAATTGTACTCCAATAGTTATCAAGCTGATTCCACTGATGTTAACTTATCTGTTATATTGATGTGACTTAAACTAAACTGTCTGTTCAACTCAATCTGACTACTTTGACCTATTTATTGCATTAAAGTTACATAAATTGAGCTATCTGTGATGTTAAAGTCAATTGTACTCCAATAGTTGTCAAGCTGATTCCACTGATGTTAACTTATGTGTTATATTGATGTGACTTAAACTAAACTGTCTGTTCACCTCAATCTGACTACTTTGACCTATTTATTGCATTAAAGTTACATAAATTAATGTAATTGTGATGTTAAAGTCAATTGTACTCCAATAGTTGTCAAGCTGATTCCACTGATATTAACTTATCTGTTATATTGATGTGACTTAAACTAAACTGTCTGTTCAACTCAATCTGACTACTTTGACCTATTTATTGCATTAAAGTTACATAAATTGAGTTATCTGTTATATTAAAGTCAATTGTATTCCAATATTTGTGAAGCTGATTCCACTGATATTAACTTATCTGTTATATTGAAGTGACTTAAACTAAAATGTCTGTTCAACTCAATCTGACTACTTTGACCTATTTATTGCATTAAAGTTACATAAATTGAGCTGTCTGTGATATTAAAGTCAATTGTACTCCAACAGTTATTACGCTGATTCCACTGATATTAACTTATCTGTTATATTGATGTGACTTAAACTAAACTGTCTGTTCAACTCAATCTCACTACTTTGACCTATTTATTGCATTAAAGTTACATAAATTAATGTAATTGTGATGTTAAAGTCAATTGTACTCCAATAGTTGTCAAGCTGATTCCACTGATGTTAACTTATCTGTTATATTGATGTGACTTAAACTAAACTGTCTGTTCAACTCAATATGACTACTTTGACCTATTTATTGCATTAAAGTTACATAAATTGAGCTATCTGTGATATTAAAGTCAATTGTACTCCAATAGTTGTCAAGCTGATTCCACTGATATTAACTTATCTGTTATATTGATGTGACTTAAACTAAACTGTCTGTTCAACTCAATCTGATTACTTTGACCTATTTATTGCATTAAAGTTACATAAATTGATCTATTTGTGATGTTAAAGTCAATTGTACTCCAATAGTTGTCAAGCTGATTCCACTGATATTAACTTATCTGTTATATTGATGTGACTTAAACTAAACTGTCTGTTCAACTCAATCTGACTACTTTGACCTATTTATTGCATTAAACTTACATAAATTGAGCTATCTGTGATATAAGTCAATTATACTCCAATAGTTGTGAACCTGATTCCACTGATATTGACTTATCTGTTATATTGATGTGACTTAAACTAAACTGTCTGTTCAACTCAATCTGACTACTTTGACCTATTTATTGCATTAAAGTTACATAAATTGAGTTATCTGTGATATTAAAGTCAATTGTATTCCAATATTTGTGAAGCTGATTCCACTGATATTAACTTATCTGTTATATTGAAGTGACTTAAACTAAACTGTCTGTTCAACTCAATCTGACTACTTTGACCTATTTATTGCATTAAAGTTACATAAATTAATGTAATTGTGATGTTAAAGTCAATTGTACTCCAATAGTTGTCAAACTGATTCCACTGATGTTAACTTATCTGTTATATTGATGTGACTTAAACTAAACTGTCTGTTCACCCCAATCTGACTACTTTGACCTATTTATTGCATTAAAGTTACATAAATTAATGTAATTGTGATGTTAAAGTCAATTGTACTCCAATAGTTGTCAAGCTGATTCCACTGATATTAACTTATCTGTTATATTGATGTGACTTAAACTAAACTGTCTGTTCAACTCAATCTGAGTACTTTGACCTATTTATTGCATTAAACTTACATAAATTGAGCTATCTGTGATATAAGTCAATTATACTCCAATAGTTGTGAACCTGATTCCACTGATATTGACTTATCTGTTATATTGATGTGACTTAAACTAAACTGTCTGTTCAACTCAATCTGACTACTTTGACCTATTTATAGCATTAAAGTTACATAAATTGAGTTATCTGTGATATGAAAGTCAATTGTATTCCAATATTTGTGAAGCTGATTCCACTGATATTAACTTATCTGTTATATTGATGTGACTTAAACTAAACTGTCTGTTCAACTCAATCTGACTACTTTGACCTATTTATTGCATTAAAGTTACATAAATTGAGCTATCTGTGATATTAAAGTCAATTGTACTCCAACAGTTGTGAAGCTGATTCCACTGATATTAACTTATCTGTTATATTGATGTGACTTAAACTAAACTGTCTGTTCAACTCAATCTCACTACTTTGACCTATTTATTGCATTAAAGTTACATAAATTAATGTAATTGTGATGTTAAAGTCAATTGTACTCCAATAGTTGTCAAGCTGATTCCACTGATGTTAACTTATCTGTTATATTGATGTGACTTAAACTAAACTGTCTGTTCAACTCAATCTGACTACTTTGACCTATTTATTGCATTAAAGTTACATAAATTGAGCTATCTGTGATATTAAAGTCAATTGTACTCCAATAGTTGTCAAGCTGATTCCACTGATATTAACTTATCTGTTATATTGATGTGACTTAAACTAAACTGTCTGTTCAACTCAATCTGATTACTTTGACCTATTTATTGCATTAAAGTTACATAAATTGATCTATTTGTGATGTTAAAGTCAATTGTACTCCAATAGTTGTCAAGCTGATTCCACTGATATTAACTTATCTGTTATATTGATGTGACTTAAACTAAACTGTCTGTTCAACTCAATCTGACTACTTTGACCTATTTATTGCATTAAACTTACATAAATTGAGCTATCTGTGATATAAGTCAATTATACTCCAATAGTTGTGAAGCTGATTCCACTGATATTAACTTATCTGTTATATTGATGTGACTTAAACTAAACTGTCTGTTCAACTCAATCTGATTACTTTGACCTATTTATTGCATTAAAGTTACATAAATTGATCTATTTGTGATGTTAAAGTCAATTGTACTCCAATAGTTGTCAAGCTGATTCCACTGATATTAACTTATCTGTTATATTGATGTGAGTTAAACTAAACTGTCTGTTCAACTCAATCTGACTACTTTGACCTATTTATTGCATTAAACTTACATAAATTGAGCTATCTGTGATATAAGTCAATTATACTCCAATAGTTGTGAACCTGATTCCACTGATATTGACTTATCTGTTATATTGATGTGACTTAAACTAAACTGTCTGTTCAACTCAATCTGACTACTTTGACCTATTTATTGCATTAAAGTTACATAAATTGAGTTATCTGTGATATTAAAGTCAATTGTATTCCAATATTTGTGAAGCTGATTCCACTGATATTAACTTATCTGTTATATTGATGTGACTTAAACTAAACTGTCAGTTCAACTCAATCTGACTACTTTGACCTATTTATTGCATTAAAGTTACATAAATTGATCTATTTGTGATGTTAAAGTCAATTGTACTCCAATAGTTGTCAAGCAGATTCCACTGATGTTAACTTATCTGTTATATTGATGTGACTTAAACTAAACTGTCTGTTCAACTCAATCTGACTACTTTGACCTATTTATTGCATTAAAGTTACATAAATTGAGCTATCTGTGATGTTAAAGTCAATTGTACTCCAACAGTTATTAAGCTGATTCCACTGATATTAACTTATCTGATATATTGATGTGACTTAAACTAAACTGTCTGTTCAACTCAATCTGACTACTTTGACCTATTTATTGCATTAAAGTTACATAAATTAATGTAATTGTGATGTTAAAGTCAATTGTACTCCAATAATTGTCAAACTGATTCCACTGATGTTAACTTATCTGTTATATTGATGTGACTTAAACTAAACTGTCTGTTCACCTCAATCTGACTACTTTGACCTATTTATTGCATTAAAGTTACATAAATTAATGTAATTGTGATGTTAATGTCAATTGTACTCCAATAGTTGTCAAGCTGATTCCACTGATATTAACTTATCTGTTATATTGATGTGACTTAAACTAAACTGTCTGTTCAACTCAATCTGACTACTTTGACCTATTTATTGCATTAAACTTACATAAATTGAGCTATCTGTGATATAAGTCAATTATACTCCAATAGTTGTGAACCTGATTCCACTGATATTGACTTATCTGTTATATTGATGTGACTTAAACTAAACTGTCTGTTCAACTCAATCTGACTACTTTGACCTATTTATTGCATTAAAGTTACATAAATTGAGTTATCTGTGATATGAAAGTCAATTGTATTCCAATATTTGTGAAGCTGATTCCACTGATATTAACTTATCTGTTATATTGATGTGACTTAAACTAAACTGTCAGTTCAACTCAATCTGACTACTTTGACCTATTTATTGCATTAAAGTTACATAAATTGATCTATTTGTGATGTTAAAGTCAATTGTACTCCAATAGTTATCAAGCTGATTCCACTGATGTTAACTTATGTGTTATATTGATGTGACTTAAACTAAACTGTCTGTTCAACTCAATCTGACTACTTTGACCTATTTATTGCATTAAAGTTACATAAATTGAGCTATCTGTGATGTTAAAGTCAATTGTACTCCAATAGTTGTCAAGCTGATTCCACTGATGTTAACTTATGTGTTATATTGATGTGACTTAAACTAAACTGTCTGTTCACCTCAATCTGACTACTTTGACCTATTTATTGCATTAAAGTTACATAAATTAATATAATTGTGATGTTAAAGTCAATTGTACTCCAATAGTTGTCAAGCTGATTCCACTGATATTAACTTATCTGTTATATTGATGTGACTTAAACTAAACTGTCTGTTCAACTCAATCTGACTACTTTGACCTATTTATTGCATTAAAGTTACATAAATTGAGTTATCTGTTATATTAAAGTCAATTGTATTCCAATATTTGTGAAGCTGATTCCACTGATATTAACTTATCTGTTATATTGAAGTGACTTAAACTAAAATGTCTGTTCAACTCAATCTGACTACTTTGACCTATTTATTGCATTAAAGTTACATAAATTGAGCTGTCTGTGATATTAAAGTCAATTGTACTCTAACAGTTATTAAGCTGATTCCACTGATATTAACTTATCTGTTATATTGATGTGACTTAAACTAAACTGTCTGTTCAACTCAATCTCACTACTTTGACCTATTTATTGCATTAAAGTTACATAAATTAATGTAATTGTGATGTTAAAGTCAATTGTACTCCAATAGTTGTCAAGCTGATTCCACTGATGTTAACTTATCTGTTATATTGATGTGACTTAAACTAAACTGTCTGTTCAACTCAATCTGACTACTTTGACCTATTTATTGCATTAAAGTTACATAAATTGAGCTATCTGTGATGTTAAAGTCAATTGTACTCCAACAGTTATTAAGCTGATTCCACTGATATTAACTTATCTGATATATTGATGTGACTTAAACTAAACTGTCTGTTCAACTCAATCTGACTACTTTGACCTATTTATTGCATTAAAGTTACATAAATTAATGTAATTGTGATGTTAAAGTCAATTGTACTCCAATAGTTGTCAAACTGATTCCACTGATGTTAACTTATCTGTTATATTGATGTGACTTAAACTAAACTGTCTGTTCACCTCAATCTGACTACTTTGACCTATTTATTGCATTAAAGTTACATAAATTAATGTAATTGTGATGTTAATGTCAATTGTACTCCAATAGTTGTCAAGCTGATTCCACTGATATTAACTTATCTGTTATATTGATGTGACTTAAACTAAACTGTCTGTTCAACTCAATCTGACTACTTTGACCTATTTATTGCATTAAACTTACATAAATTGAGCTATCTGTGATATAAGTCAATTATACTCCAATAGTTGTGAACCTGATTCCACTGATATTGACTTATCTGTTATATTGATGTGACTTAAACTAAACTGTCTGTTCAACTCAATCTGACTACTTTGACCTATTTATTGCATTAAAGTTACATAAATTGAGTTATCTGTGATATGAAAGTCAATTGTATTCCAATATTTGTGAAGCTGATTCCACTGATATTAACTTATCTGTTATATTGAAGTGACTTAAACTAAACTGTCAGTTCAACTCAATCTGACTACTTTGACCTATTTATTGCATTAAAGTTACATAAATTGATCTATTTGTGATGTTAAAGTCAATTGTACTCCAATAGTTATCAAGCTGATTCCACTGATGTTAACTTATGTGTTATATTGATGTGACTTAAACTAAACTGTCTGTTCAACTCAATCTGACTACTTTGACCTATTTATTGCATTAAAGTTACATAAATTGAGCTATCTGTGATGTTAAAGTCAATTGTACTCCAATAGTTGTCAAGCTGATTCCACTGATGTTAACTTATGTGTTATATTGATGTGACTTAAACTAAACTGTCTGTTCACCTCAATCTGACTACTTTGACCTATTTATTGCATTAAAGTTACATAAATTAATGTAATTGTGATGTTAAAGTCAATTGTACTCCAATAGTTGTCAAGCTGATTCCACTGATATTAACTTATCTGTTATATTGATGTGACTTAAACTAAACTGTCTGTTCAACTCAATCTGACTACTTTGACCTATTTATTGCATTAAAGTTACATAAATTGAGTTATCTGTTATATTAAAGTCAATTGTATTCCAATATTTGTGAAGCTGATTCCACTGATATTAACTTATCTGTTATATTGAAGTGACTTAAACTAAAATGTCTGTTCAACTCAATCTGACTACTTTGACCTATTTATTGCATTAAAGTTACATAAATTGAGCTGTCTGTGATATTAAAGTCAATTGTACTCTAACAGTTATTAAGCTGATTCCACTGATATTAACTTATCTGTTATATTGATGTGACTTAAACTAAACTGTCTGTTCAACTCAATCTCACTACTTTGACCTATTTATTGCATTAAAGTTACATAAATTAATGTAATTGTGATGTTAAAGTCAATTGTACTCCAATAGTTGTCAAGCTGATTCCACTGATGTTAAGTTATCTGTTATATTGATGTGACTTAAACTAAACTGTCTGTTCAACTCAATATGACTACTTTGACCTATTTATTGCATTAAAGTTACTTAAATTGAGCTATCTGTGATATTAAAGTCAATTGTACTCCAATAGTTGTCAAGCTGATTCCACTGATATTAACTTATCTGTTATATTGATGTGACTTAAACTAAACTGTCTGTTCACCTCAATCTGACTACTTTGACCTATTTATTGCATTAAAGTTACATAAATTGATCTATTTGTGATGTTAAAGTCAATTGTACTCCAATAGTTGTCAAGCTGATTCCACTGATATTAACTTATCTGTTATATTGATGTGACTTAAACTAAACTGTCTGTTCAACTCAATCTGACTACTTTGACCTATTTATTGCATTAAACTTACATAAATTGAGCTATCTGTGATATAAGTCAATTATACTCCAATAGTTGTGAACCTGATTCCACTGATATTGACTTATCTGTTATATTGATGTGACTTAAACTAAACTGTCTGTTCAACTCAATCTGACTACTTTGACCTATTTATTGCATTAAAGTTACATAAATTGAGTTATCTGTGATATTAAAGTCAATTGTATTCCAATATTTGTGAAGCTGATTCCACTGATATTAACTTATCTGTTATATTGATGTGACTTAAACTAAACTGTCAGTTCAACTCAATCTGACTACTTTGTCCTATTTATTGCATTAAAGTTACATAAATTGATCTATTTGTGATGTTAAAGTCAATTGTACTCCAATAGTTGTCAAGCAGATTCCACTGATGTTAACTTATCTGTTATATTGATGTGACTTAAACTAAACTGTCTGTTCAACTCAATCTGACTACTTTGACCTATTTATTGCATTAAAGTTACATAAATTGAGCTATCTGTGATGTTAAAGTCAATTGTACTCCAACAGTTATTAAGCTGATTCCACTGATATTAACTTATCTGATATATTGATGTGACTTAAACTAAACTGTCTGTTCAACTCAATCTGACTACTTTGACCTATTTATTGCATTAAAGTTACATAAATTAATGGAATTGTGATGTTAAAGTCAATTGTACTCCAATAGTTGTCAAACTGATTCCACTGATGTTAACTTATCTGTTATATTGATGTGACTTAAACTAAACTGTCTGTTCACCTCAATCTGACTACTTTGACCTATTTATTGCATTAAAGTTACATAAATTAATGTAATTGTGATGTTAAAGTCAATTGTACTCCAATAGTTGTCAAGCTGATTCCACTGATATTAACTTATCTGTTATATTGATGTGACTTAAACTAAACTGTCTGTTCAACTCAATCTGACTACTTTGACCTATTTATTGCATTAAACTTACATAAATTGAGCTATCTGTGATATAAGTCAATTATACTCCAATAGTTGTGAACCTGATTCCACTGATATTGACTTATCTGTTATATTGATGTGACTTAAACTAAACTGTCTGTTCAACTCAATCTGACTACTTTGACCTATTTATTGCATTAAAGTTACATAAATTGAGTTATCTGTGATGTTAAAGTCAATTGTACTCCAATAGTTGTCAAGCTGATTCCACTGATGTTAACTTATCTGTTATATTGATGTGACTTAAACTAAACTGTCTGTTCAACTCAATCTGACTACTTTGACCTATTTATTGCATTAAAGTTACATAAATTAATGTAATTGTGATGTTAAAGTCAATTGTACTCCAATAGTTGTCAAGCTGATTCCACTGATATTAACTTATCTGTTATATTGATGTGACTTAAACTAAACTGTCTGTTCAACTCAATCTGACTACTTTGACTTATTTATTGCATTAAAGTTACAAAAATCGAGCTATTTGTGATGTTAAAGTCAATTGTACTCCAATAGTTGTGAAGCTGATTCCACTGATATTAACTTATCTGTTATATTGATGTGACTTAAACTAAACTGTCTGTTCAACTCAATCTGACTACTTTGACCTATTTATTGCATTAAAGTTACATAAATTGAGCTATCTGTGATATTAAAGTCAATTGTACTCCAACAGTTGTGAAGCTGATTCCACTCATATTAACTTATCTGTTATATTGATGTGACTTAAACTAAACTGTCTGTTCAACTCAATCTCACTACTTTGACCTATTTATTGCATTAAAGTTACATAAATTAATGTAATTGTGATGTTAAAGTCAATTGTACTCCAATAATTGTCAAGCTGATTCCACTGATGTTAACTTATCTGTTATATTGATGTGACTTAAACTAAACTGTCTGTTCAACTCAATCTGACTACTTTGACCTATTTATTGCATTAAAGTTACATAAATTGAGCTATCTGTGATATTAAAGTCAATTGTACTCCAATAGTTGTCAAGCTGATTCCACTGATATTAACTTGTCTGTTATATTGATGTGACTTAAACTAAACTGTCTGTTCAACTCAATCTGATTACTTTGACCTATTTATTGCATTAAAGTTACATAAATTGATCTATTTGTGATGTTAAAGTCAATTGTACTCCAATAGTTGTCAAGCTGATTCCACTGATATTAACTTATCTGTTATATTGATGTGACTTAAACTAAACTGTCTGTTCAACTCAATCTGACTACTTTGACCTATTTATTGCATTAAACTTACATAAATTGAGCTATCTGTGATATAAGTCATTTATACTCCAATAGTTGTGAAGCTGATTCCACTGATATTAACTTATCTGTTATATTGATGTGACTTAAACTAAACTGTCTGTTCAACTCAATCTGACTACTTTGACCTATTTATTGCATTAAAGTTACATAAATTGATCTATTTGTGATGTTAAAGTCAATTGTACTCCAATAGTTGTCAAGCTGATTCCACTGATGTTAACTTATCTGTTATATTGATGTGACTTAAACTAAACTGTCTGTTCAACTCAATCTGACTACTTTGACCTATTTATTGCATTAAAGTTACATAAATTGAGCTATCTGTGATGTTAAAGTCAATTGTACTCCAACAGTTATTAAGCTGATTCCACTGATATTAACTTATCTGATATATTGATGTGACTTAAACTAAACTGTCTGTTCAACTCAATATGACTACTTTGACCTATTTATTGCATTAAAGTTACATAAATTAATGTAATTGTGATGTTAAAGTCAATTGTACTCCAATAGTTGTCAAGCTGATTCCACTGATGTTAACTTATCTGTTATATTGATGTGACTTAAACTAAACTGTCTGTTCAACTCAATATGACTACTTTGACCTATTTATTGCATTAAAGTTACATAAATTGAGCTATCTGTGATATTAAAGTCAATTGTACTCCAATAGTTGTCAAGCTGATTCCACTGATATTAACTTATCTGTTATATTGATGTGACTTAAACTAAACTGTCTGTTCAACTCAATCTGATTACTTTGACCTATTTATTGCATTAAAATTACATAAATTGATCTATTTGTGATGTTAAAGGCAATTGTACTCCAATAGTTGTCAAGCTGATTCCACTGATATTAACTGATCTGTTATATTGATGTGCCTTAAACTAAACTGTCTGTTCAACTCAATCTGACTACTTTGACCTATTTATTGCATTAGAGTTACATAAATTGAGCTATCTGTGATATTAAAGTCAATTGTACTCCAACAGTTGTGAAGCTGATTCCACTCATATTAACTTATCTGTTATATTGATGTGACTTAAACTAAACTGTCTGTTCAACTCAATCTGATTACTTTGACCTATTTATTGCATTAAAGGTACATAAATTGATCTATTTGTGATGTTAAAGTCTATTTTACCCCAATAGTTGTCAAGCTGATTCCACTGATATTGATTTATCTGTTATATTGATGTGACTTAAACTAAACTGTCTGTTCAACTCAATCTGACTACTTTGACCTATTTATTGCATTAAACTTACATAAATTGAGTTATCTGTGATATGAAAGTCAATTGTATTCCAATATTTGTGAAGCTGATTCCACTGATATTAACTTATCTGTTCTATTGATGTGACTTAAACTAAACTGTCTGTTCACCTCAATCTGATTACTTTGACCTATTTATTGCATTAAAGTTACATAAATTAATGTAATTGTGATGTTAAAGTCAATTGTACTCCAATAGTTGTCAAGCTGATTCCACTGATATTAACTTATCTGTTATATTGATGTGACTTAAACTAAACTGTCTGTTCAACTCAATCTGACTACTTTGACTTATTTATTGCATTAAAGTTACAAATATCGAGCTATTTGTGATGTTAAAGTCAATTGTACTCCAATAGTTGTGAAGCTGATTCCACTCATATTAACTTATCTGTTATATTGATGTGACTTAAACTAAACTGTCTGTTCAACTCAATCTGACTACTTTGACCTATTTATTGCATTAAAGTTACATAAATTGAGTTATCTGTTATATTAAAGTCAATTGTATTCCAATATTTGTGAAGCTGATTCCACTGATATTAACTTATCTGTTATATTGATGTGACTTAAACTAAACTGTCTGTTCAACTCAATCTGACTACTTTGACCTATTTATTGCATTGAAGTTACATAAATTGATCTATTTGTGATGTTAAAGTCAATTGTACTCCAATAGTTGTCAAGCTGATTCCACTGATGTTAACTTATCTGTTATATTGATGTGACTTAAACTAAACGGTCTGTTCAACTCAATCTCACTACTTTGACCTATTTATTGCATTAAAGTTACATAAATTGAGCTATCTGTGATATAAGTCAATTATACTCCAATAGTTGTGAACCTGATTCCACTAATATTGACTTATCTGTTATATTGATGTGACTTAAACTAAACTGTCTGTTCAACTCAATCTGACTACTTTGACCTATTTATTGCATTAAAGTTACATAAATTGAGTTATCTGTGATATGAAAGTCAATTGTATTCCAATATTTGTGAAGCTGATTCCACTGATATTAACTTATCTGTTATATTGATGTGACTTAAACTAAACTGTCAGTTCAACTCAATCTGACTACTTTGACCTATTTATTGCATTAAAGTTACATAAATTGATCTATTTGTGATGTTAAAGTCAATTGTACTCCAATAGTTGTCAAGCTGATTCCACTGATGTTAACTTATCTGTTATATTGATGTGACTTAAACTAAACTGTCAGTTCAACTCAATCTGACTACTTTGACCTATTTATTGCATTAAAGTTACATAAATTGATCTATTTGTGATGTTAAAGTCAATTGTACTCCAATAGTTGTCAAGCTGATTCCACTGATGTTAACTTATCTGTTATATTGATGTGACTTAAACTAAACTGTCTGTTCAACTCAATCTGACTACTTTGACCTATTTATTGCATTAAAGTTACATAAATTGAGCTATCTGTGATGTTAAAGTCAATTGTACTCCAACAGTTATTAAGCTGATTCCACTGATATTAACTTATCTGATATATTGATGTGACTTAAACTAAACTGTCTGTTCAACTCAATATGACTACTTTGACCTATTTATTGCATTAAAGTTACATAAATTAATGTAATTGTGATGTTAAAGTCAATTGTACTCCAATAGTTGTCAAGCTGATTCCACTGATGTTATCTTATCTGTTATATTGATGTGACTTAAACTAAACGGTCTGTTCAACTCAATCTGACTACTTTGACCTATTTATTGCATTAAAGTTACATAAATTGAGCTATCTGTGATATAAGTCGATTATACTCCAATAGTTGTGAACCTGATTCCACTGATATTGACTTATCTGTTATATTGATGTGACTTAAACTAAACTGTCTGTTCAACTCAATCTGACTACTTTGACCTATTTATTGCATTAAAGTTACATAAATTGAGTTATCTGTGATATGAAAGTCAATTGTATTCCAATATTTGTGAAGCTGATTCCACTGATATTAACTTATCTGTTATATTGATGTGACTTAAACTAAACTGTCAGTTCAACTCAATCTGACTACTTTGACCTATTTATTGCATTAAAGTTACATAAATTGATCTATTTGTGATGTTAAAGTCAATTGTACTCCAATAGTTGTCAAGCTGATTCCACTGATGTTAACTTATCTGTTATATTGATGTGACTTAAACTAAACTGTCAGTTCAACTCAATCTGACTACTTTGACCTATTTATTGCATTAAAGTTACATAAATTGATCTATTTGTGATGTTAAAGTCAATTGTACTCCAATAGTTGTCAAGCTGATTCCACTGATGTTAACTTATCTGTTATATTGATGTGACTTAAACTAAACTGTCTGTTCAACTCAATCTGACTACTTTGACCTATTTATTGCATTAAAGTTACATAAATTGAGCTATCTGTGATGTTAAAGTCAATTGTACTCCAACAGTTATTAAGCTGATTCCACTGATATTAACTTATCTGATATATTGATGTGACTTAAACTAAACTGTCTGTTCAACTCAATCTGACTACTTTGACCTATTTATTGCATTAAAGTTACATAAATTAATGTAATTGTGATGTTAAAGTCAATTGTACTCCAATAGTTGTCAAGCTGATTCCACTGATGTTAACTTATCTGTTATATTGATGTGACTTAAACTAAACTGTCTGTTCAACTCAATCTGACTACTTTGACCTATTTATTGCATTAAAGTTACATAAATTGAGTTATCTGTTATATTAAATTCAATTGTATTCCAATATTTGTGAAGCTGATTCCACTGATATTAACTTATGTGTTATATTGATGTGACTTAAACTAAACTGTCTGTTCAACTCAATCTGACTACTTTGACCTATTTATTGCATTGAAGTTACATACATTGATCTATTTGTGATGTTAAAGTCAATTGTACTCCAATAGTTGTCAAGCTGATTCCACTGATGTTAACTTATCTGTTATATTGATGTGACTTAAACTAAACTGTCTGTTCAACTCAATCTGACTACTTTGACCTATTTATTGCATTAAAGTTACATAAATTGAGTTATCTGTGATATGAAAGTCAATTGTATTCCAATATTTGTGAAGCTGATTCCACTGATATTAACTTATCTGTTATATTGATGTGACTTAAACTAAACTGTCAGTTCAACTCAATCTGACTACTTTGACCTATTTATTGCATTAAAGTTACATAAATTGATCTATTTGTGATGTTAAAGTCAATTGTACTCCAATAGTTGTCAAGCTGATTCCACTGATGTTAACTTATCTGTTATATTGATGTGACTTAAACTAAACTGTCAGTTCAACTCAATCTGACTACTTTGACCTATTTATTGCATTAAAGTTACATAAATTGATCTATTTGTGATGTTAAAGTCAATTGTACTCCAATAGTTGTCAAGCTGATTCCACTGATGTTAACTTATCTGTTATATTGATGTGACTTAAACTAAACTGTCTGTTCAACTCAATCTGACTACTTTGACCTATTTATTGCATTAAAGTTACATAAATTGAGCTATCTGTGATGTTAAAGTCAATTGTACTCCAACAGTTATTAAGCTGATTCCACTGATATTAACTTATCTGATATATTGATGTGACTTAAACTAAACTGTCTGTTCAACTCAATCTGACTACTTTGACCTATTTATTGCATTAAAGTTACATAAATTAATGTAATTGTGATGTTAAAGTCAATTGTACTCCAATAGTTGTCAAGCTGATTCCACTGATGTTAACTTATCTGTTATATTGATGTGACTTAAACTAAACTGTCTGTTCAACTCAATCTGACTACTTTGACCTATTTATTGCATTAAAGTTACATAAATTGAGTTATCTGTTATATTAAATTCAATTGTATTCCAATATTTGTGAAGCTGATTCCACTGATATTAACTTATGTGTTATATTGATGTGACTTAAACTAAACTGTCTGTTCAACTCAATCTGACTACTTTGACCTATTTATTGCATTGAAGTTACATACATTGATCTATTTGTGATGTTAAAGTCAATTGTACTCCAATAGTTGTCAAGCTGATTCCACTGATGTTAACTTATCTGTTATATTGATGTGACTTAAACTAAACGGTCTGTTCAACTCAATCTGACTACTTTGACCTATTTATTGCATTAAAGTTACATAAATTGAGCTATCTGTGATATAAGTCAATTATACTCCAATAGTTGTCAAGCTGATTCCACTGATATTGACTTATCTGTTATATTGATGTGACTTAAACTAAACTGTCTGTTCAACTCAATCTGACTACTTTGACCTATTTATTGCATTAAAGTTACATAAATTGAGTTATCTGTGATATGAAAGTCAATTGTATTCCAATATTTGTGAAGCTGATTCCACTGATATTAACTTATCTGTTATATTGATGTGACTTAAACTAAACTGTCAGTTCAACTCAATCTGACTACTTTGACCTATTTATTGCATTAAAGTTACATAAATTGATCTATTTGTGATGTTAAAGTCAATTGTACTCCAATAGTTGTCAAGCTGATTCCACTGATGTTAACTTATCTGTTATATTGATGTGACTTAAACTAAACTGTCTGTTCAACTCAACCTGACTACTTTGACCTATTTATTGCATTAAAGTTACATAAATTGAGCTATCTGTGATGTTAAAGTCAATTGTACTCCAACAGTTATTAAGCTGATTCCACTGATATTAACTTATCTGATATATTGATGTGACTTAAACTAAACTGTCTGTTCAACTCAATCTGACTACTTTGACCTATTTATTGCATTAAAGTTACATAAATTAATGTAATTGTGATGTTAAAGTCAATTGTACTCCAATAGTTGTCAAGCTGATTCCACTGATATTAACTTATCTGTTATATTGATGTGACTTAAACTAAACTGTCTGTTCAACTCAATCTGACTACTTTGACCTATTTATTGCATTAAAGTTACATAAATTGAGTTATCTGTTATATTAAAGTCAATTGTATTCCAATATTTGTGAAGCTGATTCCACTGATATTAACTTATCTGTTATATTGATGTGACTTAAACTAAACTGTCTGTTCAACTCAATCTGACTACTTTGACCTATTTATTGCATTGAAGTTACATAAATTGATCTATTTGTGATGTTAAAGTCAATTGTACTCCAATAGTTGTCAAGCTGATTCCACTGATGTTAACTTATCTGTTATATTGATGTGACTTAAACTAAACGGTCTGTTCAACTCAATCTGACTACTTTGACCTATTTATTGCATTAAAGTTACATAAATTGAGCTATCTGTGATATAAGTCAATTATACTCCAATAGTTGTCAAGCTGATTCCACTGATATTGACTTATCTGTTATATTGATGTGACTTAAACTAAACTGTCTGTTCAACTCAATCTGACTACTTTGACCTATTTATTGCATTAAAGTTACATAAATTGAGTTATCTGTGATATGAAAGTCAATTGTATTCCAATATTTGTGAAGCTGATTCCACTGATATTAACTTATCTGTTATATTGATGTGACTTAAACTAAACTGTCAGTTCAACTCAATCTGACTATTTTGACCTATTTATTGCATTGAAGTTACATAAATTGATCTATTTGTGATGTTAAAGTCAATTGTACTCCAATAGTTGTCAAGCTGATTCCACTGATGTTAACTTATCTGTTATATTGATGTGACTTAAACTAAACGGTCTGTTCAACTCAATCTGACTACTTTGACCTATTTATTGCATTAAACTTACATAAATTGAGCTATCTGTGATATAAGTCAATTATACTCCAATAGTTGTGAACCTGATTCCACTGATATTGACTTATCTGTTATATTCATGTGACTTAAACTAAACTGTCTGTTCAACTCAATCTGACTACTTTGACCTATTTATTGCATTAAAGTTACATAAATTGAGTTATCTGTGATATGAAAGTCAATTGTATTCCAATATTTGTGAAGCTGATTCCACTGATATTAACTTATCTGTTATATTGATGTGACTTAAACTAAACTGTCAGTTCAACTCAATCTGACTACTTTGACCTATTTATTGCATTAAAGTTACATAAATTGATCTATTTGTGATGTTAAAGTCAATTGTACTCCAATAGTTGTCAAGCTGATTCCACTGATGTTAACTTATCTGTTATATTGATGTGACTTAAACTAAACTGTCAGTTCAACTCAATCTGACTACTTTGACCTATTTATTGCATTAAAGTTACATAAATTGATCTATTTGTGATGTTAAAGTCAATTGTACTCCAATAGTTGTCAAGCTGATTCCACTGATGTTAACTTATCTGTTATATTGATGTGACTTAAACTAAACTGTCTGTTCAACTCAATCTGACTACTTTGACCTATTTATTGCATTAAAGTTACATAAATTGAGCTATCTGTGATGTTAAAGTCAATTGTACTCCAACAGTTATTAAGCTGATTCCACTGATATTAACTTATCTGATATATTGATGTGACTTAAACTAAACTGTCTGTTCAACTCAATATGACTACTTTGACCTATTTATTGCATTAAAGTTACATAAATTAATGTAATTGTGATGTTAAAGTCAATTGTACTCCAATAGTTGTCAAGCTGATTCCACTGATGTTATCTTATCTGTTATATTGATGTGACTTAAACTAAACGGTCTGTTCACCTCAATCTGACTACTTTGACCTATTTATTGCATTAAAGTTACATAAATTGAGCTATCTGTGATATAAGTCAATTATACTCCAATAGTTGTGAACCTGATTCCACTGATATTGACTTATCTGTTATATTGATGTGACTTAAACTAAACTGTCTGTTCAACTCAATCTGACTACTTTGACCTATTTATTGCATTAAAGTTACATAAATTGAGTTATCTGTGATATGAAAGTCAATTGTATTCCAATATTTGTGAAGCTGATTCCACTGATATTAACTTATCTGTTATATTGATGTGACTTAAACTAAACTGTCAGTTCAACTCAATCTGACTACTTTGACCTATTTATTGCATTAAAGTTACATAAATTGATCTATTTGTGATGTTAAAGTCAATTGTACTCCAATAGTTGTCAAGCTGATTCCACTGATGTTAACTTATCTGTTATATTGATGTGACTTAAACTAAACTGTCAGTTCAACTCAATCTGACTACTTTGACCTATTTATTGCATTAAAGTTACATAAATTGATCTATTTGTGATGTTAAAGTCAATTGTACTCCAATAGTTGTCAAGCTGATTCCACTGATGTTAACTTATCTGTTATATTGATGTGACTTAAACTAAACTGTCTGTTCAACTCAATCTGACTACTTTGACCTATTTATTGCATTAAAGTTACATAAATTGAGCTATCTGTGATGTTAAAGTCAATTGTACTCCAACAGTTATTAAGCTGATTCCACTGATATTAACTTATCTGATATATTGATGTGACTTAAACTAAACTGTCTGTTCAACTCAATCTGACTACTTTGACCTATTTATTGCATTAAAGTTACATAAATTAATGTAATTGTGATGTTAAAGTCAATTGTACTCCAATAGTTGTCAAGCTGATTCCACTGATGTTAACTTATCTGTTATATTGATGTGACTTAAACTAAACTGTCTGTTCAACTCAATCTGACTACTTTGACCTATTTATTGCATTAAAGTTACATAAATTGAGTTATCTGTTATATTAAATTCAATTGTATTCCAATATTTGTGAAGCTGATTCCACTGATATTAACTTATCTGTTATATTGATGTGACTTAAACTAAACTGTCTGTTCAACTCAATCTGACTACTTTGACCTATTTATTGCATTGAAGTTACATACATTGATCTATTTGTGATGTTAAAGTCAATTGTACTCCAATAGTTGTCAAGCTGATTCCACTGATGTTAACTTATCTGTTATATTGATGTGACTTAAACTAAACGGTCTGTTCAACTCAATCTGACTACTTTGACCTATTTATTGCATTAAAGTTACATAAATTGAGTTATCTGTGATATAAGTCAATTATACTCCAATAGTTGTGAACCTGATTCCACTGATATTGACTTATCTGTTATATTGATGTGACTTAAACTAAACTGTCTGTTCAACTCAATCTGACTACTTTGACCTATTTATTGCATTAAAGTTACATAAATTGAGTTATCTGTGATATGAAAGTCAATTGTATTCCAATATTTGTGAAGCTGATTCCACTGATATTAACTTATCTGTTATATTGATGTGACTTAAACTAAACTGTCAGTTCAACTCAATCTGACTACTTTGACCTATTTATTGCATTAAAGTTACATAAATTGATCTATTTGTGATGTTAAAGTCAATTGTACTCCAATAGTTGTCAAGCTGATTCCACTGATGTTAACTTATCTGTTATATTGATGTGACTTAAACTAAACTGTCTGTTCAACTCAACCTGACTACTTTGACCTATTTATTGCATTAAAGTTACATAAATTGAGCTATCTGTGATGTTAAAGTCAATTGTACTCCAACAGTTATTAAGCTGATTCCACTGATATTAACTTATCTGATATATTGATGTGACTTAAACTAAACTGTCTGTTCAACTCAATCTGACTACTTTGACCTATTTATTGCATTAAAGTT
This sequence comes from Ostrea denselamellosa, assembly GCA_024699665.1. Lineage (NCBI taxonomy): Eukaryota > Metazoa > Mollusca > Bivalvia > Ostreida > Ostreidae > Ostrea > Ostrea denselamellosa. The sequence continues at coordinate 1,694,688 of JAMZEH010000011.1, forward strand.
ACATAAATTAATGTAATTGTGATGTTAAAGTCAATTGTACTCCAATAGTTGTCAAGCTGATTCCACTGATGTTAACTTATCTGTTATATTGATGTGACTTAAACTAAACTGTCTGTTCAACTCAATCTGACTACTTTGACCTATTTATTGCATTAAAGTTACATAAATTGAGTTATCTGTTATATTAAATTCAATTGTATTCCAATATTTGTGAAGCTGATTCCACTGATATTAACTTATCTGTTATATTGATGTGACTTAAACTAAACTGTCTGTTCAACTCAATCTGACTACTTTGACCTATTTATTGCATTGAAGTTACATAAATTGATCTATTTGTGATGTTAAAGTCAATTGTACTCCAATAGTTGTCAAGCTGATTCCACTGATGTTAACTTATCTGTTATATTGATGTGACTTAAACTAAACGGTCTGTTCAACTCAATCTGACTACTTTGACCTATTTATTGCATTAAAGTTACATAAATTGAGCTATCTGTGATATAAGTCAATTATACTCCAATAGTTGTGAACCTGATTCCACTGATATTGACTTATCTGTTATATTGATGTGACTTAAACTAAACTGTCTGTTCAACTCAATCTGACTACTTTGACCTATTTATTGCATTAAAGTTACATAAATTGAGTTATCTGTGATATGAAAGTCAATTGTATTCCAATATTTGTGAAGCTGATTCCACTGATATTAACTTATCTGTTATATTGATGTGACTTAAACTAAACTGTCAGTTCAACTCAATCTGACTACTTTGACCTATTTATTGCATTAAAGTTACATAAATTGATCTATTTGTGATGTTAAAGTCAATTGTACTCCAATAGTTGTCAAGCTGATTCCACTGATGTTAACTTATCTGTTATATTGATGTGACTTAAACTAAACTGTCTGTTCAACTCAACCTGACTACTTTGACCTATTTATTGCATTAAAGTTACATAAATTGAGCTATCTGTGATGTTAAAGTCAATTGTACTCCAACAGTTATTAAGCTGATTCCACTGATATTAACTTATCTGATATATTGATGTGACTTAAACTAAACTGTCTGTTCAACTCAATCTGACTACTTTGACCTATTTATTGCATTAAAGTTACATAAATTAATGTAATTGTGATGTTAAAGTCAATTGTACTCCAATAGTTGTCAAGCTGATTCCACTGATGTTAACTTATCTGTTATATTGATGTGACTTAAACTAAACTGTCTGTTCAACTCAATCTGACTACTTTGACCTATTTATTGCATTAAAGTTACATAAATTGAGTTATCTGTTATATTAAAGTCAATTGTATTCCAATATTTGTGAAGCTGATTCCACTGATATTAACTTATCTGTTATATTGATGTGACTTAAACTAAACTGTCTGTTCAACTCAATCTGACTACTTTGACCTATTTATTGCATTGAAGTTACATAAATTGATCTATTTGTGATGTTAAAGTCAATTGTACTCCAATAGTTGTCAAGCTGATTCCACTGATGTTAACTTATCTGTTATATTGATGTGACTTAAACTAAACGGTCTGTTCAACTCAATCTGACTACTTTGACCTATTTATTGCATTAAAGTTACATAAATTGAGTTATCTGTGATATGAAAGTCAATTGTATTCCAATATTTGTGAAGCTGATTCCACTGATATTAACTTATCTGTTATATTGATGTGACTTAAACTAAACTGTCAGTTCAACTCAATCTGACTACTTTGACCTATTTATTGCATTAAAGTTACATAAATTGATCTATTTGTGATGTTAAAGTCAATTGTACTCCAATAGTTGTCAAGCTGATTCCACTGATGTTAACTTATCTGTTATATTGATGTGACTTAAACTAAACTGTCAGTTCAACTCAATCTGACTACTTTGACCTATTTATTGCATTAAAGTTACATAAATTGATCTATTTGTGATGTTAAAGTCAATTGTACTCCAATAGTTGTCAAGCTGATTCCACTGATGTTAACTTATCTGTTATATTGATGTGACTTAAACTAAACTGTCTGTTCAACTCAATCTGACTACTTTGACCTATTTATTGCATTAAAGTTACATAAATTGAGCTATCTGTGATGTTAAAGTCAATTGTACTCCAACAGTTATTAAGCTGATTCCACTGATATTAACTTATCTGATATATTGATGTGACTTAAACTAAACTGTCTGTTCAACTCAATCTGACTACTTTGACCTATTTATTGCATTAAAGTTACATAAATTAATGTAATTGTGATGTTAAAGTCAATTGTACTCCAATAGTTGTCAAGCTGATTCCACTGATGTTAACTTATCTGTTATATTGATGTGACTTAAACTAAACTGTCTGTTCAACTCAATCTGACTACTTTGACCTATTTATTGCATTAAAGTTACATAAATTGAGTTATCTGTTATATTAAATTCAATTGTATTCCAATATTTGTGAAGCTGATTCCACTGATATTAACTTATCTGTTATATTGATGTGACTTAAACTAAACTGTCAGTTCAACTCAATCTGACTACTTTGACCTATTTATTGCATTAAAGTTACATAAATTGATCTATTTGTGATGTTAAAGTCAATTGTACTCCAATAGTTGTCAAGCTGATTCCACTGATGTTAACTTATCTGTTATATTGATGTGACTTAAACTAAACTGTCAGTTCAACTCAATCTGACTACTTTGACCTATTTATTGCATTAAAGTTACATAAATTGATCTATTTGTGATGTTAAAGTCAATTGTACTCCAATAGTTGTCAAGCTGATTCCACTGATGTTAACTTATCTGTTATATTGATGTGACTTAAACTAAACTGTCTGTTCAACTCAATCTGACTACTTTGACCTATTTATTGCATTAAAGTTACATAAATTGAGCTATCTGTGATGTTAAAGTCAATTGTACTCCAACAGTTATTAAGCTGATTCCACTGATATTAACTTATCTGATATATTGATGTGACTTAAACTAAACTGTCTGTTCAACTCAATCTGACTACTTTGACCTATTTATTGCATTAAAGTTACATAAATTAATGTAATTGTGATGTTAAAGTCAATTGTACTCCAATAGTTGTCAAGCTGATTCCACTGATGTTAACTTATCTGTTATATTGATGTGACTTAAACTAAACTGTCTGTTCAACTCAATCTGACTACTTTGACCTATTTATTGCATTAAAGTTACATAAATTGAGTTATCTGTTATATTAAATTCAATTGTATTCCAATATTTGTGAAGCTGATTCCACTGATATTAACTTATCTGTTATATTGATGTGACTTAAACTAAACTGTCTGTTCAACTCAATCTGACTACTTTGACCTATTTATTGCATTGAAGTTACATAAATTGATCTATTTGTGATGTTAAAGTCAATTGTACTCCAATAGTTGTCAAGCTGATTCCACTGATGTTAACTTATCTGTTATATTGATGTGACTTAAACTAAACGGTCTGTTCAACTCAATCTGACTACTTTGACCTATTTATTGCATTAAAGTTACATAAATTGAGCTATCTGTGATATAAGTCAATTATACTCCAATAGTTGTGAACCTGATTCCACTGATATTGACTTATCTGTTATATTGATGTGACTTAAACTAAACTGTCTGTTCAACTCAATCTGACTACTTTGACCTATTTATTGCATTAAAGTTACATAAATTGAGTTATCTGTGATATGAAAGTCAATTGTATTCCAATATTTGTGAAGCTGATTCCACTGATATTAACTTATCTGTTATATTGATGTGACTTAAACTAAACTGTCAGTTCAACTCAATCTGACTACTTTGACCTATTTATTGCATTAAAGTTACATAAATTGATCTATTTGTGATGTTAAAGTCAATTGTACTCCAATAGTTGTCAAGCTGATTCCACTGATGTTAACTTATCTGTTATATTGATGTGACTTAAACTAAACTGTCTGTTCAACTCAACCTGACTACTTTGACCTATTTATTGCATTAAAGTTACATAAATTGAGCTATCTGTGATGTTAAAGTCAATTGTACTCCAACAGTTATTAAGCTGATTCCACTGATATTAACTTATCTGATATATTGATGTGACTTAAACTAAACTGTCTGTTCAACTCAATCTGACTACTTTGACCTATTTATTGCATTAAAGTTACATAAATTAATGTAATTGTGATGTTAAAGTCAATTGTACTCCAATAGTTGTCAAGCTGATTCCACTGATGTTAACTTATCTGTTATATTGATGTGACTTAAACTAAACTGTCTGTTCAACTCAATCTGACTACTTTGACCTATTTATTGCATTAAAGTTACATAAATTGAGCTATCTGTGATATAAGTCAATTATACTCCAATAGTTGTGAACCTGATTCCACTGATATTGACTTATCTGTTATATTGATGTGACTTAAACTAAACTGTCTGTTCAACTCAATCTGACTACTTTGACCTATTTATTGCATTAAAGTTACATAAATTGAGTTATCTGTGATATGAAAGTCAATTGTATTCCAATATTTGTGAAGCTGATTCCACTGATATTAACTTATCTGTTATATTGATGTGACTTAAACTAAACTGTCAGTTCAACTCAATCTGACTACTTTGACCTATTTATTGCATTAAAGTTACATAAATTGATCTATTTGTGATGTTAAAGTCAATTGTACTCCAATAGTTGTCAAGCTGATTCCACTGATGTTAACTTATCTGTTATATTGATGTGACTTAAACTAAACTGTCTGTTCAACTCAACCTGACTACTTTGACCTATTTATTGCATTAAAGTTACATAAATTGAGCTATCTGTGATGTTAAAGTCAATTGTACTCCAACAGTTATTAAGCTGATTCCACTGATATTAACTTATCTGATATATTGATGTGACTTAAACTAAACTGTCTGTTCAACTCAATCTGACTACTTTGACCTATTTATTGCATTAAAGTTACATAAATTAATGTAATTGTGATGTTAAAGTCAATTGTACTCCAATAGTTGTCAAGCTGATTCCACTGATGTTAACTTATCTGTTATATTGATGTGACTTAAACTAAACTGTCTGTTCAACTCAATCTGACTACTTTGACCTATTTATTGCATTAAAGTTACATAAATTGAGTTATCTGTTATATTAAAGTCAATTGTATTCCAATATTTGTGAAGCTGATTCCACTGATATTAACTTATCTGTTATATTGATGTGACTTAAACTAAACTGTCTGTTCAACTCAATCTGACTACTTTGACCTATTTATTGCATTGAAGTTACATAAATTGATCTATTTGTGATGTTAAAGTCAATTGTACTCCAATAGTTGTCAAGCTGATTCCACTGATGTTAACTTATCTGTTATATTGATGTGACTTAAACTAAACGGTCTGTTCAACTCAATCTGACTACTTTGACCTATTTATTGCATTAAAGTTACATAAATTGAGTTATCTGTGATATGAAAGTCAATTGTATTCCAATATTTGTGAAGCTGATTCCACTGATATTAACTTATCTGTTATATTGATGTGACTTAAACTAAACTGTCAGTTCAACTCAATCTGACTACTTTGACCTATTTATTGCATTAAAGTTACATAAATTGATCTATTTGTGATGTTAAAGTCAATTGTACTCCAATAGTTGTCAAGCTGATTCCACTGATGTTAACTTATCTGTTATATTGATGTGACTTAAACTAAACTGTCAGTTCAACTCAATCTGACTACTTTGACCTATTTATTGCATTAAAGTTACATAAATTGATCTATTTGTGATGTTAAAGTCAATTGTACTCCAATAGTTGTCAAGCTGATTCCACTGATGTTAACTTATCTGTTATATTGATGTGACTTAAACTAAACTGTCTGTTCAACTCAATCTGACTACTTTGACCTATTTATTGCATTAAAGTTACATAAATTGAGCTATCTGTGATGTTAAAGTCAATTGTACTCCAACAGTTATTAAGCTGATTCCACTGATATTAACTTATCTGATATATTGATGTGACTTAAACTAAACTGTCTGTTCAACTCAATCTGACTACTTTGACCTATTTATTGCATTAAAGTTACATAAATTAATGTAATTGTGATGTTAAAGTCAATTGTACTCCAATAGTTGTCAAGCTGATTCCACTGATGTTAACTTATCTGTTATATTGATGTGACTTAAACTAAACTGTCTGTTCAACTCAATCTGACTACTTTGACCTATTTATTGCATTAAAGTTACATAAATTGAGTTATCTGTTATATTAAATTCAATTGTATTCCAATATTTGTGAAGCTGATTCCACTGATATTAACTTATCTGTTATATTGATGTGACTTAAACTAAACTGTCAGTTCAACTCAATCTGACTACTTTGACCTATTTATTGCATTAAAGTTACATAAATTGATCTATTTGTGATGTTAAAGTCAATTGTACTCCAATAGTTGTCAAGCTGATTCCACTGATGTTAACTTATCTGTTATATTGATGTGACTTAAACTAAACTGTCAGTTCAACTCAATCTGACTACTTTGACCTATTTATTGCATTAAAGTTACATAAATTGATCTATTTGTGATGTTAAAGTCAATTGTACTCCAATAGTTGTCAAGCTGATTCCACTGATGTTAACTTATCTGTTATATTGATGTGACTTAAACTAAACTGTCTGTTCAACTCAATCTGACTACTTTGACCTATTTATTGCATTAAAGTTACATAAATTGAGCTATCTGTGATGTTAAAGTCAATTGTACTCCAACAGTTATTAAGCTGATTCCACTGATATTAACTTATCTGATATATTGATGTGACTTAAACTAAACTGTCTGTTCAACTCAATCTGACTACTTTGACCTATTTATTGCATTAAAGTTACATAAATTAATGTAATTGTGATGTTAAAGTCAATTGTACTCCAATAGTTGTCAAGCTGATTCCACTGATGTTAACTTATCTGTTATATTGATGTGACTTAAACTAAACTGTCTGTTCAACTCAATCTGACTACTTTGACCTATTTATTGCATTAAAGTTACATAAATTGAGTTATCTGTTATATTAAATTCAATTGTATTCCAATATTTGTGAAGCTGATTCCACTGATATTAACTTATCCGTTATATTGATGTGACTTAAACTAAACTGTCTGTTCAACTCAATCTGACTACTTTGACCTATTTATTGCATTGAAGTTACATAAATTGATCTATTTGTGATGTTAAAGTCAATTGTACTCCAATAGTTGTCAAGCTGATTCCACTGATGTTAACTTATCTGTTATATTGATGTGACTTAAACTAAACGGTCTGTTCAACTCAATCTGACTACTTTGACCTATTTATTGCATTAAAGTTACATAAATTGAGCTATCTGTGATATAAGTCAATTATACTCCAATAGTTGTGAACCTGATTCCACTGATATTGACTTATCTGTTATATTGATGTGACTTAAACTAAACTGTCTGTTCAACTCAATCTGACTACTTTGACCTATTTATTGCATTAAAGTTACATAAATTGAGTTATCTGTGATATGAAAGTCAATTGTATTCCAATATTTGTGAAGCTGATTCCACTGATATTAACTTATCTGTTATATTGATGTGACTTAAACTAAACTGTCAGTTCAACTCAATCTGACTACTTTGACCTATTTATTGCATTAAAGTTACATAAATTGATCTATTTGTGATGTTAAAGTCAATTGTACTCCAATAGTTGTCAAGCTGATTCCACTGATGTTAACTTATCTGTTATATTGATGTGACTTAAACTAAACTGTCTGTTCAACTCAACCTGACTACTTTGACCTATTTATTGCATTAAAGTTACATAAATTGAGCTATCTGTGATGTTAAAGTCAATTGTACTCCAACAGTTATTAAGCTGATTCCACTGATATTAACTTATCTGATATATTGATGTGACTTAAACTAAACTGTCTGTTCAACTCAATCTGACTACTTTGACCTATTTATTGCATTAAAGTTACATAAATTAATGTAATTGTGATGTTAAAGTCAATTGTACTCCAATAGTTGTCAAGCTGATTCCACTGATGTTAACTTATCTGTTATATTGATGTGACTTAAACTAAACTGTCTGTTCAACTCAATCTGACTACTTTGACCTATTTATTGCATTAAAGTTACATAAATTGAGTTATCTGTTATATTAAAGTCAATTGTATTCCAATATTTGTGAAGCTGATTCCACTGATATTAACTTATCTGTTATATTGATGTGACTTAAACTAAACTGTCTGTTCAACTCAATCTGACTACTTTGACCTATTTATTGCATTGAAGTTACATAAATTGATCTATTTGTGATGTTAAAGTCAATTGTACTCCAATAGTTGTCAAGCTGATTCCACTGATGTTAACTTATCTGTTATATTGATGTGACTTAAACTAAACGGTCTGTTCAACTCAATCTGACTACTTTGACCTATTTATTGCATTAAAGTTACATAAATTGAGTTATCTGTGATATGAAAGTCAATTGTATTCCAATATTTGTGAAGCTGATTCCACTGATATTAACTTATCTGTTATATTGATGTGACTTAAACTAAACTGTCAGTTCAACTCAATCTGACTACTTTGACCTATTTATTGCATTAAAGTTACATAAATTGATCTATTTGTGATGTTAAAGTCAATTGTACTCCAATAGTTGTCAAGCTGATTCCACTGATGTTAACTTATCTGTTATATTGATGTGACTTAAACTAAACTGTCAGTTCAACTCAATCTGACTACTTTGACCTATTTATTGCATTAAAGTTACATAAATTGATCTATTTGTGATGTTAAAGTCAATTGTACTCCAATAGTTGTCAAGCTGATTCCACTGATGTTAACTTATCTGTTATATTGATGTGACTTAAACTAAACTGTCTGTTCAACTCAATCTGACTACTTTGACCTATTTATTGCATTAAAGTTACATAAATTGAGCTATCTGTGATGTTAAAGTCAATTGTACTCCAACAGTTATTAAGCTGATTCCACTGATATTAACTCATCTGATATATTGATGTGACTTAAACTAAACTGTCTGTTCAACTCAATCTGACTACTTTGACCTATTTATTGCATTAAAGTTACATAAATTAATGTAATTGTGATGTTAAAGTCAATTGTACTCCAATAGTTGTCAAGCTGATTCCACTGATGTTAACTTATCTGTTATATTGATGTGACTTAAACTAAACTGTCTGTTCAACTCAATCTGACTACTTTGACCTATTTATTGCATTAAAGTTACATAAATTGAGTTATCTGTTATATTAAATTCAATTGTATTCCAATATTTGTGAAGCTGATTCCACTGATATTAACTTATCTGTTATATTGATGTGACTTAAACTAAACTGTCAGTTCAACTCAATCTGACTACTTTGACCTATTTATTGCATTAAAGTTACATAAATTGATCTATTTGTGATGTTAAAGTCAATTGTACTCCAATAGTTGTCAAGCTGATTCCACTGATGTTAACTTATCTGTTATATTGATGTGACTTAAACTAAACTGTCAGTTCAACTCAATCTGACTACTTTGACCTATTTATTGCATTAAAGTTACATAAATTGATCTATTTGTGATGTTAAAGTCAATTGTACTCCAATAGTTGTCAAGCTGATTCCACTGATGTTAACTTATCTGTTATATTGATGTGACTTAAACTAAACTGTCTGTTCAACTCAATCTGACTACTTTGACCTATTTATTGCATTAAAGTTACATAAATTGAGCTATCTGTGATGTTAAAGTCAATTGTACTCCAACAGTTATTAAGCTGATTCCACTGATATTAACTTATCTGATATATTGATGTGACTTAAACTAAACTGTCTGTTCAACTCAATCTGACTACTTTGACCTATTTATTGCATTAAAGTTACATAAATTAATGTAATTGTGATGTTAAAGTCAATTGTACTCCAATAGTTGTCAAGCTGATTCCACTGATGTTAACTTATCTGTTATATTGATGTGACTTAAACTAAACTGTCTGTTCAACTCAATCTGACTACTTTGACCTATTTATTGCATTAAAGTTACATAAATTGAGTTATCTGTTATATTAAATTCAATTGTATTCCAATATTTGTGAAGCTGATTCCACTGATATTAACTTATCTGTTATATTGATGTGACTTAAACTAAACTGTCTGTTCAACTCAATATGACTACTTTGACCTATTTATTGCATTGAAGTTACATACATTGATCTATTTGTGATGTTAAAGTCAATTGTACTCCAATAGTTGTCAAGCTGATTCCACTGATGTTAACTTATCTGTTATATTGATGTGACTTAAACTAAACGGTCTGTTCAACTCAATCTGACTACTTTGACCTATTTATTGCATTAAAGTTACATAAATTGAGCTATCTGTGATATAAGTCAATTATACTCCAATAGTTGTGAACCTGATTCCACTGATATTGACTTATCTGTTATATTGATGTGACTTAAACTAAACTGTCTGTTCAACTCAATCTGACTACTTTGACCTATTTATTGCATTAAAGTTACATAAATTGAGTTATCTGTGATATGAAAGTCAATTGTATTCCAATATTTGTGAAGCTGATTCCACTGATATTAACTTATCTGTTATATTGATGTGACTTAAACTAAACTGTCAGTTCAACTCAATCTGACTACTTTGACCTATTTATTGCATTAAAGTTACATAAATTGATCTATTTGTGATGTTAAAGTCAATTGTACTCCAATAGTTGTCAAGCTGATTCCACTGATGTTAACTTATCTGTTATATTGATGTGACTTAAACTAAACTGTCTGTTCAACTCAACCTGACTACTTTGACCTATTTATTGCATTAAAGTTACATAAATTGAGCTATCTGTGATGTTAAAGTCAATTGTACTCCAACAGTTATTAAGCTGATTCCACTGATATTAACTTATCTGATATATTGATGTGACTTAAACTAAACTGTCTGTTCAACTCAATCTGACTACTTTGACCTATTTATTGCATTAAAGTTACATAAATTAATGTAATTGTGATGTTAAAGTCAATTGTACTCCAATAGTTGTCAAGCTGATTCCACTGATGTTAACTTATCTGTTATATTGATGTGACTTAAACTAAACTGTCTGTTCAACTCAATCTGACTACTTTGACCTATTTATTGCATTAAAGTTACATAAATTGAGTTATCTGTTATATTAAAGTCAATTGTATTCCAATATTTGTGAAGCTGATTCCACTGATATTAACTTATGTGTTATATTGATGTGACTTAAACTAAACTGTCTGTTCAACTCAATCTGACTACTTTGACCTATTTATTGCATTGAAGTTACATAAATTGATCTATTTGTGATGTTAAAGTCAATTGTACTCCAATAGTTGTCAAGCTGATTCCACTGATGTTAACTTATCTGTTATATTGATGTGACTTAAACTAAACGGTCTGTTCAACTCAATCTGACTACTTTGACCTATTTATTGCATTAAAGTTACATAAATTGAGCTATCTGTGATATAAGTCAATTATACTCCAATAGTTGTGAACCTGATTCCACTGATATTGACTTATCTGTTATATTGATGTGACTTAAACTGAACTGTCTGTTCAACTCAATCTGACTACTTTGACCTATTTATTGCATTAAAGTTACATAAATTGATCTATTTGTGATGTTAAAGTCAATTGTACTCCAATAGTTGTCAAGCTGATTCCACTGATGTTAACTTATCTGTTATATTGATGTGACTTAAACTAAACTGTCAGTTCAACTCAATCTGACTACTTTGACCTATTTATTGCATTAAAGTTACATAAATTGATCTATTTGTGATGTTAAAGTCAATTGTACTCCAATAGTTGTCAAGCTGATTCCACTGATGTTAACTTATCTGTTATATTGATGTGACTTAAACTAAACTGTCTGTTCAACTCAATCTGACTACTTTGACCTATTTATTGCATTAAAGTTACATAAATTAAGCTATCTGTGATGTTAAAGTCAATTGTACTCCAACAGTTATTAAGCTGATTCCACTGATATTAACTTATCTGATATATTGATGTGACTTAAACTAAACTGTCTGTTCAACTCAATATGACTACTTTGACCTATTTATTGCATTAAAGTTACATAAATTAATGTAATTGTGATGTTAAAGTCAATTGTACTCCAATAGTTGTCAAGCTGATTCCACTGATGTTAACTTATCTGTTATATTGATGTGACTTAAACTAAACTGTCTGTTCAACTCAATATGACTACTTTGACCTATTTATTGCATTAAAGTTACATAAATTGAGCTATCTGTGATATTAAAGTCAATTGTACTCCAATAGTTGTCAAGCTGATTCCACTGATATTAACTTATCTGTTATATTGATGTGACTTAAACTAAACTGTCTGTTCAACTCAATCTGATTACTTTGACCTATTTATTGCATTAAAATTACATAAATTGATCTATTTGTGATGTTAAAGGCAATTGTACTCCAATAGTTGTCAAGCTGATTCCACTGATATTAACTGATCTGTTATATTGATGTGACTTAAACTAAACTGTCTGTTCAACTCAATCTGACTACTTTGACCTATTTATTGCATTAAAGTTACATAAATTGAGCTATCTGTGATATTAAAGTCAATTGTACTCCAACAGTTGTGAAGCTGATTCCACTCATATTAACTTATCTGTTATATTGATGTGACTTAAACTAAACTGTCTGTTCAACTCAATCTGATTACTTTGACCTATTTATTGCATTAAAGGTACATAAATTGATCTATTTGTGATGTTAAAGTCTATTGTACCCCAATAGTTGTCAAGCTGATTCCACTGATATTGACTTATCTGTTATATTGATGTGACTTAAACTAAACTGTCTGTTCAACTCAATCTGATTACTTTGACCTATTTATTGCATTAAAGTTACATAAATTGATCTATTTGTGATGTTAAAGTCAATTGTACTCCAATAGTTGCGAACCTGATTCCACTGATATTGACTTATCTGTTATATTGATGTGACTTAAACTAAACTGTCTGTTCAACTCAATCTGACTACTTTGACCTATTTATTGCATTAAAGTTACATAAATTGATCTATTTGTGATGTTAAAGTCAATTGTACTCCAATAGTTGTCAAGCTGATTCCACTGATGTTAACTTATCTGTTATATTGATGTGACTTAAACTAAACTGTCTGTTCAACTCAATCTGACTACTTTGACCTATTTATTGCATTAAAGTTACATAAATTGAGCTATCTGTGATGTTAAAGTCAATTGTACTCCAACAGTTATTAAGCTGATTCCACTGATATTAACTTATCTGATATATTGATGTGACTTAAACTAAACTGTCAGTTCAACTCAATCTGACTACTTTGACCTATTTATTGCATTAAAGTTACATAAATTAATGTAATTGTGATGTTAAAGTCAATTGTACTCCAATAGTTGTCAAGCTGTTTCCACTGATATTAACTTATCTGTTATATTGATGTGACTTAAACTAAACTGTCAGTTCAACTCAATCTGACTACTTTGACCTATTTATTGCATTAAAGTTACATAAATTAAGCTATCTGTGATGTTAAAGTCAATTGTACTCCAACAGTTATTAAGCTGATTCCACTGATATTAACTTATCTGATATATTGATGTGACTTAAACTAAACTGTCTGTTCAACTCAATATGACTACTTTGACCTATTTATTGCATTAAAGTTACATAAATTAATGTAATTGTGATGTTAACGTCAATTGTACTCCAATAGTTGTCAAGCTGATTCCACTGATGTTAACTTATCTGTTATATTGATGTGACTTAAACTAAACTGTCTGTTCAACTCAATATGACTACTTTGACCTATTTATTGCATTAAAGTTACATAAATTGAGCTATCTGTGATATTAAAGTCAATTGTACTCCAATAGTTGTCAAGCTGATTCCACTGATATTAACTTATCTGTTATATTGATGTGACTTAAACTAAACTGTCTGTTCAACTCAATCTGATTACTTTGACCTATTTATTGCATTAAAATTACATAAATTGATCTATTTGTGATGTTAAAGGCAATTGTACTCCAATAGTTGTCAAGCTGATTCCACTGATATTAACTGATCTGTTATATTGATGTGACTTAAACTAAACTGTCTGTTCAACTCAATCTGACTACTTTGACCTATTTATTGCATTAAAGTTACATAAATTGAGCTATCTGTGATATTAAAGTCAATTGTACTCCAACAGTTGTGAAGCTGATTCCACTCATATTAACTTATCTGTTATATTGATGTGACTTAAACTAAACTGTCTGTTCAACTCAATCTGACTACTTTGACCTATTTATTGCATTAAAGTTACATAAATTGAGCTATCTGTGATATTAAAGTCAATTGTACTCCAACAGCTGTAAAGCTGATTCCACTGATATTAACTTATCTGTTATATTGATGTGACTTAAACTAAACTGTCTGTTCAACTCAATCTGATTACTTTGACCTATTTATTGCATTAAAGTTACATAAATTGATCTATTTGTGATGTTAAAGTCAATTGTACTCCAATAGTTGTCAAGCTGATTCCACTGATATTGACTTATCTGTTATATTGATGTGACTTAAACTAAACTGTCTGTTCAACTCAATCTGACTACTTTGACCTATTTATTGCATTAAAGTTACATAAATTGAGTTATCTGTGATATGAAAGTCAATTGTATTCCAATATTTGTGAAGCTGATTCCACTGATATTAACTTATCTGTTCTATTGATGTGACTTAAACTAAACTGTCAGTTCAACTCAATCTGACTACTTTGACCTATTTATTGCATTAAAGTTACATAAATTGATCTATTTGTGATGTTAAAGTCAATTTTACTCCAATAGTTGTCAAGCTGATTCCACTGATGTTAACTTATGTGTTATATTGATGTGACTTAAACTAAACTGTCTGTTCACCTCAATCTGACTACTTTGACCTATTTATTGCATTAAAGTTACATAAATTGAGCTATCTGTGATGTTAAAGTCAATTGTACTCCAATAGTTGTCAAGCTGATTCCACTGATGTTAACTTATCTGTTATATTGATGTGACTTAAACTAAACTGTCTGTTCACCTCAATCTGACTACTTTGACCTATTTATTGCATTAAAGTTACATAAATTGATCTATTTGTGATGTTAAAGTCAATTGTACTCCAATAGTTGTCAAGCTGATTCCACTGATATTAACTTATCTGTTATATTGATGTGACTTAAACTAAACTGTCTGTTCAACTCAATCTGACTACTTTGACTTATTTATTGCATTAAAGTTACAAAAATCGAGCTATTTGTGATGTTAAAGTCAATTGTACTCCAATAGTTGTGAAGCTGATTCCACTGATATTAACTTATCTGTTATATTGATGTGACTTAAACTAAACTGTCTGTTCAACTCAATCTGACTACTTTGACCTATTTATTACATTAAAGTTACATAAATTGAGTTATCTGTTATATTAAAATCAATTGTATTCCAATATTTGTGAAGCTGATTCCACTGATATTAACTTATCTGTTATATTGATGTGACTTAAACTAAACTGTCAGTTCAACTCAATCTGACTACGTTGACCTATTTATTGCATTAAAGTTACATAAATTGATCTATTTATGATGTTAAAGTCAATTGTACTCCAATAGTTGTCAAGCTGATTCCACTGATATTAACTTATCTGTTATATTGATGTGACTTAAACTAAACTGTCTGTTCAACTCAATCTGACTACTTTGACCTATTTATTGCATTAAAGTTACATAAATTGAGCTATCTGTGATGTTAAAGTCAATTGTACTCCAATAGTTGTCAAGCTGATTCCACTGATGTTAACTTATCTGTTATATTGATGTGACTTAAACTAAACTGTCTGTTCACCTCAATCTGACTACTTTGACCTATTTATTGCATTAAAGTTACATAAATTAATGTAATTGTGATGTTAAAGTCAATTGTACTCCAATAGTTGTCAAGCTGATTCCACTGATATTAACTTATCTGTTATATTGATGTGACTTAAACTAAACTGTCTGTTCAACTCAATCTGACTACTTTGACTTATTTATTGCATTAAAGTTACAAAAATCGAGCTATTTGTGATGTTAAAGTCAATTGTACTCCAATAGTTGTGAAGCTGATTCCACTCATATTAACTTATCTGTTATATTGATGTGACTTAAACTAAACTGTCTGTTCAACTCAATCTGACTACTTTGACCTATTTATTGCATTAAAGTTACATAAATTGAGTTATCTGTGATGTTAAAGTCAATTGTATTCCAATATTTGTGAAGCTGATTCCACTGATAGTAACTTATCTGTTATATTGATGTGACTTAAACTAAACTGTCTGTTCACCTCAATCTGACTACTTTGACCTATTTATTGCATTAAAGTTACATAAATTAATGTAATTGTGATGTTAAAGTCAATTGTACTCCAATAGTTGTCAAGCTGATTCCACTGATATTAACTTATCTGTTATATTGATGTGACTTAAACTAAACTGTCTGTTCAACTCAATCTGACTACTTTGACTTATTTATTGCATTAAAGTTACAAAAATCGAGCTATTTGTGATGTTAAAGTCAATTGTACTCCAATAGTTGTGAAGCTGATTCCACTCATATTAACTTATCTGTTATATTAATGTGACTTAAACTAAACTGTCTGTTCAACTCAATCTGACTACTTTGACCTATTTATTGCATTAAAGTTACATAAATTGAGTTATCTGTGATGTTAAAGTCAATTGTATTCCAATATTTGTGAAGCTGATTCCACTGATATTAACTTATCTGTTATATTGATGTGACTTAAACTAAACTGTCTGTTCAACTCAATCTGACTACTTTGACCTATTTATTGCATTGAAGTTACATAAATTGATCTATTTCTGATGTTAAAGTCAATTGTACTCCAATAGTTGTCAAGCTGATTCCACTGATGTTAACTTATGTGTTATATTGATGTGACTTAAACTAAACGGTCTGTTCAACTCAATCTGACTACTTTGACCTATTTATTGCATTAAAGTTACATAAATTGAGCTATCTGTGATGTTAAAGTCAATTGTACTCCAACAGCTGTGAAGCTGATTCCACTGATATTAACTTATCTGTTATATTGATGTGACTTAAACTAAACTGTCTGTTCAACTCAATCTGACTACTTTGACTTATTTATTGCATTAAAGTTACAAAAATCAAGCTATTTGTGATGTTAAAGTCAATTGTACTCCAATAGTTGTGAATCTTATTCCACTGATATTAACTTATCTGTTATATTAATGTGACTTAAACTAAACTGTCTGTTCAACTCAATCTGACTACTTTGACCTATTTATTGCATTAAAGTTACATAAATTGAGTTATCTGTGATGTTAAAGTCAATTGTATTCCAATATTTGTGAAGCTGATTCCACTGATATTAACTTATCTGTTATATTGATGTGACTTAAACTAAACTGTCTGTTCAACTCAATCTGATTACTTTGACCTATTTATTGCATTGAAGTTACATAAATTGATCTATTTCTGATGTTAAAGTCAATTGTACTCCAATAGTTGTCAAGCTGATTCCACTGATGTTAACTTATCTGTTATATTGATGTGACTTAAACTAAACGGTCTGTTCAACTCAATCTGACTACTTTGACCTATTTATTGCATTAAAGTTACATAAATTGAGCTATCTGTGATGTTAAAGTCAATTGTACTCCAACAGCTGTGAAGCTGATTCCACTGATATTAACTTATCTGTTATATTGATGTGACTTAAACTAAACTGTCTGTTCAACTCAATCTGACTACTTTGACTTATTTATTGCATTAAAGTTACAAAAATTGAGCAATTTGTGATGTTAAAGTCAATTGTACTCCAATAGTTGTCAAGCTGATTCCACTCATATTAACTTATCTGTTATATTAATGTGACTTAAACTAAACTGTCTGTTCAACTCAATCTGACTACTTTGACCTATTTATTGCATTAAAGTTACATAAATTGAGCTATCTGTGATGTTAAAGTCAATTGTACTCCAACAGTTATTAAGCTGATTCCACTGATATTAACTGATCTGATATATTGATGTGACTTAAACTAAACTGTCAGTTCAACTCAATCTGACTACTTTGACCTATTTATTGCATTAAAGTTACATAAATTAATGTAATTGTGATGTTAAAGTCAATTGTACTCCAATAGTTGTCAAGCTGATTCCACTGATGTTAACTTATCTGTTATATTGATGTGACTTAAACTAAACTGTCTGTTCAACTCAATCTGACTACTTTGACCTATTTATTGCATTAAAGTTACATAAATTGAGTTATCTGTTATATTAAAGTCAATTGTATTCCAATATTTGTGAAGCTGATTCCACTGATATTAACTTATCTGTTATATTGATGTGACTTAAACTAAACTGTCTGTTCAACTCAATCTGACTACTTTGACCTATTTATTGCATTGAAGTTACATAAATTGATCTATTTGTGATGTTAAAGTCAATTGTACTCCAATAGTTGTCAAGCTGATTCCACTGATGTTAACTTATCTGTTATATTGATGTGACTTAAACTAAACGGTCTGTTCACCTCAATCTGACTACTTTGACCTATTTATTGCATTAAAGTTACATAAATTGAGCTATCTGTGATATAAGTCAATTATACTCCAATAGTTGTGAACCTGATTCCACTGATATTGACTTATCTGTTATATTGATGTGACTTAAACTAAACTGTCAGTTCAACTCAATCTGACTACTTTGACCTATTTATTGCATTAAAGTTACATAAATTGATCTATTTGTGATGTTAAAGTCAATTGTACTCCAATAGTTGTCAAGCTGATTCCACTGATGTTAACTGATGTGTTATATTGATGTGACTTAAACTAAACTGTCTGTTCACCTCAATCTGACTACTTTGACCTATTTATTGCATTAAAGTTACATAAATTGAGCTATCTGTGATGTTAAAGTCAATTGTACTCCAATAGTTGTCAAGCTGATTCCACTGATGTTAACTTATCTGTTATATTGATGTGACTTAAACTAAACTGTCTGTTCACCTCAATCTGACTACTTTGACCTATTTATTGCATTAAAGTTACATAAATTGAGCTATCTGTGATATTAAAGTCAATTGTACTCCAACAGTTGTGAAGCTGATTCCACTCATATTAACTTATCTGTTATATTGATGTGACTTAAACTAAACTGTCTGTTCAACTCAATCTGATTACTTTGACCTATTTATTGCATTAAAGGTACATAAATTGATCTATTTGTGATGTTAAAGTCTATTGTACCCCAATAGTTGTCAAGCTGATTCCACTGATATTGACTTATCTGTTATATTGATGTGACTTAAACTAAACTGTCTGTTCAACTCAATCTGACTACTTTGACCTATTTATTGCATTAAAGTTACATAAATTGAGCTATCTGTGATATTAAAGTCAATTGTACTCCAACAGCTGTAAAGCTGATTCCACTGATATTAACTTATCTGTTATATTGATGTGACTTAAACTAAACTGTCTGTTCAACTCAATCTGATTACTTTGACCTATTTATTGCATTAAAGTTACATAAATTGATCTATTTGTGATGTTAAAGACAATTGTACTCCAATAGTTGTCAAGCTGATTCCACTGATATTGACTTATCTGTTATATTGATGTGACTTAAACTAAACTGTCTGTTCAACTCAATCTGACTACTTTGACCTATTTATTGCATTAAAGTTACATAAATTGAGTTATCTGTGATATGAAAGTCAATTGTATTCCAATATTTGTGAAGCTGATTCCACTGATATTAACTTATCTGTTCTATTGATGTGACTTAAACTAAACTGTCAGTTCAACTCAATCTGACTACTTTGACCTATTTATTGCATTAAAGTTACATAAATTGATCTATTTGTGATGTTAAAGTCAATTTTACTCCAATAGTTGTCAAGCTGATTCCACTGATGTTAACTTATGTGTTATATTGATGTGACTTAAACTAAACTGTCTGTTCACCTCAATCTGACTACTTTGACCTATTTATTGCATTAAAGTTACATAAATTGAGCTATCTGTGATGTTAAAGTCAATTGTACTCCAATAGTTGTCAAGCTGATTCCACTGATGTTAACTTATCTGTTATATTGATGTGACTTAAACTAAACTGTCTGTTCACCTCAATCTGACTACTTTGACCTATTTATTGCATTAAAGTTACATAAATTGATCTATTTGTGATGTTAAAGTCAATTGTACTCCAATAGTTGTCAAGCTGATTCCACTGATATTGACTTATCTGTTATATTGATGTGACTTAAACTAAACTGTCTGTTCAACTCAATCTGACTACTTTGACTTATTTATTGCATTAAAGTTACAAAAATCGAGCTATTTGTGATGTTAAAGTCAATTGTACTCCAATAGTTGTGAAGCTGATTCCACTGATATTAACTTATCTGTTATATTGATGTGACTTAAACTAAACTGTCTGTTCAACTCAATCTGACTACTTTGACCTATTTATTGCATTAAAGTTACATAAATTGAGTTATCTGTTATATTAAAATCAATTGTATTCCAATATTTGTGAAGCTGATTCCACTGATATTAACTTATCTGTTATATTGATGTGACTTAAACTAAACTGTCAGTTCAACTCAATCTGACTACGTTGACCTATTTATTGCATTAAAGTTACATAAATTGATCTATTTATGATGTTAAAGTCAATTGTACTCCAATAGTTGTCAAGCTGATTCCACTGATATTAACTTATCTGTTATATTGATGTGACTTAAACTAAACTGTCTGTTCAACTCAATCTGACTACTTTGACCTATTTATTGCATTAAAGTTACATAAATTGAGCTATCTGTGATGTTAAAGTCAATTGTACTCCAATAGTTGTCAAGCTGATTCCACTGATGTTAACTTATCTGTTATATTGATGTGACTTAAACTAAACTGTCTGTTCACCTCAATCTGACTACTTTGACCTATTTATTGCATTAAAGTTACATAAATTAATGTAATTGTGATGTTAAAGTCAATTGTACTCCAATAGTTGTCAAGCTGATTCCACTGATATTAACTTATCTGTTATATTGATGTGACTTAAACTAAACTGTCTGTTCAACTCAATCTGACTACTTTGACTTATTTATTGCATTAAAGTTACAAAAATCGAGCTATTTGTGATGTTAAAGTCAATTGTACTCCAATAGTTGTGAAGCTGATTCCACTCATATTAACTTATCTGTTATATTGATGTGACTTAAACTAAACTGTCTGTTCAACTCAATCTGACTACTTTGACCTATTTATTGCATTAAAGTTACATAAATTGAGTTATCTGTGATGTTAAAGTCAATTGTATTCCAATATTTGTGAAGCTGATTCCACTGATAGTAACTTATCTGTTATATTGATGTGACTTAAACTAAACTGTCTGTTCACCTCAATCTGACTACTTTGACCTATTTATTGCATTAAAGTTACATAAATTAATGTAATTGTGATGTTAAAGTCAATTGTACTCCAATAGTTGTCAAGCTGATTCCACTGATATTAACTTATCTGTTATATTGATGTGACTTAAACTAAACTGTCTGTTCAACTCAATCTGACTACTTTGACCTATTTATTGCATTAAAGTTACATAAATTGAGTTATCTGTGATGTTAAAGTCAATTGTATTCCAATATTTGTGAAGCTGATTCCACTGATATTAACTTATCTGTTATATTGATGTGACTTAAACTAAACTGTCTGTTCAACTCAATCTGATTACTTTGACCTATTTATTGCATTGAAGTTACATAAATTGATCTATTTCTGATGTTAAAGTCAATTGTACTCCAATAGTTGTCAAGCTGATTCCACTGATGTTAACTTATCTGTTATATTGATGTGACTTAAACTAAACGCTCTGTTCAACTCAATCTGACTACTTTGACCTATTTATTGCATTAAAGTTACATAAATTGAGCTATCTGTGATGTTAAAGTCAATTGTACTCCAACAGCTGTGAAGCTGATTCCACTGATATTAACTTATCTGTTATATTGATGTGACTTAAACTAAACTGTCTGTTCAACTCAATCTGACTACTTTGACTTATTTATTGCATTAAAGTTACAAAAATTGAGCAATTTGTGATGTTAAAGTCAATTGTACTCCAATAGTTGTCAAGCTGATTCCACTGATATTAACTTATCTGTTATATTAATGTGACTTAAACTAAACTGTCTGTTCAACTCAATCTGACTACTTTGACCTATTTATTGCATTAAAGTTACATAAATTGAGCTATCTGTGATGTTAAAGTCAATTGTACTCCAACAGTTATTAAGCTGATTCCACTGATATTAACTTATCTGATATATTGATGTGACTTAAACTAAACTGTCAGTTCAACTCAATCTGACTACTTTGACCTATTTATTGCATTAAAGTTACATAAATTAATGTAATTGTGATGTTAAAGTCAATTGTACTCCAATAGTTGTCAAGCTGATTCCACTGATGTTAACTTATCTGTTATATTGATGTGACTTAAACTAAACTGTCTGTTCAACTCAATCTGACTACTTTGACCTATTTATTGCATTAAAGTTACATAAATTGAGTTATCTGTTATATTAAAGTCAATTGTATTCCAATATTTGTGAAGCTGATTCCACTGATATTAACTTATCTGTTATATTGATGTGACTTAAACTAAACTGTCTGTTCAACTCAATCTGACTACTTTGACCTATTTATTGCATTGAAGTTACATAAATTGATCTATTTGTGATGTTAAAGTCAATTGTACTCCAATAGTTGTCAAGCTGATTCCACTGATGTTAACTTATCTGTTATATTGATGTGACTTAAACTAAACGGTCTGTTCACCTCAATCTGACTACTTTGACCTATTTATTGCATTAAAGTTACATAAATTGAGCTATCTGTGATATAAGTCAATTATACTCCAATAGTTGTGAACCTGATTCCACTGATATTGACTTATCTGTTATATTGATGTGACTTAAACTAAACTGTCAGTTCAACTCAATCTGACTACTTTGACCTATTTATTGCATTAAAGTTACATAAATTGATCTATTTGTGATGTTAAAGTCAATTGTACTCCAATAGTTGTCAAGCTGATTCCACTGATGTTAACTGATGTGTTATATTGATGTGACTTAAACTAAACTGTCTGTTCACCTCAATCTGACTACTTTGACCTATTTATTGCATTAAAGTTACATAAATTGAGCTATCTGTGATGTTAAAGACAATTGTACTCCAATAGTTGTCAAGCTGATTCCACTGATATTGACTTATCTGTTATATTGATGTGACTTAAACTAAACTGTCTGTTCAACTCAATCTGACTACTTTGACTTATTTATTGCATTAAAGTTACAAAAATCGAGCTATTTGTGATGTTAAAGTCAATTGTACTCCAATAGTTGTGAAGCTGATTCCACTGATATTAACTTATCTGTTATATTGATGTGACTTAAACTAAACTGTCTGTTCAACTCAATCTGACTACTTTGACCTATTTATTGCATTAAAGTTACATAAATTGAGTTATCTGTTATATTAAAATCAATTGTATTCCAATAGTTGTCAAGCTGATTCCACTGATATTAACTTATCTGTTATATTGATGTGACTTAAACTAAACTGTCAGTTCAACTCAATCTGACTACGTTGACCTATTTATTGCATTAAAGTTACATAAATTGATCTATTTATGATGTTAAAGTCAATTGTACTCCAATAGTTGTCAAGCTGATTCCACTGATATTAACTTATCTGTTATATTGATGTGACTTAAACTAAACTGTCTGTTCAACTCAATCTGACTACTTTGACCTATTTATTGCATTAAAGTTACATAAATTGAGCTATCTGTGATGTTAAAGTCAATTGTACTCCAATAGTTGTCAAGCTGATTCCACTGATGTTAACTTATCTGTTATATTGATGTGACTTAAACTAAACTGTCTGTTCACCTCAATCTGACTACTTTGACCTATTTATTGCATTAAAGTTACATAAATTAATGTAATTGTGATGTTAAAGTCAATTGTACTCCAATAGTTGTCAAGCTGATTCCACTGATATTAACTTATCTGTTATATTGATGTGACTTAAACTAAACTGTCTGTTCAACTCAATCTGACTACTTTGACTTATTTATTGCATTAAAGTTACAAAAATCGAGCTATTTGTGATGTTAAAGTCAATTGTACTCCAATAGTTGTGAAGCTGATTCCACTCATATTAACTTATCTGTTATATTGATGTGACTTAAACTAAACTGTCTGTTCAACTCAATCTGACTACTTTGACCTATTTATTGCATTAAAGTTACATAAATTGAGTTATCTGTGATGTTAAAGTCAATTGTATTCCAATATTTGTGAAGCTGATTCCACTGATAGTAACTTATCTGTTATATTGATGTGACTTAAACTAAACTGTCTGTTCACCTCAATCTGACTACTTTGACCTATTTATTGCATTAAAGTTACATAAATTAATGTAATTGTGATGTTAAAGTCAATTGTACTCCAATAGTTGTCAAGCTGATTCCACTGATATTAACTTATCTGTTATATTGATGTGACTTAAACTAAACTGTCTGTTCAACTCAATCTGACTACTTTGACTTATTTATTGCATTAAAGTTACAAAAATCGAGCTATTTGTGATGTTAAAGTCAATTGTACTCCAATAGTTGTGAAGCTGATTCCACTCATATTAACTTATCTGTTATATTAATGTGACTTAAACTAAACTGTCTGTTCAACTCAATCTGACTACTTTGACCTATTTATTGCATTAAAGTTACATAAATTGAGTTATCTGTGATGTTAAAGTCAATTGTATTCCAATATTTGTGAAGCTGATTCCACTGATATTAACTTATCTGTTATATTGATGTGACTTAAACTAAACTGTCTGTTCAACTCAATCTGACTACTTTGACCTATTTATTGCATTGAAGTTACATAAATTGATCTATTTCTGATGTTAAAGTCAATTGTACTCCAATAGTTGTCAAGCTGATTCCACTGATGTTAACTTATGTGTTATATTGATGTGACTTAAACTAAACTGTCTGTTCAACTCAATCTGACTACTTTGACCTATTTATTGCATTAAAGTTACATAAATTGAGCTATCTGTGATGTTAAAGTCAATTGTACTCCAACAGCTGTGAAGCTGATTCCACTGATATTAACTAATCTGTTATATTGATGTGACTTAAACTAAACTGTCTGTTCAACTCAATCTGACTACTTTGACTTATTTATTGCATTAAAGTTACAAAAATCGAGCTATTTGTGATGTTAAAGTCAATTGTACTCCAATAGTTGTGAATCTTATTCCACTGATATTAACTTATCTGTTAAATTAATGTGACTTAAACTAAACTGTCTGTTCAACTCAATCTGACTACTTTGACCTATTTATTGCATTAAAGTTACATAAATTGAGTTATCTGTGATGTTAAAGTCAATTGTATTCCAATATTTGTCAAGCTGATTCCACTGATATTAACTTATCTGTTATATTGATGTGACTTAAACTAAACTGTCTGTTCAACTCAATCTGATTACTTTGACCTATTTATTGCATTGAAGTTACATAAATTGATCTATTTCTGATGTTAAAGTCAATTGTACTCCAATAGTTGTCAAGCTGATTCCACTGATGTTAACTTATCTGTTATATTGATGTGACTTAAACTAAACGGTCTGTTCAACTCAATCTGACTACTTTGACCTATTTATTGCATTGAAGTTACATAAATTGAGCTATCTGTGATGTTAAAGTCAATTGTACTCCAACAGCTGTGAAGCTGATTCCACTGATATTAACTTATCTGTTATATTGATGTGACTTAAACTAAACTGTCTGTTCAACTCAATCTGACTACTTTGACCTATTTATTGCATTGAAGTTACATAAATTGATCTATTTCTGATGTTAAAGTCAATTGTACTCCAATAGTTGTCAAGCTGATTCCACTGATGTTAACTTATCTGTTATATTGATGTGACTTAAACTAAACTGTCTGTTCAACTCAATCTGACTACTTTGACCTATTTATTGCATTAAAGTTACATAAATTGAGCTATCTGTGATGTTAAAGTCAATTGTACTCCAATAGTTGTGAAGCTGATTCCACTGATATTAACTTATCTGTTATATTGATGTGACTTAAACTAAACTGTCTGTTCAACTCAATCTGACTACTTTGACCTATTTATTGCATTAAAGTTACATAAATTGAGTTATCTGTTATATTAAAATCAATTGTATTCCAATATTTGTGAAGCTGATTCCACTGATATTAACTTATCTGTTATATTGATGTGACTTAAACTAAACTGTCAGTTCAACTCAATCTGACTACGTTGACCTATTTATTGCATTAAAGTTACATAAATTGATCTATTTATGATGTTAAAGTCAATTGTACTCCAATAGTTGTCAAGCTGATTCCACTGATATTAACTTATCTGTTATATTGATGTGACTTAAACTAAACTGTCTGTTCAACTCAATCTGACTACTTTGACCTATTTATTGCATTAAAGTTACATAAATTGAGCTATCTGTGATGTTAAAGTCAATTGTACTCCAATAGTTGTCAAGCTGATTCCACTGATGTTAACTTATCTGTTATATTGATGTGACTTAAACTAAACTGTCTGTTCACCTCAATCTGACTACTTTGACCTATTTATTGCATTAAAGTTACATAAATTAATGTAATTGTGATGTTAAAGTCAATTGTACTCCAATAGTTGTCAAGCTGATTCCACTGATATTAACTTATCTGTTATATTGATGTGACTTAAACTAAACTGTCTGTTCAACTCAATCTGACTACTTTGACTTATTTATTGCATTAAAGTTACAAAAATCGAGCTATTTGTGATGTTAAAGTCAATTGTACTCCAATAGTTGTGAAGCTGATTCCACTCATATTAACTTATCTGTTATATTGATGTGACTTAAACTAAACTGTCTGTTCAACTCAATCTGACTACTTTGACTTATTTATTGCATTAAAGTTACAAAAATTGAGCAATTTGTGATGTTAAAGTCAATTGTACTCCAATAGTTGTCAAGCTGATTCCACTCATATTAACTTATCTGTTATATTAATGTGACTTAAACTAAACTGTCTGTTCAACTCAATCTGACTACTTTGACCTATTTATTGCATTAAAGTTACATAAATTGAGTTATCTGTTATATTAAAGTCAATTGTATTCCAATATTTGTGAAGCTGATTCCACTGATATTAACTTATCTGTTATATTGATGTGACTTAAACTAAACTGTCTGTTCAACTCAATCTGACTACTTTGACCTATTTATTGCATTGAAGTTACATAAATTGATCTATTTGTGATGTTAAAGTCAATTGTACTCCAATAGTTGTCAAGCTGATTCCACTGATGTTAACTTATCTGTTATATTGATGTGACTTAAACTAAACGGTCTGTTCACCTCAATCTGACTACTTTGACCTATTTATTGCATTAAAGTTACATAAATTGAGCTATCTGTGATATAAGTCAATTATACTCCAATAGTTGTGAACCTGATTCCACTGATATTGACTTATCTGTTATATTGATGTGACTTAAACTAAACTGTCAGTTCAACTCAATCTGACTACTTTGACCTATTTATTGCATTAAAGTTACATAAATTGATCTATTTGTGATGTTAAAGTCAATTGTACTCCAATAGTTGTCAAGCTGATTCCACTGATGTTAACTGATGTGTTATATTGATGTGACTTAAACTAAACTGTCTGTTCACCTCAATCTGACTACTTTGACCTATTTATTGCATTAAAGTTACATAAATTAATGTAATTGTGATGTTAAAGTCAATTGTACTCCAATAGTTGTCAAGCTGATTCCACTGATATTAACTTATCTGTTATATTGATGTGACTTAAACTAAACTGTCTGTTCAACTCAATCTGACTACTTTGACCTATTTATTGCATTAAAGTTACATAAATTGAGTTATCTGTGATGTTAAAGTCAATTGTATTCCAATATTTGTGAAGCTGATTCCACTGATATTAACTTATCTGTTATATTGATGTGACTTAAACTAAACTGTCTGTTCAACTCAATCTGATTACTTTGACCTATTTATTGCATTGAAGTTACATAAATTGATCTATTTCTGATGTTAAAGTCAATTGTACTCCAATAGTTGTCAAGCTGATTCCACTGATGTTAACTTATCTGTTATATTGATGTGACTTAAACTAAACGGTCTGTTCAACTCAATCTGACTACTTTGACCTATTTATTGCATTAAAGTTACATAAATTGAGCTATCTGTGATGTTAAAGTCAATTGTACTCCAACAGCTGTGAAGCTGATTCCACTGATATTAACTTATCTGTTATATTGATGTGACTTAAACTAAACTGTCTGTTCAACTCAATCTGACTACTTTGACTTATTTATTGCATTAAAGTTACAAAAATTGAGCAATTTGTGATGTTAAAGTCAATTGTACTCCAATAGTTGTCAAGCTGATTCCACTCATATTAACTTATCTGTTATATTAATGTGACTTAAACTAAACTGTCTGTTCAACTCAATCTGACTACTTTGACCTATTTATTGCATTAAAGTTACATAAATTGAGCTATCTGTGATGTTAAAGTCAATTGTACTCCAACAGTTATTAAGCTGATTCCACTGATATTAACTTATCTGATATATTGATGTGACTTAAACTAAACTGTCAGTTCAACTCAATCTGACTACTTTGACCTATTTATTGCATTAAAGTTACATAAATTGAGTTATCTGTTATATTAAAGTCAATTGTATTCCAATATTTGTGAAGCTGATTCCACTGATATTAACTTATCTGTTATATTGATGTGACTTAAACTAAACTGTCTGTTCAACTCAATCTGACTACTTTGACCTATTTATTGCATTGAAGTTACATAAATTGATCTATTTGTGATGTTAAAGTCAATTGTACTCCAATAGTTGTCAAGCTGATTCCACTGATGTTAACTTATCTGTTATATTGATGTGACTTAAACTAAACGGTCTGTTCACCTCAATCTGACTACTTTGACCTATTTATTGCATTAAAGTTACATAAATTGAGCTATCTGTGATATAAGTCAATTATACTCCAATAGTTGTGAACCTGATTCCACTGATATTGACTTATCTGTTATATTGATGTGACTTAAACTAAACTGTCAGTTCAACTCAATCTGACTACTTTGACCTATTTATTGCATTAAAGTTACATAAATTGATCTATTTGTGATGTTAAAGTCAATTGTACTCCAATAGTTGTCAAGCTGATTCCACTGATGTTAACTGATGTGTTATATTGATGTGACTTAAACTAAACTGTCTGTTCACCTCAATCTGACTACTTTGACCTATTTATTGCATTAAAGTTACATAAATTAATGTAATTGTGATGTTAAAGTCAATTGTACTCCAATAGTTGTCAAGCTGATTCCACTGATATTAACTTATCTGTTATATTGATGTGACTTAAACTAAACTGTCTGTTCAACTCAATCTGACTACTTTGACCTATTTATTGCATTAAAGTTACATAAATTGAGTTATCTGTGATGTTAAAGTCAATTGTATTCCAATATTTGTGAAGCTGATTCCACTGATATTAACTTATCTGTTATATTGATGTGACTTAAACTAAACTGTCTGTTCAACTCAATCTGATTACTTTGACCTATTTATTGCATTGAAGTTACATAAATTGATCTATTTCTGATGTTAAAGTCAATTGTACTCCAATAGTTGTCAAGCTGATTCCACTGATGTTAACTTATCTGTTATATTGATGTGACTTAAACTAAACGGTCTGTTCAACTCAATCTGACTACTTTGACCTATTTATTGCATTAAAGTTACATAAATTGAGCTATCTGTGATGTTAAAGTCAATTGTACTCCAACAGCTGTGAAGCTGATTCCACTGATATTAACTTATCTGTTATATTGATGTGACTTAAACTAAACTGTCTGTTCAACTCAATCTGACTACTTTGACTTATTTATTGCATTAAAGTTACAAAAATTGAGCAATTTGTGATGTTAAAGTCAATTGTACTCCAATAGTTGTCAAGCTGATTCCACTCATATTAACTTATCTGTTATATTAATGTGACTTAAACTAAACTGTCTGTTCAACTCAATCTGACTACTTTGACCTATTTATTGCATTAAAGTTACATAAATTGAGCTATCTGTGATGTTAAAGTCAATTGTACTCCAACAGTTATTAAGCTGATTCCACTGATATTAACTTATCTGATATATTGATGTGACTTAAACTAAACTGTCAGTTCAACTCAATCTGACTACTTTGACCTATTTATTGCATTAAAGTTACATAAATTAATGTAATTGTGATGTTAAAGTCAATTGTACTCCAATAGTTGTCAAGCTGATTCCACTGATGTTAACTTATCTGTTATATTGATGTGACTTAAACTAAACTGTCTGTTCAACTCAATCTGACTACTTTGACCTATTTATTGCATTAAAGTTACATAAATTGAGTTATCTGTTATATTAAAGTCAATTGTATTCCAATATTTGTGAAGCTGATTCCACTGATATTAACTTATCTGTTATATTGATGTGACTTAAACTAAACTGTCTGTTCAACTCAATCTGACTACTTTGACCTATTTATTGCATTGAAGTTACATAAATTGATCTATTTGTGATGTTAAAGTCAATTGTACTCCAATAGTTGTCAAGCTGATTCCACTGATGTTAACTTATCTGTTATATTGATGTGACTTAAACTAAACGGTCTGTTCACCTCAATCTGACTACTTTGACCTATTTATTGCATTAAAGTTACATAAATTGAGCTATCTGTGATATAAGTCAATTATACTCCAATAGTTGTGAACCTGATTCCACTGATATTGACTTATCTGTTATATTGATGTGACTTAAACTAAACTGTCAGTTCAACTCAATCTGACTACTTTGACCTATTTATTGCATTAAAGTTACATAAATTGATCTATTTGTGATGTTAAAGTCAATTGTACTCCAATAGTTGTCAAGCTGATTCCACTGATGTTAACTGATGTGTTATATTGATGTGACTTAAACTAAACTGTCTGTTCACCTCAATCTGACTACTTTGACCTATTTATTGCATTAAAGTTACATAAATTGAGCTATCTGTGATGTTAAAGACAATTGTACTCCAATAGTTGTCAAGCTGATTCCACTGATATTGACTTATCTGTTATATTGATGTGACTTAAACTAAACTGTCTGTTCAACTCAATCTGACTACTTTGACCTATTTATTGCATTAAAGTTACATAAATTGAGTTATCTGTGATATGAAAGTCAATTGTATTCCAATATTTGTGAAGCTGATTCCACTGATATTAACTTATCTGTTCTATTGATGTGACTTAAACTAAACTGTCAGTTCAACTCAATCTGACTACTTTGACCTATTTATTGCATTAAAGTTACATAAATTGATCTATTTGTGATGTTAAAGTCAATTTTACTCCAATAGTTGTCAAGCTGATTCCACTGATGTTAACTTATGTGTTATATTGATGTGACTTAAACTAAACTGTCTGTTCACCTCAATCTGACTACTTTGACCTATTTATTGCATTAAAGTTACATAAATTGAGCTATCTGTGATGTTAAAGTCAATTGTACTCCAATAGTTGTCAAGCTGATTCCACTGATGTTAACTTATCTGTTATATTGATGTGACTTAAACTAAACTGTCTGTTCACCTCAATCTGACTACTTTGACCTATTTATTGCATTAAAGTTACATAAATTGATCTATTTGTGATGTTAAAGTCAATTGTACTCCAATAGTTGTCAAGCTGATTCCACTGATATTAACTTATCTGTTATATTGATGTGACTTAAACTAAACTGTCTGTTCAACTCAATCTGACTACTTTGACTTATTTATTGCATTAAAGTTACAAAAATCGAGCTATTTGTGATGTTAAAGTCAATTGTACTCCAATAGTTGTGAAGCTGATTCCACTGATATTAACTTATCTGTTATATTGATGTGACTTAAACTAAACTGTCTGTTCAACTCAATCTGACTACTTTGACCTATTTATTGCATTAAAGTTACATAAATTGAGTTATCTGTTATATTAAAATCAATTGTATTCCAATAGTTGTCAAGCTGATTCCACTGATATTAACTTATCTGTTATATTGATGTGACTTAAACTAAACTGTCAGTTCAACTCAATCTGACTACGTTGACCTATTTATTGCATTAAAGTTACATAAATTGATCTATTTATGATGTTAAAGTCAATTGTACTCCAATAGTTGTCAAGCTGATTCCACTGATATTAACTTATCTGTTATATTGATGTGACTTAAACTAAACTGTCTGTTCAACTCAATCTGACTACTTTGACCTATTTATTGCATTAAAGTTACATAAATTGAGCTATCTGTGATGTTAAAGTCAATTGTACTCCAATAGTTGTCAAGCTGATTCCACTGATGTTAACTTATCTGTTATATTGATGTGACTTAAACTAAACTGTCTGTTCACCTCAATCTGACTACTTTGACCTATTTATTGCATTAAAGTTACATAAATTAATGTAATTGTGATGTTAAAGTCAATTGTACTCCAATAGTTGTCAAGCTGATTCCACTGATGTTAACTGATGTGTTATATTGATGTGACTTAAACTAAACTGTCTGTTCAACTCAATCTGACTACTTTGACCTATTTATTGCATTAAAGTTACATAAATTGAGCTATCTGTGATGTTAAAGACAATTGTACTCCAATAGTTGTCAAGCTGATTCCACTGATATTGACTTATCTGTTATATTGATGTGACTTAAACTAAACTGTCTGTTCAACTCAATCTGACTACTTTGACCTATTTATTGCATTAAAGTTACATAAATTGAGTTATCTGTGATATGAAAGTCAATTGTATTCCAATATTTGTGAAGCTGATTCCACTGATATTAACTTATCTGTTCTATTGATGTGACTTAAACTAAACTGTCAGTTCAACTCAATCTGACTACTTTGACCTATTTATTGCATTAAAGTTACATAAATTGATCTATTTGTGATGTTAAAGTCAATTTTACTCCAATAGTTGTCAAGCTGATTCCACTGATGTTAACTTATGTGTTATATTGATGTGACTTAAACTAAACTGTCTGTTCACCTCAATCTGACTACTTTGACCTATTTATTGCATTAAAGTTACATAAATTGAGCTATCTGTGATGTTAAAGTCAATTGTACTCCAATAGTTGTCAAGCTGATTCCACTGATGTTAACTTATCTGTTATATTGATGTGACTTAAACTAAACTGTCTGTTCACCTCAATCTGACTACTTTGACCTATTTATTGCATTAAAGTTACATAAATTGATCTATTTGTGATGTTAAAGTCAATTGTACTCCAATAGTTGTCAAGCTGATTCCACTGATATTAACTTATCTGTTATATTGATGTGACTTAAACTAAACTGTCTGTTCAACTCAATCTGACTACTTTGACTTATTTATTGCATTAAAGTTACAAAAATCGAGCTATTTGTGATGTTAAAGTCAATTGTACTCCAATAGTTGTGAAGCTGATTCCACTGATATTAACTTATCTGTTATATTGATGTGACTTAAACTAAACTGTCTGTTCAACTCAATCTGACTACTTTGACCTATTTATTGCATTAAAGTTACATAAATTGAGTTATCTGTTATATTAAAATCAATTGTATTCCAATAGTTGTCAAGCTGATTCCACTGATATTAACTTATCTGTTATATTGATGTGACTTAAACTAAACTGTCAGTTCAACTCAATCTGACTACGTTGACCTATTTATTGCATTAAAGTTACATAAATTGATCTATTTATGATGTTAAAGTCAATTGTACTCCAATAGTTGTCAAGCTGATTCCACTGATATTAACTTATCTGTTATATTGATGTGACTTAAACTAAACTGTCTGTTCAACTCAATCTGACTACTTTGACCTATTTATTGCATTAAAGTTACATAAATTGAGCTATCTGTGATGTTAAAGTCAATTGTACTCCAATAGTTGTCAAGCTGATTCCACTGATGTTAACTTATCTGTTATATTGATGTGACTTAAACTAAACTGTCTGTTCACCTCAATCTGACTACTTTGACCTATTTATTGCATTAAAGTTACATAAATTAATGTAATTGTGATGTTAAAGTCAATTGTACTCCAATAGTTGTCAAGCTGATTCCACTGATATTAACTTATCTGTTATATTGATGTGACTTAAACTAAACTGTCTGTTCAACTCAATCTGACTACTTTGACTTATTTATTGCATTAAAGTTACAAAAATCGAGCTATTTGTGATGTTAAAGTCAATTGTACTCCAATAGTTGTGAAGCTGATTCCACTCATATTAACTTATCTGTTATATTGATGTGACTTAAACTAAACTGTCTGTTCAACTCAATCTGACTACTTTGACCTATTTATTGCATTAAAGTTACATAAATTGAGTTATCTGTGATGTTAAAGTCAATCGTATTCCAATATTTGTGAAGCTGATTCCACTGATAGTAACTTATCTGTTATATTGATGTGACTTAAACTAAACTGTCTGTTCACCTCAATCTGACTACTTTGACCTATTTATTGCATTAAAGTTACATAAATTAATGTAATTGTGATGTTAAAGTCAATTGTACTCCAATAGTTGTCAAGCTGATTCCACTGATATTAACTTATCTGTTATATTGATGTGACTTAAACTAAACTGTCTGTTCAACTCAATCTGACTACTTTGACTTATTTATTGCATTAAAGTTACAAAAATCGAGCTATTTGTGATGTTAAAGTCAATTGTACTCCAATAGTTGTGAAGCTGATTCCACTCATATTAACTTATCTGTTATATTAATGTGACTTAAACTAAACTGTCTGTTCAACTCAATCTGACTACTTTGACCTATTTATTGCATTAAAGTTACATAAATTGAGTTATCTGTGATGTTAAAGTCAATTGTATTCCAATATTTGTGAAGCTGATTCCACTGATATTAACTTATCTGTTATATTGATGTGACTTAAACTAAACTGTCTGTTCAACTCAATCTGACTACTTTGACCTATTTATTGCATTGAAGTTACATAAATTGATCTATTTCTGATGTTAAAGTCAATTGTACTCCAATAGTTGTCAAGCTGATTCCACTGATGTTAACTTATGTGTTATATTGATGTGACTTAAACTAAACTGTCTGTTCAACTCAATCTGACTACTTTGACCTATTTATTGCATTAAAGTTACATAAATTGAGCTATCTGTGATGTTAAAGTCAATTGTACTCCAACAGCTGTGAAGCTGATTCCACTGATATTAACTAATCTGTTATATTGATGTGACTTAAACTAAACTGTCTGTTCAACTCAATCTGACTACTTTGACTTATTTATTGCATTAAAGTTACAAAAATCGAGCTATTTGTGATGTTAAAGTCAATTGTACTCCAATAGTTGTGAATCTTATTCCACTGATATTAACTTATCTGTTAAATTAATGTGACTTAAACTAAACTGTCTGTTCAACTCAATCTGACTACTTTGACCTATTTATTGCATTAAAGTTACATAAATTGAGTTATCTGTGATGTTAAAGTCAATTGTATTCCAATATTTGTCAAGCTGATTCCACTGATATTAACTTATCTGTTATATTGATGTGACTTAAACTAAACTGTCTGTTCAACTCAATCTGATTACTTTGACCTATTTATTGCATTGAAGTTACATAAATTGATCTATTTCTGATGT
Organism: Ostrea denselamellosa; assembly: GCA_024699665.1. Taxonomy (NCBI): domain Eukaryota; kingdom Metazoa; phylum Mollusca; class Bivalvia; order Ostreida; family Ostreidae; genus Ostrea; species Ostrea denselamellosa. The sequence goes on from JAMZEH010000011.1 coordinate 1,730,691, forward strand.
TAAAGTCAATTGTACTCCAATAGTTGTCAAGCTGATTCCACTGATGTTAACTTATCTGTTATATTGATGTGACTTAAACTAAACGGTCTGTTCAACTCAATCTGACTACTTTGACCTATTTATTGCATTAAAGTTACATAAATTGAGCTATCTGTGATGTTAAAGTCAATTGTACTCCAACAGCTGTGAAGCTGATTCCACTGATATTAACTTATCTGTTATATTGATGTGACTTAAACTAAACTGTCTGTTCAACTCAATCTGACTACTTTGACCTATTTATTGCATTGAAGTTACATAAATTGATCTATTTCTGATGTTAAAGTCAATTGTACTCCAATAGTTGTCAAGCTGATTCCACTGATGTTAACTTATCTGTTATATTGATGTGACTTAAACTAAACTGTCTGTTCAACTCAATCTGACTACTTTGACCTATTTATTGCATTAAAGTTACATAAATTGAGCTATCTGTGATGTTAAAGTCAATTGTACTCCAACAGCTGTGAAGCTGATTCCACTGATATTAACTTATCTGTTATATTGATGTGACTTAAACTAAACTGTCTGTTCAACTCAATCTGATTACTTTGACCTATTTATTGCATTAAAGTTACATAAATTGATCTATTTGTGATGTTAAAGTCAATTGTACTCCAATAGTTGTCAAGCTGATTCCACTGATATTAACTTATCTGTTATATTGATGTGACTTAAACTAAACTGTCTGTTCAACTCAATCTGACTACTTTGACCTATTTATTGCATTAAAGTTACATAAATTGAGCTATCTGTGATATAAGTCAATTATACTCCAATAGTTGTGAACCTGATTCCACTGATATTGACTTATCTGTTATATTGATGTGACTTAAACTAAACTGTCTGTTCAACTCAATCTGACTACTTTGACCTATTTATTGCATTAAAGTTACATAAATTGAGTTATCTGTTATATTAAAGTCAATTGTATTCCAATATTTGTGAAGCTGATTCCACTGATATTAACTTATCTGTTATATTGATGTGACTTAAACTAAACTGTCTGTTCAACTCAATCTGACTACTTTGACCTATTTATTGCATTGAAGTTACATAAATTGATCTATTTGTGATGTTAAAGTCAATTGTACTCCAATAGTTGTCAAGCTGATTCCACTGATATTAACTTATCTGTTATATTGATGTGACTTAAACTAAACTGTCTGTTCAACTCAATCTGACTACTTTGACCTATTTATTGCATTAAAGTTACATAAATTGAGCTATCTGTGATGTTAAAGTCAATTGTACTCCAATAGTTGTGAACCTGATTCCACTGATATTGACTTATCTGTTATATTGATGTGACTTAAACTAAACTGTCTGTTCAACTCAATCTGACTACTTTGACCTATTTATTGCATTAAAGTTACATAAATTGAGTTATCTGTGATATGAAAGTCAATTGTATTCCAATATTTGTGAAGCTGATTCCACTGATATTAACTTATCTGTTATATTGATGTGACTTAAACTAAACTGTCTGTTCAACTCAATCTGACTACTTTGACCTATTTATTGCATTAAAGGTACATAAATTGATCTATTTGTGATGTTAAAGTCAATTGTACTCCAATAGTTGTCAAGCTGATTCCACTGATGTTAACTTATCTGTTATATTGATGTGACTTAAACTAAACTGTCTGTTCAACTCAATATGACTACTTTGACCTATTTATTGCATTAAAGTTACATAAATTGAGCTCTCTGTGATATTAAAGTCAATTGTACTCCAATAGTTGTCAAGCTGATTCCACTGATATTAACTTATCTGTTATATTGATGTGACTTAAACTAAACTGTCTGTTCAACTCAATCTGACTACTTTGACCTATTTATTGCATTAAAGTTACATAAATTAATGTAATTGTGATGTTAAAGTCAATTGTACTCCAATAGTTGTCAAGCTGATTCCACTGATGTTAACTTATCTGTTATATTGATGTGACTTAAACTAAACTGTCTGTTCAACTCAATCTGACTACTTTGACCTATTTATTGCATTAAAGTTACATAAATTGAGTTATCTGTTATATTAAAGTCAATTGTATTCCAATATTTGTGAAGCTGATTCCACTGATATTAACTTATCTGTTATATTGATGTGACTTAAACTAAACTGTCTGTTCAACTCAATCTGACTACTTTGACCTATTTATTGCATTGAAGTTACATAAATTGATCTATTTGTGATGTTAAAGTCAATTGTACTCCAATAGTTGTCAAGCTGATTCCACTGATGTTAACTTATCTGTTATATTGATGTGACTTAAACTAAACGGTCTGTTCAACTCAATCTGACTACTTTGACCTATTTATTGCATTAAAGTTACATAAATTGAGCTATCTGTGATATAAGTCAATTATACTCCAATAGTTGTGAACCTGATTCCACTGATATTGACTTATCTGTTATATTGATGTGACTTAAACTAAACTGTCTGTTCAACTCAATCTGACTACTTTGACCTATTTATTGCATTAAAGTTACATAAATTGAGTTATCTGTGATATGAAAGTCAATTGTATTCCAATATTTGTGAAGCTGATTCCACTGATATTAACTTATCTGTTATATTGATGTGACTTAAACTAAACTGTCTGTTCAACTCAATCTGACTACTTTGACCTATTTATTGCATTAAAGTTACATAAATTGAGCTATCTGTGATGTTAAAGTCAATTGTACTCCAACAGCTGTGAAGCTGATTCCACTGATATTAACTTATCTGTTATATTGATGTGACTTAAACTAAACTGTCTGTTCAACTCAATCTGATTACTTTGACCTATTTATTGCATTAAAGTTACATAAATTGATCTATTTGTGATGTTAAAGTCAATTGTACTCCAATAGTTGTCAAGCTGATTCCACTGATATTAACTTATCTGTTATATTGATGTGACTTAAACTAAACTGTCTGTTCAACTCAATCTGACTACTTTGACCTATTTATTGCATTAAAGTTACATAAATTGAGCTATCTGTGATATAAGTCAATTATACTCCAATAGTTGTGAACCTGATTCCACTGATATTGACTTATCTGTTATATTGATGTGACTTAAACTAAACTGTCTGTTCAACTCAATCTGACTACTTTGACCTATTTATTGCATTAAAGTTACATAAATTGAGTTATCTGTTATATTAAAGTCAATTGTATTCCAATATTTGTGAAGCTGATTCCACTGATATTAACTTATCTGTTATATTGATGTGACTTAAACTAAACTGTCTGTTCAACTCAATCTGACTACTTTGACCTATTTATTGCATTGAAGTTACATAAATTGATCTATTTGTGATGTTAAAGTCAATTGTACTCCAATAGTTGTCAAGCTGATTCCACTGATGTTAACTTATCTGTTATATTGATGTGACTTAAACTAAACTGTCTGTTCAACTCAATCTGACTACTTTGACCTATTTATTGCATTAAAGTTACATAAATTGAGCTATCTGTGATGTTAAAGTCAATTGTACTCCAATAGTTGTGAACCTGATTCCACTGATATTGACTTATCTGTTATATTGATGTGACTTAAACTAAACTGTCTGTTCAACTCAATCTGACTACTTTGACCTATTTATTGCATTAAAGTTACATAAATTGAGTTATCTGTGATATGAAAGTCAATTGTATTCCAATATTTGTGAAGCTGATTCCACTGATATTAACTTATCTGTTATATTGATGTGACTTAAACTAAACTGTCTGTTCAACTCAATCTGACTACTTTGACCTATTTATTGCATTAAAGTTACATAAATTGATCTATTTGTGATGTTAAAGTCAATTGTACTCCAATAGTTGTCAAGCTGATTCCACTGATGTTAACTTATCTGTTATATTGATGTGACTTAAACTAAACTGTCTGTTCAACTCAATATGACTACTTTGACCTATTTATTGCATTAAAGTTACATAAATTGAGCTATCTGTGATATTAAAGTCAATTGTACTCCAATAGTTGTCAAGCTGATTCCACTGATATTAACTTATCTGTTATATTGATGTGACTTAAACTAAACTGTCTGTTCAACTCAATCTGACTACTTTGACCTATTTATTGCATTAAAGTTACATAAATTAATGTAATTGTGATGTTAAAGTCAATTGTACTCCAATAGTTGTCAAGCTGATTCCACTGATGTTAACTTATCTGTTATATTGATGTGACTTAAACTAAACTGTCTGTTCAACTCAATCTGACTACTTTGACCTATTTATTGCATTAAAGTTACATAAATTGAGTTATCTGTTATATTAAAGTCAATTGTATTCCAATATTTGTGAAGCTGATTCCACTAATATTAACTTATCTGTTATATTGATGTGACTTAAACTAAACTGTCTGTTCAACTCAATCTGACTACTTTGACCTATTTATTGCATTGAAGTTACATAAATTGAGCTATCTGTGATGTTAAAGTCAATTGTACTCCAATAGTTGTCAAGCTGATTCCACTGATGTTAAGTTATCTGTTATATTGATGTGACTTAAACTAAACTGTCTGTTCACCTCAATCTGACTACTTTGACCTATTTATTGCATTAAAGTTACATAAATTGAGCTATCTGTGATATTAAAGTCAATTGTACTCCAACAGTTGTGAAGCTGATTCCACTCATATTAACTTATCTGTTATATTGATGTGACTTAAACTAAACTGTCTGTTCAACTCAATCTGATTACTTTGACCTATTTATTGCATTAAAGGTACATAAATTGATCTATTTGTGATGTTAAAGTCTATTGTACCCCAATAGTTGTCAAGCTGATTCCACTGATATTGACTTATCTGTTATATTGATGTGACTTAAACTAAACTGTCTGTTCAACTCAATCTGACTACTTTGACCTATTTATTGCATTAAAGTTACATAAATTGAGCTATCTGTGATATTAAAGTCAATTGTACTCCAACAACTGTGAAGCTGATTCCACTGATATTAACTTATCTGTTATATTGATGTGACTTAAACTAAACTGTCTGTTCAACTCAATCTGATTACTTTGACCTATTTATTGCATTAAAGTTACATAAATTGATCTATTTGTGATGTTAAAGTCAATTGTACTCCAATAGTTGTCAAGCTGATTCCACTGATATTGACTTATCTGTTATATTGATGTGACTTAAACTAAACTGTCTGTTCAACTCAATCTGACTACTTTGACCTATTTATTGCATTAAAGTTACATAAATTGAGATATCTGTGATATGAAAGTCAATTGTATTCCAATATTTGTGAAGCTGATTCCACTGATATTAACTTATCTGTTCTATTGATGTGACTTAAACTAAACTGTCTGTTCAACTCAATCTGACTACTTTGACCTATTTATTGCATTAAAGTTACATAAATTGATCTATTTGTGATGTTAAAGTCAATTGTACTCCAATAGTTGTCAAGCTGATTCCACTGATGTTAACTTATGTGTTATATTGATGTGACTTAAACTAAACTGTCTGTTCACCTCAATCTGACTACTTTGGCCTATTTATTGCATTAAAGTTACATAAATTGAGCTATCTGTGATGTTAAAGTCAATTGTACTCCAATAGTTGTCAAGCTGATTCCACTGATGTTAACTTATCTGTTATATTGATGTGACTTAAACTAAACTGTCTGTTCACCTCAATCTGACTACTTTGACCTATTTATTGCATTAAAGTTACATAAATTGATCTATTTGTGATGTTAAAGTCAATTGTACTCCAATAGTTGTCAAGCTGATTCCACTGATATTAACTTATCTGTTATATTGATGTGACTTAAACTAAACTGTCTGTTCAACTCAATCTGACTACTTTGACTTATTTATTGCATTAAAGTTACAAAAATCGAGCTATTTGTGATGTTAAAGTCAATTGTACTCCAATAGTTGTGAAGCTGATTCAACTGATATTAACTTATCTGTTATATTGATGTGACTTAAACTAAACTGTCTGTTCAACTCAATCTGACTACTTTGACCTATTTATTGCATTAAAGTTACATAAATTGAGTTATCTGTTATATTAAAGTCAATTGTATTCCAATAGTTGTCAAGCTGATTCCACTGATATTAACTTATCTGTTATATTGATGTGACTTAAACTGAACTGTCTGTTCAACTCAATCTGATTACTTTGACCTATTTATTGCATTAAAGGTACATAAATTGATCTATTTGTGATGTTAAAGTCTATTGTACCCCAATAGTTGTCAAGCTGATTCCACTGATATTGACTTATCTGTTATATTGATGTGACTTAAACTAAACTGTCTGTTCAACTCAATCTGACTACTTTGACCTATTTATTGCATTAAAGTTACATAAATTGAGCTATCTGTGATATTAAAGTCAATTGTACTCCAACAGCTGTGAAGCTGATTCCACTGATATTAACTTATCTGTTATATTGATGTGACTTAAATTAAACTGTCTGTTCAACTCAATCTGATTACTTTGACCTATTTATTGCATTAAAGTTACATAAATTGATCTATTTGTGATGTTAAAGTCAATTGTACTCCAATAGTTGTCAAGCTGATTCCACTGATATTGACTTATCTGTTATATTGATGTGACTTAAACTAAACTGTCTGTTCAACTCAATCTGATTACTTCGACCTATTTATTGCATTAAAGTTACATAAATTGATCTATTTGTGATATTAAAGTCAATTGTACTCCAATAGTTGTCAAGCTGATTCCACTGATATTGACTTATCTGTTATATTGATGTGACTTAAACTAAACTGTCAGTTCAACTCAATCTGACTACTTTGACCTATTTATTGCATTAAAGTTACATAAATTGATCTATTTGTGATGTTAAAGTCAATTGTACTCCAATAGTTGTTAAGCTGATTCCACTGATGTTAACTTATGTGTTATATTGATGTGACTTAAACTAAACTGTCTGTTCACCTCAATCTGACTACTTTGACCTATTTATTGCATTAAAGTTACATAAATTGAGCTATCTTTGATGTTAAAGTCAATTGTACTCCAATAGTTGTCAAGCTGATTCCACTGATGTTAACTTATCTGTTATATTGATGTGACTTAAACTAAACTGTCTGTTCACCTCAATCTGACTACTTTGACCTATTTATTGCATTAAAGTTACATAAATTGATCTATTTGTGATGTTAAAGTCAATTGTACTCCAATAGTTGTCAAGCTGATTCCACTGATATTAACTTATCTGTTATATTGATGTGACTTAAACTAAACTGTCTGTTCAACTCAATCTGACTACTTTGACCTATTTATTGCATTAAAGTTACAAAAATCGAGCTATTTGTGATGTTAAAGTCAATTGTACTCCAATAGTTGTCAAGCTGATTCCACTGATATTAACTTATCTGTTATATTGATGTGACTTAAACTAAACTGTCTGTTCAACTCAATCTGACTACTTTGACCTATTTATTGCATTAAAGTTACATAAATTGAGCTATCTGTGATGTTAAAGTCAATTGTACTCCAATAGTTGTCAAGCTGATTCCACTGATGTTAACTTATCTGTTATATTGATGTGACTTAAACTAAACTGTCTGTTCACCTCAATCTGACTACTTTGACCTATTTATTGCATTAAAGTTACATAAATTAATGTAATTGTGATGTTAAAGTCAATTGTACTCCAATAGTTGTCAAGCTGATTCCACTGATATTAACTTATCTGTTATATTGATGTGCTTAAACTAAACTGTCTGTTCAACTCAATCTGACTACTTTGACTTATTTATTGCATTAAAGTTACAAAAATCGAGCTATTTGTGATGTTAAAGTCAATTGTACTCCAATAGTTGTGAAGCTGATTCCACTCATATTAACTTATCTGTTATATTGATGTGACTTAAACTAAACTGTCTGTTCAACTCAATCTGACTACTTTGACCTATTTATTGCATTAAAGTTACAGAAATTGAGTTATCTGTGATGTTAAAGTCAATTGTATTCCAATATTTGTGAAGCTGATTCCACTGATATTAACTTATCTGTTATATTGATGTGACTTAAACTAAACTGTCTGTTCACCTCAATCTGACTACTTTGACCTATTTATTGCATTAAAGTTACATAAATTAATGTAATTGTGATGTTAAAGTCAATTGTACTCCAATAGTTGTCAAGCTGATTCCACTGATATTAACTTATCTGTTATATTGATGTGACTTAAACTAAACTGTCGGTTCAACTCAATCTGACTACTTTGACTTATTTATTGCATTAAAGTTACAAAAATCGAGCTATTTGTGATGTTAAAGTCAATTGTACTCCAATAGTTGTGAAGCTGATTCCACTCATATTAACTTATCTGTTATATTAATGTGACTTAAACTAAACTGTCTGTTCAACTCAATCTGACTACTTTGACCTATTTATTGCATTGAAGTTACATAAATTGATCTATTTCTGATGTTAAAGTCAATTGTACTCCAATAGTTGTCAAGCTGATTCCACTGATGTTAACTTATCTGTTATATTGATGTGACTTAAACTAAACGGTCTGTTCAACTCAATCTGACTACTTTGACCTATTTATTGCATTAAAGTTACATAAATTGAGCTATCAGTGATGTTAAAGTCAATTGTACTCCAACAGCTGTGAAGCTGATTCCACTGATATTAACTTATCTGTTATATTGATGTGACTTAAACTAAACTGTCTGTTCAACTCAATCTGACTACTTTGACTTATTTATTGCATTAAATTTACAAAAATTGAGCAATTTGTGATGTTAAAGTCAATTGTACTCCAATAGTTGTCAAGCTGATTCCACTCATATTAACTTATCTGTTATATTAATGTGACTTAAACTAAACTGTCTGTTCAACTCAATCTGACTACTTTGACCTATTTATTGCATTAAAGTTACATAAATTGAGTTATCTGTGATGTTAAAGTCAATTGTATTCCAATATTTGTGAAGCTGATTCCACTGATATTAACTTATCTGTTATATTGATGTGACTTAAACTAAACTGTCTGTTCAACTCAATCTGACTACTTTGACCTATTTATTGCATTGAAGTTACATAAATTGATCTATTTCTGATGTTAAAGTCAATTGTACTCCAATAGTTGTCAAGCTGATTCCACTGATGTTAACTTATCTGTTATATTGATGTGACTTAAACTAAACTGTCTGTTCAACTCAATCTGACTACTTTGACCTATTTATTGCATTAAAGTTACATAAATTGAGCTATCTGTGATGTTAAAGTCAATTGTACTCCAACAGCTGTGAAGCTGATTCCACTGATATTAACTTATCTGTTATATTGATGTGACTTAAACTAAACTGTTTGTTCAACTCAATCTGATTACTTTGACCTATTTATTGCATTAAAGTTACATAAATTGATCTATTTGTGATGTTAAAGTCAATTGTACTCCAATAGTTGTCAAGCTGATTCCACTGATATTAACTTATCTGTTATATTGATGTGACTTAAACTAAACTGTCTGTTCAACTCAATCTGACTACTTTGACCTATTTATTGCATTAAAGTTACATAAATTGAGCTATCTGTGATATAAGTCAATTATACTCCAATAGTTGTGAACCTGATTCCACTGATATTGACTTATCTGTTATATTGATGTGACTTAAACTAAACTGTCTGTTCAACTCAATCTGACTACTTTGACCTATTTATTGCATTAAAGTTACATAAATTGAGTTATCTGTTATATTAAAGTCAATTGTATTCCAATATTTGTGAAGCTGATTCCACTGATATTAACTTATCTGTTATATTGATGTGACTTAAACTAAACTGTCTGTTCAACTCAATCTGACTACTTTGACCTATTTATTGCATTAAAGGTACATAAATTGATCTATTTGTGATGTTAAAGTCTATTGTACCCCAATAGTTGTCAAGCTGATTCCACTGATATTGACTTATCTGTTATATTGATGTGACTTAAACTAAACTGTCTGTTCAACTCAATCTGACTACTTTGACCTATTTATTGCATTAAAGTTACATAAATTGAGCTATCTGTGATATTAAAGTCAATTGTACTCCAACAGCTGTGAAGCTGATTCCACTGATATTAACTTATCTGTTATATTGATGTGACTTAAATTAAACTGTCTGTTCAACTCAATCTGATTACTTTGACCTATTTATTGCATTAAAGTTACATAAATTGATCTATTTGTGATGTTAAAGTCAATTGTACTCCAATAGTTGTCAAGCTGATTCCACTGATATTGACTTATCTGTTATATTGATGTGACTTAAACTAAACTGTCTGTTCAACTCAATCTGATTACTTCGACCTATTTATTGCATTAAAGTTACATAAATTGATCTATTTGTGATATTAAAGTCAATTGTACTCCAATAGTTGTCAAGCTGATTCCACTGATATTGACTTATCTGTTATATTGATGTGACTTAAACTAAACTGTCAGTTCAACTCAATCTGACTACTTTGACCTATTTATTGCATTAAAGTTACATAAATTGATCTATTTGTGATGTTAAAGTCAATTGTACTCCAATAGTTGTTAAGCTGATTCCACTGATGTTAACTTATGTGTTATATTGATGTGACTTAAACTAAACTGTCTGTTCACCTCAATCTGACTACTTTGACCTATTTATTGCATTAAAGTTACATAAATTGAGCTATCTTTGATGTTAAAGTCAATTGTACTCCAATAGTTGTCAAGCTGATTCCACTGATGTTAACTTATCTGTTATATTGATGTGACTTAAACTAAACTGTCTGTTCACCTCAATCTGACTACTTTGACCTATTTATTGCATTAAAGTTACATAAATTGATCTATTTGTGATGTTAAAGTCAATTGTACTCCAATAGTTGTCAAGCTGATTCCACTGATATTAACTTATCTGTTATATTGATGTGACTTAAACTAAACTGTCTGTTCAACTCAATCTGACTACTTTGACCTATTTATTGCATTAAAGTTACAAAAATCGAGCTATTTGTGATGTTAAAGTCAATTGTACTCCAATAGTTGTCAAGCTGATTCCACTGATATTAACTTATCTGTTATATTGATGTGACTTAAACTAAACTGTCTGTTCAACTCAATCTGACTACTTTGACCTATTTATTGCATTAAAGTTACATAAATTGAGCTATCTGTGATGTTAAAGTCAATTGTACTCCAATAGTTGTCAAGCTGATTCCACTGATGTTAACTTATCTGTTATATTGATGTGACTTAAACTAAACTGTCTGTTCACCTCAATCTGACTACTTTGACCTATTTATTGCATTAAAGTTACATAAATTAATGTAATTGTGATGTTAAAGTCAATTGTACTCCAATAGTTGTCAAGCTGATTCCACTGATATTAACTTATCTGTTATATTGATGTGCTTAAACTAAACTGTCTGTTCAACTCAATCTGACTACTTTGACTTATTTATTGCATTAAAGTTACAAAAATCGAGCTATTTGTGATGTTAAAGTCAATTGTACTCCAATAGTTGTGAAGCTGATTCCACTCATATTAACTTATCTGTTATATTGATGTGACTTAAACTAAACTGTCTGTTCAACTCAATCTGACTACTTTGACCTATTTATTGCATTAAAGTTACAGAAATTGAGTTATCTGTGATGTTAAAGTCAATTGTATTCCAATATTTGTGAAGCTGATTCCACTGATATTAACTTATCTGTTATATTGATGTGACTTAAACTAAACTGTCTGTTCACCTCAATCTGACTACTTTGACCTATTTATTGCATTAAAGTTACATAAATTAATGTAATTGTGATGTTAAAGTCAATTGTACTCCAATAGTTGTCAAGCTGATTCCACTGATATTAACTTATCTGTTATATTGATGTGACTTAAACTAAACTGTCGGTTCAACTCAATCTGACTACTTTGACTTATTTATTGCATTAAAGTTACAACAATCGAGCTATTTGTGATGTTAAAGTCAATTGTACTCCAATAGTTGTGAAGCTGATTCCACTCATATTAACTTATCTGTTATATTAATGTGACTTAAACTAAACTGTCTGTTCAACTCAATCTGACTACTTTGACCTATTTATTGCATTGAAGTTACATAAATTGATCTATTTCTGATGTTAAAGTCAATTGTACTCCAATAGTTGTCAAGCTGATTCCACTGATGTTAACTTATCTGTTATATTGATGTGACTTAAACTAAACGGTCTGTTCAACTCAATCTGACTACTTTGACCTATTTATTGCATTAAAGTTACATAAATTGAGCTATCAGTGATGTTAAAGTCAATTGTACTCCAACAGCTGTGAAGCTGATTCCACTGATATTAACTTATCTGTTATATTGATGTGACTTAAACTAAACTGTCTGTTCAACTCAATCTGACTACTTTGACTTATTTATTGCATTAAATTTACAAAAATTGAGCAATTTGTGATGTTAAAGTCAATTGTACTCCAATAGTTGTCAAGCTGATTCCACTCATATTAACTTATCTGTTATATTAATGTGACTTAAACTAAACTGTCTGTTCAACTCAATCTGACTACTTTGACCTATTTATTGCATTAAAGTTACATAAATTGAGTTATCTGTGATGTTAAAGTCAATTGTATTCCAATATTTGTGAAGCTGATTCCACTGATATTAACTTATCTGTTATATTGATGTGACTTAAACTAAACTGTCTGTTCAACTCAATCTGACTACTTTGACCTATTTATTGCATTGAAGTTACATAAATTGATCTATTTGTGATGTTAAAGTCAATTGTACTCCAATAGTTGTCAAGCTGATTCCACTGATGTTAACTTATCTGTTATATTGATGTGACTTAAACTAAACTGTCTGTTCAACTCAATCTGACTACTTTGACCTATTTATTGCATTAAAGTTACATAAATTGAGCTATCTGTGATGTTAAAGTCAATTGTACTCCAACAGCTGTGAAGCTGATTCCACTGATATTAACTTATCTGTTATATTGATGTGACTTAAACTAAACTGTTTGTTCAACTCAATCTGATTACTTTGACCTATTTATTGCATTAAAGTTACATAAATTGATCTATTTGTGATGTTAAAGTCAATTGTACTCCAATAGTTGTCAAGCTGATTCCACTGATATTAACTTATCTGTTATATTGATGTGACTTAAACTAAACTGTCTGTTCAACTCAATCTGACTACTTTGACCTATTTATTGCATTAAAGTTACATAAATTGAGCTATCTGTGATATAAGTCAATTATACTCCAATAGTTGTGAACCTGATTCCACTGATATTGACTTATCTGTTATATTGATGTGACTTAAACTAAACTGTCTGTTCAACTCAATCTGACTACTTTGACCTATTTATTGCATTAAAGTTACATAAATTGAGTTATCTGTTATATTAAAGTCAATTGTATTCCAATATTTGTGAAGCTGATTCCACTGATATTAACTTATCTGTTATATTGATGTGACTTAAACTAAACTGTCTGTTCAACTCAATCTGACTACTTTGACCTATTTATTGCATTGAAGTTACATAAATTGATCTATTTGTGATGTTAAAGTCAATTGTACTCCAATAGTTGTCAAGCTGATTCCACTGATGTTAACTTATCTGTTATATTGATGTGACTTAAACTAAACTGTCTGTTCAACTCAATCTGACTACTTTGACCTATTTATTGCATTAAAGTTACATAAATTGAGCTATCTGTGATGTTAAAGTCAATTGTACTCCAATAGTTGTGAACCTGATTCCACTGATATTGACTTATCTGTTATATTGATGTGACTTAAACTAAACTGTCTGTTCAACTCAATCTGACTACTTTGACCTATTTATTGCATTAAAGTTACATAAATTGAGTTATCTGTGATATGAAAGTCAATTGTATTCCAATATTTGTGAAGCTGATTCCACTGATATTAACTTATCTGTTATATTGATGTGACTTAAACTAAACTGTCTGTTCAACTCAATCTGACTACTTTGACCTATTTATTGCATTAAAGTTACATAAATTGATCTATTTGTGATGTTAAAGTCAATTGTACTCCAATAGTTGTCAAGCTGATTCCACTGATGTTAACTTATCTGTTATATTGATGTGACTTAAACTAAACTGTCTGTTCAACTCAATATGACTACTTTGACCTATTTATTGCATTAAAGTTACATAAATTGAGCTATCTGTGATATTAAAGTCAATTGTACTCCAATAGTTGTCAAGCTGATTCCACTGATATTAACTTATCTGTTATATTGATGTGACTTAAACTAAACTGTCTGTTCAACTCAATCTGACTACTTTGACCTATTTATTGCATTAAAGTTACATAAATTAATGTAATTGTGATGTTAAAGTCAATTGTACTCCAATAGTTGTCAAGCTGATTCCACTGATGTTAACTTATCTGTTATATTGATGTGACTTAAACTAAACGGTCTGTTCAACTCAATCTGACTACTTTGACCTATTTATTGCATTAAAGTTACATAAATTGAGTTATCTGTTATATTAAAGTCAATTGTACTCCAACAGCTGTGAAGCTGATTCCACTGATATTAACTTATCTGTTATATTGATGTGACTTAAACTAAACTGTCTGTTCAACTCAATCTGACTACTTTGACCTATTTATTGCATTGAAGTTACATAAATTGATCTATTTGTGATGTTAAAGTCAATTGTACTCCAATAGTTGTCAAGCTGATTCCACTGATATTGACTTATCTGTTATATTGATGTGACTTAAACTAAACTGTCTGTTCAACTCAATCTGATTACTTCGACCTATTTATTGCATTAAAGTTACATAAATTGATCTATTTGTGATATTAAAGTCAATTGTACTCCAATAGTTGTCAAGCTGATTCCACTGATATTGACTTATCTGTTATATTGATGTGACTTAAACTAAACTGTCAGTTCAACTCAATCTGACTACTTTGACCTATTTATTGCATTAAAGTTACATAAATTGATCTATTTGTGATGTTAAAGTCAATTGTACTCCAATAGTTGTTAAGCTGATTCCACTGATGTTAACTTATGTGTTATATTGATGTGACTTAAACTAAACTGTCTGTTCACCTCAATCTGACTACTTTGACCTATTTATTGCATTAAAGTTACATAAATTGAGCTATCTTTGATGTTAAAGTCAATTGTACTCCAATAGTTGTCAAGCTGATTCCACTGATGTTAACTTATCTGTTATATTGATGTGACTTAAACTAAACTGTCTGTTCACCTCAATCTGACTACTTTGACCTATTTATTGCATTAAAGTTACATAAATTGATCTATTTGTGATGTTAAAGTCAATTGTACTCCAATAGTTGTCAAGCTGATTCCACTGATATTAACTTATCTGTTATATTGATGTGACTTAAACTAAACTGTCTGTTCAACTCAATCTGACTACTTTGACCTATTTATTGCATTAAAGTTACAAAAATCGAGCTATTTGTGATGTTAAAGTCAATTGTACTCCAATAGTTGTCAAGCTGATTCCACTCATATTAACTTATCTGTTATATTGATGTGACTTAAACTAAACTGTCTGTTCAACTCAATCTGACTACTTTGACCTATTTATTGCATTAAAGTTACATAAATTGAGCTATCTGTGATGTTAAAGTCAATTGTACTCCAATAGTTGTCAAGCTGATTCCACTGATGTTAACTTATCTGTTATATTGATGTGACTTAAACTAAACTGTCTGTTCACCTCAATCTGACTACTTTGACCTATTTATTGCATTGAAGTTACATAAATTAATGTAATTGTGATGTTAAAGTCAATTGTACTCCAATAGTTGTCAAGCTGATTCCACTGATATTAACTTATCTGTTATATTGATGTGCTTAAACTAAACTGTCTGTTCAACTCAATCTGACTACTTTGACTTATTTATTGCATTAAAGTTACAAAAATCGAGCTATTTGTGATGTTAAAGTCAATTGTACTCCAATAGTTGTGAAGCTGATTCCACTCATATTAACTTATCTGTTATATTGATGTGACTTAAACTAAACTGTCTGTTCAACTCAATCTGACTACTTTGACCTATTTATTGCATTAAAGTTACATAAATTGAGTTATCTGTGATGTTAAAGTCAATTGTATTCCAATATTTGTGAAGCTGATTCCACTGATGTTAACTTATCTGTTATATTGATGTGACTTAAACTAAACTGTCTGTTCACCTCAATCTGACTACTTTGACCTATTTATTGCATTAAAGTTACATAAATTAATGTAATTGTGATGTTAAAGTCAATTGTACTCCAATAGTTGTCAAGCTGATTCCACTGATATTAACTTATCTGTTATATTGATGTGACTTAAACTAAACTGTCTGTTCAACTCAATCTGACTACTTTGACTTATTTATTGCATTAAAGTTACAAAAATCGAGCTATTTGTGATGTTAAAGTCAATTGTACTCCAATAGTTGTGAAGCTGATTCCACTCATATTAACTTATCTGTTATATTAATGTGACTTAAACTAAACTGTCTGTTCAACTCAATCTGACTACTTTGACCTATTTATTGCATTGAAGTTACATAAATTGATCTATTTCTGATGTTAAAGTCAATTGTACTCCAATAGTTGTCAAGCTGATTCCACTGATGTTAACTTATCTGTTATATTGATGTGACTTAAACTAAACGGTCTGTTCAACTCAATCTGACTACTTTGACCTATTTATTGCATTAAAGTTACATAAATTGAGCTATCTGTGATGTTAAAGTCAATTGTACTCCAACAGCTGTGAAGCTGATTCCACTGATATTAACTTATCTGTTATATTGATGTGACTTAAACTAAACTGTCTGTTCAACTCAATCTGACTACTTTGACTTATTTATTGCATTAAAGTTACAAAAATCGAGCTATTTGTGATGTTAAAGTCAATTGTACTCCAATAGTTGTGAAGCTGATTCCACTCATATTAACTTATCTGTTATATTGATGTGACTTAAACTAAACTGTCTGTTCAACTCAATCTGACTACTTTGACCTATTTATTGCATTAAAGTTACAGAAATTGAGTTATCTGTGATGTTAAAGTCAATTGTATTCCAATATTTGTGAAGCTGATTCCACTGATATTAACTTATCTCTTATATTGATGTGACTTAAACTAAACTGTCTGTTCACCTCAATCTGACTACTTTGACCTATTTATTGCATTAAAGTTAAATAAATTAATGTAATTGTGATGTTAAAGTCAATTGTACTCCAATAGTTGTCAAGCTGATTCCACTGATATTAACTTATCTGTTATATTGATGTGACTTAAACTAAACTGTCTGTTCAACTCAATCTGACTACTTTGACTTATTTATTGCATTAAAGTTACAAAAATCGAGCTATTTGTGATGTTAAAGTCAATTGTACTCCAATAGTTGTGAAGCTGATTCCACTCATATTAACTTATCTGTTATATTAATGTGACTTAAACTAAACTGTCTGTTCAACTCAATCTGACTACTTTGACCTATTTATTGCATTGAAGTTACATAAATTGATCTATTTCTGATGTTAAAGTCAATTGTACTCCAATAGTTGTCAAGCTGATTCCACTGATGTTAACTTATCTGTTATATTGATGTGACTTAAACTAAACGGTCTGTTCAACTCAATCTGACTACTTTGACCTATTTATTGCATTAAAGTTACATAAATTGAGCTATCAGTGATGTTAAAGTCAATTGTACTCCAACAGCTGTGAAGCTGATTCCACTGATATTAACTTATCTGTTATATTGATGTGACTTAAACTAAACTGTCTGTTCAACTCAATCTGACTACTTTGACTTATTTATTGCATTAAATTTACAAAAATTGAGCAATTTGTGATGTTAAAGTCAATTGTACTCCAATAGTTGTCAAGCTGATTCCACTCATATTAACTTATCTGTTATATTAATGTGACTTAAACTAAACTGTCTGTTCAACTCAATCTGACTACTTTGACCTATTTATTGCATTAAAGTTAGATAAATTGAGTTATCTGTAATGTTAAAGTCAATTGTATTCCAATATTTGTGAAGCTGATTCCACTGATATTAACTTATCTGTTATATTGATGTGACTTAAACTAAACTGTCTGTTCAACTCAATCTGACTACTTTGACCTATTTATTACATTGAAGTTACATAAATTGATCTATTTCTGATGTTAAAGTCAATTGTACTCCAATAGTTGTCAAGCTGATTCCACTGATGTTAACTTATCTGTTATATTGATGTGACTTAAACTAAACTGTCTGTTCAACTCAATCTGACTACTTTGACCTATTTATTGCATTAAAGTTACATAAATTGAGCTATCTGTGATGTTAAAGTCAATTGTACTCCAACAGCTGTGAAGCTGATTCCACTGATATTAACTTATCTGTTATATTGATGTGACTTAAACTAAACTGTTTGTTCAACTCAATCTGATTACTTTGACCTATTTATTGCATTAAAGTTACATAAATTGATCTATTTGTGATGTTAAAGTCAATTGTACTCCAATAGTTGTCAAGCTGATTCCACTGATATTAACTTATCTGTTATATTGATGTGACTTAAACTAAACTGTCTGTTCAACTCAATCTGACTACTTTGACCTATTTATTGCATTAAAGTTACATAAATTGAGCTATCTGTGATATAAGTCAATTATACTCCAATAGTTGTGAACCTGATTCCACTGATATTGACTTATCTGTTATATTGATGTGACTTAAACTAAACTGTCTGTTCAACTCAATCTGACTACTTTGACCTATTTATTGCATTAAAGTTACATAAATTGAGTTATCTGTTATATTAAAGTCAATTGTATTCCAATATTTGTGAAGCTGATTCCACTGATATTAACTTATCTGTTATATTGATGTGACTTAAACTAAACTGTCTGTTCAACTCAATCTGACTACTTTGACCTATTTATTGCATTGAAGTTACATAAATTGATCTATTTGTGATGTTAAAGTCAATTGTACTCCAATAGTTGTCAAGCTGATTCCACTGATGTTAACTTATCTGTTATATTGATGTGACTTAAACTAAACTGTCTGTTCAACTCAATCTGACTACTTTGACCTATTTATTGCATTAAAGTTACATAAATTGAGCTATCTGTGATGTTAAAGTCAATTGTACTCCAATAGTTGTGAACCTGATTCCACTGATATTGACTTATCTGTTATATTGATGTGACTTAAACTAAACTGTCTGTTCAACTCAATCTGACTACTTTGACCTATTTATTGCATTAAAGTTACATAAATTGAGTTATCTGTGATATGAAAGTCAATTGTATTCCAATATTTGTGAAGCTGATTCCACTGATATTAACTTATCTGTTATATTGATGTGACTTAAACTAAACTGTCTGTTCAACTCAATCTGACTACTTTGACCTATTTATTGCATTAAAGTTACATAAATTGATCTATTTGTGATGTTAAAGTCAATTGTACTCCAATAGTTGTCAAGCTGATTCCACTGATGTTAACTTATCTGTTATATTGATGTGACTTAAACTAAACTGTCTGTTCAACTCAATATGACTACTTTGACCTATTTATTGCATTAAAGTTACATAAATTGAGCTATCTGTGATATTAAAGTCAATTGTACTCCAATAGTTGTCAAGCTGATTCCACTGATATTAACTTATCTGTTATATTGATGTGACTTAAACTAAACTGTCTGTTCAACTCAATCTGACTACTTTGACCTATTTATTGCATTAAAGTTACATAAATTAATGTAATTGTGATGTTAAAGTCAATTGTACTCCAATAGTTGTCAAGCTGATTCCACTGATGTTAACTTATCTGTTATATTGATGTGACTTAAACTAAACGGTCTGTTCAACTCAATCTGACTACTTTGACCTATTTATTGCATTAAAGTTACATAAATTGAGTTATCTGTTATATTAAAGTCAATTGTACTCCAACAGCTGTGAAGCTGATTCCACTGATATTAACTTATCTGTTATATTGATGTGACTTAAACTAAACTGTCTGTTCAACTCAATCTGACTACTTTGACCTATTTATTGCATTGAAGTTACATAAATTGATCTATTTGTGATGTTAAAGTCAATTGTACTCCAATAGTTGTCAAGCTGATTCCACTGATATTGACTTATCTGTTATATTGATGTGACTTAAACTAAACTGTCTGTTCAACTCAATCTGATTACTTCGACCTATTTATTGCATTAAAGTTACATAAATTGATCTATTTGTGATATTAAAGTCAATTGTACTCCAATAGTTGTCAAGCTGATTCCACTGATATTGACTTATCTGTTATATTGATGTGACTTAAACTAAACTGTCAGTTCAACTCAATCTGACTACTTTGACCTATTTATTGCATTAAAGTTACATAAATTGATCTATTTGTGATGTTAAAGTCAATTGTACTCCAATAGTTGTTAAGCTGATTCCACTGATGTTAACTTATGTGTTATATTGATGTGACTTAAACTAAACTGTCTGTTCACCTCAATCTGACTACTTTGACCTATTTATTGCATTAAAGTTACATAAATTGAGCTATCTTTGATGTTAAAGTCAATTGTACTCCAATAGTTGTCAAGCTGATTCCACTGATGTTAACTTATCTGTTATATTGATGTGACTTAAACTAAACTGTCTGTTCACCTCAATCTGACTACTTTGACCTATTTATTGCATTAAAGTTACATAAATTGATCTATTTGTGATGTTAAAGTCAATTGTACTCCAATAGTTGTCAAGCTGATTCCACTGATATTAACTTATCTGTTATATTGATGTGACTTAAACTAAACTGTCTGTTCAACTCAATCTGACTACTTTGACCTATTTATTGCATTAAAGTTACAAAAATCGAGCTATTTGTGATGTTAAAGTCAATTGTACTCCAATAGTTGTCAAGCTGATTCCACTGATATTAACTTATCTGTTATATTGATGTGACTTAAACTAAACTGTCTGTTCAACTCAATCTGACTACTTTGACCTATTTATTGCATTAAAGTTACATAAATTGAGCTATCTGTGATGTTAAAGTCAATTGTACTCCAATAGTTGTCAAGCTGATTCCACTGATGTTAACTTATCTGTTATATTGATGTGACTTAAACTAAACTGTCTGTTCACCTCAATCTGACTACTTTGACCTATTTATTGCATTAAAGTTACATAAATTAATGTAATTGTGATGTTAAAGTCAATTGTACTCCAATAGTTGTCAAGCTGATTCCACTGATATTAACTTATCTGTTATATTGATGTGCTTAAACTAAACTGTCTGTTCAACTCAATCTGACTACTTTGACTTATTTATTGCATTAAAGTTACAAAAATCGAGCTATTTGTGATGTTAAAGTCAATTGTACTCCAATAGTTGTGAAGCTGATTCCACTCATATTAACTTATCTGTTATATTGATGTGACTTAAACTAAACTGTCTGTTCAACTCAATCTGACTACTTTGACCTATTTATTGCATTAAAGTTACATAAATTGAGTTATCTGTGATGTTAAAGTCAATTGTATTCCAATATTTGTGAAGCTGATTCCACTGATGTTAACTTATCTGTTATATTGATGTGACTTAAACTAAACTGTCTGTTCACCTCAATCTGACTACTTTGACCTATTTATTGCATTAAAGTTACATAAATTAATGTAATTGTGATGTTAAAGTCAATTGTACTCCAATAGTTGTCAAGCTGATTCCACTGATATTAACTTATCTGTTATATTGATGTGACTTAAACTAAACTGTCTGTTCAACTCAATCTGACTACTTTGACTTATTTATTGCATTAAAGTTACAAAAATCGAGCTATTTGTGATGTTAAAGTCAATTGTACTCCAATAGTTGTGAAGCTGATTCCACTCATATTAACTTATCTGTTATATTAATGTGACTTAAACTAAACTGTCTGTTCAACTCAATCTGACTACTTTGACCTATTTATTGCATTGAAGTTACATAAATTGATCTATTTCTGATGTTAAAGTCAATTGTACTCCAATAGTTGTCAAGCTGATTCCACTGATGTTAACTTATCTGTTATATTGATGTGACTTAAACTAAACGGTCTGTTCAACTCAATCTGACTACTTTGACCTATTTATTGCATTAAAGTTACATAAATTGAGCTATCTGTGATGTTAAAGTCAATTGTACTCCAACAGCTGTGAAGCTGATTCCACTGATATTAACTTATCTGTTATATTGATGTGACTTAAACTAAACTGTTTGTTCAACTCAATCTGATTACTTTGACCTATTTATTGCATTAAAGTTACATAAATTGATCTATTTGTGATGTTAAAGTCAATTGTACTCCAATAGTTGTCAAGCTGATTCCACTGATATTAACTTATCTGTTATATTGATGTGACTTAAACTAAACTGTCTGTTCAACTCAATCTGACTACTTTGACCTATTTATTGCATTAAAGTTACATAAATTGAGCTATCTGTGATATAAGTCTATTATACTCCAATAGTTGTGAACCTGATTCCACTGATATTGACTTATCTGTTATATTGATGTGACTTAAACTAAACTGTCTGTTCAACTCAATCTGACTACTTTGACCTATTTATTGCATTAAAGTTACATAAATTGAGTTATCTGTTATATTAAAGTCAATTGTATTCCAATATTTGTGAAGCTGATTCCACTGATATTAACTTATCTGTTATATTGATGTGACTTAAACTAAACTGTCTGTTCAACTCAATCTGACTACTTTGACCTATTTATTGCATTGAAGTTACATAAATTGATCTATTTGTGATGTTAAAGTCAATTGTACTCCAATAGTTGTCAAGCTGATTCCACTGATGTTAACTTATCTGTTATATTGATGTGACTTAAACTAAACTGTCTGTTCAACTCAATCTGACTACTTTGACCTGTTTATTGCATTAAAGTTACATAAATTGAGCTATCTGTGATGTTAAAGTCAATTGTACTCCAATAGTTGTGAACCTGATTCCACTGATATTGACTTATCTGTTATATTGATGTGACTTAAACTAAACTGTCTGTTCAACTCAATCTGACTACTTTGACCTATTTATTGCATTAAAGTTACATAAATTAATGTAATTGTGATGTTAAAGTCAATTGTACTCCAATAGTTGTCAAGCTGATTCCACTGATGTTAACTTATCTGTTATATTGATGTGACTTAAACTAAACTGTCTGTTCAACTCAATCTGACTACTTTGACCTATTTATTGCATTAAAGTTACATAAATTGAGTTATCTGTTATATTAAAGTCAATTGTATTCCAATATTTGTGAAGCTGATTCCACTGATATTAACTTATCTGTTATATTGATGTGACTTAAACTAAACTGTCTGTTCAACTCAATCTGACTACTTTGACCTATTTATTGCATTGAAGTTACATAAATTGATCTATTTGTGATGTTAAAGTCAATTGTACTCCAATAGTTGTCAAGCTGATTCCACTGATGTTAACTTATCTGTTATATTGATGTGACTTAAACTAAACGGTCTGTTCAACTCAATCTAACTACTTTGACCTATTTATTGCATTAAAGTTACATAAATTGAGCTATCTGTGATATAAGTCAATTATACTCCAATAGTTGTGAACCTGATTCCACTGATATTGACTTATCTGTTATATTGATGTGACTTAAACTAAACTGTCTGTTCAACTCAATCTGACTACTTTGACCTATTTATTGCATTAAAGTTACATAAATTGAGTTATCTGTGATATGAAAGTCAATTGTATTCCAATATTTGTGAAGCTGATTCCACTGATATTAACTTATCTGTTATATTGATGTGACTTAAACTAAACTGTCAGTTCAACTCAATCTGACTACTTTGACCTATTTATTGCATTAAAGTTACATAAATTGATCTATTTGTGATGTTAAAGTCAATTGTACTCCAATAGTTGTCAAGCTGATTCCACTGATGTTAACTTATGTGTTATATTGATGTGACTTAAACTAAACTGTCTGTTCACCTCAATCTGACTACTTTGACCTATTTATTGCATTAAAGTTACATAAATTGAGCTATCTGTGATGTTAAAGTCAATTGTACTCCAATAGTTGTCAAGCTGATTCCACTGATGTTAACTTATCTGTTATATTTATGTGACTTAAACTAAACTGTCTGTTCACCTCAATCTGACTACTTTGACCTATTTATTGCATTAAAGTTACATAAATTGAGCTATCTGTGATATTAAAGTCAATTGTACTCCAACAGTTGTGAAGCTGATTCCACTCATATTAACTTATCTGTTATATTGATGTGACTTAAACTAAACTGTCTGTTCAACTCAATCTGATTACTTTGACCTATTTATTGCATTAAAGGTACATAAATTGATCTATTTGTGATGTTAAAGTCTATTGTACCCCAATAGTTGTCAAGCTGATTCCACTGATATTGACTTATCTGTTATATTGATGTGACTTAAACTAAACTGTCTGTTCAACTCAATCTGACTACTTTGACCTATTTATTGCATTAAAGTTACATAAATTGAGCTATCTGTGATATGAAAGTCAATTGTATTCCAATATTTGTGAAGCTGATTCCACTGATATTGACTTATCTGTTCTATTGATGTGACTTAAACTAAACTGTCTGTTCAACTCAATCTGACTACTTTGACCTATTTATTGCATTAAAGTTACATAAATTGATCTATTTGTGATGTTAAAGTCAATTGTACTCCAATAGTTGTCAAGCTGATTCCACTGATGTTAACTTATGTGTTATATTGATGTGACTTAAACTAAACTGTCTGTTCACCTCAATCTGACTACTTTGGCCTATTTATTGCATTAAAGTTACATAAATTGAGCTATCTGTGATGTTAAAGTCAATTGTACTCCAATAGTTGTCAAGCTGATTCCACTGATGTTAACTGATCTGTTATATTGATGTGACTTAAACTAAACTGTCTGTTCACCTCAATCTGACTACTTTGACCTATTTATTGCATTAAAGTTACATAAATTGATCTATTTGTGATGTTAAAGTCAATTGTACTCCAATAGTTGTCAAGCTGATTCCACTGAAATTAACTTATCTGTTATATTGATGTGACTTAAACTAAACTGTCTGTTCAACTCAATCTGACTACTTTGACCTATTTATTGCATTAAAGTTACATAAATTGAGTTATCTGTTATATTAAAGTCAATTGTATTCCAATAGTTGTCAAGCTGATTCCACTGATATTAACTTATCTGTTATATTGATGTGACTTAAACTGAACTGTCTGTTCAACTCAATCTGATTACTTTGACCTATTTATTGCATTAAAGGTACATAAATTGATCTATTTGTGATGTTAAAGTCTATTGTACCCCAATAGTTGTCAAGCTGATTCCACTGATATTGACTTATCTGTTATATTGATGTGACTTAAACTAAACTGTCTGTTCAACTCAATCTGACTACTTTGACCTATTTATTGCATTAAAGTTACATAAATTGAGCTATCTGTGATATTAAAGTCAATTGTACTCCAACAGCTGTGAAGCTGATTCCACTGATATTAACTTATCTGTTATATTGATGTGACTTAAACTAAACTGTCTGTTCAACTCAATCTGATTACTTTGACCTATTTATTGCATTAAAGTTACATAAATTGATCTATTTGTGATGTTAAAGTCAATTGTACTCCAATAGTTGTCAAGCTGATTCCACTGATATTGACTTATCTGTTATATTGATGTGACTTAAACTAAACTGTCTGTTCAACTCAATCTGATTACTTCGACCTATTTATTGCATTAAAGTTACATAAATTGATCTATTTGTGATATTAAAGTCAATTGTACTCCAATAGTTGTCAAGCTGATTCCACTGATGTTAACTTATCTGTTATATTGATGTGACTTAAACTAAACGGTCTGTTCAACTCAATCTGACTAATTTGACCTATTTATTGCATTAAAGTTACATAAATTGAGCTATCTGTGATGTTAAAGTCAATTGTACTCCAACAGCTGTGAAGCTGATTCCACTGATATTAACTTATCTGTTATATTGATGTGACTTAAACTAAACTGTCTGTTCAACTCAATCTGACTACTTTGACCTATTTATTGCATTAAAATTACAAAAATTGAGCAATTTGTGATGTTAAAGTCAATTGTACTCCAATAGTTGTCAAGCTGATTCCACTCATATTAACTTATCTGTTATATTAATGTGACTTAAACTAAACTGTCTGTTCAACTCAATCTGACTACTTTGACCTATTTATTGCATTAAAGTTACATAAATTGAGTTATCTGTGATGTTAAAGTCAATTGTATTCCAATATTTGTGAAGCTGATTCCACTGATATTAACTTATCTGTTATATTGATGTGACTTAAACTAAACTGTCTGTTCAACTCAATCTGACTACTTTGACCTATTTATTGCATTGAAGTTACATAAATTGATCTATTTCTGATGTTAAAGTCAATTGTACTCCAATAGTTGTCAAGCTGATTCCACTGATGTTAACTTATCTGTTATATTGATGTGACTTAAACTAAACTGTCTGTTCAACTCAATCTGACTACTTTGACCTATTTATTGCATTAAAGTTACATAAATTGAGCTATCTGTGATGTTAAAGTCAATTGTACTCCAACAGCTGTGAAGCTGATTCCACTGATATTAACTTATCTGTTATATTGATGTGACTTAAACTAAACTGTTTGTTCAACTCAATCTGATTACTTTGACCTATTTATTGCATTAAAGTTACATAAATTGATCTATTTGTGATGTTAAAGTCAATTGTACTCCAATAGTTGTCAAGCTGATTCCACTGATATTAACTTATCTGTTATATTGATGTGACTTAAACTAAACTGTCTGTTCAACTCAATCTGACTACTTTGACCTATTTATTGCATTAAAGTTACATAAATTGAGCTATCTGTGATATAAGTCTATTATACTCCAATAGTTGTGAACCTGATTCCACTGATATTGACTTATCTGTTATATTGATGTGACTTAAACTAAACTGTCTGTTCAACTCAATCTGACTACTTTGACCTATTTATTGCATTAAATTTACATAAATTGAGTTATCTGTTATATTAAAGTCAATTGTATTCCAATATTTGTGAAGCTGATTCCACTGATATTAACTTATCTGTTATATTGATGTGACTTAAACTAAACTGTCTGTTCAACTCAATCTGACTACTTTGACCTATTTATTGCATTGAAGTTACATAAATTGATCTATTTGTGATGTTAAAGTCAATTGTACTCCAATAGTTGTCAAGCTGATTCCACTGATGTTAACTTATCTGTTATATTGATGTGACTTAAACTAAACTGTCTGTTCAACTCAATCTGACTACTTTGACCTGTTTATTGCATTAAAGTTACATAAATTGAGCTATCTGTGATGTTAAAGTCAATTGTACTCCAATAGTTGTGAACCTGATTCCACTGATATTGACTTATCTGTTATATTGATGTGACTTAAACTAAACTGTCTGTTCAACTCAATCTGACTACTTTGACCTATTTATTGCATTAAAGTTACATAAATTGAGTTATCTGTGATATGAAAGTCAATTGTATTCCAATATTTGTGAAGCTGATTCCACTGATATTAACTTATCTGTTATATTGATGTGACTTAAACTAAACTTTCTGTTCAACTCAATCTGACTACTTTGACCTATTTATTGCATTAAAGTTACATAAATTGATCTATTTGTGATGTTAAAGTCAATTGTACTCCAATAGTTGTCAAGCTGATTCCACTGATGTTAACTTATCTGTTATATTGATGTGACTTAAACTAAACTGTCTGTTCAACTCAATATGACTACTTTGACCTATTTATTGCATTAAAGTTACATAAATTGAGCTATCTGTGATATTAAAGTCAATTGTACTCCAATAGTTGTCAAGCTGATTCCACTGATATTAACTTATCTGTTATATTGATGTGACTTAAACTAAACTGTCTGTTCAACTCAATCTGACTACTTTGACCTATTTATTGCATTAAAGTTACATAAATTAATGTAATTGTGATGTTAAAGTCAATTGTACTCCAATAGTTGTCAAGCTGATTCCACTGATGTTAACTTATCTGTTATATTGATGTGACTTAAACTAAACTGTCTGTTCAACTCAATCTGACTACTTTGACCTATTTATTGCATTAAAGTTACATACATTGAGTTATCTGTTATATTAAAGTCAATTGTATTCCAATATTTGTGAAGCTGATTCCACTGATATTAACTTATCTGTTATATTGATGTGACTTAAACTAAACTGTCTGTTCAACTCAATCTGACTACTTTGACCTATTTATTGCATTGAAGTTACATAAATTGATCTATTTGTGATGTTAAAGTCAATTGTACTCCAATAGTTGTCAAGCTGATTCCACTGATGTTAACTTATGTGTTATATTGATGTGACTTAAACTAAACGGTCTGTTCAACTCAATCTAACTACTTTGACCTATTTATTGCATTAAAGTTACATAAATTGAGCTATCTGTGATATAAGTCAATTATACTCCAATAGTTGTGAACCTGATTCCACTGATATTGACTTATCTGTTATATTGATGTGACTTAAACTAAACTGTCTGTTCAACTCAATCTGACTACTTTGACCTATTTATTGCATTAAAGTTACATAAATTGAGTTATCTGTGATATGAAAGTCAATTGTATTCCAATATTTGTGAAGCTGATTCCACTGATATTAACTTATCTGTTATATTGATGTGACTTAAACTAAACTGTCTGTTCAACTCAATCTGACTACTTTGACCTATTTATTGCATTAAAGTTACATAAATTGATCTATTTGTGATGTTAAAGTCAATTGTACTCCAATAGTTGTCAAGCTGATTCCACTGATGTTAACTTATGTGTTATATTGATGTGACTTAAACTAAACTGTCTGTTCACCTCAATCTGACTACTTTGACCTATTTATTGCATTAAAGTTACATAAATTGAGCTATCTGTGATGTTAAAGTCAATTGTACTCCAATAGTTGTCAAGCTGATTCCACTGATGTTAACTTATCTGTTATATTGATGTGACTTAAACTAAACTGTCTGTTCACCTCAATCTGACTACTTTGACCTATTTATTGCATTAAAGTTACATAAATTGAGCTATCTGTGATATTAAAGTCAATTGTACTCCAACAGTTGTGAAGCTGATTCCACTCATATTAACTTATCTGTTATATTGATGTGACTTAAACTAAACTGTCTGTTCAACTCAATCTGATTACTTTGACCTATTTATTGCATTAAAGGTACATAAATTGATCTATTTGTGATGTTAAAGTCTATTGTACCCCAATAGTTGTCAAGCTGATTCCACTGATATTGACTTATCTGTTATATTGATGTGACTTAAACTAAACTGTCTGTTCAACTCAATCTGACTACTTTGACCTATTTATTGCATTAAAGTTACATAAATTGAGCTATCTGTGATATGAAAGTCAATTGTATTCCAATATTTGTGAAGCTGATTCCACTGATATTAACTTATCTGTTCTATTGATGTGACTTAAACTAAACTGTCTGTTCAACTCAATCTGACTACTTTGACCTATTTATTGCATTAAAGTTACATAAATTGATCTATTTGTGATGTTAAAGTCAATTGTACTCCAATAGTTGTCAAGCTGATTCCACTGATGTTAACTTATGTGTTATATTGATGTGACTTAAACTAAACTGTCTGTTCACCTCAATCTGACTACTTTGGCCTATTTATTGCATTAAAGTTACATAAATTGAGCTATCTGTGATGTTAAAGTCAATTGTACTCCAATAGTTGTCAAGCTGATTCCACTGATGTTAACTTATCTGTTATATTGATGTGACTTAAACTAAACTGTCTGTTCACCTCAATCTGACTACTTTGACCTATTTATTGCATTAAAGTTACATAAATTGATCTATTTGTGATGTTAAAGTCAATTGTACTCCAATAGTTGTCAAGCTGATTCCACTGAAATTAACTTATCTGTTATATTGATGTGACTTAAACTAAACTGTCTGTTCAACTCAATCTGACTACTTTGACTTATTTATTGCATTAAAGTTACAAAAATCGAGCTATTTGTGATGTTAAAGTCAATTGTACTCCAATAGTTGTGAAGCTGATTCCACTGATATTAACTTATCTGTTATATTGATGTGACTTAAACTAAACTGTCTGTTCAACTCAATCTGACTACTTTGACCTATTTATTGCATTAAAGTTACATAAATTGAGTTATCTGTTATATTAAAGTCAATTGTATTCCAATAGTTGTCAAGCTGATTCCACTGATATTAACTTATCTGTTATATTGATGTGACTTAAACTGAACTGTCTGTTCAACTCAATCTGATTACTTTGACCTATTTATTGCATTAAAGGTACATAAATTGATCTATTTGTGATGTTAAAGTCTATTGTACCCCAATAGTTGTCAAGCTGATTCCACTGATATTGACTTATCTGTTATATTGATGTGACTTAAACTAAACTGTCTGTTCAACTCAATCTGACTACTTTGACCTATTTATTGCATTAAAGTTACATAAATTGAGCTATCTGTGATATTAAAGTCAATTGTACTCCAACAGCTGTGAAGCTGATTCCACTGATATTAACTTATCTGTTATATTGATGTGACTTAAACTAAACTGTCTGTTCAACTCAATCTGATTACTTTGACCTATTTATTGCATTAAAGTTACATAAATTGATCTATTTGTGATGTTAAAGTCAATTGTACTCCAATAGTTGTCAAGCTGATTCCATTGATATTGACTTATCTGTTATATTGATGTGACTTAAACTAAACTGTCTGTTCAACTCAATCTGATTACTTCGACCTATTTATTGCATTAAAGTTACATAAATTGATCTATTTGTGATATTAAAGTCAATTGTACTCCAATAGTTGTCAAGCTGATTCCACTGATGTTAACTTATCTGTTATATTGATGTGACTTAAACTAAACTGTCTGTTCACCTCAATCTGACTACTTTGACCTATTTATTGCATTAAAGTTACATAAATTGATCTATTTGTGATGTTAAAGTCAATTGTACTCCAATAGTTGTCAAGCTGATTCCACTGATATTAACTTATCTGTTATATTGATGTGACTTAAACTAAACTGTCTGTTCAACTCAATCTCACTACTTTGACTTATTTATTGCATTAAAGTTACAAAAATCGAGCTATTTGTGATGTTAAAGTCAATTGTACTCCAATAGTTGTCAAGCTGATTCCACTGATATTAACTTATCTGTTATATTGATGTGACTTAAACTAAACTGTCTGTTCAACTCAATCTGACTACTTTGACCTATTTATTGCATTAAAGTTACATAAATTGAGCTATCTGTGATGTTAAAGTCAATTGTACTCCAATAGTTGTCAAGCTGATTCCACTGATGTTAACTTATCTGTTATATTGATGTGACTTAAACTAAACTGTCTGTTCACCTCAATCTGACTACTTTGACCTATTTATTGCATTAAAGTTACATAAATTAATGTAATTGTGATGTTAAAGTCAATTGTACTCCAATAGTTGTCAAGCTGATTCCACTGATATTAACTTATCTGTTATATTGATGTGCTTAAACTAAACTGTCTGTTCAACTCAATCTGACTACTTTGACCTATTTATTGCATTAAAGTTACATAAATTGAGTTATCTGTGATGTTAAAGTCAATTGTATTCCAATATTTGTGAAGCTGATTCCACTGATATTAACTTATCTGTTATATTGATGTGACTTAAACTAAACTGTCTGTTCACCTCAATCTGACTACTTTGACCTATTTATTGCATTAAAGTTACATAAATTAATGTAATTGTGATGTTAAAGTCAATTGTACTCCAATAGTTGTCAAGCTGATTCCACTGATATTAACTTATGTGTTATATTGATGTGACTTAAACTAAACTGTCTGTTCAACTCAATCTGACTACTTTGACTTATTTATTGCATTAAAGTTACAAAAATCGAGCTATTTGTGATGTTAAAGTCAATTGTACTCCAATAGTTGTGAAGCTGATTCCACTCATATTAACTTATCTGTTATATTAATGTGACTTAAACTAAACTGTCTGTTCAACTCAATCTGACTACTTTGACCTATTTATTGCATTAAAGTTACATAAATTGAGTTATCTGTGATGTTAAAGTCAATTGTATTCCAATATTTGTGAAGCTGATTCCACTGATATTAACTTATCTGTTATATTGATGTGACTTAAACTAAACTGTCTGTTCAACTCAATCTGACTACTTTGACCTATTTATTGCATTGAAGTTACATAAATTGATCTATTTCTGATGTTAAAGTCAATTGTACTCCAATAGTTGTCAAGCTGATTCCACTGATGTTAACTTATCTGTTATATTGATGTGACTTAAACTAAACGGTCTGTTCAACTCAATCTGACTACTTTGACCTATTTATTGCATTAAAGTTACATAAATTGAGCTATCTGTGATGTTAAAGTCAATTGTACTCCAACAGCTGTGAAGCTGATTCCACTGATATTAACTTATCTGTTATATTGATGTGAGTTAAACTAAACTGTCTGTTCAACTCAATCTGACTACTTTGACTTATTTATTGCATTAAAGTTACAAAAATCGAGCTATTTGTGATGTTAAAGTCAATTGTACTCCAATAGTTGTGAAGCTGATTCCACTCATATAAACTTATCTGTTATATTAATGTGACTTAAACTAAACTGTCTGTTCAACTCAATCTGACTACTTTGACCTATTTATTGCATTAAAGTTACATAAATTGAGTTATCTGTGATGTTAAAGTCAATTGTATTCCAATATTTGTGAAGCTGATTCCACTGATATTAACTTATCTGTTATATTGATGTGACTTAAACTAAACTGTCTGTTCAACTCAATCTGACTACTTTGACCTATTTATTGCATTGAAGTTACATAAATTGATCTATTTCTGATGTTAAAGTCAATTGTACTCCAATAGTTGTCAAGCTGATTCCACTGATATTGACTTATCTGTTATATTGATGTGACTTAAACTAAACTGTCTGTTCAACTCAATCTGACTACTTTGACCTATTTATTGCATTAAAGTTACATAAATTGAGTTATCTGTGATATGAAAGTCAATTATATTCCAATATTTGTGAAGCTGATTCCACTGATATTAACTTATCTGTTATATTGATGTGACTTAAACTAAACTGTCAGTTCAACTCAATCTGACTACTTTGACCTATTTATTGCATTAAAGTTACATAAATTGATCTATTTGTGATGTTAAAGTCAATTGTACTCCAATAGTTGTCAAGCTGATTCCACTGATGTTAACTTATGTGTTATATTGATGTGACTTAAACTAAACTGTCTGTTCACCTCAATCTGACTACTTTGACCTATTTATTGCATTAAAGTTACATAAATTGAGCTATCTGTGATGTTAAAGTCAATTGTACTCCAATAGTTGTCAAGCTGATTCCACTGATATTAACTTATCTGTTATATTGATGTGACTTAAACTAAACTGTCAGTTCAACTCAATCTGACTACTTTGACCTATTTATTGCATTAAAGTTACATAAATTGATCTATTTGTGATGTTAAAGTCAATTGTACTCCAATAGTTGTCAAGCTGATTCCACTGATGTTAACTTATGTGTTATATTGATGTGACTTAAACTAAACTGTCTGTTCACCTCAATCTGACTACTTTGACCTATTTATTGCATTAAAGTTACATAAATTGAGCTATCTGTGATGTTAAAGTCAATTGTACTCCAATAGTTGTCAAGCTGATTCCACTGATGTTAACTTATCTGTTATATTGATGTGACTTAAACTAAACTGTCTGTTCACCTCAATCTGACTACTTTGACCTATTTATTGCATTAAAGTTACATAAATTGAGCTATCTGTGATATTAAAGTCAATTGTACTCCAACAGTTGTGAAGCTGATTCCACTCATATTAACTTATCTGTTATATTGATGTGACTTAAACTAAACTGTCTGTTCAACTCAATCTGATTACTTTGACCTATTTATTGCATTAAAGGTACATAAATTGATCTATTTGTGATGTTAAAGTCTATTGTACCCCAATAGTTGTCAAGCTGATTCCACTGATATTGACTTATCTGTTATATTGATGTGACTTAAACTAAACTGTCTGTTCAACTCAATCTGACTACTTTGACATATTTATTGCATTAAAGTTACATAAATTGAGCTATCTGTGATATTAAAGTCAATTGTACTCCAACAACTGTGAAGCTGATTCCACTGATATTAACTTATCTGTTATATTGATGTGACTTAAACTAAACTGTCTGTTCAACTCAATCTGATTACTTTGACCTATTTATTGCATTAAAGTTACATAAATTGATCTATTTGTGATGTTAAAGTCAATTGTACTCCAATAGTTGTCAAGCTGATTCCACTGATATTGACTTATCTGTTATATTGATGTGACTTAAACTAAACTGTCTGTTCAACTCAATCTGACTACTTTGACCTATTTATTGCATTAAAGTTACATAAATTGAGTTATCTGTGATATGAAAGTCAATTGTATTCCAATATTTGTGAAGCTGATTCCACTGATATTAACTTATCTGTTCTATTGATGTGACTTAAACTAAACTGTCAGTTCAACTCAATCTGACTACTTTGACCTATTTATTGCATTAAAGTTACATAAATTGATCTATTTGTGATGTTAAAGTCAATTGTACTCCAATAGTTGTCAAGCTGATTCCACTGATGTTAACTTATGTGTTATATTGATGTGACTTAAACTAAACTGTCTGTTCACCTCAATCTGACTACTTTGACCTATTTATTGCATTAAAGTTACATAAATTGATCTATTTGTGATGTTAAAGTCAATTGTACTCCAATAGTTGTCAAGCTGATTCCACTGATATTAACTTATCTGTTATATTGATGTGACTTAAACTAAACTGTCTGTTCAACTCAATCTGACTACTTTGACTTATTTATTGCATTAAAGTTACAAAAATCGAGCTATTTGTGATGTTAAAGTCAATTGTACTCCAATAGTTGTCAAGCTGATTCCACTGATATTAACTTATCTGTTATATTGATGTGACTTAAACTAAACTGTCTGTTCAACTCAATCTGACTACTTTGACCTATTTATTGCATTAAAGTTACATAAATTGAGCTATCTGTGATGTTAAAGTCAATTGTACTCCAATAGTTGTCAAGCTGATTCCACTGATGTTAACTTATCTGTTATATTGATGTGACTTAAACTAAACTGTCTGTTCACCTCAATCTGACTACTTTGACCTATTTATTGCATTAAAGTTACATAAATTAATGTAATTGTGATGTTAAAGTCAATTGTACTCCAATAGTTGTCAAGCTGATTCCACTGATATTAACTTATCTGTTATATTGATGTGCTTAAACTAAACTGTCTGTTCAACTCAATCTGACTACTTTGACTTATTTATTGCATTAAAGTTACAAAAATCGAGCTATTTGTGATGTTAAAGTCAATTGTACTCCAATAGTTGTGAAGCTGATTCCACTGATATTAACTTATCTGTTATATTGATGTGACTTAAACTAAACTGTCTGTTCAACTCAATCTGACTACTTTGACCTATTTATTGCATTAAAGTTACATAAATTGAGTTATCTGTGATGTTAAAGTCAATTGTATTCCAATATTTGTGAAGCTGATTCCACTGATATTAACTTATCTGTTATATTGATGTGACTTAAACTAAACTGTCTGTTCACCTCAATCTGACTACTTTGACCTATTTATTGCATTAAAGTTACATAAATTAATGTAATTGTGATGTTAAAGTCAATTGTACTCCAATAGTTGTCAAGCTGATTCCACTGATATTAACTTATCTGTTATATTGATGTGACTTAAACTAAACTGTCTGTTCAACTCAATCTGACTACTTTGACTTATTTATTGCATTAAAGTTACAAAAATCGAGCTATTTGTGATGTTAAAGTCAATTGTACTCCAATAGTTGTGAAGCTGATTCCACTCATATTAACTTATCTGTTATATTAATGTGACTTAAACTAAACTGTCTGTTCAACTCAATCTGACTACTTTGACCTATTTATTGCATTAAAGTTACATAAATTGAGTTATCTGTGATGTTAAAGTCAATTGTATTCCAATATTTGTGAAGCTGATTCCACTGATATTAACTTATCTGTTATATTAATGTGACTTAAACTAAACTGTCTGTTCAACTCAATCTGACTACTTTGACCTATTTATTGCATTGAAGTTACATAAATTGATCTATTTCTGATGTTAAAGTCAATTGTACTCCAATAGTTGTCAAGCTGATTCCACTGATGTTAACTTATCTGTTATATTGATGTGACTTAAACTAAACGGTCTGTTCAACTCAATCTGACTACTTTGACCTATTTATTGCATTAAAGTTACATAAATTGAGCTATCTGTGATGTTAAAGTCAATTGTACTCCAACAGCTGTGAAGCTGATTCCACTGATATTAACTTATCTGTTATATTGATGTGACTTAAACTAAACTGTCTGTTCAACTCAATCTGACTACTTTGACTTATTTATTGCATTAAAGTTACAAAAATCGAGCTATTTGTGATGTTAAAGTCAATTGTACTCCAATAGTTGTGAAGCTGATTCCACTCATATTAACTTATCTGTTATATTAATGTGACTTAAACTAAACTGTCTGTTCAACTCAATCTGACTACTTTGACCTATTTATTGCATTAAAGTTACATAAATTGAGTTATCTGTGATGTTAAAGTCAATTGTATTCCAATATTTGTGAAGCTGATTCCACTGATATTAACTTATCTGTTATATTGATGTGACTTAAACTAAACTGTCTGTTCAACTCAATCTGACTACTTTGACCTATTTATTGCATTGAAGTTACATAAATTGATCTATTTCTGATGTTAAAGTCAATTGTACTCCAATAGTTGTCAAGCTGATTCCACTGATATTGACTTATCTGTTATATTGATGTGACTTAAACTAAACTGTCTGTTCAACTCAATCTGACTACTTTGACCTATTTATTGCATTAAAGTTACATAAATTGAGTTATCTGTGATATGAAAGTCAATTGTATTCCAATATTTGTGAAGCTGATTCCACTGATATTAACTTATCTGTTATATTGATGTGACTTAAACTAAACTGTCAGTTCAACTCAATCTGACTACTTTGACCTATTTATTGCATTAAAGTTACATAAATTGATCTATTTGTGATGTTAAAGTCAATTGTACTCCAATAGTTGTCAAGCTGATTCCACTGATGTTAACTTATGTGTTATATTGATGTGACTTAAACTAAACTGTCAGTTCAACTCAATCTGACTACTTTGACCTATTTATTGCATTAAAGTTACATAAATTGATCTATTTGTGATGTTAAAGTCAATTGTACTCCAATAGTTGTCAAGCTGATTCCACTGATGTTAACTTATGTGTTATATTGATGTGACTTAAACTAAACTGTCTGTTCACCTCAATCTGACTACTTTGACCTATTTATTGCATTAAAGTTACATAAATTGAGCTATCTGTGATGTTAAAGTCAATTGTACTCCAATAGTTGTCAAGCTGATTCCACTGATGTTAACTTATCTGTTATATTGATGTGACTTAAACTAAACTGTCTGTTCACCTCAATCTGACTACTTTGACCTATTTATTGCATTAAAGTTACATAAATTGAGCTATCTGTGATATTAAAGTCAATTGTACTCCAACAACTGTGAAGCTGATTCCACTGATATTAACTTATGTGTTATATTGATGTGACTTAAACTAAACTGTCTGTTCAACTCAATCTGATTACTTTGACCTATTTATTGCATTAAAGTTACATAAATTGATCTATTTGTGATGTTAAAGTCAATTGTACTCCAATAGTTGTCAAGCTGATTCCACTGATATTGACTTATCTGTTATATTGATGTGACTTAAACTAAACTGTCTGTTCAACTCAATCTGACTACTTTGACCTATTTATTGCATTAAAGTTACATAAATTGAGTTATCTGTGATATGAAAGTCAATTGTATTCCAATATTTGTGAAGCTGATTCCACTGATATTAACTTATCTGTTCTATTGATGTGACTTAAACTAAACTGTCAGTTCAACTCAATCTGACTACTTTGACCTATTTATTGCATTAAAGTTACATAAATTGATCTATTTGTGATGTTAAAGTCAATTGTACTCCAATAGTTGTCAAGCTGATTCCACTGATGTTAACTTATGTGTTATATTGATGTGACTTAAACTAAACTGTCTGTTCACCTCAATCTGACTACTTTGACCTATTTATTGCATTAAAGTTACATAAATTGAGCTATCTGTGATGTTAAAGTCAATTGTACTCCAATAGTTGTCAAGCTGATTCCACTGATGTTAACTTATCTGTTATATTGAAGTGACTTAAACTAAACTGTGTGTTCACCTCAATCTGACTACTTTGACCTATTTATTGCATTAAAGTTACATAAATTGATGTATTTGTGATGTTAAAGTCAATTGTACTCCAATA
Organism: Ostrea denselamellosa; assembly: GCA_024699665.1. Taxonomy (NCBI): domain Eukaryota; kingdom Metazoa; phylum Mollusca; class Bivalvia; order Ostreida; family Ostreidae; genus Ostrea; species Ostrea denselamellosa. Next base: position 1,769,407 of record JAMZEH010000011.1, read on the forward strand.
GTTGTCAAGCTGATTCCACTGATATTAACTTATCTGTTATATTGATGTGACTTAAACTAAACTGTCTGTTCAACTCAATCTGACTACTTTGACTTATTTATTGCATTAAAGTTACAAAAATCGAGCTATTTGTGATGTTAAAGTCAATTGTACTCCAATAGTTGTGAAGCTGATTCCACTGATATTAACTTATCTGTTATATTGATGTGACTTAAACTAAACTGTCTGTTCAACTCAATCTGACTACTTTGACCTATTTATTGCATTAAAGTTACATAAATTGAGTTATCTGTTATATTAAAGTCAATTGTATTTAAATAGTTGTCAAGCTGTTTCCACTGATATTAACTTATCTGTTATATTGATGTGACTTAAACTGAACTGTCTGTTCAACTCAATCTGATTACTTTGACCTATTTATTGCATTAAAGGTACATAAATTGATCTATTTGTGATGTTAAAGTCTATTGTACCCCAATAGTTGTCAAGCTGATTCCACTGATATTGACTTATCTGTTATATTGATGTGACTTAAACTAAACTGTCTGTTCAACTCAATCTGACTACTTTGACCTATTTATTGCATTAAAGTTACATAAATTGAGCTATCTGTGATATTAAAGTCAATTGTACTCCAACAGCTGTGAAGCTGATTCCACTGATATTAACTTATCTGTTATATTGATGTGACTTAAACTAAACTGTCTGTTCAACTCAATCTGATTACTTTGACCTATTTATTGCATTAAAGTTACATAAATTGATCTATTTGTGATGTTAAAGTCAATTGTACTCCAATAGTTGTCAAGCTGATTCCACTGATATTGACTTATCTGTTATATTGATGTGACTTAAACTAAACTGTCTGTTCAACTCAATCTGATTACTTCGACCTATTTATTGCATTAAAGTTACATAAATTGATCTATTTGTGATATTAAAGTCAATTGTACTCCAATAGTTGTCAAGCTGATTCCACTGATATTGACTTATCTGTTATATTGATGTGACTTAAACTAAACTGTCAGTTCAACTCAATCTGACTACTTTGACCTATTTATTGCATTAAAGTTACATAAATTGATCTATTTGTGATGTTAAAGTCAATTGTACTCCAATAGTTGTTAAGCTGATTCCACTGATGTTAACTTATGTGTTATATTGATGTGACTTAAACTACACTGTCTGTTCACCTCAATCTGACTACTTTGACCTATTTATTGCATTAAAGTTACATAAATTGAGCTATCTTTGATGTTAAAGTCAATTGTACTCCAATAGTTGTCAAGCTGATTCCACTGATGTTAACTTATCTGTTATATTGATGTGACTTAAACTAAACTGTCTGTTCACCTCAATCTGACTACTTTGACCTATTTATTGCATTAAAGTTACATAAATTGATCTATTTGTGATGTTAAAGTCAATTGTACTCCAATAGTTGCCCAGCTGATTCCACTGATATTAACTTATCTGTTATATTGATGTGACTTAAACTAAACTGTCTGTTCAACTCAATCTGACTACTTTGACTTATTTATTGCATTAAAGTTACAAAAATCGAGCTATTTGTGATGTTAAAGTCAATTGTACTCCAATAGTTGTGAAGCTGATTCCACTGATATTAACTTATCTGTTATATTGATGTGACTTAAACTAAACTGTCTGTTCAACTCAATCTGACTACTTTGACCTATTTATTGCATTAAAGTTACATAAATTGAGCTATCTGTGATGTTAAAGTCAATTGTACTCCAATAGTTGTCAAGCTGATTCCACTGATGTTAACTTATCTGTTATATTGATGTGACTTAAACTAAACTGTCTGTTCACCTCAATCTGACTACTTTGAGCTATTTATTGCATTAAAGTTACATAAATTAATGTAATTGTGATGTTAAAGTCAATTGTACTCCAATAGTTGTCAAGCTGATTCCACTGATATTAACTTATCTGTTATATTGATGTGCTTAAACTAAACTGTCTGTTCAACTCAATCTGACTACTTTGACTTATTTATTGCATTAAAGTTACAAAAATCGAGCTATTTGTGATGTTAAAGTCAATTGTACTCCAATAGTTGTGAAGCTGATTCCACTCATATTAACTTATCTGTTATATTGATGTGACTTAAACTAAACTGTCTGTTCAACTCAATCTGACTACTTTGACCTATTTATTGCATTAAAGTTACATAAATTGAGTTATCTGTGATGTTAAAGTCAATTGTATTCCAATATTTGTGAAGCTGATTCCACTGATATTAACTTATCTGTTATATTGATGTGACTTAAACTAAACTGTCTGTTCACCTCAATCTGACTACTTTGACCTATTTATTGCATTAAAGTTACATAAATTAATGTAATTGTGATGTTAAAGTCAATTGTACTCCAATAGTTGTCAAGCTGATTCCACTGATATTAACTTATCTGTTATATTGATGTGACTTAAACTAAACTGTCTGTTCAACTCAATCTGACTACTTTGACTTATTTATTGCATTAAAGTTACAAAAATCGAGCTATTTGTGATGTTAAAGTCAATTGTGCTCCAATAGTTGTGAAGCTGATTCCACTCATATTAACTTATCTGTTATATTAATGTGACTTAAACTAAACTGTCTGTTCAACTCAATCTGACTACTTTGACCTATTTATTGCATTAAAGTTACATAAATTGAGTTATCTGTGATGTTAAAGTCAATTGTATTCCAATATTTGTGAAGCTGATTCCACTGATATTAACTTATCTGTTATATTGATGTGACTTAAACTAAACTGTCTGTTCAACTCAATCTGACTACTTTGACCTATTTATTGCATTGAAGTTACATAAATTGATCTATTTCTGATGTTAAAGTCAATTGTACTCCAATAGTTGTCAAGCTGATTCCACTGATGTTAACTTATCTGTTATATTGATGTGACTTAAACTAAACGGTCTGTTCAACTCAATCTGACTACTTTGACCTATTTATTGCATTAAAGTTACATAAATTGAGCTATCTGTGATGTTAAAGTCAATTGTACTCCAACAGCTGTGAAGCTGATTCCACTGATATTAACTTATCTGTTATATTGATGTGACTTAAACTAAACTGTCTGTTCAACTCAATCTGACTACTTTGACTTATTTATTGCATTAAAGTTACAAAAATCGAGCTATTTGTGATGTTAAAGTCAATTGTACTCCAATAGTTGTGAAGCTGATTCCACTCATATTAACTTATCTGTTATATTAATGTGACTTAAACTAAACTGTCTGTTCAACTCAATCTGACTACTTTGACCTATTTATTGCATTAAAGTTACATAAATTGAGTTATCTGTGATGTTAAAGTCAATTGTATTCCAATATTTGTGAAGCTGATTCCACTGATATTAACTTATCTGTTATATTGATGTGACTTAAACTAAACTGTCTGTTCAACTCAATCTGACTACTTTGACCTATTTATTGCATTGAAGTTACATAAATTGATCTATTTCTGATGTTAAAGTCAATTGTACTTCAATAGTTGTCAAGCTGATTCCACTGATATTGACTTATCTGTTATATTGATGTGACTTAAACTAAACTGTCTGTTCAACTCAATCTGACTACTTTGACCTATTTATTGCATTAAAGTTACATAAATTGAGTTATCTGTGATATGAAAGTCAATTGTATTCCAATATTTGTGAAGCTGATTCCACTGATATTAACTTATCTGTTATATTGATGTGACTTAAACTAAACTGTCAGTTCAACTCAATCTGACTACTTTGACCTATTTATTGCATTAAAGTTACATAAATTGATCTATTTGTGATGTTAAAGTCAATTGTACTCCAATAGTTGTCAAGCTGATTCCACTGATGTTAACTTATGTGTTATATTGATGTGACTTAAACTAAACTGTCTGTTCACCTCAATCTGACTACTTTGACCTATTTATTGCATTAAAGTTACATAAATTGAGCTATCTTTGATGTTAAAGTCAATTGTACTCCAATAGTTGTCAAGATGATTCCACTGATGTTAACTTATCTGTTATATTGATGTGACTTAAACTAAACTGTCTGTTCACCTCAATCTGACTACTTTGACCTATTTATTGCATTAAAGTTACATAAATTGATCTATTTGTGATGTTAAAGTCAATTGTACTCCAATAGTTGTCAAGCTGATTCCACTGATATTAACTTATCTGTTATATTGATGTGACTTAAACTAAACTGTCTGTTCAACTCAATCTGACTACTTTGACTTATTTATTGCATTAAAGTTACAAAAATCGAGCTATTTGTGATGTTAAAGTCAATTGTACTCCAATAGTTGTGAAGCTGATTCCACTGATATTAACTTATCTGTTATATTGATGTGACTTAAACTAAACTGTCTGTTCAACTCAATCTGACTACTTTGACCTATTTATTGCATTAAAGTTACATAAATTGAGTTATATGTTATATTAAAGTCAATTGTATTCCAATATTTGTGAAGCTGATTCCACTGATATTAACTTATCTGTTATATTGATGTGACTTAAACTAAACTGTCTGTTCAACTCAATCTGACTACTTTGACCTATTTATTGCATTAAAGTTACATAAATTGAGTTATCTGTGATGTTAAAGTCAATTGTATTCCAATATTTGTGAAGCTGATTCAACTGATATTAACTTATCTGTTATATTGATGTGACTTAAACTAAACTGTCTGTTCACCTCAATCTGACTACTTTGACCTATTTATTGCATTAAAGTTACATAAATTAATGTAATTGTGATGTTAAAGTCAATTGTACTCCAATAGTTGTCAAGCTGATTCCACTGATATTAACTTATCTGTTATATTGATGTGACTTAAACTAAACTGTCTGTTCAACTCAATCTGACTACTTTGACTTATTTATTGCATTAAAGTTACAAAAATCGAGCTATTTGTGATGTTAAAGTCAATTGTACTCCAATAGTTGTGAAGCTGATTCCACTCATATTAACTTATCTGTTATATTAATGTGACTTAAACTAAACTGTCTGTTCAACTCAATCTGACTACTTTGACCTATTTATTGCATTAAAGTTACATAAATTGAGTTATCTGTGATGTTAAAGTCAATTGTATTCCAATATTTTAGAAGCTGATTCCACTGATATTAACTTATCTGTTATATTGATGTGACTTAAACTAAACTGTCTGTTCAACTCAATCTGACTACTTTGACCTATTTATTGCATTGAAGTTACATAAATTGATCTATTTCTGATGTTAAAGTCAATTGTACTCCAATAGTTGTCAAGCTGATTCCACTGATGTTAACTTATCTGTTATATTGATGTGACTTAAACTAAACTGTCTGTTCAACTCAATCTGACTACTTTGACCTATTTATTGCATTAAAGTTACATAAATTGAGCTATCTGTGATCTTAAAGTCAATTGTACTCCAACAGCTGTGAAGCTGATTCCACTGATATTAACTTATCTGTTATATTGATGTGACTTAAACTAAACTGTCTGTTCAACTCAATCTGATTACTTTGACCTATTTATTGCATTGAAGTTACATAAATTGATCTATTTGTGATGTTAAAGTCAATTGTACTCCAATAGTTGTCAAGCTGATTCCACTGATGTTAACTTATCTGTTATATTGATGTGACTTAAACTAAACGGTCTGTTCAACTCAATCTGACTACTTTGACCTATTTATTGCATTAAAGTTACATAAATTGAGCTATCTGTGATGTTAAAGTCAATTGTACTCCAATAGTTGTCAAGCTGATTCCACTCATATTAACTTATCTGTTATATTAATGTGACTTAAACTAAACTGTCTGTTCAACTCAATCTGACTACTTTGACCTATTTATTGCATTAAAGTTACATAAATTGAGCTATCTGTGATATAAGTCAATAATACTCCAATAGTTGTGAACCTGATTCCACTGATATTGACTTATCTGTTATATTGATGTGACTTAAACTAAACTGTCTGTTCAACTCAATCTGACTACTTTGACCTATTTATTGCATTGAAGTTACATAAATTGATCTATTTGTGATGTTAAAGTCAATTGTACTCCAATAGTTGTCAAGCTGATTCCACTGATGTTAACTTATCTGTTATATTGATGTGACTTAAACTAAACTGTCTGTTCAACTCAATCTGACTACTTTGACCTATTTATTGCATTAAAGTTACATAAATTGAGTTATCTGTGATATGAAAGTCAATTGTATTCCAATATTTGTGAAGCTGATTCCACTGATATTAACTTATCTGTTATATTGATGTGACTTAAACTAAACTGTCTGTTCAACTCAATCTGACTACTTTGACCTATTTATTGCATTAAAGTTACATAAATTGATCTATCTGTGATATTAAAGTCAATTGTACTCCAATAGTTGTCAAGCTGATTCCACTCATATTAACTTATCTGTTATATTGATGTGACTTAAACTAAACTGTCTGTTCAACTCAATCTGATTACTTTGACCTATTTATTGCATTAAAATTACATAAATTGATCTATTTGTGATGTTAAAGGCAATTGTACTCCAATAGTTGTCAAGCTGATTCCACTGATATTAACTGATCTGTTATATTGATGTGCCTTAAACTAAACTGTCTGTTCAACTCAATCTGACTACTTTGACCTATTTATTGCATTAAAGTTACATAAATTGAGCTATCTGTGATATTAAAGTCAATTGTACTCCAACAGTTGTGAAGCTGATTCCACTCATATTAACTTATCTGTTATATTGATGTGACTTAAACTAAACTGTCTGTTCAATTCAATCTGATTACTTTGACCTATTTATTGCATTAAAGGTACATAAATTGATCTATTTGTGATGTTAAAGTCTATTGTACCCCAATAGTTGTCAAGCTGATTCCACTGATATTGACTTATCTGTTATATTGATGTGACTTAAACTAAACTGTCTGTTCACCTCAATCTGACTACTTTGACCTATTTATTGCATTAAAGTTACATAAATTAATGTAATTGTGATGTTAAAGTCAATTGTACTCCAATAGTTGTCAAGCTGATTCCACTGATATTAACTTATCTGTTATATTGATGTGACTTAAACTAAACTGTCTGTTCAACTCAATCTGACTACTTTGACTTATTTATTGCATTAAAGTTACAAAAATTGAGTTATCTGTGATGTTAAAGTCAATTGTATTCCAATATTTGTGAAGCTGATTCCACTGATATTAACTTATCTGTTATATTGATGTGACTTAAACTAAACTGTCTGTTCAACTCAATCTGACTACTTTGACCTATTTATTGCATTGAAGTTACATAAATTGATCTATTTCTGATGTTAAAGTCAATTGTACTCCAATAGTTGTCAAGCTGATTCCACTGATGTTAACTTATCTGTTATATTGATGTGACTTAAACTAAACGGTCTGTTCAACTCAATCTGACTACTTTGACCTATTTATTGCATTAAAGTTACATAAATTGAGTTATCTGTGATATGAAAGTCAATTGTATTCCAATATTTGTGAAGCTGATTCCACTGATATTAACTTATCTGTTATATTGATGTGACTTAAACTAAACTGTCAGTTCAACTCAATCTGACTACTTTGACCTATTTATTGCATTAAAGTTACATAAATTGAGCTATCTTTGATGTTAAAGTCAATTGTACTCCAATAGTTGTCAAGCTGATTCCACTGATATTAACTTATCTGTTATATTGATGTGACTTAAACTAAACTGTCTGTTCACCTCAATCTGACTACTTTGACCTATTTATTGCATTAAAGTTACATAAATTGAGCTATCTTTGATGTTAAAGTCAATTGTACTCCAATAGTTGTCAAGCTGATTCCACTGATGTTAACTTATCTGTTATATTGATGTGACTTAAACTAAACTGTCTGTTCACCTCAATCTGACTACTTTGACCTATTTATTGCATTAAAGTTACATAAATTGATCTATTTGTGATGTTAAAGTCAATTGTACTCCAATAGTTGTCAAGCTGATTCCACTGATATTAACTTATCTGTTATATTGATGTGACTTTAACTAAACTGTCTGTTCAACTCAATCTGACTACTTTGACTTATTTATTGCATTAAAGTTACAAAAATCGAGCTATTTGTGATGTTAAAGTCAATTGTACTCCAATAGTTGTGAAGCTGATTCCACTGATATTAACTTATCTGTTATATTGATGTGACTTAAACTAAACTGTCTGTTCAACTCAATCTGACTACTTTGACCTATTTATTGCATTAAAGTTACATAAATTGAGTTATATGTTATATTAAAGTCAATTGTATTCCAATATTTGTGAAGCTGATTCCACTGATATTAACTTATCTGTTATATTGATGTGACTTAAACTAAACTGTCAGTTCAACTCAATCTGACTACGTTGACCTATTTATTGCATTAAAGTTACATAAATTGATCTATTTGTGATGTTAAAGTCAATTGTACTCCAATAGTTGTCAAGCTGATTCCACTGATATTAACTTATCTGTTATATTGATGTGACTTAAACTAAACTGTCTGTTCAACTCAATCTGACTACTTTGACCTATTTATTGCATTAAAGTTACATAAATTAATGTAATTGTGATGTTAAAGTCAATTGTACTCCAATAGTTGTCAAGCTGATTCCACTGATATTAACTTATCTGTTATATTGATGTGACTTAAACTAAACTGTCTGTTCAACTCAATCTGACTACTTTGACTTATTTATTGCATTAAAGTTACAAAAATCGAGCTATTTGTGATGTTAAAGTCAATTGTTCTCCAATAGTTGTGAAGCTGATTCCACTGATATTAACTTATCTGTTATATTGATGTGACTTAAACTAAACTGTCTGTTCAACTCAATCTGACTACTTTGACCTATTTATTGCATTAAAGTTACATAAATTGAGTTATCTGTGATGTTAAAGTCAATTGTATTCCAATATTTGTGAAGCTGATTCCACTGATATTAACTTATCTGTTATATTGATGTGACTTAAACTAAACTGTCTGTTCACCTCAATCTGACTACTTTGACCTATTTATTGCATTAAAGTTACATAAATTAATGTAATTGTGATGTTAAAGTCAATTGTACTCCAATAGTTGTCAAGCTGATTCCACTGATATTAACTTATCTGTTATATTGATGTGACTTAAACTAAACTGTCTGTTCAACTCAATCTGACTACTTTGACTTATTTATTGCATTAAAGTTACAAAAATCGAGCTATTTGTGATGTTAAAGTCAATTGTACTCCAATAGTTGTGAAGCTGATTCCACTCATATTAACTTATCTGTTATATTAATGTGACTTAAACTAAACTGTCTGTTCAACTCAATCTGACTACTTTGACCTATTTATTGCATTAAAGTTACATAAATTGAGTTATCTGTGATGTTAAAGTCAATTGTATTCCAATATTTGTGAAGCTGATTCCACTGATATTAACTTATCTGTTATATTGATGTGACTTAAACTAAACTGTCTGTTCAACTCAATCTGACTACTTTGACCTATTTATTGCATTGAAGTTACATAAATTGATCTATTTCTGATGTTAAAGTCAATTGTACTCCAATAGTTGTCAAGCTGATTCCACTGATGTTAACTTATCTGTTATATTGATGTGACTTAAACTAAACGGTCTGTTCAACTCAATCTGACTACTTTGACCTATTTATTGCATTAAAGTTACATAAATTGAGCTATCTGTGATGTTAAAGTCAATTGTACTCCAACAGCTGTGAAGCTGATTCCACTGATATTAACTTATCTGTTATATTGATGTGAGTTAAACTAAACTGTCTGTTCAACTCAATCTGACTACTTTGACTTATTTATTGCATTAAAGTTACAAAAATCGAGCTATTTGTGATGTTAAAGTCAATTGTACTCCAATAGTTGTCAAGCTGATTCCACTCATATTAACTTATCTGTTATATTAATGTGACTTAAACTAAACTGTCTGTTCAACTCAATCTGACTACTTTGACCTATTTATTGCATTAAAGTTACATAAATTGAGTTATCTGTGATGTTAAAGTCAATTGTATTCCAATATTTGTGAAGCTGATTCCACTGATATTAAGTTATCTGTTATATTGATGTGACTTAAACTAAACTGTCTGTTCAACTCAATCTGACTACTTTGACCTATTTATTGCATTGAAGTTACATAAATTGATCTATTTCTGATGTTAAAGTCAATTGTACTCCAATAGTTGTCAAGCTGATTCCACTGATGTTAACTTATCTGTTATATTGATGTGACTTAAACTAAACTGTCTGTTCAACTCAATCTGACTACTTTGACCTATTTATTGCATTAAAGTTACATAAATTGAGCTATCTGTGATCTTAAAGTCAATTGTACTCCAACAGCTGTGAAGCTGATTCCACTGATATTAACTTATCTGTTATATTGATGTGACTTAAACTAAACTGTCTGTTCAACTCAATCTGATTACTTTGACCTATTTATTGCATTGAAGTTACATAAATTGATCTATTTGTGATGTTAAAGTCAATTGTACTCCAATAGTTGTCAAGCTGATTCCACTGATGTTAACTTATCTGTTATATTGATGTGACTTCAACTAAACGGTCTGTTCAACTCAATCTGACTACTTTGACCTATTTATTGCATTAACGTTACATAAATTGAGCTATCTGTGATGTTAAAGTCAATTGTACTCCAACAGCTGTGAAGCTGATTCCACTGATATTAACTTATCTGTTATATTGATGTGACTTAAACTAAACTGTCTGTTCAACTCAATCTGACTACTTTGACTTATTTATTGCATTAAAGTTACAAAAATCGAGCTATTTGTGATGTTAAAGTCAATTGTACTCCAATAGTTGTCAAGCTGATTCCACTCATATTAACTTATCTGTTATATTAATGTGACTTAAACTAAACTGTCTGTTCAACTCAATCTGACTACTTTGACCTATTTATTGCATTAAAGTTACATAAATTGAGTTATCTGTGATGTTAAAGTCAATTGTATTCCAATATTTGTGAAGCTGATTCCACTGATATTAACTTATCTGTTATATTGATGTGACTTAAACTAAACTGTCTGTTCAACTCAATCTGACTACTTTGACCTATTTATTGCATTGAAGTTACATAAATTGATCTATTTCTGATGTTAAAGTCAATTGTACTCCAATAGTTGTCAAGCTGATTCCACTGATGTTAACTTATCTGTTATATTGATGTGACTTAAACTAAACTGTCTGTTCAACTCAATCTGACTACTTTGACCTATTTATTGCATTAAAGTTACATAAATTGAGCTATCTGTGATATAAGTCAATAATACTCCAATAGTTGTGAACCTGATTCCACTGATATTGACTTATCTGTTATATTGATGTGACTTAAACTAAACTGTCTGTTCAACTCAATCTGACTACTTTGACCTATTTATTGCATTGAAGTTACATAAATTGATCTATTTGTGATGTTAAAGTCAATTGTACTCCAATAGTTGTCAAGCTGATTCCACTGATGTTAACTTATCTGTTATATTGATGTGACTTAAACTAAACTGTCTGTTCAACTCAATCTGACTACTTTGACCTATTTATTGCATTAAAGTTACATAAATTGAGTTATCTGTGATATGAAAGTCAATTGTATTCCAATATTTGTGAAGCTGATTCCACTGATATTAACTTATCTGTTATATTGATGTGACTTAAACTAAACTGTCTGTTCAACTCAATCTGACTACTTTGACCTATTTATTGCATTAAAGTTACATAAATTGATCTATTTGTGATGTTAAAGTCAATTGTACTCCAATAGTTGTCAAGCTGATTCCACTGATGTTAACTTATCTGTTATATTGATGTGACTTAAACTAAACTGTCTGTTCAACTCAATATGACTACTTTGACCTATTTATTGCATTAAAGTTACATAAATTGATCTATCTGTGATATTAAAGTCAATTGTACTCCAATAGTTGTCAAGCTGATTCCACTGATATTAACTTATCTGTTATATTGCTGTGACTTAAACTAAACTGTCTGTTCAACTCAATCTGATTACTTTGACCTATTTATTGCATTAAAATTACATAAATTGATCTATTTGTGATGTTAAAGGCAATTGTACTCCAATAGTTGTCAAGCTGATTCCACTGATATTAACTGATCTGTTATATTGATGTGTCTTAAACTAAACTGTCTGTTCAACTCAATCTGACTACTTTGACCTATTTATTGCATTAAAGTTACATAAATTGAGCTATCTGTGATATTAAAGTCAATTGTACTCCAACAGTTGTGAAGCTGATTCCACTCATATTAACTTATCTGTTATATTGATGTGACTTAAACTAAACTGTCTGTTCAATTCAATCTGATTACTTTGACCTATTTATTGCATTAAAGGTACATAAATTGATCTATTTGTGATGTTAAAGTCTATTGTACCCCAATAGTTGTCAAGCTGATTCCACTGATATTGACTTATCTGTTATATTGATGTGACTTAAACTAAACTGTCTGTTCAACTCAATCTGACTACTTTGACCTATTTATTGCATTAAAGTTACATAAATTGACTTATCTGTGATATGAAAGTCAATTGTATTCCAATATTTGTGAAGCTGATTCCACTGATATTAACTTATCTGTTATATTGATGTGACTTAAACTAAACTGTCAGTTCAACTCAATCTGACTACTTTGACCTATTTATTGCATTAAAGTTACATAAATTGATCTATTTGTGATGTTAAAGTCAATTGTACTCCAATAGTTGTCAAGCTGATTCCACTGATGTTAACTTATGTGTTATATTGATGTGACTTAAACTAAACTGTCTGTTCACCTCAATCTGACTACTTTGACCTATTTATTGCATTAAAGTTACATAAATTGAGTTATCTGTGATGTTAAAGTCAATTGTATTCCAATATTTGTGAAGCTGATTCCACTGATATTAACTTATCTGTTATATTGATGTGACTTAAACTAAACTGTCTGTTCAACTCAATCTGACTACTTTGACCTATTTATTGCATTGAAGTTACATAAATTGATCTATTTCTGATGTTAAAGTCAATTGTACTCCAATAGTTGTCAAGCTGATTCCACTGATGTTAACTTATCTGTTATATTGATGTGACTTAAACTAAACTGTCTGTTCAACTCAATCTGACTACTTTGACCTATTTATTGCATTAAAGTTACATAAATTGAGCTATCTGTGATCTTAAAGTCAATTGTACTCCAACAGCTGTGAAGCTGATTCCACTGATATTAACTTATCTGTTATATTGATGTGACTTAAACTAAACTGTCTGTTCAACTCAATCTGACTACTTTGACCTATTTATTGCATTAAAGTTACATAAATTGAGTTATCTGTGATATGAAAGTCAATTGTATTCCAATATTTGTGAAGCTGATTCCACTGATATTAACTTATCTGTTATATTGATGTGACTTAAACTAAACTGTCAGTTCAACTCAATCTGACTACTTTGACCTATTTATTGCATTAAAGTTACATAAATTGATCTATTTGTGATGTTAAAGTCAATTGTACTCCAATAGTTGTCAAGCTGATTCCACTGATGTTAACTTATGTGTTATATTGATGTGACTTAAACTAAACTGTCTGTTCACCTCAATCTGACTACTTTGACCTATTTATTGCATTAAAGTTACATAAATTGAGTTATCTGTGATGTTAAAGTCAATTGTATTCCAATATTTGTGAAGCTGATTCCACTGATATTAACTTATCTGTTATATTGATGTGACTTAAACTAAACTGTCAGTTCAACTCAATCTGACTACTTTGACCTATTTATTGCATTGAAGTTACATAAATTGATCTATTTCTGATGTTAAAGTCAATTGTACTCCAATAGTTGTCAAGCTGATTCCACTGATGTTAACTTATCTGTTATATTGATGTGACTTAAACTAAACTGTCTGTTCAACTCAATCTGACTACTTTGACCTATTTATTGCATTAAAGTTACATAAATTGAGCTATCTGTGATCTTAAAGTCAATTGTACTCCAACAGCTGTGAAGCTGATTCCACTGATATTAACTTATCTGTTATATTGATGTGACTTAAACTAAACTGTCTGTTCAACTCAATCTGATTACTTTGATCTATTTATTGCATTGAAGTTACATAAATTGATCTATTTGTGATGTTAAAGTCAATTGTCCTCCAATAGTTGTCAAGCTGATTCCACTGATGTTAACTTATCTGTTATATTGATGTGACTTAAACTAAACGGTCTGTTCAACTCAATCTGACTACTTTGACCTATTTATTGCATTAAAGTTACATAAATTGAGCTATCTGTGATGTTAAAGTCAATTGTACTCCAACAGCTGTGAAGCTGATTCCACTGATATTAACTTATCTGTTATATTGATGTGACTTAAACTAAACTGTCTGTTCAACTCAATCTGACTACTTTGACTTATTTATTGCATTAAAGTTACAAAAATCGAGCTATTTGTGATGTTAAAGTCAATTGTACTCCAATAGTTGTCAAGCTGATTCCACTCATATTAACTTATCTGTTATATTAATGTGACTTAAACTAAACTGTCTGTTCAACTCAATCTGACTACTTTGACCTATTTATTGCATTAAAGTTACATAAATTGAGTTATCTGTGATGTTAAAGTCAATTGTATTCCAATATTTGTGAAGCTGATTCCACTGATATTAACTTATCTGTTATATTGATGTGACTTAAACTAAACTGTCTGTTCAACTCAATCTGACTACTTTGACCTATTTATTGCATTGAAGTTACATAAATTGATCTATTTCTGATGTTAAAGTCAATTGTACTCCAATAGTTGTCAAGCTGATTCCACTGATGTTAACTTATCTGTTATATTGATGTGACTTAAACTAAACTGTCTGTTCAACTCAATCTGACTACTTTGACCTATTTATTGCATTAAAGTTACATAAATTGAGCTATCTGTGATCTTAAAGTCAATTGTACTCCAACAGCTGTGAAGCTGATTCCACTGATATTAACTTATCTGTTATATTGATGTGACTTAAACTAAACTGTCTGTTCAACTCAATCTGATTACTTTGACCTGTTTATTGCATTAAAGTTACATAAATTGATCTATTTGTGATGTTAAAGTCAATTGTACTCCAATAGTTGTCAAGCTGATTCCACTGATATTAACTTATCTGTTATATTGATGTGACTTACACTAAACTGTCTGTTCAACTCAATCTGACTACTTTGACCTATTTATTGCATTAAAGTTACATAAATTGAGCTATCTGTGATATAAGTCAATTATACTCCAATAGTTGTGAACCTGATTCCACTGATATTGACTTATCTGTTATATTGATGTGACTTAAACTAAACTGTCTGTTCAACTCAATCTGACTACTTTGACCTATTTATTGCATTAAAGTTACATAAATTGAGTTATCTGTTATATTAAAGTCAATTGTATTCCAATATTTGTGAAGCTGATTCCACTGATATTAACTTATCTGTTATATTGATGTGACTTAAACTAAACTGTCTGTTCAACTCAATCTGATTACTTTGACCTATTTATTGCATTGAAGTTACATAAATTGATCTATTTGTGATGTTAAAGTCAATTGTACTCCAATAGTTGTCAAGCTGATTCCACTGATGTTAACTTATCTGTTATATTGATGTGACTTAAACTAAACTGTCTGTTCAACTCAATCTGACTACTTTGACCTATTTATTGCATTAAAGTTACATAAATTGAGTTATCTGTGATATGAAAGTCAATTGTATTCCAATATTTGTGAAGCTGATTCCACTGATATTAACTTATCTGTTATATTGATGTGACTTAAACTAAACTGTCTGTTCAACTCAATCTGACTACTTTAACCTATTTATTGCATTAAAGTTACATAAATTGATCTATTTGTGATGTTAAAGTCAATTGTACTCCAATAGTTGTCAAGCTGATTCCACTGATGTTAACTTATCTGTTATATTGATGTGACTTAAACTAAACTGTCTGTTCAACTCAATATGACTACTTTGACCTATTTATTGCATTAAAGTTACATAAATTGAGCAATCTGTGATATTAAAGTCAATTGTACTCCAATAGTTGTCAAGCTGATTCCACTGATATTAACTTATCTGTTATATTGATGTGACTTAAACTAAACTGTCTGTTCAACTCAATCTGATTACTTTGACCTATTTATTGCATTAAAATTACATAAATTGATCTATTTGTGATGTTAAAGGCAATTGTACTCCAATAGTTGTCAAGCTGATTCCACTGATATTAACTGATCTGTTATATTGATGTGCCTTAAACTAAACTGTCTGTTCAACTCAATCTGACTACTTTGACCTATTTATTGCATTAAAGTTACATAGATTGAGCTATCTGTGATATTAAAGTCAATTGTACTCCAACAGTTGTGAAGCTGATTCCACTCATATTAACTTATCTGTTATATTGATGTGACTTAAACTAAACTGTCTGTTCAATTCAATCTGATTACTTTGACCTATTTATTGCATTAAAGGTACATAAATTGATCTATTTGTGATGTTAAAGTCTATTGTACCCCAATAGTTGTCAAGCTGATTCCACTGATATTGACTTATCTGTTATATTGATGTGACTTAAACTAAACTGTCTGTTCAACTCAATCTGACTACTTTGACCTATTTATTGCATTAAAGTTACATAAATTGAGTTATCTGTGATATGAAAGTCAATTGTATTCCAATATTTGTGAAGCTGATTCCACTGATATTAACTTATCTGTTATATTGATGTGACTTAAACTAAACTGTCAGTTCAACTCAATCTGACTACTTTGACCTATTTATTGCATTAAAGTTACATAAATTGATCTATTTGTGATGTTAAAGTCAATTGTACTCCAATAGTTGTCAAGCTGATTCCACTGATGTTAACTTATGTGTTATATTGATGTGACTTAAACTAAACTGTCTGTTCACCTCAATCTGACTACTTTGACCTATTTATTGCATTAAAGTTACATAAATTGAGCTATCTGTGATGTTAAAGTCAATTGTACTCCAATAGTTGTCAAGCTGATTCCACTGATGTTAACTTATCTGTTATATTGATGTGACTTAAACTAAACTGTCTGTTCACCTCAATCTGACTACTTTGACCTATTTATTGCATTAAAGTTACATAAATTAATGTAATTGTGATGTTAAAGTCAATTGTACTCCAATAGTTGTCAAGCTGATTCCACTGATGTTAACTTATCTGTTATATTGATGTGACTTAAACTAAACTGTCTGTTCAACTCAATCTGACTACTTTGACCTATTTATTGCATTAAAGTTACATAAATTGAGCTATCTGTGATATTAAAGTCAATTGTACTCCAACAGTTGTGAAGCTGATTCCACTGATATTAATTTATCTGTTATATTGATGTGACTTAAACTAAACTGTCTGTTCAACTCAATCTGACTACTTTGACCTATTTATTGCATTGAAGTTACATAAATTGATCTATTTCTGATGTTAAAGTCAATTGTACTCCAATAGTTGTGAAGCTGATTCCACTGATGTTAACTTATCTGTTATATTGATGTGACTTAAACTAAACTGTCTGTTCAACTCAATCTGACTACTTTGACCTATTTATTGCATTAAAGTTACATAAATTGAGCTATCTGTGATCTTAAAGTCAATTGTACTCCAACAGCTGTGAAGCTGATTCCACTGATATTAACTTATCTGTTATATTGATGTGACTTAAACTAAACTGTCTGTTCAACTCAATCTGATTACTTTGACCTGTTTATTGCATTAAAGTTACATAAATTGATCTATTTGTGATGTTAAAGTCAATTGTACTCCAATAGTTGTCAAGCTGATTCCACTGATATTAACTTATCTGTTATATTGATGTGACTTAAACTAAACTGTCTGTTCAACTCAATCTGACTACTTTGACCTATTTATTGCATTAAAGTTACATAAATTGAGCTATCTGTGATATAAGTCAATTATACTCCAATAGTTGTGAACCTGATTCCACTGATATTGACTTATCTGTTATATTGATGTGACTTAAACTAAACTGTCTGTTCAACTCAATCTGACTACTTTGACCTATTTATTGCATTAAAGTTACATAAATTGAGTTATCTGTTATATTAAAGTCAATTGTATTCCAATATTTGTGAAGCTGATTCCACTGATATTAACTTATCTGTTATATTGATGTGACTTAAACTAAACTGTCTGTTCAACTCAATCTGACTACTTTGACCTATTTATTGCATTGAAGTTACATAAATTGATCTATTTGTGATGTTAAAGTCAATTGTACTCCAATAGTTGTCAAGCTGATTCCACTGATGTTAACTTATCTGTTATATTGATGTGACTTAAACTAAACTGTCTGTTCAACTCAATCTGACTACTTTGACCTATTTATTGCATTAAAGTTACATAAATTGAGTTATCTGTGATATGAAAGTCAATTGTATTCCAATATTTGTGAAGCTGATTCCACTGATATTAACTTATCTGTTATATTGATGTGACTTAAACTAGACTGTCTGTTCAACTCAATCTGACTACTTTGACCTATTTATTGCATTAAAGTTACATAAATTGATCTATTTGTGATGTTAAAGTCAATTGTACTCCAATAGTTGTCAAGCTGATTCCACTGATGTTAACTTATCTGTTATATTGATGTGACTTAAACTAAACTGTCTGTTCAACTCAATATGACTACTTTGACCTATTTATTGCATTAAAGTTACATAAATTGAGCTATCTGTGATATTAAAGTCAATTGTACTCCAATAGTTGTCAAGCTGATTCCACTGATATTAACTTATCTGTTATATTGATGTCACTTAAACTAAACTCTTTGTTCAACTCAATCTGATTACTTTGACCTATTTATTGCATTAAAATTACATAAATTGATCTATTTGTGATGTTAAAGGCAATTGTACTCCAATAGTTGTCAAGCTGATTCCACTGATATTAACTGATCTGTTATATTGATGTGCCTTAAACTAAACTGTCTGTTCAACTCAATCTGACTACTTTGACCTATTTATTGCATTAAAGTTACATAAATTGAGCTATCTGTGATATTAAAGTCAATTGTACTCCAACAGTTGTGAAGCTGATTCCACTCATATTAACTTATCTGTTATATTGATGTGACTTAAACTAAACTGTCTGTTCAATTCAATCTGATTACTTTGACCTATTTATTGCATTAAAGGTACATAAATTGATCTATTTGTGATGTTAAAGTCTATTGTACCCCAATAGTTGTCAAGCTGATTCCACTGATATTGACTTATCTGTTATATTGATGTGACTTAAACTAAACTGTCTGTTCAACTCAATCTGACTACTTTGACCTATTTATTGCATTAAACTTACATAAATTGAGTTATCTGTGATATGAAAGTCAATTGTATTCCAATATTTGTGAAGCTGATTCCACTGATATTAACTTATCTGTTATATTGATGTGACTTAAACTAAACTGTCAGTTCAACTCAATCTGACTACTTTGACGTATTTATTGCATTAAAGTTACATAAATTGATCTATTTGTGATGTTAAAGTCAATTGTACTCCAATAGTTGTCAAGCTGATTCCACTGATGTTAACTTATGTGTTATATTGATGTGACTTAAACTAAACTGTCTGTTCACCTCAATCTGACTACTTTGACCTATTTATTGCATTAAAGTTACATAAATTGAGCTATCTGTGATGTTAAAGTCAATTGTACTCCAATCGTTGTCAAGCTGATTCCACTGATGTTAACTTATCTGTTATATTGATGTGACTTAAACTAAACTGTCTGTTCAACTCAATCTGACTACTTTGACCTATTTATTGCATTAAAGTTACATAAATTGAGCTATCTGTGATATTAAAGTCAATTGTACTCCAACAGTTGTGAAGCTGATTCCACTGATATTAACTTATCTGTTATATTGATGTGACTTAAACTAAACGGTCTGTTCAACTCAATCTGACTACTTTGACCTATTTATTGCATTAAAGTTACATAAATTGAGCTATCTGTGATGTTAAAGTCAATTGTACTCCAACAGCTGTGAAGCTGATTCCACTGATATTAATTTATCTGTTATATTGATGTGACTTAAACTAAACTGTCTGTTCAACTCAATCTGACTACTTTGACTTATTTATTGCATTAAAGTTACAAAAATCGAGCTATTTGTGATGTTAAAGTCAATTGTACTCCAATAGTTGTCAAGCTGATTCTACTCATATTAACTTATCTGTTATATTAATGTGACTTAAACTAAACTGTCTGTTCAACTCAATCTGACTACTTTGACCTATTTATTGCATTGAAGTTACATAAATTGAGTTATCTGTGATGTTAAAGTCAATTGTATTCCAATATTTGTGAAGGTGATTCCACTGATATTAACTTATCTGTTATATTGATGTGACTTAAACTAAACTGTCTGTTCAACTCAATCTGACTACTTTGACCTATTAATTGCATTGAAGTTACATAAATTGATCTATTTCTGATGTTAAAGTCAATTGTACTCCAATAGTTGTCAAGCTGATTCCACTGATGTTAACTTATCTGTTATATTGATGTGACTTAAACTAAACTGTCTGTTCAACTCAATCTGACTACTTTGACCTATTTATTGCATTAAAGTTACATAAATTGAGCTATCTGTGATCTTAAAGTCAATTGTACTCCAACAGCTGTGAAGCTGATTCCACTGATATTAACTTATCTGTTATATTGATGTGACTTAAACTAAACTGTCTGTTCAACTCAATCTGATTACTTTGACATGTTTATTGCATTAAAGTTACATAAATTGATCTATTTGTGATGTTAAAGTCAATTGTACTCCAATAGTTGTCAAGCTGATTCCACTGATATTAACTTATCTGTTATATTGATGTGACTTAAACTAAACTGTCTGTTCAACTCAATCTGACTACTTTGACCTATTTATTGCATTAAAGTTACATAAATTGAGCTATCTGTTATATAAGTCAATTATACTCCAATATTTGTGAACCTGATTCCACTGATATTGACTTATCTGTTATATTGATGTGACTTAAACTAAACTGTCTGTTCAACTCAATCTGACTACTTTGACCTATTTATTGCATTAAAGTTACATAAATTGAGTTATCTGTTATATTAAAGTCAATTGTATTCCAATATTTGTGAAGCTGATTCCACTGATATTAACTTATCTGTTATATTGATGTGACTTAAACTAAACTGTCTGTTCAACTCAATCTGACTACTTTGACCTATTTATTGCATTGAAGTTACATAAATTGATCTATTTGTGATGTTAAAGTCAATTGTACTCCAATAGTTGTCAAGCTGATTCCACTGATGTTAACTTATCTGTTATATTGATGTGACTTAAACTAAACTGTCTGTTCAACTCAATCTGACTACTTTGACCTATTTATTGCATTAAAGTTACATAAATTGAGTTATCTGTGATATGAAAGTCAATTGTATTCCAATATTTGTGAAGCTGATTCCACTGATATTAACTTATCTGTTATATTGATGTGACTTAAACTAAACTGTCTGTTCAACTCAATCTGACTACTTTGACCTATTTATTGCATTAAAGTTACATAAATTGATCTATTTGTGATGTTAAAGTCAATTGTACTCCAATAGTTGTCAAGCTGATTCCACTGATGTTAACTTATCTGTTATATTGATGTGACTTAAACTAAACTGTCTGTTCAACTCAATATGACTACTTTGACCTATTTATTGCATTAAAGTTACATAAATTGAGCTATCTGTGATATTAAAGTCAATTGTACTCCAATAGTTGTCAAGCTGATTCCACTGATATTAACTTATCTGTTATATTGATGTGACTTAAACTAAACTGTCTGTTCAACTCAATCTGATTACTTTGACCTATTTATTGCATTAAAATTACATAAATTGATCTATTTGTGATGTTAAAGGCAATTGTACTCCAATAGTTGTCAAGCTGATTCCACTGATATTAACTGATCTGTTATATTGATGTGCCTTAAACTAAACTGTCTGTTCAACTCAATCTGACTACTTTGACCTATTTATTGCATTAAAGTTACATAAATTGAGCTATCTGTGATATTAAAGTCAATTGTACTCCAACAGTTGTGAAGCTGATTCCTCTCATATTAACTTATCTGTTATATTGATGTGACTTAAACTAAACTGTCTGTTCAATTCAATCTGATTACTTTGACCTATTTATTGCATTAAAGGTACATAAATTGATCTATTTGTGATGTTAAAGTCTATTGTACCCCAATAGTTGTCAAGCTGATTCCACTGATATTGACTTATCTGTTATATTGATGTGACTTAAACTAAACTGTCTGTTCAACTCAATCTGACTACTTTGACCTATTTATTGCATTAAAGTTACATAAATTGAGTTATCTGTGATATGAAAGTCAATTGTATTCCAATATTTGTGAAGCTGATTCCACTGATATTAACTTATCTGTTATATTGATGTGACTTAAACTAAACTCTCAGTTCAACTCAATCTGACTACTTTGACGTATTTATTGCATTAAAGTTACATAAATTGATCTATTTGTGATGTTAAAGTCAATTGTACTCCAATAGTTGTCAAGCTGATTCCACTGATGTTAACTTATGTGTTATATTGATGTGACTTAAACTAAACTGTCTGTTCACCTCAATCTGACTACTTTGACCTATTTATTGCATTAAAGTTACATAAATTGAGCTATCTGTGATGTTAAAGTCAATTGTACTCCAATAGTTGTCAAGCTGATTCCACTGATGTTAACTTATCTGTTATATTGATGTGACTTAAACTAAACTGTCTGTTCACCTCAATCTGACTACTTTGACCTATTTATTGCATTAAAGTTACATAAATTAATGTAATTGTGATGTTAAAGTCAATTGTACTCCAATAGTTGTCAAGCTGATTCCACTGATGTTAACTTATCTGTTATATTGATGTGACTTAAACTAAACTGTCTGTTCAACTCAATCTGACTACTTTGACCTATTTATTGCATTAAAGTTACATAAATTGAGCTATCTGTGATATTAAAGTCAATTGTACTCCAACAGTTGTGAAGCTGATTCCACTGATATTAACTTATCTGTTATATTGATGTGACTTAAACTAAACTGTCTGTTCAACTCAATCTGACTACTTTGACTTATTTATTGCATTAAAGTTACAAAAATCGAGCTATCTGTGATGTTAAAGTCAATTGTACTCCAATAGTAGTCAAGCTGATTCCACTGATGTTAACTTATCTGTTATATTGATGTGACTTAAACTAAACTGTCTGTTCAACTCAATCTGATTACTTTGACCTATTTATTGCATTAAAATTACATAAATTGATCTATTTGTGATGTTAAAGGTAATTGTACTCCAATAGTTGTCAAGCTGATTCCACTGATATTAACTTATCTGTTATATTGATGTGACTTAAACTAAACTGTCTGTTCAACTCAATCTGATTACTTTGACCTATTTATTGCATTAAAGTTACATAAATTGATCTATTTGTGATGTTAAAGTCAATTGTACTCCAATAGTTGTCAAGCTGATTCCACTGATATTAACTTATCTGTTATATTGATGTGACTTAAACCAAACTCTCTGTTCAACTCAATCTGACTACTTTGACCTATTTATTGCATTAAACTTACATAAATTGAGCTATCTGTGATATAAGTCAATTATACTCCAATAGTTGTGAACCTGATTCCACTGATATTGACTTATCTGTTATATTGATGTGACTTAAACTAAACTGTCTGTTCAACTCAATCTGACTACTTTGACCTATTTATTGCATTAAAGTTACATAAATTGAGTTATCTGTGATATGAAAGTCAATTGTATTCCAATATTTGTGAAGCTGATTCCACTGATATTAACTTATCTGTTATATTGATGTGACTTAAACTAAACTGTCAGTTCAACTCAATCTGACTACTTTGACCTATTTATTGCATTAAAGTTACATAAATTGAGGTATCTGTGATGTTAAAGTCAATTGTACTCCAACAGTTATTAAGCTGATTCCACTGATATTAACTTATCTGATATATTGATGTGACTTAAACTAAACTGTCTGTTCAACTCAATCTGACTACTTTGACCTATTTATTGCATTAAAGTTACATAAATTAATGTAATTGTGATGTTAAAGTCAATTGTACTCCAATAGTTGTCAAGCTGATTCCACTGATGTTAACTTATCTGTTATATTGATGTGACTTAAACTAAACTGTCTGTTCAACTCAATATGACTACTTTGACCTATTTATTGCATTAAAAATACATAAATTGAGCTATCTGTGATATTAAAGTCAATTGTACTCCAATAGTTGTCAAGCTGATTCCACTGATATTAACTTATCTGTTATATTGATGTTACTTAAACTAAACTGTCTGTTCAACTCAATCTGATTACTTTGACCTATTTATTGCATTAAAATTACATAAATTGATCTATTTGTGATGTTAAAGGCAATTGTACTCCAATAGTTGTCAAGCTGATTCCACTGATATTAACTGATCTGTTATATTGATGTGCCTTAAACTAAACTGTCTGTTCAACTCAATCTGACTACTTTGACCTATTTATTGCATTAAAGTTACATAAATTGAGCTATCTGTGATGTTAAAGTCAATTGTACTCCAATAGTTGTCAAGCTGATTCCACTGATGTTAACTTATCTGTTATATTGATGTGACTTAAACTAAACTGTCTGTTCACCTCAATCTGACTACTTTGACCTATTTATTGCATTAAAGTTATATAAATTAATGTAATTGTGATGTTAAAGTCAATTGTACTCCAATAGTTGTCAAGCTGATTCCACTGATATTAACTTATCTGTTATATTGATGTGACTTAAACTAAACTGTCTGTTCAACTCAATCTGACTACTTTGACTTATTTATTGCATTAAAGTTACAAAAATCGAGCTATTTGTGATGTTAAAGTCAATTGTACTCCAATAGTTGTCAAGCTGATTCCACTGATGTTAACTTATCTGTTATATTGATGTGACTTAAACTAAATGGTCTGTTCAACTCAATCTGACTACTTTGACCTATTTATTGCATTAAAGTTACATAAATTGAGCTATCTGTGATGTTAAAGTCAATTGTACTCCAACAGCTGTGAAGCTGATTCCACTGATATTAACTTATCTGTTATATTGATGTGACTTAAACTAAACTGTCTGTTCAACTCAATCTGATTACTTTGACCTATTTATTGCATTAAAGTTACATAAATTGATCTATTTGTGATGTTAAAGTCAATTGTACTCCAATAGTTGTCAAGCTGATTCCACTGATATTAACTTATCTGTTATATTGATGTGACTTAAACTAAACTGTCTGTTCAACTCAATCTGACTACTTTGACCTATTTATTGCATTAAACTTACATAAATTGAGCTATCTGTGATATAAGTCAATTATACTCCAATAGTTGTGAACCTGATTCCACTGATATTAACTTATCTGTTATATTGATGTGACTTAAACTAAACTGTCTGTTCAACTCAATCTGACTACTTTGACCTATTTATTGCATTAAAGTTACATAAATTGAGTTATCTGTGATATGAAAGTCAATTGTATTCCAATATTTGTGAAGCTGATTCCACTGATATTAACTTATCTGTTATATTGATGTGACTTAAACTAAACTGTCTGTTCAACTCAATCTGATTACTTTGACCTATTTATTGCATTAAAATTACATAAATTGATCTATTTGTGATGTTAAAGGTAATTGTACTCCAATAGTTGTCAAGCTGATTCCACTGATATTAACTTATCTGTTATATTGATGTGACTTAAACTAAACTGTCTGTTCAACTCAATCTGATTACTTTGACCTATTTATTGCATTAAAATTACATAAATTGATCTATTTGTGATGTTAAAGGCAATTGTACTCCAATAGTTGTCAAGCTGATTCCACTGATATTAACTGATCTGTTATATTGATGTGCCTTAAACTAAACTGTCTGTTCAACTCAATCTGACTACTTTGACCTATTTATTGCATTAAAGTTACATAAATTGAGCTATCTGTGATGTTAAAGTCAATTGTACTCCAACAGCTGTGAAGCTGATTCCACTGATATTAACTTATCTGTTATATTGATGTGACTTAAACTAAACTGTCTGTTCAACTCAATCTGATTACTTTGACCTATTTATTGCATTAAAGTTACATAAATTGATCTATTTGTGATGTTAAAGTCAATTGTACTCCAATAGTTGTCAAGCTGATTCCACTGATATTAACTTATCTGTTATATTGATGTGACTTAAACCAAAATCTCTGTTCAACTCAATCTGACTACTTTGACCTATTTATTGCATTAAACTTACATAAATTGAGCTATCTGTGATATAAGTCAATTATACTCCAATAGTTGTGAACCTGATTCCACTGATATTGACTTACTGTTATATTGATGTGACTTAAACTAAACTGTCTGTTCAACTCAATCTGACTACTTTGACCTATTTATTGCATTAAAGTTACATAAATTGAGTTATCTGTGATATGAAAGTCAATTGTATTCCAATATTTGTGAAGCTGATTCCACTGATATTAACTTATCTGTTATATTGATGTGACTTAAACTAAACTGTCAGTTCAACTCAATCTGACTACTTTGACCTATTTATTGCATTAAAGTTACATAAATTGAGGTATCTGTGATGTTAAAGTCAATTGTACTCCAACAGTTATTAAGCTGATTCCACTGATATTAACTTATCTGATATATTGATGTGACTTAAACTAAACTGTCTGTTCAACTCAATCTGACTACTTTGACCTATTTATTGCATTAAAGTTACATAAATTAATGTAATTGTGATGTTAAAGTCAATTGTACTCCAATAGTTGTCAAGCTGATTCCACTGATGTTAACTTATCTGTTATATTGATGTGACTTAAACTAAACTGTCTGTTCAACTCAATATGACTACTTTGACCTATTTATTGCATTAAAAATACATAAATTGAGCTATCTGTGATATTAAAGTCAATTGTACTCCAATAGTTGTCAAGCTGATTCCACTGATATTAACTTATCTGTTATATTGATGTTACTTAAACTAAACTGTCTGTTCAACTCAATCTGATTACTTTGACCTATTTATTGCATTAAAATTACATAAATTGATCTATTTGTGATGTTAAAGGCAATTGTACTCCAATAGTTGTCAAGCTGATTCCACTGATATTAACTGATCTGTTATATTGATGTGCCTTAAACTAAACTGTCTGTTCAACTCAATCTGACTACTTTGACCTATTTATTGCATTAAAGTTACATAAATTGAGCTATCTGTGATGTTAAAGTCAATTGTACTCCAATAGTTGTCAAGCTGATTCCACTGATGTTAACTTATCTGTTATATTGATGTGACTTAAACTAAACTGTCTGTTCACCTCAATCTGACTACTTTGACCTATTTATTGCATTAAAGTTACATAAATTAATGTAATTGTGATGTTAAAGTCAATTGTACTTCAATAGTTGTCAAGCTGATTCCACTGATATTAACTTATCTGTTATATTGATGTGACTTAAACTAAACTGTCTGTTCAACTCAATCTGACTACTTTGACTTATTTATTGCATTAAAGTTACAAAAATCGAGCTATTTGTGATGTTAAAGTCAATTGTACTCCAATAGTTGTCAAGCTGATTCCACTGATGTTAACTTATCTGTTATATTGATGTGACTTAAACTAAATGGTCTGTTCAACTCAATCTGACTACTTTGACCTATTTATTGCATTAAAGTTACATAAATTGAGCTATCTGTGATGTTAAAGTCAATTGTACTCCAACAGCTGTGAAGCTGATTCCACTGATATTAACTTATCTGTTATATTGATGTGACTTAAACTAAACTGTCTGTTCAACTCAATCTGATTACTTTGACCTATTTATTGCATTAAAGTTACATAAATTGATCTATTTGTGATGTTAAAGTCAATTGTACTCCAATAGTTGTCAAGCTGATTCCACTGATATTAACTTATCTGTTATATTGATGTGACTTAAACTAAACTGTCTGTTCAACTCAATCTGACTACTTTGACCTATTTATTGCATTAAACTTACATAAATTGAGCTATCTGTGATATAAGTCAATTATACTCCAATAGTTGTGAACCTGATTCCACTGATATTAACTTATCTGTTATATTGATGTGACTTAAACTAAACTGTCTGTTCAACTCAATCTGACTACTTTGACCTATTTATTGCATTAAAGTTACATAAATTGAGTTATCTGTGATATGAAAGTCAATTGTATTCCAATATTTGTGAAGCTGATTCCACTGATATTAACTTATCTGTTATATTGATGTGACTTAAACTAAACTGTCTGTTCAACTCAATCTGATTACTTTGACCTATTTATTGCATTAAAATTACATAAATTGATCTATTTGTGATGTTAAAGGTAATTGTACTCCAATAGTTGTCAAGCTGATTCCACTGATATTAACTTATCTGTTATATTGATGTGACTTAAACTAAACTGTCTGTTCAACTCAATCTGATTACTTTGACCTATTTATTGCATTAAAATTACATAAATTGATCTATTTGTGATGTTAAAGGCAATTGTACTCCAATAGTTGTCAAGCTGATTCCACTGATATTAACTGATCTGTTATATTGATGTGCCTTAAACTAAACTGTTTGTTCAACTCAATCTGACTACTTTGACCTATTTATTGCATTAAAGTTACATAAATTGAGCTATCTGTGATGTTAAAGTCAATTGTACTCCAACAGCTGTGAAGCTGATTCCACTGATATTAACTTATCTGTTATATTGATGTGACTTAAACTAAACTGTCTGTTCAACTCAATCTGATTACTTTGACCTATTTATTGCATTAAAGTTACATAAATTGATCTATTTGTGATGTTAAAGTCAATTGTACTCCAATAGTTGTCAAGCTGATTCCACTGATATTAACTTATCTGTTATATTGATGTGACTTAAACTAAACTGTCTGTTCAACTCAATCTGACTACTTTGACCTATTTATTGCATTAAACTTACATAAATTGAGCTATCTGTGATATAAGTCAATTATACTCCAATAGTTGTGAACCTGATTCCACTGATATTAACTTATCTGTTATATTGATGTGACTTAAACTAAACTGTCTGTTCAACTCAATCTGACTACTTTGACCTATTTATTGCATTAAAGTTACATAAATTGAGTTATCTGTGATATGAAAGTCAATTGTATTCCAATATTTGTGAAGCTGATTCCACTGATATTAACTTATCTGTCATATTGATGTGACTTAAACTAAACTGTCTGTTCAACTCAATCTGATTACTTTGACCTATTTATTGCATTAAAATTACATAAATTGATCTATTTGTGATGTTAAAGGTAATTGTACTCCAATAGTTGTCAAGCTGATTCCACTGATATTAACTTATCTGTTATATTGATGTGACTTAAACTAAACTGTCTGTTCAACTCAATCTGATTACTTTGACCTATTTATTGCATTAAAATTACATAAATTGATCTATTTGTGATGTTAAAGGCAATTGTACTCCAATAGTTGTCAAGCTGATTCCACTGATATTAACTGATCTGTTATATTGATGTGCCTTAAACTAAACTGTCTGTTCAACTCAATCTGACTACTTTGACCTATTTATTGCATTAAAGTTACATAAATTGAGCTATCTGTGATGTTAAAGTCAATTGTACTCCAATAGTTGTCAAGCTGATTCCACTGATGTTAACTTATCTGTTATATTGATGTGACTTAAACTAAACTGTCTGTTCACCTCAATCTGACTACTTTGACCTATTTATTGCATTAAAGTTACATAAATTAATGTAATTGTGATGTTAAAGTCAATTGTACTCCAATAGTTGTCAAGCTGATTCCACTGATATTAACTTATCTGTTATATTGATGTGACTTAAACTAAACTGTCTGTTCAACTCAATCTGACTACTTTGACTTATTTATTGCATTAAAGTTACAAAAATCGAGCTATTTGTGATGTTAAAGTCAATTGTACTCCAATAGTTGTCAAGCTGATTCCACTGATGTTAACTTATCTGTTATATTGATGTGACTTAAACTAAACTGTCTGTTCAACTCAATCTGACTACTTTGACCTATTTATTGCATTAAACTTACATAAATTGAGCTATCTGTGATATAAGTCAATTATACTCCAATAGTTGTGAACCTGATTCCACTGATATTGACTTATCTGTTATATTGATGTGACTTAAACTAAACTGTCTGTTCAACTCAATCTGACTACTTTGACCTATTTATTGCATTAAAGTTACATAAATTGAGTTATCTGTGATATGAAAGTCAATTGTATTCCAATATTTGTGAAGCTGATTCCACTGATATTAACTTATCTGTTATATTGATGTGACTTAAACTAAACTGTCAGTTCAACTCAATCTGACTACTTTGACCTATTTATTGCATTAAAGTTACATAAATTGAGGTATCTGTGATGTTAAAGTCAATTGTACTCCAACAGTTATTAAGCTGATTCCACTGATATTAACTTATCTGATATATTGATGTGACTTAAACTAAACTGTCTGTTCAACTCAATCTGACTACTTTGACCTATTTATTGCATTAAAGTTACATAAATTAATGTAATTGTGATGTTAAAGTCAATTGTACTCCAATAGTTGTCAAGCTGATTCCACTGATGTTAACTTATCTGTTATATTGATGTGACTTAAACTAAACTGTCTGTTCAACTCAATATGACTACTTTGACCTATTTATTGCATTAAAAATACATAAATTGAGCTATCTGTGATATTAAAGTCAATTGTACTCCAATAGTTGTCAAGCTGATTCCACTGATATTAACTTATCTGTTATATTGATGTTACTTAAACTAAACTGTCTGTTCAACTCAATCTGATTACTTTGACCTATTTATTGCATTAAAATTACATAAATTGATCTATTTGTGATGTTAAAGGCAATTGTACTCCAATAGTTGTCAAGCTGATTCCACTGATATTAACTGATCTGTTATATTGATGTGCCTTAAACTAAACTGTCTGTTCAACTCAATCTGACTACTTTGACCTATTTATTGCATTAAAGTTACATAAATTGAGCTATCTGTGATGTTAAAGTCAATTGTACTCCAATAGTTGTCAAGCTGATTCCACTGATGTTAACTTATCTGTTATATTGATGTGACTTAAACTAAACTGTCTGTTCACCTCAATCTGACTACTTTGACCTATTTATTGCATTAAAGTTACATAAATTAATGTAATTGTGATGTTAAAGTCAATTGTACTCCAATAGTTGTCAAGCTGATTCCACTGATATTAACTTATCTGTTATATTGATGTGACTTAAACTAAACTGTCTGTTCAACTCAATCTGACTACTTTGACTTATTTATTGCATTAAAGTTACAAAAATCGAGCTATTTGTGATGTTAAAGTCAATTGTACTCCAATAGTTGTCAAGCTGATTCCACTGATATTAACTTATCTGTTATATTGATGTGACTTAAACTAAATGGTCTGTTCAACTCAATCTGACTACTTTGACCTATTTATTGCATTAAAGTTACATAAATTGAGCTATCTGTGATGTTAAAGTCAATTGTACTCCAACAGCTGTGAAGCTGATTCCACTGATATTAACTTATCTGTTATATTGATGTGACTTAAACTAAACTGTCTGTTCAACTCAATCTGATTACTTTGACCTATTTATTGCATTAAAGTTACATAAATTGATCTATTTGTGATGTTAAAGTCAATTGTACTCCAATAGTTGTCAAGCTGATTCCACTGATATTAACTTATCTGTTATATTGATGTGACTTAAACTAAACTGTCTGTTCAACTCAATCTGACTACTTTGACCTATTTATTGCATTAAACTTACATAAATTGAGCTATCTGTGATATAAGTCAATTATACTCCAATAGTTGTGAACCTGATTCCACTGATATTGACTTATCTGTTATATTGATGTGACTTAAACTAAACTGTCTGTTCAACTCAATCTGACTACTTTGACCTATTTATTGCATTAAAGTTACATAAATTGAGTTATCTGTGATATGAAAGTCAATTGTATTCCAATATTTGTGAAGCTGATTCCACTGATATTAACTTATCTGTTATATTGATGTGACTTAAACTAAACTGTCTGTTCAGCTCAATCTGATTACTTTGACCTATTTATTGCATTAAAATTACATAAATTGATCTATTTGTGATGTTAAAGGTAATTGTACTCCAATAGTTGTCAAGCTGATTCCACTGATATTAACTTATCTGTTATATTGATGTGACTTAAACTAAACTGTCTGTTCAACTCAATCTGATTACTTTGACCTATTTATTGCATTAAAATTACATAAATTGATCTATTTGTGATGTTAAAGGCAATTGTACTCCAATAGTTGTCAAGCTGATTCCACTGATATTAACTGATCTGTTATATTGATGTGCCTTAAACTAAACTGTCTGTTCAACTCAATCTGACTACTTTGACCTATTTATTGCATTAAAGTTACATAAATTGAGCTATCTGTGATGTTAAAGTCAATTGTACTCCAATAGTTGTCAAGCTGATTCCACTGATGTTAACTTATCTGTTATATTGATGTGACTTAAACTAAACTGTCTGTTCACCTCAATCTGACTACTTTGACCTATTTATTGCATTAAAGTTACATAAATTAATGTAATTGTGATGTTAAAGTCAATTGTACTCCAATAGTTGTCAAGCTGATTCCACTGATATTAACTTATCTGTTATATTGATGTGACTTAAACTAAACTGTCTGTTCAACTCAATCTGACTACTTTGACTTATTTATTGCATTAAAGTTACAAAAATCGAGCTATTTGTGATGTTAAAGTCAATTGTACTCCAATAGTTGTCAAGCTGATTCCACTGATGTTAACTTATCTGTTATATTGATGTGACTTAAACTAAACTGTCTGTTCAACTCAATCTGACTACTTTGACCTATTTATTGCATTAAACTTACATAAATTGAGCTATCTGTGATATAAGTCAATTATACTCCAATAGTTGTGAACCTGATTCCACTGATATTGACTTATCTGTTATATTGATGTGACTTAAACTAAACTGTCTGTTCAACTCAATCTGACTACTTTGACCTATTTATTGCATTAAAGTTACATAAATTGAGTTATCTGTGATATGAAAGTCAATTGTATTCCAATATTTGTGAAGCTGATTCCACTGATATTAACTTATCTGTTATATTGATGTGACTTAAACTAAACTGTCTGTTCAACTCAATCTGATTACTTTGACCTATTTATTGCATTAAAATTACATAAATTGATCTATTTGTGATGTTAAAGGTAATTGTACTCCAATAGTTGTCAAGCTGATTCCACTGATATTAACTTATCTGTTATATTGATGTGACTTAAACTAAACTGTCTGTTCAACTCAATCTGATTACTTTGACCTATTTATTGCATTAAAGTTACATAAATTGATCTATTTGTGATGTTAAAGTCAATTGTACTCCAATAGTTGTCAAGCTGATTCCACTGATATTAACTTATCTGTTATATTGATGTGACTTAAACCAAACTGTCTGTTCAACTCAATCTGACTACTTTGACCTATTTATTGCATTAAACTTACATAAATTGAGCTATCTGTGATATAAGTCAATTATACTCCAATAGTTGTGAACCTGATTCCACTGATATTGACTTATCTGTTATATTGATGTGACTTAAACTAAACTGTCTGTTCAACTCAATCTGACTACTTTGACCTATTTATTGCATTAAAGTTACATAAATTGAGTTATCTGTGATATGAAAGTCAATTGTATTCCAATATTTGTGAAGCTGATTCCACTGATATTAACTTATCTGTTATATTGATGTGACTTAAACTAAACTGTCTGTTCAACTCAATCTGACTACTTCGAGCTATTTATTGCATTAAACTTACATAAATTGAGCTATCTGTGATATAAGTCAATTATACTCCAATAGTTGTGAACCTGATTCCACTGATATTGACTTATCTGTTATATTGATGTGACTTAAACTAAACTGTCTGTTCAACTCAATCTGACTACTTTGACCTATTTATTGCATTAAAGTTACATAAATTGAGCTATCTGTGATATGAAAGTCAATTGTATTCCAATATTTGTGAAGCTGATTCCACTGATATTAACTTATCTGTTATATTGATGTGACTTAAACTAAACTGTCTGTTCAACTCAATCTGATTACTTTGACCTATTTATTGCATTAAAATTACATAAATTGATCTATTTGTGATGTTAAAGGTAATTGTACTCCAATAGTTGTCAAGCTGATTCCACTGATATTAACTTATCTGTTATATTGATGTGACTTAAACTAAACTGTCTGTTCAACTCAATCTGATTACTTTGACCTATTTATTGCATTAAAGTTACATAAATTGATCTATTTGTGATGTTAAAGTCAATTGTACTCCAATAGTTGTCAAGCTGATTCCACTGATATTAACTTATCTGTTATATTGATGTGACTTAAACCAAACTGTCTGTTCAACTCAATCTGACTACTTTGACCTATTTATTGCATTAAACTTACATAAATTGAGCTATCTGTGATATAAGTCAATTATACTCCAATAGTTGTGAACCTGATTCCACTGATATTGACTTATCTGTTATATTGATGTGACTTAAACTAAACTGTCTGTTCAACTCAATCTGACTACTTTGACCTATTTATTGCATTAAAGTTACATAAATTGAGTTATCTGTGATATGAAAGTCAATTGTATTCCAATATTTGTGAAGCTGATTCCACTGATATTAACTTATCTGTTATATTGATGTGACTTAAACTAAACTGTCAGTTCAACTCAATCTGACTACTTTGACCTATTTATTGCATTAAAGTTACATAAATTAATGTAATTGTGATGTTAAAGTCAATTGTACTCCAATAGTTGTCAAGCTGATTCCACTGATGTTAACTTATCTGTTATATTAATGTGACTTAAACTAAACTGTCTGTTCAACTCAATATGACTACTTTGACCTATTTATTGCGTTAAAGTTACATAAATTGAGCTATCTGTGATATTAAAGTCAATTGTACTCCAATAGTTGTCAAGCTGATTCCACTGATATTAACTTATCTGTTATATTGATGTTGCTTAAACTAAACTGTCTGTTCAACTCAATCTGATTACTTTGACCTATTTATTGCATTAAAATTACATAAATTGAGCTATTTGTGATGTTAAAGGCAATTGTACTCCAATAGTTGTCAAGCTGATTCCACTGATATTAACTGATCTGTTATATTGATGTGCCTTAAACTAAACTGTCTGTTCAACTCAATCTGATTACTTTGACCTATTTATTGCATTAAAGTTACATAAATTGAGCTATCTGTGATGTTAAAGTCAATTGTACTCCAATAGTTGTCAAGCTGATTCCACTGATGTTAACTTATCTGTTATATTGATGTGACTTAAACTAAACTGTCTGTTCACCTCAATCTGACTACTTTGACCTATTTATTGCATTAAAGTTACATAAATTAATGTAATTGTGATGTTAAAGTCAATTGTACTCCAATAGTTGTCAAGCTGATTCCACTGATATTAACTTATCTGTTATATTGATGTGACTTAAACTAAACTGTCTGTTCAACTCAATCTGACTACTTTGACTTATTTATTGCATTAAAGTTACAAAAATCGAGCTATTTGTGATGTTAAAGTCAATTGTACTCCAATAGTTGTCAAGCTGATTCCACTGATGTTAACTTATCTGTTATATTGATGTGACTTAAACTAAACGGTCTGTTCAACTCAATCTGACTACTTTGACCTATTTATTGCATTAAAGTTACATAAATTGAGCTATCTGTGATGTTAAAGTCAATTGTACTCCAACAGCTGTGAAGCTGATTCCACTGATATTAATTTATCTGTTATATTGATGTGACTTAAACTAAACTGTCTGTTCAACTCAATCTGATTACTTTGACCTATTTATTGCATTAAAGTTACATAAATTGATCTATTTGTGATGTTAAAGTCAATTGTACTCCAATAGTTGTCAAGCTGATTCCACTGATATTAACTTATCTGTTATATTGATGTGACTTAAACTAAACTGTCTGTTCAACTCAATCTGACTACTTTGACCTATTTATTGCATTAAAGTTACATAAATTGAGTTATCTGTGATATGAAAGTCAATTGTATTCCAATATTTGTGAAGCTGATTCCACTGATATTAACTTATCTGTTATATTGATGTGACTTAAACTAAACTGTCTGTTCAACTCAATCTGATTACTTTGACCTATTTATTGCATTAAAATTACATAAATTGATCTATTTGTGATGTTAAAGGTAATTGTACTCCAATAGTTGTCAAGCTGATTCCACTGATATTAACTTATCTGTTATATTGATGTGACTTAAACTAAACTGTCTGTTCAACTCAATCTGATTACTTTGACCTATTTATTGCATTAAAGTTACATAAATTGATCTATTTGTGATGTTAAAGTCAATTGTACTCCAATAGTTGTCAAGCTGATTCCACTGATATTAACTTATCTGTTATATTGATGTGACTTAAACCAAACTGTTTGTTCAACTCAATCTGACTACTTTGACCTATTTATTGCATTAAACTTACATAAATTGAGCTATCTGTGATATAAGTCAATTATACTCCAATAGTTGTGAACCTGATTCCACTGATATTGACTTATCTGTTATATTGATGTGACTTAAACTAAACTGTCTGTTCAACTCAATCTGACTACTTTGACCTATTTATTGCATTAAAGTTACATAAATTGAGTTATCTGTGATATGAAAGTCAATTGTATTCCAATATTTGTGAAGCTGATTCCACTGATATTAACTTATCTGTTATATTGATGTGACTTAAACTAAACTGTCAGTTCAACTCAATCTGACTACTTTGACCTATTTATTGCATTAAAGTTACATAAATTAATGTAATTGTGATGTTAAAGTCAATTGTACTCCAATAGTTGTCAAGCTGATTCCACTGATGTTAACTTATCTGTTATATTGATGTGACTTAAACTAAACTGTCTGTTCAACTCAATATGACTACTTTGACCTATTTATTGCATTAAAGTTACATAAATTGAGCTATCTGTGATATTAAAGTCAATTGTACTCCAATAGTTGTCAAGCTGATTCCACTGATATTAACTTATCTGTTATATTGATGTTACTTAAACTAAACTGTCTGTTCAACTCAATCTGATTACTTTGACCTATTTATTGCATTAAAATTACATAAATTGATCTATTTGTGATGTTAAAGGCAATTGTACTCCAATAGTTGTCAAGCTGATTCCACTGATATTAACTGATCTGTTATATTGATGTGCCTTAAACTAAACTGTCTGTTCAACTCAATCTGACTACTTTGACCTATTTATTGCATTAAAGTTACATAAATTGAGCTATCTGTGATGTTAAAGTCAATTGTACTTTAATAGTTGTCAAGCTGATTCCACTGATGTTAACTTATCTGTTATATTGATGTGACTTAAACTAAACTGTCTGTTCACCTCAATCTGACTACTTTGACTTATTTATTGCATTAAAGTTACAAAAATCGAGCTATTTGTGATGTTAAAGTCAATTGTACTCCAATAGTTGTCAAGCTGATTCCACTCATATTAACTTATCTGTTATATTGATGTGACTTAAACTAAACTGTCTGTTCAACTCAATCTGACTACTTTGACCTATTTATTGCATTAAAGTTACATAAATTGAGCTATCTGTGATATAAGTCAATTATACTCCAATAGTTGTGAACCTGATTCCACTGATATTGACTTATCTGTTATATTGATGTGACTTAAACTAAACTGTCTGTTCAACTCAATCTGACTACTTTGACCTATTTATTGCATTAAAGTTACATAAATTGAGTTATCTGTTATATTAAAGTCAATTGTATTCCAATATTTGTGAAGCTGATTCCACTGATATTAACTTATCTGTTATATTGATGTGACTTAAACTAAACTGTCTGTTCAACTCAATCTGATTACTTTGACCTATTTATTGCATTGAAGTTACATAAATTGATCTATTTGTGATGTTAAAGTCAATTGTACTCCAATAGTTGTCAAGCTGATTCCACTGATGTTAACTTATCTGTTATATTGATGTGACTTAAACTAAACTGTCTGTTCAACTCAATCTGACTACTTTGACCTATTTATTGCATTAAAGTTACATAAATTGAGTTATCTGTGATATGAAAGTCAATTGTATTCCAATATTTGTGAAGCTGATTCCACTGATATTAACTTATCTGTTATATTGATGTGACTTAAACTAAACTGTCTGTTCAACTCAATCTGACTACTTCGAGCTATTTATTGCATTAAACTTACATAAATTGAGCTATCTGTGATATAAGTCAATTATACTCCAATAGTTGTGAACCTGATTCCACTGATATTGACTTATCTGTTATATTGATGTGACTTAAACTAAACTGTCTGTTCAACTCAATCTGACTACTTTGACCTATTTATTGCATTAAAGTTACATAAATTGAGCTATCTGTGATATGAAAGTCAATTGTATTCCAATATTTGTGAAGCTGATTCCACTGATATTAACTTATCTGTTATATTGATGTGACTTAAACTAAACTGTCTGTTCAACTCAATCTGATTACTTTGACCTATTTATTGCATTAAAATTACATAAATTGATCTATTTGTGATGTTAAAGGTAATTGTACTCCAATAGTTGTCAAGCTGATTCCACTGATATTAACTTATCTGTTATATTGATGTGACTTAAACTAAACTGTCTGTTCAACTCAATCTGATTACTTTGACCTATTTATTGCATTAAAGTTACATAAATTGATCTATTTGTGATGTTAAAGTCAATTGTACTCCAATAGTTGTCAAGCTGATTCCACTGATATTAACTTATCTGTTATATTGATGTGACTTAAACCAAACTGTCTGTTCAACTCAATCTGACTACTTTGACCTATTTATTGCATTAAACTTACATAAATTGAGCTATCTGTGATATAAGTCAATTATACTCCAATAGTTGTGAACCTGATTCCACTGATATTGACTTATCTGTTATATTGATGTGACTTAAACTAAACTGTCTGTTCAACTCAATCTGACTACTTTGACCTATTTATTGCATTAAAGTTACATAAATTGAGTTATCTGTGATATGAAAGTCAATTGTATTCCAATATTTGTGAAGCTGATTCCACTGATATTAACTTATCTGTTATATTGATGTGACTTAAACTAAACTGTCA
This sequence comes from Ostrea denselamellosa, assembly GCA_024699665.1. Lineage (NCBI taxonomy): Eukaryota > Metazoa > Mollusca > Bivalvia > Ostreida > Ostreidae > Ostrea > Ostrea denselamellosa. Next base: position 1,808,952 of record JAMZEH010000011.1, read on the forward strand.
GTTCAACTCAATCTGACTACTTTGACCTATTTATTGCATTAAAGTTACATAAATTAATGTAATTGTGATGTTAAAGTCAATTGTACTCCAATAGTTGTCAAGCTGATTCCACTGATGTTAACTTATCTGTTATATTAATGTGACTTAAACTAAACTGTCTGTTCAACTCAATATGACTACTTTGACCTATTTATTGCGTTAAAGTTACATAAATTGAGCTATCTGTGATATTAAAGTCAATTGTACTCCAATAGTTGTCAAGCTGATTCCACTGATATTAACTTATCTGTTATATTGATGTTGCTTAAACTAAACTGTCTGTTCAACTCAATCTGATTACTTTGACCTATTTATTGCATTAAAATTACATAAATTGAGCTATTTGTGATGTTAAAGGCAATTGTACTCCAATAGTTGTCAAGCTGATTCCACTGATATTAACTGATCTGTTATATTGATGTGCCTTAAACTAAACTGTCTGTTCAACTCAATCTGATTACTTTGACCTATTTATTGCATTAAAGTTACATAAATTGAGCTATCTGTGATGTTAAAGTCAATTGTACTCCAATAGTTGTCAAGCTGATTCCACTGATGTTAACTTATCTGTTATATTGATGTGACTTAAACTAAACTGTCTGTTCACCTCAATCTGACTACTTTGACCTATTTATTGCATTAAAGTTACATAAATTAATGTAATTGTGATGTTAAAGTCAATTGTACTCCAATAGTTGTCAAGCTGATTCCACTGATATTAACTTATCTGTTATATTGATGTGACTTAAACTAAACTGTCTGTTCAACTCAATCTGACTACTTTGACTTATTTATTGCATTAAAGTTACAAAAATCGAGCTATTTGTGATGTTAAAGTCAATTGTACTCCAATAGTTGTCAAGCTGATTCCACTGATGTTAACTTATCTGTTATATTGATGTGACTTAAACTAAACGGTCTGTTCAACTCAATCTGACTACTTTGACCTATTTATTGCATTAAAGTTACATAAATTGAGCTATCTGTGATGTTAAAGTCAATTGTACTCCAACAGCTGTGAAGCTGATTCCACTGATATTAATTTATCTGTTATATTGATGTGACTTAAACTAAACTGTCTGTTCAACTCAATCTGATTACTTTGACCTATTTATTGCATTAAAGTTACATAAATTGATCTATTTGTGATGTTAAAGTCAATTGTACTCCAATAGTTGTCAAGCTGATTCCACTGATATTAACTTATCTGTTATATTGATGTGACTTAAACTAAACTGTCTGTTCAACTCAATCTGACTACTTTGACCTATTTATTGCATTAAACTTACATAAATTGAGCTATCTGTGATATAAGTCAATTATACTCCAATAGTTGTGAACCTGATTCCACTGATATTGACTTATCTGTTATATTGATGTGACTTAAACTAAACTGTCTGTTCAACTCAATCTGACTACTTTGACCTATTTATTGCATTAAAGTTACATAAATTGAGTTATCTGTGATATGAAAGTCAATTGTATTCCAATATTTGTGAAGCTGATTCCACTGATATTAACTTATCTGTTATATTGATGTGACTTAAACTAAACTGTCTGTTCAACTCAATCTGATTACTTTGACCTATTTATTGCATTAAAATTACATAAATTGATCTATTTGTGATGTTAAAGGTAATTGTACTCCAATAGTTGTCAAGCTGATTCCACTGATATTAACTTATCTGTTATATTGATGTGACTTAAACTAAACTGTCTGTTCAACTCAATCTGATTACTTTGACCTATTTATTGCATTAAAGTTACATAAATTGATCTATTTGTGATGTTAAAGTCAATTGTACTCCAATAGTTGTCAAGCTGATTCCACTGATATTAACTTATCTGTTATATTGATGTGACTTAAACCAAACTGTTTGTTCAACTCAATCTGACTACTTTGACCTATTTATTGCATTAAACTTACATAAATTGAGCTATCTGTGATATAAGTCAATTATACTCCAATAGTTGTGAACCTGATTCCACTGATATTGACTTATCTGTTATATTGATGTGACTTAAACTAAACTGTCTGTTCAACTCAATCTGACTACTTTGACCTATTTATTGCATTAAAGTTACATAAATTGAGTTATCTGTGATATGAAAGTCAATTGTATTCCAATATTTGTGAAGCTGATTCCACTGATATTAACTTATCTGTTATATTGATGTGACTTAAACTAAACTGTCAGTTCAACTCAATCTGACTACTTTGACCTATTTATTGCATTAAAGTTACATAAATTAATGTAATTGTGATGTTAAAGTCAATTGTACTCCAATAGTTGTCAAGCTGATTCCACTGATGTTAACTTATCTGTTATATTGATGTGACTTAAACTAAACTGTCTGTTCAACTCAATATGACTACTTTGACCTATTTATTGCATTAAAGTTACATAAATTGAGCTATCTGTGATATTAAAGTCAATTGTACTCCAATAGTTGTCAAGCTGATTCCACTGATATTAACTTATCTGTTATATTGATGTTACTTAAACTAAACTGTCTGTTCAACTCAATCTGATTACTTTGACCTATTTATTGCATTAAAATTACATAAATTGATCTATTTGTGATGTTAAAGGCAATTGTACTCCAATAGTTGTCAAGCTGATTCCACTGATATTAACTGATCTGTTATATTGATGTGCCTTAAACTAAACTGTCTGTTCAACTCAATCTGACTACTTTGACCTATTTATTGCATTAAAGTTACATAAATTGAGCTATCTGTGATGTTAAAGTCAATTGTACTTTAATAGTTGTCAAGCTGATTCCACTGATGTTAACTTATCTGTTATATTGATGTGACTTAAACTAAACTGTCTGTTCACCTCAATCTGACTACTTTGACTTATTTATTGCATTAAAGTTACAAAAATCGAGCTATTTGTGATGTTAAAGTCAATTGTACTCCAATAGTTGTCAAGCTGATTCCACTCATATTAACTTATCTGTTATATTGATGTGACTTAAACTAAACTGTCTGTTCAACTCAATCTGACTACTTTGACCTATTTATTGCATTAAAGTTACATAAATTGAGCTATCTGTGATATAAGTCAATTATACTCCAATAGTTGTGAACCTGATTCCACTGATATTGACTTATCTGTTATATTGATGTGACTTAAACTAAACTGTCTGTTCAACTCAATCTGACTACTTTGACCTATTTATTGCATTAAAGTTACATAAATTGAGTTATCTGTTATATTAAAGTCAATTGTATTCCAATATTTGTGAAGCTGATTCCACTGATATTAACTTATCTGTTATATTGATGTGACTTAAACTAAACTGTCTGTTCAACTCAATCTGATTACTTTGACCTATTTATTGCATTGAAGTTACATAAATTGATCTATTTGTGATGTTAAAGTCAATTGTACTCCAATAGTTGTCAAGCTGATTCCACTGATGTTAACTTATCTGTTATATTGATGTGACTTAAACTAAACTGTCTGTTCAACTCAATCTGACTACTTTGACCTATTTATTGCATTAAAGTTACATAAATTGAGTTATCTGTGATATGAAAGTCAATTGTATTCCAATATTTGTGAAGCTGATTCCACTGATATTAACTTATCTGTTATATTGATGTGACTTAAACTAAACTGTCTGTTCAACTCAATCTGACTACTTTGACCTATTTATTGCATTAAAGTTACATAAATTGATCTATTTGTGATGTTAAAGTCAATTGTACTCCAATAGTTGTCAAGCTGATTCCACTGATGTTAACTTATCTGTTATATTGATGTGACTTAAACTAAACTGTCTGTTCAACTCAATATGACTACTTTGACCTATTTATTGCATTAAACTTACATAAATTGAGCTATCTGTGATATTAAAGTCAATTGTACTCCAATAGTTGTCAAGCTGATTCCACTGATATTAACTTATCTGTTATATTGATGTGACTTAAACTAAACTGTCTGTTCAACTCAATCTGATTACTTTGACCTATTTATTGCATTAAAATTACATAAATTGATCTATTTGTGATGTTAAAGGCAATTGTACTCCAATAGTTGTCAAGCTGATTCCACTGATATTAACTGATCTGTTATATTGATGTGACTTAAACTAAACTGTCTGTTCAACTCAATCTGACTACTTTGACCTATTTATTGCATTAAAGTTACATAAATTGAGTTATCTGTGATATGAAAGTCAATTGTATTCCAATATTTGTGAAGCTGATTCCACTGATATTAACTTATCTGTTATATTGATGTGACTTAAACTAAACTGTCAGTTCAACTCAATCTGACTACTTTGACGTATTTATTGCATTAAAGTTACATAAATTGATCTATTTGTGATGTTAAAGTCAATTGTACTCCAATAGTTGTCAAGCTGATTCCACTGATGTTAACTTATCTGTTATATTGATGTGACTTAAACTAAACTGTCTGTTCAACTCAATATGACTACTTTGACCTATTTATTGCATTAAACTTACATAAATTGAGCTATCTGTGATATTAAAGTCAATTGTACTCCAATAGTTGTCAAGCTGATTCCACTGATATTAACTTATCTGTTATATTGATGTGACTTAAACTAAACTGTCTGTTCAACTCAATCTGATTACTTTGACCTATTTATTGCATTAAAATTACATAAATTGATCTATTTGTGATGTTAAAGGCAATTGTACTCCAATAGTTGTCAAGCTGATTCCACTGATATTAACTGATCTGTTATATTGATGTGACTTAAACTAAACTGTCTGTTCAACTCAATCTGACTACTTTGACCTATTTATTGCATTAAAGTTACATAAATTGAGTTATCTGTGATATGAAAGTCAATTGTATTCCAATATTTGTGAAGCTGATTCCACTGATATTAACTTATCTGTTATATTGATGTGACTTAAACTAAACTGTCAGTTCAACTCAATCTGACTACTTTGACGTATTTATTGCATTAAAGTTACATAAATTGATCTATTTGTGATGTTAAAGTCAATTGTACTCCAATAGTTGTCAAGCTGATTCCACTGATGTTAACTTATGTGTTATATTGATGTGACTTAAACTAAACTGTCTGTTCACCTCAATCTGACTACTTTGACCTATTTATTGCATTAAAGTTACATAAATTGAGCTATCTGTGATGTTAAAGTCAATTGTACTCCAATAGTTGTCAAGCTGATTCCACTGATGTTAACTTATCTGTTATATTGATGTGACTTAAACTAAACTGTCTGTTCACCTCAATCTGACTACTTTGACCTATTTATTGCATTAAAGTTACATAAATTAATGTAATTGTGATGTTAAAGTCAATTGTACTCCAATAGTTGTCAAGCTGATTCCACTGATGTTAACTTATCTGTTATATTGATGTGACTTAAACTAAACTGTCTGTTCAACTCAATCTGACTACTTTGACCTATTTATTGCATTAAAGTTACATAAATTGAGCTATCTGTGATATTAAAGTCAATTGTATTCCAATATTTGTGAAGCTGATTCCACTGATATTAACTTATCTGTTATATTGATGTGACTTAAACTAAACTGTCTGTTCAACTCAATCTGACTACTTTGACCTATTTATTGCATTGAAGTTACATAAATTGATCTATTTGTGATGTTAAAGTCAATTGTACTCCAATAGTTGTCAAGCTGATTCCACTGATGTTAACTTATCTGTTATATTGATGTGACTTAAACTAAACTGTCTGTTCACCTCAATCTGACTACTTTGACCTATTTATTGCATTAAAGTTACATAAATTGAGTTATCTGTGATATGAAAGTCAATTGTATTCCAATATTTGTGAAGCTGATTCCACTGATATTAACTCATCTGTTATATTGATGTGACTTAAACTAAACTGTCTGTTCAACTCAATCTGACTACTTTGACCTATTTATTGCATTAAAGTTACATAAATTGATGTATTTGTGATGTTAAAGTCAATTGTACTCCAATAGTTGTCAAGCTGATTCCACTGATGTTAACTTATCTGTTATATTGATGTGACTTAAACTAAACTGTCTGTTCAACTCAATATGACTACTTTGACCTATTTATTGCATTAAAGTTACATAAATTGAGCTATCTGTGATATTAAAGTCAATTGTACTCCAATAGTTGTCAAGATGATTCCACTGATATTAACTTATCTGTTATATTGATGTGACTTAAACTAAACTGTCTGTTCAACTCAATCTGATTACTTTGACCTATTTATTGCATTAAAATTACATAAATTGATCTATTTGTGATGTTAAAGGCAATTGTACTCCAATAGTTGTCAAGCTGATTCCACTGATATTAACTGATCTGTTATATTGATGTGCCTTAAACTAAACTGTCTGTTCAACTCAATCTGACTACTTTGACCTATTTATTGCATTAAAGTTACATAAATTGAGCTATCTGTGATATTAAAGTCAATTGTACTCCAACAGTTGTGAAGCTGATTCCACTCATATTAACTTATCTGTTATATTGATGTGACTTAAACTAAACTGTCTGTTCAATTCAATCTGATTACTTTGACCTATTTATTGCATTAAAGGTACATAAATTGATCTATTTGTGATGTTAAAGTCTATTGTACCCCAATAGTTGTCAAGCTGATTCCACTGATATTGACTTATCTGTTATATTGATGTGACTTAAACTAAACTGTCTGTTCAACTCAATCTGACTACTTTGACCTATTTATTGCATTAAAGTTACATAAATTGAGTTATCTGTGATATGAAAGTCAATTGTATTCCAATATTTGTGAAGCTGATTCCACTGATATTAACTTATCTGTTATATTGATGTGACTTAAACTAAACTGTCAGTTCAACTCAATCTGACTACTTTGACCTATTTATTGCATTAAAGTTACATAAATTGATCTATTTGTGATGTTAAAGTCAATTGTACTCCAATAGTTGTCAAGCTGATTCCACTGATGTTAACTTATGTGTTATATTGATGTGACTTAAACTAAACTGTCTGTTCACCTCAATCTGACTACTTTGACCTATTTATTGCATTAAAGTTACATAAATTGAGCTATCTGTGATGTTAAAGTCAATTGTACTCCAATAGTTGTCAAGCTGATTCCACTGATGTTAACTTATCTGTTATATTGATGTGACTTAAACTAAACTGTCTGTTCACCTCAATCTGACTACTTTGACCTATTTATTGCATTAAAGTTACATAAATTAATGTAATTGTGATGTTAAAGTCAATTGTACTCCAATAGTTGTCAAGCTGATTCCACTGATGTTAACTTATCTGTTATATTGATGTGACTTAAACTAAACTGTCTGTTCAACTCAATCTGACTACTTTGACCTATTTATTGCATTAAAGTTACATAAATTGAGCTATCTGTGATCTTAAAGTCAATTGTACTCCAACAGCTGTGAAGCTGATTCCACTGATATTAACTTATCTGTTATATTGATGTGACTTAAACTAAACTGTCTGTTCAACTCAATCTGATTACTTTGACCTGTTTATTGCATTAAAGTTACATAAATTGATCTATTTGTGATGTTAAAGTCAATTGTACTCCAATAGTTGTCAAGCTGATTCCACTGATATTAACTTATCTGTTATATTGATGTGACTTAAACTAAACTGTCTGTTCAACTCAATCTGACTACTTTGACCTATTTATTGCATTAAACTTACATAAATTGAGCTATCTGTGATATAAGTCAATTATACTCCAATATTTGTGAACCTGATTCCACTGATATTGACTTATCTGTTATATTGATGTGACTTAAACTAAACTGTCTGTTCAACTCAATCTGACTACTTTGACCTATTTATTGCATTAAAGTTACATAAATTGAGTTATCTGTTATATTAAAGTCAATTGTATTCCAATATTTGTGAAGCTGATTCCACTGATATTAACTTATCTGTTATATTGATGTGACTTAAACTAAACTGTCTGTTCAACTCAATCTGACTACTTTGACCTATTTATTGCATTGAACTTACATAAATTGATCTATTTGTGATGTTAAAGTCAATTGTACTCCAATAGTTGTCAAGCTGATTCCACTGATGTTAACTTATCTGTTATATTGATGTGACTTAAACTAAACTGTCTGTTCAACTCAATCTGACTACTTTGACCTATTTATTGCATTAAAGTTACATAAATTGAGTTATCTGTGATATGAAAGTCAATTGTATTCCAATATTTGTGAAGCTGATTCCACTGATATTAACTTATCTGTTATATTGATGTGACTTAAACTAAACTGTCTGTTCAACTCAATCTGACTACTTTGACCTATTTATTGCATTAAAGTTACATAAATTGATCTATTTGTGATGTTAAAGTCAATTGTACTCCAATAGTTGTCAAGCTGATTCCACTGATGTTAACTTATCTGTTATATTGATGTGACTTAAACTAAACTGTCTGTTCAACTCAATATGACTACTTTGACCTATTTATTGCATTAAAGTTACATAAATTGAGCTATCTGTGATATTAAAGTCAATTGTACTCCAATAGTTGTCAAGCTGATTCCACTGATATTAACTTATCTGTTATATTGATGTGACTTAAACTAAACTGTCTGTTCAACTCAATCTGATTACTTTGACCTATTTATTGCATTAAAATTACATAAATTGATCTATTTGTGATGTTAAAGGCAATTGTACTCCAATAGTTGTCAAGCTGATTCCACTGATATTAACTGATCTGTTATATTGATGTGCCTTAAACTAAACTGTCTGTTCAACTCAATCTGACTACTTTGACCTATTTATTGCATTAAAGTTACATAAATTGAGCTATCTGTGATATTAAAGTCAATTGTACTCCAACAGTTGTGAAGCTGATTCCTCTCATATTAACTTATCTGTTATATTGATGTGACTTAAACTAAACTGTCTGTTCAATTAAATCTGATTACTTTGACCTATTTATTGCATTAAAGGTACATAAATTGATCTATTTGTGATGTTAAAGTCTATTGTACCCCAATAGTTGTCAAGCTGATTCCACTGATATTGACTTATCTGTTATATTGATGTGACTTAAACTAAACTGTCTGTTCAACTCAATCTGACTACTTTGACCTATTTATTGCATTAAAGTTACATAAATTGAGTTATCTGTGATATGAAAGTCAATTGTATTCCAATGTTTGTGAAGCTGATTCCACTGATATTAACTTATCTGTTATATTGATGTGACTTAAACTAAACTGTCAGTTCAACTCAATCTGACTACTTTGACGTATTTATTGCATTAAAGTTACATAAATTGATCTATTTGTGATGTTAAAGTCAATTGTACTCCAATAGTTGTCAAGCTGATTCCACTGATGTTAACTTATGTGTTATATTGATGTGACTTAAACTAAACTGTCTGTTCACCTCAATCTGACTACTTTGACCTATTTATTGCATTAAAGTTACATAAATTGAGCTATCTGTGATGTTAAAGTCAATTGTACTCCAATAGTTGTCAAGCTGATTCCACTGATGTTAACTTATCTGTTATATTGATGTGACTTAAACTAAACTGTCTGTTCACCTCAATCTGACTACTTTGACCTATTTATTGCATTAAAGTTACATAAATTAATGTAATTGTGATGTTAAAGTCAATTGTACTCCAATAGTTGTCAAGCTGATTCCACTGATGTTAACTTATCTGTTATATTGATGTGACTTAAACTAAACTGTCTGTTCAACTCAATATGACTACTTTGACCTATTTATTGCATTAAAGTTACAAAAATTGAGCTATCTGTGATATTAAAGTCAATTGTACTCCAACAGTTGTGAAGCTGATTCCACTGATATTAACTTATCTGTTCTATTGATGTGACTTAAACTAAACTGTCTGTTCACCTCAATCTGATTACTTTGACCTATTTATTGCATTAAAGTTACATAAATTGATCTATTTGTGATGTTAAAGTCAATTGTACTCCAATAGTTGTCAAGCTGATTCCACTGATATTAACTTATCTGTTATATTGATGTGACTTAAACTAAACTGTCTGTTCACCTCAATCTGATTACTTTGACCTATTTATTGCATTAAAATTACATAAATTGATCTATTTGTGATGTTAAAGGTAATTGTACTCCAATAGTTGTCAAGCTGATTCCACTGATATTAACTTATCTGTTATATTGATGTGACTTAAACTAAACTGTCTGTTCAACTCAATCTGATTACTTTGACCTATTTATTGCATTAAAGTTACATAAATTGATCTATTTGTGATGTTAAAGTCAATTGTACTCCAATAGTTGTCAAGCTGATTCCACTGATATTAACTTATCTGTTATATTGATGTGACTTAAACCAAACTGTCTGTTCAACTCAATCTGACTACTTTGACCTATTTATTGCATTAAACTTACATAAATTGAGCTATCTGTGATATAAGTCAATTATACTCCAATAGTTGTGAACCTGATTCCACTGATATTGACTTATCTGTTATATTGATGTGACTTAAACTAAACTGTCTGTTCAACTCAATCTGACTACTTTGACCTATTTATTGCATTAAAGTTACATAAATTGAGTTATCTATGATATGAAAGTCAATTGTATTCCAATATTTGTGAAGCTGATTCCACTGATATTAACTTATCTGTTATATTGATGTGACTTAAACTAAACTGTCAGTTCAACTCAATCTGACTACTTTGACCTATTTATTGCATTAAAGTTACATAAATTGATCTATTTGTGATGTTAAAGTCAATTGTACTCCAATAGTTGTCAAGCTGATTCCACTGATGTTAACTTATGTGTTATATTGATGTGACTTAAACTAAACTGTCTGTTCACCTCAATCTGACTACTTTGACCTATTTATTGCATTAAAGTTACATAAATTGAGCTATCTGTGATGTTAAAGTCAATTGTACTCCAATAGTTGTCAAGCTGATTCCACTGATGTTAACTTATCTGTTATATTGATGTGACTTAAACTAAACTGTCTGTTCACCTCAATCTGACTACTTTGACCTATTTATTGCATTAAAGTTACATAAATTAATGTAATTGTGATGTTAAAGTCAATTGTACTCCAATAGTTGTCAAGCTGATTCCACTGATGTTAACTTATCTGTTATATTGATGTGACTTAAACTAAACTGTCTGTTCAACTCAATCTGACTACTTTGACCTATTTATTGCATTAAAGTTACATAAATTGAGCTATCTGTGATATTAAAGTCAATTGTACTGCAACAGTTGTGAAGCTGATTCCACTGATATTAACTTATCTGTTATATTGATGTGACTTAAACTAAACTGTCTGTTCAACTCAATCTGACTACTTTGACCTATTTATTGCATTGAAGTTACATAAATTGATCTATTTCTGATGTTAAAGTCAATTGTACTCCAATAGTTGTCAAGCTGATTCCACTGATGTTAACTTATCTGTTATATTGATGTGACTTAAACTAAACTGTCTGTTCAACTCAATCTGACTACTTTGACCTATTTATTGCATTAAAGTTACATAAATTGAGCTATCTGTGATCTTAAAGTCAATTGTACTCCAACAGCTGTGAAGCTGATTCCACTGATATTAACTTATCTGTTATATTGATGTGACTTAAACTAAACTGTCTGTTCAACTCAATCTGATTACTTTGACCTGTTTATTGCATTAAAGTTACATAAATTGATCTATTTGTGATGTTAAAGTCAATTGTACTCCAATAGTTGTCAAGCTGATTCCACTGATATTAACTTATCTGTTATATTGATGTGACTTAAACTAAACGGTCTGTTCAACTCAATCTGACTACTTTGACCTATTTATTGCATTAAAGTTACATAAATTGAGCTATCTGTGATATAAGTCAATTATACTCCAATAGTTGTGAACCTGATTCCACTGATATTGACTTATCTGTTATATTGATGTGACTTAAACTAAACTGTCTGTTCAACTCAATCTGACTACTTTGACCTATTTATTGCACTAAAGTTACATAAATTGAGTTATCTGTGATCTTAAAGTCAATTGTACTCCAACAGCTGTGAAGCTGATTCCACTGATATTGACTTATCTGTTATATTGATGTGACTTAAACTAAACTGTCTGTTCAACTCAATCTGATTACTTTGACCTATTTATTGCATTAAAGTTACATAAATTGATCTATTTGTGATGTTAAAGTCAATTGTACTCCAATAGTTGTCAAGCTGATTCCACTGATATTAACTTATCTGTTATATTGATGTGACTTAAACTAAACTGTCTGTTCAACTCAATCTGACTACTTTGACCTATTTATTGCATTAAACTTACATAAATTGAGCTATCTGTGATATAAGTCAATTATACTCCAATAGTTGTGAACCTGATTCCACTGATATTGACTTATCTGTTATATTGATGTGACTTAAACTAAACTGTCTGTTCAACTCAATCTGACTACTTTGACCTATTTATTGCATTAAAGTTACATAAATTGAGTTATCTGTGATATGAAAGTCAATTGTATTCCAATATTTGTGAAGCTGATTCCACTGATATTAACTTATCTGTTATATTGATGTGACTTAAACTAAACTGTCTGTTCAACTCAATCTGATTACTTTGACCTATTTATTGCATTAAAATTACATAAATTGATCTATTTGTGATGTTAAAGGTAATTGTACTCCAATAGTTGTCAAGCTGATTCCACTGATATTAACTTATCTGTTATATTGATGTGACTTAAACTAAACTGTCTGTTCAACTCAATCTGATTACTTTGACCTATTTATTGCATTAAAGTTACATAAATTGATCTATTTGTGATGTTAAAGTCAATTGTACTCCAATAGTTGTCAAGCTGATTCCACTGATATTAACTTATCTGTTATATTGATGTGACTTAAACCAAACTGTCTGTTCAACTCAATCTGACTACTTTGACCTATTTATTGCATTAAAGTTACATAAATTGAGTTATCTGTGATATGAAAGTCAATTGTATTCCAATATCTGTGAAGCTGATTCCACTGATATTAACTTATCTGTTATATTGATGTGACTTAAACTAAACTGTCAGTTCAACTCAATCTGACTACTTTGACCTATTTATTGCATTAAAGTTACATAAATTAATGTAATTGTGATGTTAAAGTCAATTGTACTCCAATAGTTGTCAAGCTGATTCCACTGATGTTAACTTATCTGTTATATTGATGTGACTTAAACTAAACTGTCTGTTCAACTCAATATGACTACTTTGACCTATTTATTGCATTAAAGTTACATAAATTGAGCTATCTGTGATATTAAAGTCAATTGTACTCCAATAGTTGTCAAGCTGATTCCACTGATATTAACTTATCTGTTATATTGATGTTACTTAAACTAAACTGTCTGTTCAACTCAATCTGATTACTTTGACCTATTTATTGCATTAAAATTACATAAATTGATCTATTTGTGATGTTAAAGGCAATTGTACTCCAATAGTTGTCAAGCTGATTCCACTGATATTAACTGATCTGTTATATTGATGTGCCTTAAACTAAACTGTCTGTTCAACTCAATCTGACTACTTTGACCTATTTATTGCATTAAAGTTACATAAATTGAGCTATCTGTGATGTTAAAGTCAATTGTACTCCAATAGTTGTCAAGCTGATTCCACTGATGTTAACTTATCTGTTATATTGATGTGACTTAAACTAAACTGTCTGTTCACCTCAATCTGACTACTTTGACCTATTTATTGCATTAAAGTTACATAAATTAATGTAATTGTGATGTTAAAGTCAATTGTACTCCAATAGTTGTCAAGCTGATTCCACTGATATTAACTTATCTGTTATATTGATGTGACTTAAACTAAACTGTCTGTTCAACTCAATCTGACTACTTTGACTTATTTATTGCATTAAAGTTACAAAAATCGAGCTATTTGTGATGTTAAAGTCAATTGTACTCCAATAGTTGTCAAGCTGATTCCACTGATGTTAACTTATCTGTTATATTGATGTGACTTAAACTAAACGCTCTGTTCAACTCAATCTGACTACTTTGACCTATTTATTGCATTAAAGTTACATAAATTGAGCTATCTGTGATGTTAAAGTCAATTGTACTCCAACAGCTGTGAAGCTGATTCCACTGATATTGACTTATCTGTTATATTGATGTGACTTAAACTAAACTGTCTGTTCAACTCAATCTGACTACTTTGACCTATTTATTGCATTAAAGTTACATAAATTGAGTTATCTGTGATATGAAAGTCAATTGTATTCCAATATTTGTGAAGCTGATTCCACTGATATTAACTTATCTGTTATATTGATGTGACTTAAACTAAACTGTCAGTTCAACTCAATCTGACTACTTTGACCTATTTATTGCATTAAAGTTACATAAATTGAGGTATCTGTGATGTTAAAGTCAATTGTACTCCAACAGTTATTAAGCTGATTCCACTGATATTAACTTATCTGATATATTGATGTGACTTAAACTAAACTGTCTGTTCAACTCAATCTGATTACTTTGACCTATTTATTGCATTAAACTTACATAAATTAATGTAATTGTGATGTTAAAGTCAATTGTACTCCAATAGTTGTCAAGCTGATTCCACTGATGTTAACTTATCTGTTATATTGATGTGACTTAAACTAAACTGTCTGTTCAACTCAATATGACTACTTTGACCTATTTATTGCATTAAAAATACATAAATTGAGCTATCTGTGATATTAAAGTCAATTGTACTCCAATAGTTGTCAAGCTGATTCCACTGATATTAACTTATCTGTTATATTGATGTTACTTAAACTAAACTGTCTGTTCAACTCAATCTGATTACTTTGACCTATTTATTGCATTAAAATTACATAAATTGATCTATTTGTGATGTTAAAGGCAATTGTACTCCAATAGTTGTCAAGCTGATTCCACTGATATTAACTGATCTGTTATATTGATGTGCCTTAAACTAAACTGTCTGTTCAACTCAATCTGACTACTTTGACCTATTTATTGCATTAAAGTTACATAAATTGAGCTATCTGTGATGTTAAAGTCAATTGTACTCCAATAGTTGTCAAGCTGATTCCACTGATGTTAACTTATCTGTTATATTGATGTGACTTAAACTAAACTGTCTGTTCACCTCAATCTGACTACTTTGACCTATTTATTGCATTAAAGTTACATAAATTAATGTAATTGTGATGTTAAAGTCAATTGTACTCCAATAGTTGTCAAGCTGATTCCACTGATATTAACTTATCTGTTATATTGATGTGACTTAAACTAAACTGTCTGTTCAACTCAATCTGACTACTTTGACTTATTTATTGCATTAAAGTTACAAAAATCGAGCTATTTGTGATGTTAAAGTCAATTGTACTCCAATAGTTGTGAAGCTGATTCCACTGATATTGACTTATCTGTTATATTGATGTGACTTAAACTAAACTGTCTGTTCAACTCAATCTGACTACTTTGACCTATTTATTGCATTAAAGTTACATAAATTGAGTTATCTGTGATATGAAAGTCAATTGTATTCCAATATTTGTGAAGCTGATTCCACTGATATTAACTTATCTGTTATATTGATGTGACTTAAACTAAACTGTCTGTTCAACTCAATCTGATTACTTTGACCTATTTATTGCATTAAAGTTACATAAATTGATCTATTTGTGATGTTAAAGTCAATTGTACTCCAATAGTTGTCAAGCTGATTCCACTGATATTAACTTATCTGTTATATTGATGTGACTTAAACCAAACTGTCTGTTCAACTCAATCTGACTACTTTGACCTATTTATTGCATTAAACTTACATAAATTGAGCTATCTGTGATATAAGTCAATTATACTCCAATAGTTGTGAACCTGATTCCACTGATATTGACTTATCTGTTATATTGATGTGACTTAAACTAAACTGTCTGTTCAACTCAATCTGACTACTTTGACCTATTTATTGCATTAAAGTTACATAAATTAATGTAATTGTGATGTTAAAGTCAATTGTACTCCAATAGTTGTCAAGCTGATTCCACTGATGTTAACTTATCTGTTATATTGATGTGACTTAAACTAAACTGTCTGTTCAACTCAATATGACTACTTTGACCTATTTATTGCATTAAAGTTACATAAATTGAGCTATCTGTGATGTTAAAGTCAATTGTACTCCAACAGCTGTGAAGCTGATTCCACTGATATTAACTTATCTGTTATATTGATGTGACTTAAACTAAACTGTCTGTTCAACTCAATCTGATTACTTTGACCTATTTATTGCATTAAAGTTACATAAATTGATCTATTTGTGATGTTAAAGTCAATTGTACTCCAATAGTTGTCAAGCTGATTCCACTGATGTTAACTTATCTGTTATATTGATGTGACTTAAACTAAACTGTCTGTTCAACTCAATCTGACTACTTTGACCTATTTATTGCATTAAAGTTACATAAATTGAGCTATCTGTGATATAAGTCAATTATACTCCAATAGTTGTGAACCTGATTCCACTGATATTGACTTATCTGTTATATTGATGTGACTTAAACTAAACTGTCTGTTCAACTCAATCTGACTACTTTGACCTATTTATTGCATTAAAGTTACATAAATTGAGTTATCTGTGATATGAAAGTCAATTGTATTCCAATATTTGTGAAGCTGATTCCACTGATATTAACTTATCTGTTATATTGATGTGACTTAAACTAAACTGTCAGTTCAACTCAATCTGACTACTTTGACCTATTTATTGCATTAAAGTTACATAAATTGATCTATTTGTGATGTTAAAGTCAATTCTACTCCAATAGTTGTCAAGCTGATTCCACTGATGTTAACTTATCTGTTATATTGATGTGACTTAAACTAAACTGTCAGTTCAACTCAATCTGACTACTTTGACCTATTTATTGCATTAAAGTTACATAAATTGATCTATTTGTGATGTTAAAGTCAATTGTACTCCAATAGTTGTCAAGCTGATTCCACTGATGTTAACTTATCTGTTATATTGATGTGACTTAAACTAAACTGTCTGTTCAACTCAATCTGATTACTTTGACCTATTTATTGCATTAAAGTTACATAAATTGATCTATTTGTGATGTTAAAGTCAATTGTACTCCAATAGTTGTCAAGCTGATTCCACTGATATTAACTTATCTGTTATATTGATGTGACTTAAACTAAACTGTCTGTTCAACTCAATCTGACTACTTTGACCTATTTATTGCATTAAAGTTACATAAATTGAGCTATCTGTGATATAAGTCAATTATACTCCAATAGTTGTGAACCTGATTCCACTGATATTGACTTATCTGTTATATTGATGTGACTTAAACTAAACTGTCTGTTCAACTCAATCTGACTACTTTGACCTATTTATTGCATTAAAGTTACATAAATTGAGTTATCTGTGATATGAAAGTCAATTGTATTCCAATATTTGTGAAGCTGATTCCACTGATATTAACTTATCTGTTATATTGATGTGACTTAAACTAAACTGTCAGTTCAAATCAATCTGACTACTTTGACCTATTTATTGCATTAAAGTTACATAAATTGATCTATTTGTGATGTTAAAGTCAATTGTACTCCAATAGTTGTCAAGCTGATTCCACTGATGTTAACTTATCTGTTATATTGATGTGACTTAAACTAAACTGTCAGTTCAACTCAATCTGACTACTTTGACCTATTTATTGCATTAAAGTTACATAAATTGATCTATTTGTGATGTTAAAGTCAATTGTACTCCAATAGTTGTCAAGCTGATTCCACTGATGTTAACTTATCTGTTATATTGATGTGACTTAAACTAAACTGTCTGTTCAACTCAATCTGACTACTTTGACCTATTTATTGCATTAAAGTTACATAAATTGAGCTATCTGTGATGTTAAAGTCAATTGCACTCCAACAGTTATTAAGCTGATTCCACTGATATTAACTTATCTGATATATTGATGTGACTTAAACTAAACTGTCTGTTCAACTCAATCTGACTACTTTGACCTATTTATTGCATTAAAGTTACATAAATTGATCTATTTGTGATGTTAAAGTCAATTGTACTCCAATAATTGTCAAGCTGATTCCACTGATATTAACTTATCTGTTATATTGATGTGACTTAAACTAAACTGTCTGTTCAACTCAATCTGACTACTTTGACCTATTTATTGCATTAAAGTTACATAAATTGAGCTATCTGTGATATAAGTCAATTATACTCCAATAGTTGTCAACCTGATTCCACTGATATTGACTTATCTGTTATATTGATGTGACTTAAACTAAACTGTCTGTTCAACTCAATCTGACTACTTTGACCTATTTATTGCATTAAAGTTACATAAATTGAGTTATCTGTGATATGAAAGTCAATTGTATTCCAATATTTGTGAAGCTGATTCCACTGATATTAACTTATCTGTTATATTGATGTGACTTAAACTAAACTGTCAGTTCAACTCAATCTGACTACTTTGACCTATTTATTGCATTAAAGTTACATAAATTGATCTATTTGTGATGTTAAAGTCAATTCTACTCCAATAGTTGTCAAGCTGATTCCACTGATGTTAACTTATCTGTTATATTGATGTGACTTAAACTAAACTGTCAGTTCAACTCAATCTGACTACTTTGACCTATTTATTGCATTAAAGTTACATAAATTGATCTATTTGTGATGTTAAAGTCAATTGTACTCCAATAGTTGTCAAGCTGATTCCACTGATGTTAACTTATCTGTTATATTGATGTGACTTAAACTAAACTGTCTGTTCAACTCAATCTGATTACTTTGACCTATTTATTGCATTAAAGTTACATAAATTGATCTATTTGTGATGTTAAAGTCAATTGTACTCCAATAGTTGTCAAGCTGATTCCACTGATATTAACTTATCTGTTATATTGATGTGACTTAAACTAAACTGTCTGTTCAACTCAATCTGACTACTTTGACCTATTTATTGCATTAAAGTTACATAAATTGAGCTATCTGTGATATAAGTCAATTATACTCCAATAGTTGTGAACCTGATTCCACTGATATTGACTTATCTGTTATATTGATGTGACTTAAACTAAACTGTCTGTTCAACTCAATCTGACTACTTTGACCTATTTATTGCATTAAAGTTACATAAATTGAGTTATCTGTGATATGAAAGTCAATTGTATTCCAATATTTGTGAAGCTGATTCCACTGATATTAACTTATCTGTTATATTGATGTGACTTAAACTAAACTGTCAGTTCAAATCAATCTGACTACTTTGACCTATTTATTGCATTAAAGTTACATAAATTGATCTATTTGTGATGTTAAAGTCAATTGTACTCCAATAGTTGTCAAGCTGATTCCACTGATGTTAACTTATCTGTTATATTGATGTGACTTAAACTAAACTGTCAGTTCAACTCAATCTGACTACTTTGACCTATTTATTGCATTAAAGTTACATAAATTGATCTATTTGTGATGTTAAAGTCAATTGTACTCCAATAGTTGTCAAGCTGATTCCACTGATGTTAACTTATCTGTTATATTGATGTGACTTAAACTAAACTGTCTGTTCAACTCAATCTGACTACTTTGACCTATTTATTGCATTAAAGTTACATAAATTGAGCTATCTGTGATGTTAAAGTCAATTGCACTCCAACAGTTATTAAGCTGATTCCACTGATATTAACTTATCTGATATATTGATGTGACTTAAACTAAACTGTCTGTTCAACTCAATCTGACTACTTTGACCTATTTATTGCATTAAAGTTACATAAATTGATCTATTTGTGATGTTAAAGTCAATTGTACTCCAATAGTTGTCAAGCTGATTCCACTGATATCAACTTATCTGTTATATTGATGTGACTTAAACTAAACTGTCTGTTCAACTCAATCTGACTACTTTGACCTATTTATTGCATTAAAGTTACATAAATTGAGCTATCTGTGATACAAGTCAATTATACTCCAATAGTTGTCAACCTGATTCCACTGATATTGACTTATCTGTTATATTGATGTGACTTAAACTAAACTGTCTGTTCAACTCAATCTGACTACTTTGACCTATTTATTGCATTAAAGTTACATAAATTGAGTTATCTGTGATATGAAAGTCAATTGTATTCCAATATTTGTGAAGCTGATTCCACTGATATTAACTTATCTGTTATATTGATGTGACTTAAACTAAACTGTCAGTTCAAATCAATCTGACTACTTTGACCTATTTATTGCATTAAAGTTACATAAATTGATCTATTTGTGATGTTAAAGTCAATTGTACTCCAATAGTTGTCAAGCTGATTCCACTGATGTTAACTTATCTGTTATATTGATGTGACTTAAACTAAACTGTCAGTTCAACTCAATCTGACTACTTTGACCTATTTATTGCATTAAAGTTACATAAATTGATCTATTTGTGATGTTAAAGTCAATTGTACTCCAATAGTTGTCAAGCTGATTCCACTGATGTTAACTTATCTGTTATATTGATGTGACTTAAACTAAACTGTCTGTTCAACTCAATCTGACTACTTTGACCTATTTATTGCATTAAAGTTACATAAATTGAGCTATCTGTGATGTTAAAGTCAATTGCACTCCAACAGTTATTAAGCTGATTCCACTGATATTAACTTATCTGATATATTGATGTGACTTAAACTAAACTGTCTGTTCAACTCAATCTGACTACTTTGACCTATTTATTGCATTAAAGTTACATAAATTGATCTATTTGTGATGTTAAAGTCAATTGTACTCCAATAGTTGTCAAGCTGATTCCACTGATATCAACTTATCTGTTATATTGATGTGACTTAAACTAAACTGTCTGTTCAACTCAATCTGACTACTTTGACCTATTTATTGCATTAAAGTTACATAAATTGAGCTATCTGTGATATAAGTCAATTATACTCCAATAGTTGTCAACCTGATTCCACTGATATTGACTTATCTGTTATATTGATGTGACTTAAACTAAACTGTCTGTTCAACTCAATCTGACTACTTTGACCTATTTATTGCATTAAAGTTACATAAATTGAGTTATCTGTGATATGAAAGTCAATTGTATTCCAATATTTGTGAAGCTGATTCCACTGATATTAACTTATCTGTTATATTGATGTGACTTAAACTAAACTGTCTGTTCAACTCAATCTGATTACTTTGACCTATTTATTGCATTAAAATTACATAAATTGATCTATTTGTGATGTTAAAGGTAATTGTACTCCAATAGTTGTCAAGCTGATTCCACTGATATTAACTTATCTGTTATATTGATGTGACTTAAACTAAACTGTCTGTTCAACTCAATCTGACTACTTTGACCTATTTATTGCATTAAAGTTACATAAATTGATCTATTTGTGATGTTAAAGTCAATTGTACTCCAATAGTTGTCAAGCTGATTCCACTGATATTAACTTATCTGTTATATTGATGTGACTTAAACCAAACTGTCTGTTCAACTCAATCTGACTACTTTGACCTATTTATTGCATTAAACTTACATAAATTGAGCTATCTGTGATATAAGTCAATTATACTCCAATAGTTGTGAACCTGATTCCACTGATATTGACTTATCTGTTATATTGATGTGACTTAAACTAAACTGTCTGTTCAACTCAATCTGACTACTTTGACCTATTTATTGCATTAAAGTTACATAAATTGAGTTATCTGTGATATGAAAGTCAATTGTATTCCAATATTTGTGAAGCTGATTCCACTGATATTAACTTATCTGTTATATTGATGTGACTTAAACTAAACTGTCAGTTCAACTCAATCTGACTACTTTGACCTATTTATTGCATTAAAGTTACATAAATTAATGTAATTGTGATGTTAAAGTCAATTGTACTCCAATAGTTGTCAAGCTGATTCCACTGATGTTAACTTATCTGTTATATTGATGTGACTTAAACTAAACTGTCTGTTCAACTCAATATGACTACTTTGACCTATTTATTGCATTAAAGTTACATAAATTGATCTATTTGTGATGTTAAAGTCAATTGTACTCCAATAGTTGTCAAGCTGATTCCACTGATGTTAACTTATCTGTTATATTGATGTGACTTAAACTAAACTGTCTGTTCAACTCAATCTGATTACTTTGACCTATTTATTGCATTAAAGTTACATAAATTGATCTATTTGTGATGTTAAAGTCAATTGTACTCCAATAGTTGTCAAGCTGATTCCACTGATATTAACTTATCTGTTATATTGATGTGACTTAAACTAAACTGTCTGTTCAACTCAATCTGACTACTTTGACCTATTTATTGCATTAAAGTTACATAAATTGATCTATTTGTGATGTTAAAGTCAATTGTACTCCAATAGTTGTCAAGCTGATTCCACTGATGTTAACTTATCTGTTATATTGATGTGACTTAAACTAAACTGTCTGTTCAACTCAATCTGACTACTTTGACCTATTTATTGCATTAAAGTTACATAAATTGAGCTATCTGTGATATAAGTCAATTATACTCCAATAGTTGTGAACCTGATTCCACTGATATTGACTTATCTGTTATATTGATGTGACTTAAACTAAACTGTCTGTTCAACTCAATCTGACTACTTTGACCTATTTATTGCATTAAAGTTACATAAATTGAGTTATCTGTGATATGAAAGTCAATTGTATTCCAATATTTGTGAAGCTGATTCCACTGATATTAACTTATCTGTTATATTGATGTGACTTAAACTAAACTGTCAGTTCAAATCAATCTGACTACTTTGACCTATTTATTGCATTAAAGTTACATAAATTGATCTATTTGTGATGTTAAAGTCAATTGTACTCCAATAGTTGTCAAGCTGATTCCACTGATGTTAACTTATCTGTTATATTGATGTGACTTAAACTAAACTGTCAGTTCAACTCAATCTGACTACTTTGACCTATTTATTGCATTAAAGTTACATAAATTGATCTATTTGTGATGTTAAAGTCAATTGTACTCCAATAGTTGTCAAGCTGATTCCACTGATGTTAACTTATCTGTTATATTGATGTGACTTAAACTAAACTGTCTGTTCAACTCAATCTGACTACTTTGACCTATTTATTGCATTAAAGTTACATAAATTGAGCTATCTGTGATGTTAAAGTCAATTGCACTCCAACAGTTATTAAGCTGATTCCACTGATATTAACTTATCTGATATATTGATGTGACTTAAACTAAACTGTCTGTTCAACTCAATCTGACTACTTTGACCTATTTATTGCATTAAAGTTACATAAATTGATCTATTTGTGATGTTAAAGTCAATTGTACTCCAATAGTTGTCAAGCTGATTCCACTGATATCAACTTATCTGTTATATTGATGTGACTTAAACTAAACTGTCTGTTCAACTCAATCTGACTACTTTGACCTATTTATTGCATTAAAGTTACATAAATTGAGCTATCTGTGATATAAGTCAATTATACTCCAATAGTTGTCAACCTGATTCCACTGATATTGACTTATCTGTTATATTGATGTGACTTAAACTAAACTGTCTGTTCAACTCAATCTGACTACTTTGACCTATTTATTGCATTAAAGTTACATAAATTGAGTTATCTGTGATATGAAAGTCAATTGTATTCCAATATTTGTGAAGCTGATTCCACTGATATTAACTTATCTGTTATATTGATGTGACTTAAACTAAACTGTCAGTTCAAATCAATCTGACTACTTTGACCTATTTATTGCATTAAAGTTACATAAATTGATCTATTTGTGATGTTAAAGTCAATTGTACTCCAATAGTTGTCAAGCTGATTCCACTGATGTTAACTTATCTGTTATATTGATGTGACTTAAACTAAACTGTCAGTTCAACTCAATCTGACTACTTTGACCTATTTATTGCATTAAAGTTACATAAATTGATCTATTTGTGATGTTAAAGTCAATTGTACTCCAATAGTTGTCAAGCTGATTCCACTGATGTTAACTTATCTGTTATATTGATGTGACTTAAACTAAACTGTCTGTTCAACTCAATCTGACTACTTTGACCTATTTATTGCATTAAAGTTACATAAATTGAGCTATCTGTGATGTTAAAGTCAATTGCACTCCAACAGTTATTAAGCTGATTCCACTGATATTAACTTATCTGATATATTGATGTGACTTAAACTAAACTGTCTGTTCAACTCAATCTGACTACTTTGACCTATTTATTGCATTAAAGTTACATAAATTGATCTATTTGTGATGTTAAAGTCAATTGTACTCCAATAGTTGTCAAGCTGATTCCACTGATATCAACTTATCTGTTATATTGATGTGACTTAAACTAAACTGTCTGTTCAACTCAATCTGACTACTTTGACCTATTTATTGCATTAAAGTTACATAAATTGAGCTATCTGTGATATAAGTCAATTATACTCCAATAGTTGTCAACCTGATTCCACTGATATTGACTTATCTGTTATATTGATGTGACTTAAACTAAACTGTCTGTTCAACTCAATCTGACTACTTTGACCTATTTATTGCATTAAAGTTACATAAATTGAGTTATCTGTGATATGAAAGTCAATTGTATTCCAATATTTGTGAAGCTGATTCCACTGATATTAACTTATCTGTTATATTGATGTGACTTAAACTAAACTGTCTGTTCAACTCAATCTGATTACTTTGACCTATTTATTGCATTAAAATTACATAAATTGATCTATTTGTGATGTTAAAGGTAATTGTACTCCAATAGTTGTCAAGCTGATTCCACTGATATTAACTTATCTGTTATATTGATGTGACTTAAACTAAACTGTCTGTTCAACTCAATCTGACTACTTTGACCTATTTATTGCATTAAAGTTACATAAATTGATCTATTTGTGATGTTAAAGTCAATTGTACTCCAATAGTTGTCAAGCTGATTCCACTGATATTAACTTATCTGTTATATTGATGTGACTTAAACCAAACTGTCTGTTCAACTCAATCTGACTACTTTGACCTATTTATTGCATTAAACTTACATAAATTGAGCTATCTGTGATATAAGTCAATTATACTCCAATAGTTGTGAACCTGATTCCACTGATATTGACTTATCTGTTATATTGATGTGACTTAAACTAAACTGTCTGTTCAACTCAATCTGACTACTTTGACCTATTTATTGCATTAAACTTACATAAATTGAGCTATCTGTGATATAAGTCAATTATACTCCAATAGTTGTGAACCTGATTCCACTGATATTGACTTATCTGTTATATTGATGTGACTTAAACCAAACTGTCTGTTCAACTCAATCTGACTACTTTGACCTATTTATTGCATTAAAGTTACATAAATTGAGCTATCTGTGATATAAGTCAATTATACTCCAATAGTTGTCAACCTGATTCCACTGATATTGACTTATCTGTTATATTGATGTGACTTAAACTAAACTGTCTGTTCAACTCAATCTGACTACTTTGACCTATTTATTGCATTAAAGTTACATAAATTGAGTTATCTGTGATATGAAAGTCAATTGTATTCCAATATTTGTGAAGCTGATTCCACTGATATTAACTTATCTGTTATATTGATGTGACTTAAACTAAACTGTCAGTTCAAATCAATCTGACTACTTTGACCTATTTATTGCATTAAAGTTACATAAATTGATCTATTTGTGATGTTAAAGTCAATTGTACTCCAATAGTTGTCAAGCTGATTCCACTGATGTTAACTTATCTGTTATATTGATGTGACTTAAACTAAACTGTCAGTTCAACTCAATCTGACTACTTTGACCTATTTATTGCATTAAAGTTACATAAATTGATCTATTTGTGATGTTAAAGTCAATTGTACTCCAATAGTTGTCAAGCTGATTCCACTGATGTTAACTTATCTGTTATATTGATGTGACTTAAACTAAACTGTCTGTTCAACTCAATCTGACTACTTTGACCTATTTATTGCATTAAAGTTACATAAATTGAGCTATCTGTGATGTTAAAGTCAATTGCACTCCAACAGTTATTAAGCTGATTCCACTGATATTAACTTATCTGATATATTGATGTGACTTAAACTAAACTGTCTGTTCAACTCAATCTGACTACTTTGACCTATTTATTGCATTAAAGTTACATAAATTGATCTATTTGTGATGTTAAAGTCAATTGTACTCCAATAGTTGTCAAGCTGATTCCACTGATATCAACTTATCTGTTATATTGATGTGACTTAAACTAAACTGTCTGTTCAACTCAATCTGACTACTTTGACCTATTTATTGCATTAAAGTTACATAAATTGAGCTATCTGTGATATAAGTCAATTATACTCCAATAGTTGTCAACCTGATTCCACTGATATTGACTTATCTGTTATATTGATGTGACTTAAACTAAACTGTCTGTTCAACTCAATCTGACTACTTTGACCTATTTATTGCATTAAAGTTACATAAATTGAGTTATCTGTGATATGAAAGTCAATTGTATTCCAATATTTGTGAAGCTGATTCCACTGATATTAACTTATCTGTTATATTGATGTGACTTAAACTAAACTGTCTGTTCAACTCAATCTGATTACTTTGACCTATTTATTGCATTAAAATTACATAAATTGATCTATTTGTGATGTTAAAGGTAATTGTACTCCAATAGTTGTCAAGCTGATTCCACTGATATTAACTTATCTGTTATATTGATGTGACTTAAACTAAACTGTCTGTTCAACTCAATCTGACTACTTTGACCTATTTATTGCATTAAAGTTACATAAATTGATCTATTTGTGATGTTAAAGTCAATTGTACTCCAATAGTTGTCAAGCTGATTCCACTGATATTAACTTATCTGTTATATTGATGTGACTTAAACCAAACTGTCTGTTCAACTCAATCTGACTACTTTGACCTATTTATTGCATTAAACTTACATAAATTGAGCTATCTGTGATATAAGTCAATTATACTCCAATAGTTGTGAACCTGATTCCACTGATATTGACTTATCTGTTATATTGATGTGACTTAAACTAAACTGTCTGTTCAACTCAATCTGACTACTTTGACCTATTTATTGCATTAAAGTTACATAAATTGAGTTATCTGTGATATGAAAGTCAATTGTATTCCAATATTTGTGAAGCTGATTCCACTGATATTAACTTATCTGTTATATTGATGTGACTTAAACTAAACTGTCAGTTCAACTCAATCTGACTACTTTGACCTATTTATTGCATTAAAGTTACATAAATTAATGTAATTGTGATGTTAAAGTCAATTGTACTCCAATAGTTGTCAAGCTGATTCCACTGATGTTAACTTATCTGTTATATTGATGTGACTTAAACTAAACTGTCTGTTCAACTCAATATGACTACTTTGACCTATTTATTGCATTAAAGTTACATAAATTGATCTATTTGTGATGTTAAAGTCAATTGTACTCCAATAGTTGTCAAGCTGATTCCACTGATGTTAACTTATCTGTTATATTGATGTGACTTAAACTAAACTGTCTGTTCAACTCAATCTGATTACTTTGACCTATTTATTGCATTAAAGTTACATAAATTGATCTATTTGTGATGTTAAAGTCAATTGTACTCCAATAGTTGTCAAGCTGATTCCACTGATATTAACTTATCTGTTATATTGATGTGACTTAAACTAAACTGTCTGTTCAACTCAATCTGACTACTTTGACCTATTTATTGCATTAAAGTTACATAAATTGAGCTATCTGTGATATAAGTCAATTATACTCCAATAGTTGTGAACCTGATTCCACTGATATTGACTTATCTGTTATATTGATGTGACTTAAACTAAACTGTCTGTTCAACTCAATCTGACTACTTTGACCTATTTATTGCATTAAAGTTACATAAATTGAGTTATCTGTGATATGAAAGTCAATTGTATTCCAATATTTGTGAAGCTGATTCCACTGATATTAACTTATCTGTTATATTGATGTGACTTAAACTAAACTGTCAGTTCAAATCAATCTGACTACTTTGACCTATTTATTGCATTAAAGTTACATAAATTGATCTATTTGTGATGTTAAAGTCAATTGTACTCCAATAGTTGTCAAGCTGATTCCACTGATGTTAACTTATCTGTTATATTGATGTGACTTAAACTAAACTGTCAGTTCAACTCAATCTGACTACTTTGACCTATTTATTGCATTAAAGTTACATAAATTGATCTATTTGTGATGTTAAAGTCAATTGTACTCCAATAGTTGTCAAGCTGATTCCACTGATGTTAACTTATCTGTTATATTGATGTGACTTAAACTAAACGGTCTGTTCAACTCAATCTGACTACTTTGACCTATTTATTGCATTAAAGTTACATAAATTGAGCTATCTGTGATGTTAAAGTCAATTGCACTCCAACAGTTATTAAGCTTATTCCACTGATATTAACTTATCTGATATATTGATGTGACTTAAACTAAACTGTCTGTTCAACTCAATCTGACTACTTTGACCTATTTATTGCATTAAAGTTACATAAATTGATCTATTTGTGATGTTAAAGTCAATTGTACTCCAATAGTTGTCAAGCTGATTC
Source organism: Ostrea denselamellosa (assembly GCA_024699665.1). NCBI lineage: Eukaryota > Metazoa > Mollusca > Bivalvia > Ostreida > Ostreidae > Ostrea > Ostrea denselamellosa. Next base: position 1,837,653 of record JAMZEH010000011.1, read on the forward strand.
CACTGATATTAACTTATCTGTTATATTGATGTGACTTAAACTAAACTGTCTGTTCAACTCAATCTGACTACTTTGACCTATTTATTGCATTAAAGTTACATAAATTGAGCTATCTGTGATATAAGTCAATTATACTCCAATAGTTGTCAACCTGATTCCACTGATATTGACTTATCTGTTATATTGATGTGACTTAAACTAAACTGTCTGTTCAACTCAATCTGACTACTTTGACCTATTTATTGCATTAAAGTTACATAAATTGAGTTATCTGTGATATGAAAGTCAATTGTATTCCAATATTTGTGAAGCTGATTCCACTGATATTAACTTATCTGTTATATTGATGTGACTTAAACTAAACTGTCTGTTCAACTCAATCTGATTACTTTGACCTATTTATTGCATTAAAATTACATAAATTGATCTATTTGTGATGTTAAAGGTAATTGTACTCCAATAGTTGTCAAGCTGATTCCACTGATATTAACTTATCTGTTATATTGATGTGACTTAAACTAAACTGTCTGTTCAACTCAATCTGACTACTTTGACCTATTTATTGCATTAAAGTTACATAAATTGATCTATTTGTGATGTTAAAGTCAATTGTACTCCAATAGTTGTCAAGCTGATTCCACTGATATTAACTTATCTGTTATATTGATGTGACTTAAACCAAACTGTCTGTTCAACTCAATCTGACTACTTTGACCTATTTATTGCATTAAACTTACATAAATTGAGCTATCTGTGATATAAGTCAATTATACTCCAATAGTTGTGAACCTGATTCCACTGATATTGACTTATCTGTTATATTGATGTGACTTAAACTAAACTGTCTGTTCAACTCAATCTGACTACTTTGACCTATTTATTGCATTAAAGTTACATAAATTGAGTTATCTGTGATATGAAAGTCAATTGTATTCCAATATTTGTGAAGCTGATTCCACTGATATTAACTTATCTGTTATATTGATGTGACTTAAACTAAACTGTCAGTTCAACTCAATCTGACTACTTTGACCTATTTATTGCATTAAAGTTACATAAATTAATGTAATTGTGATGTTAAAGTCAATTGTACTCCAATAGTTGTCAAGCTGATTCCACTGATGTTAACTTATCTGTTATATTAATGTGACTTAAACTAAACTGTCTGTTCAACTCAATATGACTACTTTGACCTATTTATTGCATTAAAGTTACATAAATTGAGCTATCTGTGATATTAAAGTCAATTGTACTCCAATAGTTGTCAAGCTGATTCCACTGATATTAACTTATCTGTTATATTGATGTTACTTAAACTAAACTGTCTGTTCAACTCAATCTGATTACTTTGACCTATTTATTGCATTAAAATTACATAAATTGATCTATTTGTGATGTTAAAGGCAATTGTACTCCAATAGTTGTCAAGCTGATTCCACTGATATTAACTGATCTGTTATATTGATGTGCCTTAAACTAAACTGTCTGTTCAACTCAATCTGACTACTTTGACCTATTTATTGCATTAAAGTTACATAAATTGAGCTATCTGTGATGTTAAAGTCAATTGTACTCCAATAGTTGTCAAGCTGATTCCACTGATGTTAACTTATCTGTTATATTGATGTGACTTAAACTAAACTGTCTGTTCACCTCAATCTGACTACTTTGACCTATTTATTGCATTAAAGTTACATAAATTAATGTAATTGTGATGTTAAAGTCAATTGTACTCCAATAGTTGTCAAGCTGATTCCACTGATATTAACTTATCTGTTATATTGATGTGACTTAAACTAAACTGTCTGTTCAACTCAATCTGACTACTTTGACTTATTTATTGCATTAAAGTTACAAAAATCGAGCTATTTGTGATGTTAAAGTCAATTGTACTCCAATAGTTGTCAAGCTGATTCCACTGATGTTAACTTATCTGTTATATTGATGTGACTTAAACTAAACGGTCTGTTCAACTCAATCTGACTACTTTGACCTATTTATTGCATTAAAGTTACATAAATTGAGCTATCTGTGATGTTAAAGTCAATTGTACTCCAACAGCTGTGAAGCTGATTCCACTGATATTAACTTATCTGTTATATTGATGTGACTTAAACTAAACTGTCTGTTCAACTCAATCTGATTACTTTGACCTATTTAGTGCATTAAAGTTACATAAATTGATCTATTTGTGATGTTAAAGTCAATTGTACTCCAATAGTTGTCAAGCTGATTCCACTGATATTAACTTATCTGTTATATTGATGTGACTTAAACTAAACTGTCTGTTCAACTCAATCTGACTACTTTGACCTATTTATTGCATTAAAGTTACATAAATTGAGCTATCTGTGATATAAGTCAATTATACTCCAATAGTTGTGAACCTGATTCCACTGATATTGACTTATCTGTTATATTGATGTGACTTAAACTAAACTGTCTGTTCAACTCAATCTGACTACTTTGACCTATTTATTGCATTAAAGTTACATAAATTGAGTTATCTGTGATGTTAAAGTCAATTGTACTCCAACAGCTGTGAAGCTGATTCCACTGATATTAACTTATCTGTTATATTGATGTGACTTAAACTAAACTGTCTGTTCAACTCAATCTGATTACTTTGACCTATTTATTGCATTAAAGTTACATAAATTGAGCTATCTGTGATATAAGTCAATTATACTCCAATAGTTGTGACCCTGATTCCACTGATATTGACTTATCTGTTATATTGATGTGACTTAAACTAAACTGTCTGTTCAACTCAATCTGACTACTTTGACCTATTTATTGCATTAAAGTTACATAAATTGAGTTATCTGTGATATGAAAGTCAATTGTATTCCAATATTTGTGAAGCTGATTCCACTGATATTAACTTATCTGTTATATTGATGTGACTTAAACTAAACTGTCAGTTCAACTCAATCTGACTACTTTGACCTATTTATTGCATTAAAGTTACATAAATTGATCTATTTGTGATGTTAAAGTCAATTGTACTCCAATAGTTGTCAAGCTGATTCCACTGATGTTAACTTATCTGTTATATTGATGTGACTTAAACTAAACTGTCAGTTCAACTCAATCTGACTACTTTGACCTATTTATTGCATTAAAGTTACATAAATTGATCTATTTGTGATGTTAAAGTCAATTGTACTCCAATAGTTGTCAAGCTGATTCCACTGATGTTAACTTATCTGTTATATTGATGTGACTTAAACTAAACTGTCTGTTCAACTCAATCTGATTACTTTGACCTATTTATTGCATTAAAGTTACATAAATTGATCTATTTGTGATGTTAAAGTCAATTGTACTCCAATAGTTGTCAAGCTGATTCCACTGATATTAACTTATCTGTTATATTGATGTGACTTAAACTAAACTGTCTGTTCAACTCAATCTGACTACTTTGACCTATTTATTGCATTAAAGTTACATAAATTGAGCTATCTGTGATATAAGTCAATTATACTCCAATAGTTGTGAACCTGATTCCACTGATATTGACTTATCTGTTATATTGATGTGACTTAAACTAAACTGTCTGTTCAACTCAATCTGACTACTTTGACCTATTTATTGCATTAAAGTTACATAAATTGAGCTATCTGTGATGTTAAAGTCAATTGCACTCCAACAGTTATTAAGCTGATTCCACTGATATTAACTTATCTGATATATTGATGTGACTTAAACTAAACTGTCTGTTCAACTCAATCTGACTACTTTGACCTATTTATTGCATTAAAGTTACATAAATTAATGTAATTGTGATGTTAAAGTCAATTGTACTCCAATAGTTGTCAAGCTGATTCCACTGATGTTAACTTATCTGTTATATTGATGTGACTTAAACTAAACTGTCTGTTCAACTCAATCTGACTACTTTGACCTATTTATTGCATTAAAGTTACATAAATTGAGCTATCTGTGATATTAAAGTCAATTGTACTCCAATAGTTGTCAAGCTGATTCCACTGATATTAACTTATCTGTTATATTGATGTGACTTAAACTAAACTGTCTGTTCAACTCAATCTGATTACTTTGACCTATTTATTGCATTAAAGGTACATAAATTGATCTATTTGTGATGTTAAAGTCTATTGTACCCCAATAGTTGGCAAGCTGATTCCACTGATATTGACTTATCTGTTATATTGATGTGACTTAAACTAAACTGTCTGTTCAACTCAATCTGACTACTTTGACCTATTTATTGCATTAAAGTTACATAAATTGAGCTATCTGTGATATTAAAGTCAATTGTACTCCAACAGCTGTGAAGCTGATTCCACTGATATTAACTTATCTGTTATATTGATGTTACTTAAACTAAACTGTCTGTTCAACTCAATCTGATTACTTTGACCTATTTATTGCATTAAAGTTACATAAATTGATCTATACGTGATGTTAAAGTCAATTGTACTCCAATAGTTGTCAAGCTGATTCCACTGATATTGACTTATCTGTTATATTGATGTGACTTAAACTAAACTGTCTGTTCAACTCAATCTGACTACTTTGATCTATTTATTGCATTAAAGTTACATAAATTGAGTTATCTGTGATATGAAAGTCAATTGTATTCCAATATTTGTGAAGCTGATTCCACTGATATTAACTTATCTGTTATATTGATGTGACTTAAACTAAACTGTCAGTTCAACTCAATCTGACTACTTTGACCTATTTATTGCATTAAAGTTACATAAATTGATCTATTTGTGATGTTAAAGTCAATTGTACTCCAATAGTTGTCAAGCTGATTCCACTGATGTTAACTTATGTGTTATATTGATGTGACTTAAACTAAACTGTCTGTTCACCTCAATCTGACTACTTTGACCTATTTATTGCATTAAAGTTACATAAATTGAGCTATCTGTGATGTTAAAGTCAATTGTACACCAATAGTTGTCAAGCTGATTCCACTGATGTTAACTTATCTGTTATATTGATGTTACTTAAACTAAACTGTCTGTTCACCTCAATCTGACTACTTTGACCTATTTATTGCATTAAAGTTACATAAATTAATGTAATTGTGATGTGAAAGTCAATTGTACTCCAATAGTTGTCAAGCTGATTCCACTGATGTTAACTTATCTGTTCTATTGATGTGACTTAAACTAAACTGTCTGTTCACCTCAATCTGATTACTTTGACCTATTTATTGCATTAAAGTTACATAAATTGATCTATTTGTGATGTTAAAGTCAATTGTACTCCAATAGTTGTCAAGCTGATTCCACTGATATTAACTTATCTGTTATATTGATGTGACTTAAACTAAACTGTCTGTTCAACTCAATCCGACTACTTTGACTTATTTATTGCATTAAAGTTACAAAAATCGAGCTATTTGTGATGTTAAAGTCAATTGTACTCCAATAGTTGTGAAGCTGATTCCACTGATATTAACTTATCTGTTATATTGATGTGACTTAAACTAAACTGTCTGTTCAACTCAATCTGACTACTTTGAACTATTTATTGCATTAAAGTTACATAAATTGAGTTATCTGTTATATTAAAGTGAATTGTATTCCAATATTTGTGAAGCTGATTCCACTGATATTAACTTATCTGTTATATTGATGTGACTTAAACTAAACTGTCTGTTCAACTCAATCTGACTACTTTGACCTATTTATTGCATTGAAGTTACATAAATTGATCTATTTGTGATGTTAAAGTCAATTGTACTCCAATAGTTGTCAAGCTGATTCCACTGATGTTAACTTATCTGTTATATTGATGTGACTTAAACTAAACGGTCTGTTCAACTCAATCTGACTACTTTGACCTATTTATTGCATTAAAGTTACATAAATTGAGCTATCTGTGATGTTAAAGTCAATTGTACTCCAACAGCTGTGAAGCTGATTCCACTGATATTAACTTATCTGTTATATTGATGTGACTTAAACTAAACTGTCTGTTCAACTCAATCTGATTACTTTGACCTATTTATTGCATTAAAGTTACATAAATTGATCTATTTGTGATGTTAAAGTCAATTGTACTCCAATAGTTGTCAAGCGGATTCCACTGATATTAACTTATCTGTTATATTGATGTGACTTAAACTAAACTGTCTGTTCAACTCAATCTGACTACTTTGACCTATTTATTGCATTAAACTTACATAAATTGAGCTATCTGTGATATAAGTCAATTATACTCCAATAGTTGTGAACCTGATTCCACTGATATTGACTTGTCTGTTATATTGATGTGACTTAAACTAAACTGTCTGTTCAACTCAATCTGACTACTTTGACCTATTTATTGCATTAAAGTTACATAAATTGAGTTATCTGTGATATGAAAGTCAATTGTATTCCAATATTTGTGAAGCTGATTCCACTGATATTAACTTATCTGTTATATTGATGTGACTTAAACTAAACTGTCAGTTCAACTCAATCTGACTACTTTGACCTATTTATTGCATTAAAGTTACATAAATTGATCTATTTGTGATGTTAAAGTCAATTGTACTTCAATAGTTGTCAAGCTGATTCCACTGATGTTAACTTATCTGTTATATTGATGTGACTTAAACTAAACTGTCTGTTCAACTCAATCTGACTACTTTGACCTATTTATTGCATTAAAGTTACATAAATTGAGCTATCTGTGATGTTAAAGTCAATTGTACTCCAATAGTTGTCAAGCTGATTCCACTGATGTTAACTTATCTGTTATATTGATGTGACTTAAACTAAACTGTCTCTTCACCTCAATCTGACTACTTTGACCTATTTATTGCATTAAAGTTACATAAATTAATGTAATTGTGATGTTAAAGTCAATTGTACTCCAATAGTTGTCAAGCTGATTCCACTGATGTTAACTTATCTGTTATATTGATGTGACTTAAACTAAACTGTCTGTTCACCTCAATCTGATTACTTTGACCTATTTATTGCATTAAAGTTACATAAATTGATCTATTTGTGATGTTAAAGTCAATTGTACTCCAATAGTTGTCAAGCTGATTCCACTGATATTAACTTATCTGTTATATTGATGTGACTTAAACTAAACTGTCTGTTCAACTCAATCCGACTACTTTGACTTATTTATTGCATTAAAGTTACAAAAATCGAGCTATTTGTGATGTTAAAGTCAATTGTACTCCAATAGTTGTGAAGCTGATTCCACTGATATTAACTTATCTGTTATATTGATGTGACTTAAACTAAACTGTCTGTTCAACTCAATCTGACTACTTTGACCTATTTATTGCATTAAAGTTACATAAATTGAGTTATCTGTTATATTAAAGTCAATTGTATTCCAATATTTGTGAAGCTGATTCCACTGATATTAACTTATCTGTTATATTGATGTGACTTAAACTAAACTGTCTGTTCAACTCAATCTGACTACTTTGACCTATTTATTGCATTAAAGTTACATAAATTGAGTTATCTGTGATATGAAAGTCAATTGTATTCCAATATTTGTGAAGCTGATTCCACTGATATTAACTTATCTGTTATATTGATGTGACTTAAACTAAACTGTCAGTTCAACTCAATCTGACTACTTTGACCTATTTATTGCATTAAAGTTACATAAATTGATCTATTTGTGATGTTAAAGTCAATTGTACTCCAATAGTTGTCAAGCTGATTCCACTGATGTTAACTTATCTGTTATATTGATGTGACTTAAACTAAACTGTCAGTTCAACTCAATCTGACTACTTTGACCTGTTTATTGCATTAAAGTTACATAAATTGATCTATTTGTGATGTTAAAGTCAATTGTACTCCAATAGTTGTCAAGCTGATTCCACTGATGTTAACTTATCTGTTATATTGATGTGACTTAAACTAAACTGTCTGTTCAACTCAATCTGATTACTTTGACCTATTTATTGCATTAAAGTTACATAAATTGATCTATTTGTGATGTTAAAGTCAATTATACTCCAATAGTTGTGAACCTGATTTCACTGATATTGACTTATCTGTTATATTGATGTGACTTAAACTAAACTGTCTGTTCAACTCAATCTGACTACTTTGACCTATTTATTGCATTAAAGTTACATAAATTGAGTTATCTGTGATATGAAAGTCAATTGTATTCCAATATTTGTGAAGCTGATTCCACTGATATTAACTTATCTGTTATATTGATGTGACTTAAACTAAACTGTCTGTTCAAATCAATCTGACTACTTTGACCTATTTATTGCATTAAAGTTACATAAATTGATCTATTTGTGATGTTAAAGTCAATTGTACTCCAATAGTTGTCAAGCTGATTCCACTGATGTTAACTTATCTGTTATATTGATGTGACTTAAACTAAACTGTCAGTTCAACTCAATCTGACTACTTTGACCTATTTATTGCATTAAAGTTACATAAATTGATCTATTTGTGATGTTAAAGTCAATTGTACTCCAATAGTTGTCAAGCTGATTCCACTGATGTTAACTTATCTGTTATATTGATGTGACTTAAACTAAACTGTCTGTTCAACTCAATCTGACTACTTTGACCTATTTATTGCATTAAAGTTACATAAATTGAGCTATCTGTGATGTTAAAGTCAATTGTACTCCAACAGTTATTAAGCTGATTCCACTGATATTAACTTATCTGATATATTGATGTGACTTAAACTAAACTGTCTGTTCAACTCAATCTGACTACTTTGACCTATTTATTGCATTAAAGTTACATAAATTAATGTAATTGTGATGTTAAAGTCAATTGTACTCCAATAGTTGTCAAGCTGATTCCACTGATGTTAACTTATCTGTTATATTGATGTGACTTAAACTAAACTGTCTGTTCAACTCAATCTGACTACTTTGACCTATTTATTGCATTAAAGTTACATAAATTGAGCTATCTGTGATATTAAAGTCAATTGTACTCCAATAGTTGTCAAGCTGATTCCACTGATATTAACTTATCTGTTATATTGATGTGACTTAAACTAAACTGTTTGTTCAACTCAATCTGATTACTTTGATCTATTTATTGCATTAAAGGTACATAAATTGATCTATTTGTGATGTTAAAGTCTATTGTACCCCAATAGTTGTCAAGCTGATTCCACTGATATTGACTTATCTGTTATATTGATGTGACTTAAACTAAACTGTCTGTTCAACTCAATCTGACTACTTTGACCTATTTATTGCATTAAAGTTACATAAATTGAGCTATCTGTGATATTAAAGTCAATTGTACTCCAACAGCTGTGAAGCTGATTCCACTGATATTAACTTATCTGTTATATTGATGTTACTTAAACTAAACTGTCTGTTCAACTCAATCTGATTACTTTGACCTATTTATTGCATTAAAGTTACATAAATTGATCTATACGTGATGTTAAAGTCAATTGTACTCCAATAGTTGTCAAGCTGATTCCACTGATATTGACTTATCTGTTATATTGATGTGACTTAAACTAAACTGTCTGTTCAACTCAATCTGACTACTTTGATCTATTTATTGCATTAAAGTTACATAAATTGAGTTATCTGTGATATGAAAGTCAATTGTATTCCAATATTTGTGAAGCTGATTCCACTGATATTAACTTATCTGTTATATTGATGTGACTTAAACTAAACTGTCAGTTCAACTCAATCTGACTACTTTGACCTATTTATTGCATTAAAGTTACATAAATTGATCTATTTGTGATGTTAAAGTCAATTGTACTCCAATAGTTGTCAAGCTGATTCCACTGATGTTAACTTATGTGTTATATTGATGTGACTTAAACTAAACTGTCTGTTCAACTCAATCTGACTACTTTGACCTATTTATTGCATTAAAGTTACATAAATTGAGCTATCTGTGATGTTAAAGTCAATTGTACTCCAATAGTTGTCAAGCTGATTCCACTGATGTTAACTTATCTGTTATATTGATGTGACTTAAACTAAACTGTCTGTTCACCTCAATCTGACTACTTTGACCTATTTATTGCATTAAAGTTACATAAATTAATGTAATTGTGATGTGAAAGTCAATTGTACTCCAATAGTTGTCAAGCTGATTCCACTAATGTTAACTTATCTGTTCTATTGATGTGACTTAAACTAAACTGTCTGTTCACCTCAATCTGATTACTTTGACCTATTTATTGCATTAAAGTTACATAAATTGATCTATTTGTGATGTTAAAGTCAATTGTACTCCAATAGTTGTCAAGCTGATTCCACTGATATTAACTTATCTGTTATATTGATGTGACTTAAACTAAACTGTCTGTTCAACTCAATCCGACTACTTTGACTTATTTATTGCATTAAAGTTACAAAAATCGAGCTATTTGTGATGTTAAAGTCAATTGTACTCCAATAGTTGTGAAGCTGATTCCACTGATATTAACTTATCTGTTATATTGATGTGACTTAAACTAAACTGTTTGTTCAACTCAATCTGACTACTTTGACCTATTTATTGCATTAAAGTTACATAAATTGAGTTATCTGTTATATTAAAGTCAATTGTATTCCAATATTTGTGAAGCTGATTCCACTGATATTAACTTATCTGTTATATTGATGTGACTTAAACTAAACTGTCTGTTCAACTCAATCTGACTACTTTGACCTATTTATTGCATTGAAGTTACATAAATTGATCTATTTGTGATGTTAAAGTCAATTGTACTCCAATAGTTGTCAAGCTGATTCCACTGATGTTAACTTATCTGTTATATTAATGTGACTTAAACTAAACGGTCTGTTCAACTCAATCTGACTACTTTGACCTATTTATTGCATTAAAGTTACATAAATTGAGCTATCTGTGATGTTAAAGTCAATTGTACTCCAATAGTTGTGAAGCTGATTCCACTGATATTAACTTATCTGTTATATTGATGTGACTTAAACTAAACTGTCTGTTCAACTCAATCTGATTACTTTGACCTATTTATTGCATTAAAGTTACATAAATTGATCTATTTGTGATGTTAAAGTCAATTGTACTCCAATAGTTGTCAAGCTTATTCCACTTATATTAACTTATCTGTTATATTGATGTGACTTAAACTAAACTGTCTGTTCAACTCAATCTGACTACTTTGACCTATTTATTGCATTAAACTTACATAAATTGAGCTATCTGTGATATAAGTCAATTATACTCCAATAGTTGTGAACCTGATTCCACTGATATTGACTTATCTGTTATATTGATGTGACTTAAACTAAACTGTCTGTTCAACTCAATCTGACTACTTTGACCTATTTATTGCATTAAAGTTACATAAATTGAGTTATCTGTGATATGAAAGTCAATTGTATTCCAATATTTGTGAAGCTGATTCCACTGATATTAACTTATCTGTTATATTGATGTGACTTAAACTAAACTGTCAGTTCAACTCAATCTGACTACTTTGACCTATTTATTGCATTAAAGTTACATAAATTGATCTATTTGTGATGTTAAAGTCAATTGTACTCCAATAGTTGTCAAGCTGATTCCACTGATGTTAACTTATCTGTTATATTGATGTGACTTAAACTAAACTGTCTGTTCAACTCAATCTGACTACTTTGACCTATTTATTGCATTAAAGTTACAAAAATCGAGTTATTTGTGATGTTAAAGTCAATTGTACTCCAATAGTTGTGAAGCTGATTCCACTGATATTAACTTATCTGTTATATTGATGTGACTTAAACTAAACTGTCTGTTCAACTCAATCTGACTACTTTGACCTATTTATTGCATTAAAGTTACATAAATTGAGTTATCTGTTATATTAAAGTCAATTGTATTCCAATATTTGTGAAGCTGATTCCACTGATATTAACTTATCTGTTATATTGATGTGACTTAAACTAAACTGTCTGTTCAACTCAATCTGACTACTTTGACCTATTTATTGCATTAAAGTTACATAAATTGAGTTATCTGTGATATGAAAGTCAATTGTATTCCAATATTTGTGAAGCTGATTCCACTGATATTAACTTATCTGTTATATTGATGTGACTTAAACTAAACTGTCAGTTCAACTCAATCTGACTACTTTGACCTATTTATTGCATTAAAGTTACATAAATTGATCTATTTGTGATGTTAAAGTCAATTGTACTCCAATAGTTGTCAAGCTGATTCCACTGATGTTAACTTATCTGTTATATTGATGTGACTTAAACTAAACTGTCAGTTCAACTCAATCTGACTACTTTGACCTATTTATTGCATTAAAGTTACATAAATTGATCTATTTGTGATGTTAAAGTCAATTGTACTCCAATAGTTGTCAAGCTGATTCCACTGATGTTAACTTATCTGTTATATTGATGTGACTTAAACTAAACTGTCTGTTCAACTCAATCTGATTACTTTGACCTATTTATTGCATTAAAGTTACATAAATTGATCTATTTGTGATGTTAAAGTCAATTATACTCCAATAGTTGTGAACCTGATTCCACTGATATTGACTTATCTGTTATATTGATGTGACTTAAACTAAACTGTCTGTTCAACTCAATCTGACTACTTTGACCTATTTATTGCATTAAAGTTACATAAATTGAGTTATCTGTGATATGAAAGTCAATTGTATTCCAATATTTGTGAAGCTGATTCCACTGATATTAACTTATCTGTTATATTGATGTGACTTAAACTAAACTGTCAGTTCAAATCAATCTGACTACTTTGACCTATTTATTGCATTAAAGTTACATAAATTGATCTATTTGTGATGTTAAAGTCAATTGTACTCCAATAGTTGTCAAGCTGATTCCACTGATGTTAACTTATCTGTTATATTGATGTGACTTAAACTAAACTGTCAGTTCAACTCAATCTGACTACTTTGACCTATTTATTGCATTAAAGTTACATAAATTGATCTATTTGTGATGTTAAAGTCAATTGTACTCCAATAGTTGTCAAGCTGATTCCACTGATGTTAACTTATCTGTTATATTGATGTGACTTAAACTAAACTGTCTGTTCAACTCAATCTGACTACTTTGACCTATTTATTGCATTAAAGTTACATAAATTGAGCTATCTGTGATGTTAAAGTCAATTGTACTCCAACAGTTATTAAGCTGATTCCAATGATATTAACTTATCTGATATATTGATGTGACTTAAACTAAACTGTCTGTTCAACTCAATCTGATTACTTTGACCTATTTATTGCATTAAAGTTACATAAATTGATCTATACGTGATGTTAAAGTCAATTGTACTCCAATAGTTGTCAAGCTGATTCCACTGATATTGACTTATCTGTTATATTGATGTGACTTAAACTAAACTGTCTGTTCAACTCAATCTGACTACTTTGATCTATTTATTGCATTAAAGTTACATAAATTGAGTTATCTGTGATATGAAAGTCAATTGTATTCCAATATTTGTGAAGCTGATTCCACTGATATTAACTTATCTGTTATATTGATGTGACTTAAACTAAACTGTCAGTTCAACTCAATCTGACTACTTTGACCTATTTATTGCATTAAAGTTACATAAATTGATCTATTTGTGATGTTAAAGTCAATTGTACTCCAATAGTTGTCAAGCTGATTCCACTGATGTTAACTTATGTGTTATATTGATGTGACTTAAACTAAACTGTCTGTTCAACTCAATCTGACTACTTTGACCTATTTATTGCATTAAAGTTACATAAATTGAGCTATCTGTGATGTTAAAGTCAATTGTACTCCAATAGTTGTCAAGCTGATTCCACTGATGTTAACTTATCTGTTATATTGATGTGACTTAAACTAAACTGTCTGTTCACCTCAATCTGACTACTTTGACCTATTTATTGCATTAAAGTTACATAAATTAATGTAATTGTGATGTGAAAGTCAATTGTACTCCAATAGTTGTCAAGCTGATTCCACTGATGTTAACTTATCTGTTCTATTGATGTGACTTAAACTAAACTGTCTGTTCACCTCAATCTGATTACTTTGACCTATTTATTGCATTAAAGTTACATAAATTGATCTATTTGTGATGTTAAAGTCAATTGTACTCCAATAGTTGTCAAGCTGATTCCACTGATATTAACTTATCTGTTATATTGATGTGACTTAAACTAAACTGTCTGTTCAACTCAATCCGACTACTTTGACTTATTTATTGCATTAAAGTTACAAAAATCGAGCTATTTGTGATGTTAAAGTCAATTGTACTCCAATAGTTGTGAAGCTGATTCCACTGATATTAACTTATCTGTTATATTGATGTGACTTAAACTAAACTGTTTGTTCAACTCAATCTGACTACTTTGACCTATTTATTGCATTAAAGTTACATAAATTGAGTTATCTGTTATATTAAAGTCAATTGTATTCCAATATTTGTGAAGCTGATTCCACTGATATTAACTTATCTGTTATATTGATGTGACTTAAACTAAACTGTCTGTTCAACTCAATCTGACTACTTTGACCTATTTATTGCATTGAAGTTACATAAATTGATCTATTTGTGATGTTAAAGTCAATTGTACTCCAATAGTTGTCAAGCTGATTCCACTGATGTTAACTTATCTGTTATATTAATGTGACTTAAACTAAACGGTCTGTTCAACTCAATCTGACTACTTTGACCTATTTATTGCATTAAAGTTACATAAATTGAGCTATCTGTGATGTTAAAGTCAATTGTACTCCAATAGTTGTGAAGCTGATTCCACTGATATTAACTTATCTGTTATATTGATGTGACTTAAACTAAACTGTCTGTTCAACTCAATCTGATTACTTTGACCTATTTATTGCATTAAAGTTACATAAATTGATCTATTTGTGATGTTAAAGTCAATTGTACTCCAATAGTTGTCAAGCTTATTCCACTTATATTAACTTATCTGTTATATTGATGTGACTTAAACTAAACTGTCTGTTCAACTCAATCTGACTACTTTGACCTATTTATTGCATTAAACTTACATAAATTGAGCTATCTGTGATATAAGTCAATTATACTCCAATAGTTGTGAACCTGATTCCACTGATATTGACTTATCTGTTATATTGATGTGACTTAAACTAAACTGTCTGTTCAACTCAATCTGACTACTTTGACCTATTTATTGCATTAAAGTTACATAAATTGAGTTATCTGTGATATGAAAGTCAATTGTATTCCAATATTTGTGAAGCTGATTCCACTGATATTAACTTATCTGTTATATTGATGTGACTTAAACTAAACTGTCAGTTCAACTCAATCTGACTACTTTGACCTATTTATTGCATTAAAGTTACATAAATTGATCTATTTGTGATGTTAAAGTCAATTGTACTCCAATAGTTGTCAAGCTGATTCCACTGATGTTAACTTATCTGTTATATTGATGTGACTTAAACTAAACTGTCTGTTCAACTCAATCTGACTACTTTGACCTATTTATTGCATTAAAGTTACAAAAATCGAGTTATTTGTGATGTTAAAGTCAATTGTACTCCAATAGTTGTGAAGCTGATTCCACTGATATTAACTTATCTGTTATATTGATGTGACTTAAACTAAACTGTCTGTTCAACTCAATCTGACTACTTTGACCTATTTATTGCATTAAAGTTACATAAATTGAGTTATCTGTTATATTAAAGTCAATTGTATTCCAATATTTGTGAAGCTGATTCCACTGATATTAACTTATCTGTTATATTGATGTGACTTAAACTAAACTGTCTGTTCAACTCAATCTGACTACTTTGACCTATTTATTGCATTAAAGTTACATAAATTGAGTTATCTGTGATATGAAAGTCAATTGTATTCCAATATTTGTGAAGCTGATTCCACTGATATTAACTTATCTGTTATATTGATGTGACTTAAACTAAACTGTCAGTTCAACTCAATCTGACTACTTTGACCTATTTATTGCATTAAAGTTACATAAATTGATCTATTTGTGATGTTAAAGTCAATTGTACTCCAATAGTTGTCAAGCTGATTCCACTGATGTTAACTTATCTGTTATATTGATGTGACTTAAACTAAACTGTCAGTTCAACTCAATCTGACTACTTTGACCTATTTATTGCATTAAAGTTACATAAATTGATCTATTTGTGATGTTAAAGTCAATTGTACTCCAATAGTTGTCAAGCTGATTCCACTGATGTTAACTTATCTGTTATATTGATGTGACTTAAACTAAACTGTCTGTTCAACTCAATCTGATTACTTTGACCTATTTATTGCATTAAAGTTACATAAATTGATCTATTTGTGATGTTAAAGTCAATTATACTCCAATAGTTGTGAACCTGATTCCACTGATATTGACTTATCTGTTATATTGATGTGACTTAAACTAAACTGTCTGTTCAACTCAATCTGACTACTTTGACCTATTTATTGCATTAAAGTTACATAAATTGAGTTATCTGTGATATGAAAGTCAATTGTATTCCAATATTTGTGAAGCTGATTCCACTGATATTAACTTATCTGTTATATTGATGTGACTTAAACTAAACTGTCAGTTCAAATCAATCTGACTACTTTGACCTATTTATTGCATTAAAGTTACATAAATTGATCTATTTGTGATGTTAAAGTCAATTGTACTCCAATAGTTGTCAAGCTGATTCCACTGATGTTAACTTATCTGTTATATTGATGTGACTTAAACTAAACTGTCAGTTCAACTCAATCTGACTACTTTGACCTATTTATTGCATTAAAGTTACATAAATTGATCTATTTGTGATGTTAAAGTCAATTGTACTCCAATAGTTGTCAAGCTGATTCCACTGATGTTAACTTATCTGTTATATTGATGTGACTTAAACTAAACTGTCTGTTCAACTCAATCTGACTACTTTGACCTATTTATTGCATTAAAGTTACATAAATTGAGCTATCTGTGATGTTAAAGTCAATTGTACTCCAACAGTTATTAAGCTGATTCCAATGATATTAACTTATCTGATATATTGATGTGACTTAAACTAAACTGTCTGTTCAACTCAATCTGACTACTTTGACCTATTTATTGCATTAAAGTTACATAAATTGAGTTATCTGTGATATGAAAGTCAATTGTATTCCAATATTTGTGAAGCTGATTCCACTGATATTAACTTATCTGTTATATTGATGTGACTTAAACTAAACTGTCAGTTCAAATCAATCTGACTACTTTGACCTATTTATTGCATTAAAGTTACATAAATTGATCTATTTGTGATGTTAAAGTCAATTGTACTCCAATAGTTGTCAAGCTGATTCCACTGATGTTAACTTATCTGTTATATTGATGTGACTTAAACTAAACTGTCAGTTCAACTCAATCTGACTACTTTGACCTATTTATTGCATTAAAGTTACATAAATTGATCTATTTGTGATGTTAAAGTCAATTGTACTCCAATAGTTGTCAAGCTGATTCCACTGATGTTAACTTATCTGTTATATTGATGTGACTTAAACTAAACTGTCTGTTCAACTCAATCTGACTACTTTGACCTATTTATTGCATTAAAGTTACATAAATTGAGCTATCTGTGATGTTAAAGTCAATTGTACTCCAACAGTTATTAAGCTGATTCCAATGATATTAACTTATCTGATATATTGATGTGACTTAAACTAAACTGTCTGTTCAACTCAATCTGACTACTTTGACCTATTTATTGCATTAAAGTTACATAAATTAATGTAATTGTGATGTTAAAGTCAATTGTACTCCAATAGTTGTCAAGCTGATTCCACTGATGTTAACTTATCTGTTATATTGATGTGACTTAAACTAAACTGTCTGTTCAACTCAATCTGATTACTTTGATCTATTTATTGCATTAAAGGTACATAAATTGATCTATTTGTGATGTTAAAGTCTATTGTACCCCAATAGTTGTCAAGCTGATTCCACTGATATTGACTTATCTGTTATATTGATGTGACTTAAACTAAACTGTCTGTTCAACTCAATCTGACTACTTTGACCTATTTATTGCATTAAAGTTACATAAATTGAGCTATCTGTGATATTAAAGTCAATTGTACTCCAACAGCTGTGAAGCTGATTCCACTGACATTAACTTATCTGTTATATTGATGTTACTTAAACTAAACTGTCTGTTCAACTCAATCTGATAACTTTGACCTATTTATTGCATTAAAGTTACATAAATTGATCTATTTGTGATGTTAAAGTCAATTGTACTCCAATAGTTGTCAAGCTGATTCCACTGATATTGACTTATCTGTTATATTGATGTGACTTAAACTAAACTGTCTGTTCAACTCAATCTGACTACTTTGATCTATTTATTGCATTAAAGTTACATAAATTGAGTTATCTGTGATATGAAAGTCAATTGTATTCCAATAGTTGTCAAGCTGATTCCACTGATGTTAACTTATCTGTTATATTGATGTGACTTAAACTAAACTGTCTGTTCAACTCAATCTGACTACTTTGACCTATTTATTGCATTAAAGTTACATAAATTGAGCTATCTGTGATGTTAAAGTCAATTGTACTCCAACAGTTATTAAGCTGATTCCAATGATATTAACTTATCTGATATATTGATGTGACTTAAACTAAACTGTCTGTTCAACTCAATCTGACTACTTTGACCTATTTATTGCATTAAAGTTACATAAATTGAGTTATCTGTGATATGAAAGTCAATTGTATTCCAATATTTGTGAAGCTGATTCCACTGATATTAACTTATCTGTTATATTGATGTGACTTAAACTAAACTGTCAGTTCAAATCAATCTGACTACTTTGACCTATTTATTGCATTAAAGTTACATAAATTGATCTATTTGTGATGTTAAAGTCAATTGTACTCCAATAGTTGTCAAGCTGATTCCACTGATGTTAACTTATCTGTTATATTGATGTGACTTAAACTAAACTGTCAGTTCAACTCAATCTGACTACTTTGACCTATTTATTGCATTAAAGTTACATAAATTGATCTATTTGTGATGTTAAAGTCAATTGTACTCCAATAGTTGTCAAGCTGATTCCACTGATGTTAACTTATCTGTTATATTGATGTGACTTAAACTAAACTGTCTGTTCAACTCAATCTGACTACTTTGACCTATTTATTGCATTAAAGTTACATAAATTGAGCTATCTGTGATGTTAAAGTCAATTGTACTCCAACAGTTATTAAGCTGATTCCAATGATATTAACTTATCTGATATATTGATGTGACTTAAACTAAACTGTCTGTTCAACTCAATCTGACTACTTTGACCTATTTATTGCATTAAAGTTACATAAATTAATGTAATTGTGATGTTAAAGTCAATTGTACTCCAATAGTTGTCAAGCTGATTCCACTGATGTTAACTTATCTGTTATATTGATGTGACTTAAACTAAACTGTCTGTTCAACTCAATCTGATTACTTTGATCTATTTATTGCATTAAAGGTACATAAATTGATCTATTTGTGATGTTAAAGTCTATTGTACCCCAATAGTTGTCAAGCTGATTCCACTGATATTGACTTATCTGTTATATTGATGTGACTTAAACTAAACTGTCTGTTCAACTCAATCTGACTACTTTGACCTATTTATTGCATTAAAGTTACATAAATTGAGCTATCTGTGATATTAAAGTCAATTGTACTCCAACAGCTGTGAAGCTGATTCCACTGATATTAACTTATCTGTTATATTGATGTTACTTAAACTAAACTGTCTGTTCAACTCAATCTGATTACTTTGACCTATTTATTGCATTAAAGTTACATAAATTGATCTATTTGTGATGTTAAAGTCAATTGTACTCCAATAGTTGTCAAGCTGATTCCACTGATATTGACTTATCTGTTATATTGATGTGACTTAAACTAAACTGTCTGTTCAACTCAATCTGACTACTTTGATCTATTTATTGCATTAAAGTTACATAAATTGAGTTATCTGTGATATGAAAGTCAATTGTATTCCAATATTTGTGAAGCTGATTCCACTGATATTAACTTATCTGTTATATTGATGTGACTTAAACTAAACTGTCAGTTCAACTCAATCTGACTACTTTGACCTATTTATTGCATTAAAGTTACATAAATTGAGTTATCTGTGATATGAAAGTCAATTGTATTCCAATATTTGTGAAGCTGATTCCACTGATATTAACTTATCTGTTATATTGATGTGACTTAAACTAAACTGTCAGTTCAAATCAATCTGACTACTTTGACCTATTTATTGCATTAAAGTTACATAAATTGATCTATTTGTGATGTTAAAGTCAATTGTACTCCAATAGTTGTCAAGCTGATTCCACTGATGTTAACTTATCTGTTATATTGATGTGACTTAAACTAAACTGTCAGTTCAACTCAATCTGACTACTTTGACCTATTTATTGCATTAAAGTTACATAAATTGATCTATTTGTGATGTTAAAGTCAATTGTACTCCAATAGTTGTCAAGCTGATTCCACTGATGTTAACTTATCTGTTATATTGATGTGACTTAAACTAAACTGTCTGTTCAACTCAATCTGACTACTTTGACCTATTTATTGCATTAAAGTTACATAAATTGAGCTATCTGTGATGTTAAAGTCAATTGTACTCCAACAGTTATTAAGCTGATTCCAATGATATTAACTTATCTGATATATTGATGTGACTTAAACTAAACTGTCTGTTCAACTCAATCTGACTACTTTGACCTATTTATTGCATTAAAGTTACATAAATTAATGTAATTGTGATGTTAAAGTCAATTGTACTCCAATAGTTGTCAAGCTGATTCCACTGATGTTAACTTATCTGTTATATTGATGTGACTTAAACTAAACTGTCTGTTCAACTCAATCTGATTACTTTGATCTATTTATTGCATTAAAGGTACATAAATTGATCTATTTGTGATGTTAAAGTCTATTGTACCCCAATAGTTGTCAAGCTGATTCCACTGATATTGACTTATCTGTTATATTGATGTGACTTAAACTAAACTGTCTGTTCAACTCAATCTGACTACTTTGACCTATTTATTGCATTAAAGTTACATAAATTGAGCTATCTGTGATATTAAAGTCAATTGTACTCCAACAGCTGTGAAGCTGATTCCACTGATATTAACTTATCTGTTATATTGATGTTACTTAAACTAAACTGTCTGTTCAACTCAATCTGATTACTTTGACCTATTTATTGCATTAAAGTTACATAAATTGATCTATTTGTGATGTTAAAGTCAATTGTACTCCAATAGTTGTCAAGCTGATTCCACTGATATTGACTTATCTGTTATATTGATGTGACTTAAACTAAACTGTCTGTTCAACTCAATCTGACTACTTTGATCTATTTATTGCATTAAAGTTACATAAATTGAGTTATCTGTGATATGAAAGTCAATTGTATTCCAATATTTGTGAAGCTGATTCCACTGATATTAACTTATCTGTTATATTGATGTGACTTAAACTAAACTGTCAGTTCAACTCAATCTGACTACTTTGACCTATTTATTGCATTAAAGTTACATAAATTGATCTATTTGTTATATTAAAGTCAATTGTACTCCAATAGTTGTCAAGCTGATTCCACTGATGTTAACTTATGTGTTATATTGATGTGACTTAAACTAAACTGTCTGTTCACCTCAATCTGACTACTTTGACCTATTTATTGCATTAAAGTTACATAAATTGAGCTATCTGTGATGTTAAAGTCAATTGTACTCCAATAGTTGTCAAGCTGATTCCACTGATGTTAACTTATCTGTTATATTGATGTGACTTAAACTAAACTGTCTGTTCACCTCAATCTGACTACTTTGACCTATTTATTGCATTAAAGTTACATAAATTAATGTAATTGTGATGTGAAAGTCGATTGTACTCCAATAGTTGTCAAGCTGATTCCACTGATGTTAACTTATCTGTTATATTGATGTGACTTAAACTAAACTGTCTGTTCACCTCAATCTGATTACTTTGACCTATTTATTGCATTAAAGTTACATAAATTGATCTATTTGTGATGTTAAAGTCAATTGTACTCCAATAGTTGTCAAGCTGATTCCACTGATATTAACTTATCTGTTATATTGATGTGACTTAAACTAAACTGTCTGTTCAACTCAATCCGACTACTTTGACCTATTTATTGCATTAAAGTTACAAAAATCGAGCTATTTGTGATGTTAAAGTCAATTGTACTCCAATAGTTGTGAAGCTGATTCCACTGATATTAACTTATCTGTTATATTGATGTGACTTAAACTAAACTGTTTGTTCAACTCAATCTGACTACTTTGACCTATTTATTGCATTAAAGTTACATAAATTGAGTTATCTGTTATATTAAAGTCAATTGTATTCCAATATTTGTGAAGCTGATTCCACTGATATTAACTTATCTGTTATATTGATGTGACTTAAACTAAACTGTCTGTTCAACTCAATCTGACTACTTTGACCTATTTATTGCATTGAAGTTACATAAATTGATCTATTTGTGATGTTAAAGTCAATTGTACTCCAACAGCTGTGAAGCTGATTCCACTGATATTAACTTATCTGTTATATTGATGTGACTTAAACTAAACTGTCTGTTCAACTCAATCTGATTACTTTGACCTATTTATTGCATTAAAGTTACATAAATTGATCTATTTGTGATGTTAAAGTCAATTGTACTCCAATAGTTGTCAAGCTGATTCCACTGATATTAACTTATCTGTTATATTGATGTGACTTAAACTAAACTGTCTGTTCAACTCAATCTGACTACTTTGACCTATTTATTGCATTAAACTTACATAAATTGAGCTATCTGTGATATAAGTCAATTATACTCCAATAGTTGTGAACCTGATTCCACTGATATTGACTTATCTGTTATATTGATGTGACTTAAACTAAACTGTCTGTTCAACTCAATCTGACTACTTTGACCTATTTATTGCATTAAAGTTACATAAATTGAGTTATCTGTGATATGAAAGTCAATTGTATTCCAATATTTGTGAAGCTGATTCCACTGATATTAACTTATCTGTTATATTGATGTGACTTAAACTAAACTGTCAGTTCAACTCAATCTGACTACTTTGACCTATTTATTGCATTAAAGTTACATAAATTGATCTATTTGTGATGTTAAAGTCAATTGTACTCCAATAGTTGTCAAGCTGATTCCACTGATGTTAATTTATCTGTTATATTGATGTGACTTAAACTAAACTGTCTGTTCAACTCAATCTGACTACTTTGACCTATTTATTGCATTAAAGTTACATAAATTGAGCTATCTGTGATGTTAAAGTCAATTGTACTCCAATAGTTGTCAAGCTGATTCCACTGATGTTAACTTATCTGTTATATTGATGTGACTTAAACTAAACTGTCTGTTCACCTCAATCTGACTACTTTGACCTATTTATTGCATTAAAGTTACATAAATTAATGTAATTGTGATGTGAAAGTCAATTGTACTCCAATAGTTGTCAAGCTGATTCCACTGATGTTAACTTATCTGTTCTATTGATGTGACTTAAACTAAACTGTCTGTTCACCTCAATCTGATTACTTTGACCTATTTATTGCATTAAAGTTACATAAATTGATCTATTTGTGATGTTAAAGTCAATTGTACTCCAATAGTTGTCAAGCTGATTCCACTGATATTAACTTATCTGTTATATTGATGTGACTTAAACTAAACTGTCTGTTCAACTCAATCTGACTACTTTGACTTATTTATTGCATTAAAGTTACATAAATTGAGTTATCTGTTATATTAAAGTCAATTGTATTCCAATATTTGTGAAGCTGATTCCACTGATATTAACTTATCTGTTATATTGATGTGACTTAAACTAAACTGTCTGTTCAACTCAATCTGATTACTTTGACCTATTTATTGCATTAAAGTTACATAAATTGATCTATTTGTGATGTTAAAGTCAATTGTACTCCAATAGTTGTCAAGCTGATTCCACTGATGTTAACTTATCTGTTCTATTGATGTGACTTAAACTAAACTGTCTGTTCACCTCAATCTGATTACTTTGACCTATTTATTGCATTAAAGTTACATAAATTGATCTATTTGTGATGTTAAAGTCAATTGTACTCCAATAGTTGTCAAGCTGATTCCACTGATATTAACTTATCTGTTATATTGATGTGACTTAAACTAAACTGTCTGTTCAACTCAATCCGACTACTTTGACTTATTTATTGCATTAAAGTTACAAAAATCGAGCTATTTGTGATGTTAAAGTCAATTGTACTCCAATAGTTGTGAAGCTGATTCCACTGATATTAACTTATCTGTTATATTGATGTGACTTAAACTAAACTGTTTGTTCAACTCAATCTGACTACTTTGACCTATTTATTGCATTAAAGTTACATAAATTGAGTTATCTGTTATATTAAAGTCAATTGTATTCCAATATTTGTGAAGCTGATTCCACTGATATTAACTTATCTGTTATATTGATGTGACTTAAACTAAACTGTCTGTTCAACTCAATCTGATTACTTTGACCTATTTATTGCATTAAAGTTACATAAATTGATCTATTTGTGATGTTAAAGTCAATTGTACTCCAATAGTTGTCAAGCTTATTCCACTGATATTAACTTATCTGTTATATTGATGTGACTTAAACTAAACTGTCTGTTCAACTCAATCTGACTACTTTGACCTATTTATTGCATTAAACTTACATAAATTGAGCTATCTGTGATATAAGTCAATTATACTCCAATAGTTGTGAAGCTGATTCCACTGATATTAACTTATCTGTTATATTGATGTGACTTAAACTAAACTGTCTGTTCAACTCAATCTGACTACTTTGACCTATTTATTGCATTAAAGTTACATAAATTGAGTTATCTGTTATATTAAAGTCAATTGTATTCCAATATTTGTGAAGCTGATTCCACTGATATTAACTTATCTGTTATATTGATGTGACTTAAACTAAACTGTCTGTTCAACTCAATCTGACTACTTTGACCTATTTATTGCATTAAAGTTACATAAATTGAGTTATCTGTGATATGAAAGTCAATTGTATTCCAATATTTGTGAAGCTGATTCCACTGATATTAACTTATCTGTTATATTGATGTGACTTAAACTAAACTGTCAGTTCAACTCAATCTGACTACTTTGACCTATTTATTGCATTAAAGTTACATAAATTGATCTATTTGTGATGTTAAAGTCAATTGTACTCCAATAGTTGTCAAGCTGATTCCACTGATGTTAACTTATCTGTTATATTGATGTGACTTAAACTAAACTGTCTGTTCAACTCAATCTGACTACTTTGACCTATTTATTGCATTAAAGTTACATAAATTGAGCTATCTGTGATGTTAAAGTCAATTGTACTCCAATAGTTGTGAAGCTGATTCCACTGATATTAACTTATCTGTTATATTGATGTGACTTAAACTAAACTGTTTGTTCAACTCAATCTGACTACTTTGACCTATTTATTGCATTAAAGTTACATAAATTGAGTTATCTGTTATATTAAAGTCAATTGTATTCCAATATTTGTGAAGCTGATTCCACTGATATTAACTTATCTGTTATATTGATGTGACTTAAACTAAACTGTCTGTTCAACTCAATCTGATTACTTTGACCTATTTATTGCATTAAAGTTACATAAATTGATCTATTTGTGATGTTAAAGTCAATTGTACTCCAATAGTTGTCAAGCTTATTCCACTGATATTAACTTATCTGTTATATTGATGTGACTTAAACTAAACTGTCTGTTCAACTCAATCTGACTACTTTGACCTATTTATTGCATTAAACTTACATAAATTGAGCTATCTGTGATATAAGTCAATTATACTCCAATAGTTGTGAACCTGATTCCACTGATATTGACTTATCTGTTATATTGATGTGACTTAAACTAAACTGTCTGTTCAACTCAATCTGACTACTTTGACCTATTTATTGCATTAAAGTTACATAAATTGAGTTATCTGTGATATGAAAGTCAATTGTATTCCAATATTTGTGAAGCTGATTCCACTGATATTAACTTATCTGTTATATTGATGTGACGTAAACTAAAATGTCAGTTCAACTCAATCTGACTACTTTGACCTATTTATTGCATTAAAGTTACATAAATTGATCTATTTGTGATGTTAAAGTCAATTGTACTCCAATAGTTGTCAAGCTGATTCCACTGATGTTAACTTATCTGTTATATTGATGTGACTTAAACTAAACTGTCTGTTCAACTCAATCTGACTACTTTGACCTATTTATTGCATTAAAGTTACATAAATTGAGCTATCTGTGATGTTAAAGTCAATTGTACTCCAATAGTTGTCAAGCTGATTCCACTGATGTTAACTTATCTGTTATATTGATGTGACTTAAACTAAACTGTCTGTTCACCTCAATCTGACTACTTTGACCTATTTATTGCATTAAAGTTACAAAAATCGAGCTATTTGTGATGTTAAAGTCAATTGTACTCCAATAGTTGTGAAGCTGATTCCACTGATATTAACTTATCTGTTATATTGATGTGACTTAAACTAAACTGTCTGTTCAACTCAATCTGACTACTTTGACCTATTTATTGCATTAAAGTTACATAAATTGAGTTATCTGTTATATTAAAGTCAATTGTATTCCAATATTTGTGAAGCTGATTCCACTGATATTAACTTATCTGTTATATTGATGTGACTTAAACTAAACTGTCTGTTCAACTCAATCTGACTACTTTGACCTATTTATTGCATTAAAGTTACATAAATTGAGTTATCTGTGATATGAAAGTCAATTGTATTCCAATATTTGTGAAGCTGATTCCACTGATATTAACTTATCTGTTATATTGATGTGACTTAAACTAAACTGTCAGTTCAACTCAATCTGACTACTTTGACCTATTTATTGCATTAAAGTTACATAAATTGATCTATTTGTGATGTTAAAGTCAATTGTACTCCAATAGTTGTCAAGCTGATTCCACTGATGTTAACTTATCTGTTATATTGATGTGACTTAAACTAAACTGTCTGTTCAACTCAATCTGACTACTTTGACCTATTTATTGCATTAAAGTTACATAAATTGATCTATTTGTGATGTTAAAGTCAATTGTACTCCAATAGTTGTCAAGCTGATTCCACTGATGTTAACTTATCTGTTATATTGATGTGACTTAAACTAAACTGTCAGTTCAACTCAATCTGACTACTTTGACCTATTTATTGCATTAAAGTTACATAAATTGATCTATTTGTGATGTTAAAGTCAATTATACTCCAATAGTTGTGAACCTGATTCCACTGATATTGACTTATCTGTTATATTGATGTGACTTAAACTAAACTGTCTGTTCAACTCAATCTGACTACTTTGACCTATTTATTGCATTAAAGTTACATAAATTGAGTTATCTGTGATATGAAAGTCAATTGTATTCCAATATTTGTGAAGCTGATTCCACTGATATTAACTTATCTGTTATATTGATGTGACTTAAACTAAACTGTCAGTTCAAATCAATCTGACTACTTTGACCTATTTATTGCATTAAAGTTACATAAATTGATCTATTTGTGATGTTAAAGTCAATTGTACTCCAATAGTTGTCAAGCTGATTCCACTGATGTTAACTTATCTGTTATATTGATGTGACTTAAACTAAACTGTCAGTTCAACTCAATCTGACTACTTTGACCTATTTATTGCATTAAAGTTACATAAATTGATCTATTTGTGATGTTAAAGTCAATTGTACTCCAACAGTTATTAAGCTGATTCCAATGATATTAACTTATCTGATATATTGATGTGACTTAAACTAAACTGTCTGTTCAACTCAATCTGACTACTTTGACCTATTTATTGCATTAAAGTTACATAAATTGAGTTATCTGTGATATGAAAGTCAATTGTATTCCAATATTTGTGAAGCTGATTCCACTGATATTAACTTATCTGTTATATTGATGTGACTTAAACTAAACTGTCAGTTCAAATCAATCTAACTACTTTGACCTATTTATTGCATTAAAGTTACATAAATTGATCTATTTGTGATGTTAAAGTCAATTGTACTCCAATAGTTGTCAAGCTGATTCCACTGATGTTAACTTATCTGTTATATTGATGTGACTTAAACTAAACTGTCTGTTCACCTCAATCTGACTACTTTGACCTATTTATTGCATTAAAGTTACAAAAATCGAGCTATTTGTGATGTTAAAGTCAATTGTACTCCAATAGTTGTGAAGCTGATTCCACTGATATTAACTTATCTGTTATATTGATGTGACTTAAACTAAACTGTCTGTTCAACTCAATCTGACTACTTTGACCTATTTATTGCATTAAAGTTACATAAATTGAGTTATCTGTTATATTAAAGTCAATTGTATTCCAATATTTGTGAAGCTGATTCCACTGATATTAACTTATCTGTTATATTGATGTGACTTAAACTAAACTGTCTGTTCAACTCAATCTGACTACTTTGACCTATTTATTGCATTAAAGTTACATAAATTGAGTTATCTGTGATATGAAAGTCAATTGTATTCCAATATTTGTGAAGCTGATTCCACTGATGTTAACTTATCTGTTATATTGATGTGACTTAAACTAAACTGTCAGTTCAACTCAATCTGACTACTTTGACCTATTTATTGCATTAAAGTTACATAAATTGATCTATTTGTGATGTTAAAGTCAATTGTACTCCAATAGTTGTCAAGCTGATTCCACTGATGTTAACTTATCTGTTATATTGATGTGACTTAAACTAAACTGTCTGTTCAACTCAATCTGACTACTTTGACCTATTTATTGCATTAAAGTTACATAAATTGATCTATTTGTGATGTTAAAGTCAATTGTACTCCAATAGTTGTCAAGCTGATTCCACTGATGTTAACTTATCTGTTATATTGATGTGACTTAAACTAAACTGTCAGTTCAACTCAATCTGACTACTTTGACCTATTTATTGCATTAAAGTTACATAAATTGATCTATTTGTGATGTTAAAGTCAATTATACTCCAATAGTTGTGAACCTGATTCCACTGATATTGACTTATCTGTTATATTGATGTGACTTAAACTAAACTGTCTGTTCAACTCAATCTGACTACTTTGACCTATTTATTGCATTAAAGTTACATAAATTGAGTTATCTGTGATATGAAAGTCAATTGTATTCCAATATTTGTGAAGCTGATTCCACTGATATTAACTTATCTGTTATATTGATGTGACTTAAACTAAACTGTCAGTTCAAATCAATCTGACTACTTTGACCTATTTATTGCATTAAAGTTACATAAATTGATCTATTTGTGATGTTAAAGTCAATTGTACTCCAATAGTTGTCAAGCTGATTCCACTGATGTTAACTTATCTGTTATATTGATGTGACTTAAACTAAACTGTCAGTTCAACTCAATCTGACTACTTTGACCTATTTATTGCATTAAAGTTACATAAATTGATCTATTTGTGATGTTAAAGTCAATTGTACTCCAACAGTTATTAAGCTGATTCCAATGATATTAACTTATCTGATATATTGATGTGACTTAAACTAAACTGTCTGTTCAACTCAATCTGACTACTTTGACCTATTTATTGCATTAAAGTTACATAAATTGAGTTATCTGTGATATGAAAGTCAATTGTATTCCAATATTTGTGAAGCTGATTCCACTGATATTAACTTATCTGTTATATTGATGTGACTTAAACTAAACTGTCAGTTCAAATCAATCTAACTACTTTGACCTATTTATTGCATTAAAGTTACATAAATTGATCTATTTGTGATGTTAAAGTCAATTGTACTCCAATAGTTGTCAAGCTGATTCCACTGATGTTAACTTATCTGTTATATTGATGTGACTTAAACTAAACTGTCAGTTCAACTCAATCTGACTACTTTGACCTATTTATTGCATTAAAGTTACATAAATTGATCTATTTGTGATGTTAAAGTCAATTGTACTCCAATAGTTGTCAAGCTGATTCCACTGATGTTAACTTATCTGTTATATTGATGTGACTTAAACTAAACTGTCTGTTCAACTCAATCTGACTACTTTGACCTATTTATTGCATTAAAGTTACATAAATTGAGCTGTCTGTGATGTTAAAGTCAATTGTACTCCAACAGTTATTAAGCTGATTCCAATGATATTAACTTATCTGATATATTGATGTGACTTAAACTAAACTGTCTGTTCAACTCAATCTGACTACTTTGACCTATTTATTGCATTAAAGTTACATAAATTAATGTAATTGTGATGTTAAAGTCAATTGTACTCCAATAGTTGTGAAGCTGATTCCACTGATGTTAACTTATCTGTTATATTGATGTGACTTAAACTAAACTGTCTGTTCAACTCAATCTGATTACTTTGATCTATTTATTGCATTAAAGGTACATAAATTGATCTATTTGTGATGTTAAAGTCTATTGTACCCCAATAGTTGTCAAGCTGATTCCACTGATATTGACTTATCTGTTATATTGATGTGACTTAAACTAAACTGTCTGTTCAACTCAATCTGACTACTTTGACCTATTTATTGCATTAAAGTTACATAAATTGAGCTATCTGTGATATTAAAGTCAATTGTACTCCAACAGCTGTGAAGCTGATTCCACTGATATTAACTTATCTGTTATATTGATGTTACTTAAACTAAACTGTCTGTTCAACTCAATCTGATTACTTTGACCTATTTATTGCATTAAAGTTACATAAATTGACCTATTTGTGATGTTAAAGTCAATTGTACTCCAATAGTTGTCAAGCTGATTCCACTGATATTGACTTATCTGTTATATTGATGTGACTTAAACTAAACTGTCTGTTCAACTCAATCTGACTACTTTGATCTATTTATTGCATTAAAGTTACATAAATTGAGTTATCTGTGATATGAAAGTCAATTGTATTCCAATATTTGTGAAGCTGATTCCACTGATATTAACTTATCTGTTATATTGATGTGACTTAAACTAAACTGTCAGTTCAACTCAATCTGACTACTTTGACCTATTTATTGCATTAAAGTTACATAAATTGATCTATTTGTGATGTTAAAGTCAATTGTACTCCAATAGTTGTCAAGCTGATTCCACTGATGTTAACTTATCTGTTATATTGATGTGACTTAAACTAAACTGTCTGTTCACCTCAATCTGACTACTTTGACCTATTTATTGCATTAAAGTTACATAAATTGAGCTATCTGTGATGTTAAAGTCAATTGTACTCCAATAGTTGTCAAGCTGATTCCACTGATGTTAATTTATCTGTTATATTGATGTGACTTAAACTAAACTGTCTGTTCAACTCAATCTGACTACTTTGACCTATTTATTGCATTAAAGTTACATAAATTAATGTAATTGTGATGTGAAAGTCGATTGTACTCCAATAGTTGTCAAGCTGATTCCACTGATGTTAACTTATCTGTTCTATTGATGTGACTTAAACTAAACTGTCTGTTCACCTCAATCTGATTACTTTGACCTATTTATTGCATTAAAGTTACATAAATTGATCTATTTGTGATGTTAAAGTCAATTGTACTCCAATAGTTGTCAAGCTGATTCCACTGATATTAACTTATCTGTTATATTGATGTGACTTAAACTAAACTGTCTGTTCAACTCAATCCGACTACTTTGACCTATTTATTGCATTAAAGTTACAAAAATCGAGCTATTTGTGATGTTAAAGTCAATTGTACTCCAATAGTTGTGAAGCTGATTCCACTGATATTAACTTATCTGTTATATTGATGTGACTTAAACTAAACTGTTTGTTCAACTCAATCTGACTACTTTGACCTATTTATTGCATTAAAGTTACATAAATTGAGTTATCTGTTATATTAAAGTCAATTGTATTCCAATATTTGTGAAGCTGATTCCACTGATATTAACTTATCTGTTATATTGATGTGACTTAAACTAAACTGTCTGTTCAACTCAATCTGACTACTTTGACCTATTTATTGCATTGAAGTTACATAAATTGATCTATTTGTGATGTTAAAGTCAATTGTACTCCAACAGCTGTGAAGCTGATTCCACTGATATTAACTTATCTGTTATATTGATGTGACTTAAACTAAACTGTCTGTTCAACTCAATCTGATTACTTTGACCTATTTATTGCATTAAAGTTACATAAATTGATCTATTTGTGAGGTTAAAGTCAATTGTACTCCAATAGTTGTCAAGCTGATTCCACTGATATTAACTTATCTGTTATATTGATGTGACTTAAACTAAACTGTCTGTTCAACTCAATCTGACTACTTTGACCTATTTATTGCATTAAACTTACATAAATTGAGCTATCTGTGATATAAGTCAATTATACTCCAATAGTTGTGAACCTGATTCCACTGATATTGACTTATCTGTTATATTGATGTGACTTAAACTAAACTGTCTGTTCAACTCAATCTGACTACTTTGACCTATTTATTGCATTAAAGTTACATAAATTAATGTAATTGTGATGTGAAAGTCGATTGTACTCCAATAGTTGTCAAGCTGATTCCACTGATGTTAACTTATCTGTACTATTGATGTGACTTAAACTAAACTGTCTGTTCACCTCAATCTGATTACTTTGACCTATTTATTGCATTAAAGTTACATAAATTGATCTATTTGTGATGTTAAAGTCAATTGTACTCCAATAGTTGTCAAGCTGATTCCACTGATGTTAACTTATCTGTTATATTGATGTGACTTAAACTAAACTGTCTGTTCAACTCAATCTGACTACTTTGACCTATTTATTGCATTAAAGTTACATAAATTGAGCTGTCTGTGATGTTAAAGTCAATTGTACTCCAACAGTTATTAAGCTGATTCCAATGATATTAACTTATCTGATATATTGATGTGACTTAAACTAAACTGTCTGTTCAACTCAATCTGACTACTTTGACCTATTTATTGCATTAAAGTTACATAAATTAATGTAATTGTGATGTTAAAGTCAATTGTACTCCAATAGTTGTGAAGCTGATTCCACTGATGTTAACTTATCTGTTATATTGATGTGACTTAAACTAAACTGTCTGTTCAACTCAATCTGATTACTTTGATCTATTTATTGCATTAAAGGTACATAAATTGATCTATTTGTGATGTTAAAGTCTATTGTACCCCAATAGTTGTCAAGCTGATTCCACTGATATTGACTTATCTGTTATATTGATGTGACTTAAACTAAACTGTCTGTTCAACTCAATCTGACTACTTTGACCTATTTATTGCATTAAACTTACATAAATTGAGCTATCTGTGATATTAAAGTCAATTGTACTCCAACAGCTGTGAAGCTGATTCCACTGATATTAACTTATCTGTTATATTGATGTTACTTAAACTAAACTGTCTGTTCAACTCAATCTGATTACTTTGACCTATTTATTGCATTAAAGTTACATAAATTGACCTATTTGTGATGTTAAAGTCAATTGTACTCCAATAGTTGTCAAGCTGATTCCACTGATATTGACTTATCTGTTATATTGATGTGACTTAAACTAAACTGTCTGTTCAACTCAATCTGACTACTTTGATCTATTTATTGCATTAAAGTTACATAAATTGAGTTATCTGTGATATGAAAGTCAATTGTATTCCAATATTTGTGAAGCTGATTCCACTGATGTTAACTTATCTGTTATATTGATGTGACTTAAACTAAACTGTCAGTTCAACTCAATCTGACTACTTTGACCTATTTATTGCATTAAAGTTACATAAATTGAGCTATTTGTGATGTTAAAGTCAATTGTACTCCAATAGTTGTCAAGCTGATTCCACTGATGTTAACTTATCTGTTATATTGATGTGACTTAAACTAAACTGTCAGTTCAACTCAATCTGACTACTTTGACCTATTTATTGCATTAAAGTTACATAAATTGATCTATTTGTGATGTTAAAGTCAATTGTACTCCAACAGTTATTAAGCTGATTCCAATGATATTAACTTATCTGATATATTGATGTGACTTAAACTAAACTGTCTGTTCAACTCAATCTGACTACTTTGACCTATTTATTGCATTAAAGTTACATAAATTGAGTTATCTGTGATATGAAAGTCAATTGTATTCCAATATTTGTGAAGCTGATTCCACTGATATTAACTTATCTGTTATATTGATGTGACTTAAACTAAACTGTCAGTTCAACTCAATCTGACTACTTTGACCTATTTATTGCATTAAAGTTACATAAATTGATCTATTTGTGATGTTAAAGTCAATTGTACTCCAATAGTTGTCAAGCTGATTCCACTGATGTTAATTTATCTGTTATATTGATGTGACTTAAACTAAACTGTCTGTTCAACTCAATCTGACTACTTTGACCTATTTATTGCATTAAAGTTACATAAATTGAGCTGTCTGTGATGTTAAAGTCAATTGTACTCCAACAGTTATTAAGCTGATTCCAATGATATTAACTTATCTGATATATTGATGTGACTTAAACTAAACTGTCTGTTCAACTCAATCTGACTACTTTGACCTATTTATTGCATTAAAGTTACATAAATTAATGTAATTGTGATGTTAAAGTCAATTGTACTCCAATAGTTGTGAAGCTGATTCCACTGATGTTAACTTATCTGTTATATTGATGTGACTTAAACTAAACTGTCTGTTCAACTCAATCTGATTACTTTGATCTATTTATTGCATTAAAGGTACATAAATTGATCTATTTGTGATGTTAAAGTCTATTGTACCCCAATAGTTGTCAAGCTGATTCCACTGATATTGACTTATCTGTTATATTGATGTGACTTAAACTAAACTGTCTGTTCAACTCAATCTGACTACTTTGACCTATTTATTGCATTAAACTTACATAAATTGAGCTATCTGTGATATTAAAGTCAATTGTACTCCAACAGCTGTGAAGCTGATTCCACTGATATTAACTTATCTGTTATATTGATGTTACTTAAACTAAACTCTCTGTTCAACTCAATCTGATTACTTTGACCTATTTATTGCATTAAAGTTACATAAATTGACCTATTTGTGATGTTAAAGTCAATTGTACTCCAATAGTTGTCAAGCTGATTCCACTGATATTGACTTATCTGTTATATTGATGTGACTTAAACTAAACTGTCTGTTCAACTCAATCTGACTACTTTGATCTATTTATTGCATTAAAGTTACATAAATTGAGTTATCTGTGATATGAAAGTCAATTGTATTCCAATATTTGTGAAGCTGATTCCACTGATGTTAACTTATCTGTTATATTGATGTGACTTAAACTAAACTGTCAGTTCAACTCAATCTGACTACTTTGACCTATTTATTGCATTAAAGTTACATAAATTGATCTATTTGTGATGTTAAAGTCAATTGTACTCCAATAGTTGTCAAGCTGATTCCACTGATGTTAACTTATCTGTTATATTGATGTGACTTAAACTAAACTGTCTGTTCACCTCAATCTGACTACTTTGACCTATTTATTGCATTAAAGTTACATAAATTGAGCTATCTGTGATGTTAAAGTCAATTGTACTCCAATAGTTGTCAAGCTGATTCCACTGATGTTAATTTATCTGTTATATTGATGTGACTTAAACTAAACTGTCTGTTCAACTCAATCTGACTACTTTGACCTATTTATTGCATTAAAGTTACATAAATTAATGTAATTGTGATGTGAAAGTCGATTGTACTCCAATAGTTGTCAAGCTGATTCCACTGATGTTAACTTATCTGTTCTATTGATGTGACTTAAACTAAACTGTCTGTTCACCTCAATCTGATTACTTTGACCTATTTATTGCATTAAAGTTACATAAATTGATCTATTTGTGATGTTAAAGTCAATTGTACTCCAATAGTTGTCAAGCTGATTCCACTGATATTAACTTATCTGTTATATTGATGTGACTTAAACTAAACTGTCTGTTCAACTCAATCCGACTACTTTGACCTATTTATTGCATTAAAGTTACAAAAATCGAGCTATTTGTGATGTTAAAGTCAATTGTACTCCAATAGTTGTGAAGCTGATTCCACTGATATTAACTTATCTGTTATATTGATGTGACTTAAACTAAACTGTTTGTTCAACTCAATCTGACTACTTTGACCTATTTATTGCATTAAAGTTACATAAATTGAGTTATCTGTTATATTAAAGTCAATTGTATTCCAATATTTGTGAAGCTGATTCCACTGATATTAACTTATCTGTTATATTGATGTGACTTAAACTAAACTGTCTGTTCAACTCAATCTGACTACTTTGACCTATTTATTGCATTGAAGTTACATAAATTGATCTATTTGTGATGTTAAAGTCAATTGTACTCCAACAGCTGTGAAGCTGATTCCACTGATATTAACTTATCTGTTATATTGATGTGACTTAAACTAAACTGTCTGTTCAACTCAATCTGATTACTTTGACCTATTTATTGCATTAAAGTTACATAAATTGATCTATTTGTGAGGTTAAAGTCAATTGTACTCCAATAGTTGTCAAGCTGATTCCACTGATATTAACTTATCTGTTATATTGATGTGACTTAAACTAAACTGTCTGTTCAACTCAATCTGACTACTTTGACCTATTTATTGCATTAAACTTACATAAATTGAGCTATCTGTGATATAAGTCAATTATACTCCAATAGTTGTGAACCTGATTCCACTGATATTGACTTATCTGTTATATTGATGTGACTTAAACTAAACTGTCTGTTCAACTCAATCTGACTACTTTGACCTATTTATTGCATTAAAGTTACATAAATTGAGTTATCTGTGATATGAAAGTCAATTGTATTCCAATATTTGTGAAGCTGATTCCACTGATATTAACTTATCTGTTATATTGATGTGACTTAAACTAAACTGTCAGTTCAACTCAATCTGACTACTTTGACCTATTTATTGCATTAAAGTTACATAAATTGAGCTATCTGTGATGTTAAAGTCAATTGTACTCCAATAGTTGTCAAGCTGATTCCACTGATGTTAATTTATCTGTTATATTGATGTGACTTAAACTAAACTGTCTGTTCAACTCAATCTGACTACTTTGACCTATTTATTGCATTAAAGTTACATAAATTGATCTATTTGTGATGTGAAAGTCGATTGTACTCCAATAGTTGTCAAGCTGATTCCACTGATGTTAACTTATCTGTACTATTGATGTGACTTAAACTAAACTGTCTGTTCACCTCAATCTGATTACTTTGACCTATTTATTGCATTAAAGTTACATAAATTGATCTATTTGTGATGTTAAAGTCAATTGTACTCCAATAGTTGTCAAGCTGATTCCACTGATATTAACTTATCTGTTATATTGATGTGACTTAAAACTAAACTGTTTGTTCAACTCAATCCGACTACTTTGACCTATTTATTGCATTAAAGTTACAAAAATCGAGCTATTTGTGATGTTAAAGTCAATTGTACTCCAATAGTTGTGAAGCTGATTCCACTGATATTAACTTATCTGTTATATTGATGTGACTTAAACTAAACTGTTTGTTCAACTCAATCTGACTACTTTGACCTATTTATTGCATTAAAGTTACATAAATTGAGTTATCTGTTATATTAAAGTCAATTGTATTCCAATATTTGTGAAGCTGATTCCACTGATATTAACTTATCTGTTATATTGATGTGACTTAAACTAAACTGTCTGTTCAACTCAATCTGACTACTTTGACCTATTTATTGCATTGAAGTTACATAAATTGATCTATTTGTGATGTTAAAGTCAATTGTACTCCAACAGCTGTGAAGCTGATTCCACTGATATTAACTTATCTGTTATATTGATGTGACTTAAACTAAACTGTCTGTTCAACTCAATCTGATTACTTTGACCTATTTATTGCATTAAAGTTACATAAATTGATCTATTTGTGAGGTTAAAGTCAATTGTACTCCAATAGTTGTCAAGCTGATTCCACTGATATTAACTTATCTGTTATATTGATGTGACTTAAACTAAACTGTCTGTTCAACTCAATCTGACTACTTTGACCTATTTATTGCATTAAACTTACATAAATTGAGCTATCTGTGATATAAGTCAATTATACTCCAATAGTTGTGAACCTGATTCCACTGATATTGACTTATCTGTTATATTGATGTGACTTAAACTAAACTGTCTGTTCAACTCAATCTGACTACTTTGACCTATTTATTGCATTAAAGTTACATAAATTGAGTTATCTGTGATATGAAAGTCAATTGTATTCCAATATTTGTGAAGCTGATTCCACTGATATTAACTTATCTGTTATATTGATGTGACTTAAACTAAACTGTCAGTTCAACTCAATCTGACTACTTTGACCTATTTATTGCATTAAAGTTACATAAATTGATCTATTTGTGATGTTAAAGTCAATTGTACTCCAATAGTTGTCAAGCTGATTCCACTGATGTTAACTTATCTGTTATATTGATGTGACTTAAACTAAACTGTCTGTTCAACTCAATCTGACTACTTTGACCTATTTATTGCATTAAAGTTACATAAATTGAGCTATCTGTGATGTTAAAGTCAATTGTACTCCAATAGTTGTCAAGCTGATTCCACTGATGTTAACTTATCTGTTATATTGATGTGACTTAAACTAAACTGTCTGTTCACCTCAATCTGACTACTTTGACCTATTTATTGCATTAAAGTTACATAAATTAATGTAATTGTGATGTTAAAGTCAATTGTACTCCAATAGTTGTCAAGCTGATTCCACTGATGTTAACTTATCTGTTATATTGATGTGACTTAAACTAAACTGTCTGTTCAACTCAATCTGACTACTTTGACCTATTTATTGCATTAAAGTTACATAAATTGAGCTATCTGTGATATTAAAGTCAATTGTACTCCAACAGTTGTGAAGCTGATTCCACTCATATTAACTTATCTGTTATATTGATGTGACTTAAACTAAACTGTCTGTTCAACTCAATCTGACTACTTTGACCTATTTATTGCATTGAAGTTACATAAATTGATCTATTTGTGATGTTAAAGTCAATTGTACTCCAATAGTTGTCAAGCTGATTCCACTGATGTTAACTTATGTGTTATATTGATGTGACTTAAACTAAACTGTCTGTTCACCTCAATCTGACTACTTTGACCTATTTATTGCATTAAAGTTACATAAATTGAGCTATCTGTGATGTTAAAGTCAATTGTACTCCAATAGTTGTCAAGCTGATTCCACTGATGTTAACTTATCTGTTATATTGATGTGACTTAAACTAAACTGTCTGTTCACCTCAATCTGACTACTTTGACCTATTTATTGCATTAAAGTTACATAAATTAATGTAATTGTGATGTGAAAGTCAATTGTACTCCAATAGTTGTCAAGCTGATTCCACTGATGTTAACTTATCTGTTCTATTGATGTGACTTAAACTAAACTGTCTGTTCACCTCAATCTGATTACTTTGACCTATTTATTGCATTAAAGTTACATAAATTGATCTATTTGTGATGTTAAAGTCAATTGTACTCCAATAGTTGTCAAGCTGATTCCACTGATATTAACTTATCTGTTATATTGATGTGACTTAAACTAAACTGTCTGTTCAACTCAATCCGACTACTTTGACTTATTTATTGCATTAAAGTTACAAAAATCGAGCTATTTGTGATGTTAAAGTCAATTGTACTCCAATAGTTGTGAAGCTGATTCCACTGATATTAACTTATCTGTTATATTGATGTGACTTAAACTAAACTGTTTGTTCAACTCAATCTGACTACTTTGACCTATTTATTGCATTAAAGTTACATAAATTGAGTTATCTGTTATATTAAAGTCAATTGTATTCCAATATTTGTGAAGCTGATTCCACTCATATTAACTTATCTGTTATATTGATGTGACTTAAACTAAACTGTCTGTTCAACTCAATCTGACTACTTTGACCTATTTATTGCATTGAAGTTACATAAATTGATCTATTTGTGATGTTAAAGTCAATTGTACTCCAATAGTTGTCAAGCTGATTCCACTGATGTTAACTTATCTGTTATATTAATGTGACTTAAACTAAACGGTCTGTTCAACTCAATCTGACTACTTTGACCTATTTATTGCATTAAAGTTACATAAATTGAGCTATCTGTGATGTTAAAGTCAATTGTACTCCAACAGCTGTGAAGCTGATTCCACTGATATTAACTTATCTGTTATATTGATGTGACTTAAACTAAACTGTCTGTTCAACTCAATCTGATTACTTTGACCTATTTATTGCATTAAAGTTACATAAATTGATCTATTTGTGATGTTAAAGTCAATTGTACTCCAATAGTTGTCAAGCTGATTCCACTGATATTAACTTATCTGTTATATTGATGTGACTTAAACTAAACTGTCTGTTCAACTCAATCTGACTACTTTGACCTATTTATTGCATTAAACTTACATAAATTGAGCTATCTGTGATATAAGTCAATTATACTCCAATAGTTGTGAACCTGATTCCACTGATATTGACTTATCTGTTATATTGATGTGACTTAAACTAAACTGTCTGTTCAACTCAATCTGACTACTTTGACCTATTTATTGCATTAAAGTTACATAAATTGAGTTATCTGTGATATGAAAGTCAATTGTATTCCAATATTTGTGAAGCTGATTCCACTGATATTAACTTATCTGTTATATTGATGTGACTTAAACTAAACTGTCAGTTCAACTCAATCTGACTACTTTGACCTATTTATTGCATTAAAGTTACATAAATTGATCTATTTGTGATGTTAAAGTCAATTGTACTCCAATAGTTGTCAAGCTGATTCCACTGATGTTAACTTATCTGTTATATTGATGTGACTTAAACTAAACTGTCTGTTCACCTCAATCTGACTACTTTGACCTATTTATTGCATTAAAGTTACAAAAATCGAGCTATTTGTGATGTTAAAGTCAATTGTACTCCAATAGTTGTGAAGCTGATTCCACTGATATTAACTTATCTGTTATATTGATGTGACTTAAACTAAACTGTCTGTTCAACTCAATCTGACTACTTTGACCTATTTATTGCATTAAAGTTACATAAATTGAGTTATCTGTTATATTAAAGTCAATTGTATTCCCATATTTGTGAAGCTGATTCCACTGATATTAACTTATCTGTTATATTGATGTGACTTAAACTAAACTGTCTGTTCAACTCAATCTGACTACTTTGACCTATTTATTGCATTAAAGTTACATAAATTGAGTTATCTGTGATATGAAAGTCAATTGTATTCCAATATTTGTGAAGCTGATTCCACTGATATTAACTTATCTGTTATATTGATGTGACTTAAACTAAACTGTCTGTTCAACTCAATCTGATTACTTTGATCTATTTATTGCATTAAAGGTACATAAATTGATCTATTTGTGATGTTAAAGTCTATTGTACCCCAATAGTTGTCAAGCTGATTCCACTGATATTGACTTATCTGTTATATTGATGTGACTTAAACTAAACTGTCTGTTCAACTCAATCTGACTACTTTGACCTATTTATTGCATTAAAGTTACATAAATTGAGCTATCTGTGATATTAAAGTCAATTGTACTCCAACAGCTGTGAAGCTGATTCCACTGATATTAACTTATCTGTTATATTGATGTTACTTAAACTAAACTGTCTGTTCAACTCAATCTGATTACTTTGACCTATTTATTGCATTAAAGTTACATAAATTGATCTATTTGTGATGTTAAAGTCAATTGTACTCCAATAGTTGTCAAGCTGATTCCACTGATATTGACTTATCTGTTATATTGATGTGACTTAAACTAAACTGTCTGTTCAACTCAATCTGACTACTTTGATCTATTTATTGCATTAAAGTTACATAAATTGAGTTATCTGTGATATGAAAGTCAATTGTATTCCAATATTTGTGAAGCTGATTCCACTGATATTAACTTATCTGTTATATTGATGTGACTTAAACTAAACTGTCAGTTCAACTCAATCTGACTACTTTGACCTATTTATTGCATTAAAGTTACATAAATTGATCTATTTGTGATGTTAAAGTCAATTGTACTCCAATAGTTGTCAAGCTGATTCCACTGATGTTAACTTATGTGTTATATTGATGTGACTTAAACTAAACTGTCTGTTCACCTCAATCTGACTACTTTGACCTATTTATTGCATTAAAGTTACATAAATTGAGCTATCTGTGATGTTAAAGTCAATTGTACTCCAATAGTTGTCAAGCTGATTCCACTGATGTTAACTTATCTGTTATATTGATGTGACTTAAACTAAACTGTCTGTTCACCTCAATCTGACTACTTTGACCTATTTATTGCATTAAAGTTACATAAATTAATGTAATTGTGATGTGAAAGTCAAT
Source organism: Ostrea denselamellosa (assembly GCA_024699665.1). Taxonomy (NCBI): domain Eukaryota; kingdom Metazoa; phylum Mollusca; class Bivalvia; order Ostreida; family Ostreidae; genus Ostrea; species Ostrea denselamellosa. Next base: position 1,880,156 of record JAMZEH010000011.1, read on the forward strand.
TGTACTCCAATAGTTGTCAAGCTGATTCCACTGATGTTAACTTATCTGTTCTATTGATGTGACTTAAACTAAACTGTCTGTTCACCTCAATCTGATTACTTTGACCTATTTATTGCATTAAAGTTACATAAATTGATCTATTTGTGATGTTAAAGTCAATTGTACTCCAATAGTTGTCAAGCTGATTCCACTGATATTAACTTATCTGTTATATTGATGTGACTTAAACTAAACTGTCTGTTCAACTCAATCCGACTACTTTGACCTATTTATTGCATTAAAGTTACAAAAATCGAGCTATTTGTGATGTTAAAGTCAATTGTACTCCAATAGTTGTGAAGCTGATTCCACTGATATTAACTTATCTGTTATATTGATGTGACTTAAACTAAACTGTTTGTTCAACTCAATCTGACTACTTTGACCTATTTATTGCATTAAAGTTACATAAATTGAGTTATCTGTTATATTAAAGTCAATTGTATTCCAATATTTGTGAAGCTGATTCCACTGATATTAACTTATCTGTTATATTGATGTGACTTAAACTAAACTGTCTGTTCAACTCAATCTGACTACTTTGACCTATTTATTGCATTGAAGTTACATAAATTGATCTATTTGTGATGTTAAAGTCAATTGTACTCCAATAGTTGTCAAGCTGATTCCACTGATGTTAACTTATCTGTTATATTAATGTGACTTAAACTAAACGGTCTGTTCAACTCAATCTGACTACTTTGACCTATTTATTGCATTAAAGTTACATAAATTGAGCTATCTGTGATGTTAAAGTCAATTGTACTCCAACAGCTGTGAAGCTGATTCCACTGATATTAACTTATCTGTTATATTGATGTGACTTAAACTAAACTGTCTGTTCAACTCAATCTGATTACTTTGACCTATTTATTGCATTAAAGTTACATAAATTGATCTATTTGTGATGTTAAAGTCAATTGTACTCCAATAGTTGTCAAGCTGATTCCACTGATATTAACTTATCTGTTATATTGATGTGACTTAAACTAAACTGTCTGTTCAACTCAATCTGACTACTTTGACCTATTTATTGCATTAAACTTACATAAATTGAGCTATCTGTGATATAAGTCAATTATACTCCAATAGTTGTGAACCTGATTCCACTGATATTGACTTATCTGTTATATTGATGTGACTTAAACTAAACTGTCTGTTCAACTCAATCTGACTACTTTGACCTATTTATTGCATTAAAGTTACATAAATTGAGTTATCTGTGATATGAAAGTCAATTGTATTCCAATATTTGTGAAGCTGATTCCACTGATATTAACTTATCTGTTATATTGATGTGACTTAAACTAAACTGTCAGTTCAACTCAATCTGACTACTTTGACCTATTTATTGCATTAAAGTTACATAAATTGATCTATTTGTGATGTTAAAGTCAATTGTACTCCAATAGTTGTCAAGCTGATTCCACTGATGTTAACTTATCTGTTATATTGATGTGACTTAAACTAAACTGTCTGTTCAACTCAATCTGACTACTTTGACCTATTTATTGCATTAAAGTTACATAAATTGAGCTATCTGTGATGTTAAAGTCAATTGTACTCCAATAGTTGTCAAGCTGATTCCACTGATGTTAACTTATCTGTTATATTGATGTGACTTAAACTAAACTGTCTGTTCACCTCAATCTGACTACTTTGACCTATTTATTGCATTAAAGTTACATAAATTAATGTAATTGTGATGTTAAAGTCAATTGTACTCCAATAGTTGTCAAGCTGATTCCACTGATGTTAACTTATCTGTTATATTGATGTGACTTAAACTAAACTGTCTGTTCAACTCAATCTGACTACTTTGACCTATTTATTGCATTAAAGTTACATAAATTGAGCTATCTGTGATATTAAAGTCAATTATACTCCAACAGTTGTGAAGCTGATTCCACTCATATTAACTTATCTGTTATATTGATGTGACTTAAACTAAACTGTCTGTTCAACTCAATCTGACTACTTTGACCTATTTATTGCATTGAAGTTACATAAATTGATCTATTTGTGATGTTAAAGTCAATTGTACTCCAATAGTTGTCAAGCTGATTCCACTGATGTTAACTTATCTGTTATATTGATGTGACTTAAACTAAACGGTCTGTTCAACTCAATCTGACTACTTTGACCTATTTATTGCATTAAAGTTACATAAATTGAGCTATCTGTGATGTTAAAGTCAATTGTACTCCAACAGCTGTGAAGCTGATTCCACTGATATTAACTTATCTGTTATATTGATGTGACTTAAACTAAACTGTCTGTTCAACTCAATCTGATTACTTTGACCTATTTATTGCATTAAAGTTACATAAATTGATCTATTTGTGATGTTAAAGTCAATTGTACTCCAATAGTTGTCAAGCTGATTCCACTGATATTAACTTATCTGTTATATTGATGTGACTTAAACTAAACTGTCTGTTCAACTCAATCTGACTACTTTGACCTATTTATTGCATTAAACTTACATAAATTGAGCTATCTGTGATATAAGTCAATTATACTCCAATAGTTGTGAACCTGATTCCACTGATAATGACTTATCTGTTATATTGATGTGACTTAAACTAAACTGTCTGTTCAACTCAATCTGACTACTTTGACCTATTTATTGCATTAAAGTTACATAAATTGAGTTATCTGTGATATGAAAGTCAATTGTATTCCAATATTTGTGAAGCTGATTCCACTGATATTAACTTATCTGTTATATTGATGTGACTTAAACTAAACTGTCAGTTCAACTCAATCTGACTACTTTGACCTATTTATTGCATTAAAGTTACATAAATTGATCTATTTGTGATGTTAAAGTCAATTGTACTCCAATAGTTGTCAAGCTGATTCCACTGATGTTAACTTATCTGTTATATTGATGTGACTTAAACTAAACTGTCTGTTCAACTCAATCTGACTACTTTGACCTATTTATTGCATTAAAGTTACATAAATTGAGCTATCTGTGATGTTAAAGTCAATTGTACTCCAATAGTTGTCAAGCTGATTCCACTGATGTTAACTTATCTGTTATATTGATGTGACTTAAACTAAACTGTCTGTTCACCTCAATCTGACTACTTTGACCTATTTATTGCATTAAAGTTACATAAATTAATGTAATTGTGATGTTAAAGTCAATTGTACTCCAATAGTTGTCAAGCTGATTCCACTGATGTTAACTTATCTGTTATATTGATGTGACTTAAACTAAACTGTCTGTTCAACTCAATCTCACTACTTTGACCTATTTATTGCATTAAAGTTACATAAATTGAGCTATCTGTGATATTAAAGTCAATTGTACTCCAACAGTTGTGAAGCTGATTCCACTGATATTAACTTATCTGTTCTATTGATGTGACTTAAACTAAACTGTCTGTTCACCTCAATCTGATTACTTTGACCTATTTATTGCATTAAAGTTACATAAATTGATCTATTTGTGATGTTAAAGTCAATTGTACTCCAATAGTTGTCAAGCTGATTCCACTGATATTAACTTATCTGTTATATTGATGTGACTTAAACTAAACTGTCTGTTCAACTCAATCTGACTACTTTGACTTATTTATTGCATTAAAGTTACAAAAATCGAGCTATTTGTGATGTTAAAGTCAATTGTACTCCAATAGTTGTCAAGCTGATTCCACTCATATTAACTTATCTGTTATATTGATGTGACTTAAACTAAACTGTCTGTTCAACTCAATCTGACTACTTTGACCTATTTATTGCATTAAAGTTACATAAATTTAGTTATTTGTTATATTAAAGTCAATTGTATTCCAATATTTGTGAAGCTGATTCCACTGATATTAACTTATCTGTTATATTGATGTGACTTAAACTAAACTGTCTGTTCAACTCAATCTGACTACTTTGACCTATTTATTGCATTGAAGTTACATAAATTGATCTATTTGTGATGTTAAAGTCAATTGTACTCCAATAGTTGTCAAGCTGATTCCACTGATGTTAACTTATCTGTTATATTGATGTGACTTAAACTAAACTGTCTGTTCAACTCAATCTGACTACTTTGACCTATTTATTGCATTAAAGTTACATAAATTGAGCTATCTGTGATGTTAAAGTCAATTGTACTCCAATAGTTGTCAAGCTGATTCCACTGATGTTAACTTATCTGTTATATTGACGTGACTTAAACTAAACTGTCTGTTCACCTCAATCTGACTACTTTGACCTATTTATTGCATTAAAGTTACATAAATTGATCTATTTGTGATGTTAAAGTCAATTGTACTCCAATAGTTGTCAAGCTGATTGCACTGATGTTAACTTATCTGTTATATTGATGTGACTTAAACTAAACTGTCTGTTCAACTCAATATGACTACTTTGACCTATATATTGCATTAAAGTTACATAAATTGAGCTATCTGTGATATTACAGTCAATTGTACTCCAATATTTGTGAAGCTGATTCCACTTATATTAACCTATCTGTTATATTGATGTGACTTAAACTAAACTGTCTGTTCAACTCAATCTGACTACTTTGACCTATTTATTGCATTGAAGTTACATAAATTGATCTATTTGTGATGTTAAAGTCAATTGTACTCCAATAGTTGTCAAGCTGATTCCACTGATGTTAACTTATCTGTTATATTGATGTGACTTAAACTAAACTGTCTGTTCAACTCAATCTGACTACTTTGACCTATTTATTGCATTAAAGTTACATAAATTGAGCTATCTGTGATGATAAAGTCAATTGTACTCCAATAGTTGTCAAGCTGATTCCACTGATATTAACTTATCTGTTATATTGATGTGACTTAAACTAAACTGTCTGTTCAACTCAATCTGACTACTTTGACTTATTTATTGCATTAAAGTTACAAAAATCGAGCTATTTGTGATGTTAAAGTCAATTGTACTCCAATAGTTGTGAAGCTGATTCCACTGATATTAACTTATCTCTTATATTGATGTGACTTCAACTAAACTGTCTGTTCAACTCAATCTGACTACTTTGACCTATTTATTGCATTAAAGTTACATAAATTGAGTTATCTGTTTTATTAAAGTCAATTGTATTCCAATATTTGTGAAGCTGATTCCACTGATATTAACTTATCTGTTATATTGATGTGACTTAAACTAAACTGTCTGTTCAACTCAATCTGACTACTTTGACCTATTTATTGCATTAAAGTTACATAAATTGAGCTATCTGTGATATTAAAGTCAATTGTACTCCAACAGTTGTGAAGCTGATTCCACTCATATTAACTTATCTGTTATATTGATGTGACTTAAACTAAACTGTCTGTTCAACTCAATCTGACTACTTTGACCTATTTATTGCATTAAAGTTACATAAATTAATCTAATTGTGATGTTAAAGTCAATTGTACTCCAATAGTTGTCAAGCTGATTCCATTGATGTTAACTTATCTGTTATATTGATGTGACTTAAACTAAACTGTCTGTTCAACTCAATATGACTACTTTGACCTATGTATTGCATTAAAGTTACATAAATTGAGCTATCTGTGATATTACAGTCAATTGTACTCCAATAGTTGTCAAGCTGATTCCACTGATATTAACTTATCTGTTATATTGATGTGACTTAAACTAAACTGTCTGTTCAACTCAATCTGACTACTTTGACTTATTTATAGCATTAAAGTTACAAAAATCGAGCTATTTGTGATGTTAAAGTCAATTGTACTCCAATAGTTGTGAAGCTGATTCCACTGATATTAACTTATCTCTTATATTGATGTGACTTCAACTAAACTGTCTGTTCAACTCAATCTGACTACTTTGACCTATTTATTGCATTAAAGTTACATAAATTGAGTTATCTGTTTTATTAAAGTCAATTGTATTCCAATATTTGTGAAGCTGATTCCACTGATATTAACTTATCTGTTATATTGATGTGACTTAAACTAAACTGTCTGTTCAACTCAATCTGACTACTTTGACCTATTTATTGCATTGAAGTTACATAAATTGATCTATTTGTGATGTTAAAGTCAATTGTACTCCAATAGTTGTCAAGCTGATTCCACTGATGTTAACTTATCTGTTATATTGATGTGACTTAAACTAAACTGTCTGTTCAACTCAATCTGACTACTTTGACCTATTTATTGCATTAAAGTTACATAAATTGAGCTATCTGTGATATTAAAGTCAATTGTACTCCAACAGTTGTGAAGCTGATTCCACTCATATTAACTTATCTGTTATATTGATGTGACTTAAACTAAACTGTCTGTTCAACTCAATCTGACTACTTTGACCTATTTATTGCATTAAAGTTACATAAATTAATCTAATTGTGATGTTAAAGTCAATTGTACTCCAATAGTTGTCAAGCTGATTCCATTGATGTTAACTCATCTGTTATATTGATGTGACTTAAACTAAGCTGTCTGTTCAACTCAATATGACTACTTTGACCTATGTATTGCATTAAAGTTACATAAATTGAGCTATCTGTGATATTACAGTCAATTGTACTCCAATATTTGTGAAGCTGATTCCACTTATATTAACTTATCTGTTATATTGATGTGACTTAAACTAAACTGTCTGTTCACCTCATTCTCATTACTTTGACCTATTTATTGCATTAAAGTTACATAAATTGATCTATTTGTGATGTTAAAGTCAATTGTACTCCAATAGTTGTCAAGCTGATTCCATTGATGTTAACTCATCTGTTATATTGATGTGACTTAAACTAAACTGTCTGTTCAACTCAATATGACTACTTTGACCTATGTATTGCATTAAAGTTACATAAATTGAGCTATCTGTGATATTACAGTCAATTGTACTCCAATATTTGTGAAGCTGATTCCACTTATATTAACTTATCTGTTATATTGATGTGACTTAAACTAAACTGTCTGTTCACCTCAATCTCATTACTTTGACCTATTTATTGCATTAAAGTTACATAAATTGATCTATTTGTGATGTTAAAGTCAATTGTACTCCAATAGTTGTCAAGCTGATTCCACTGATATTAACTTATCTGTTATATTGATGTGACTTAAACTAAACTGTCTGTTCAACTCAATCTGACTACTTTGACCTATTTATTGCATTGAAGTTACATAAATTGATGTATTTGTGATGTTAAAGTCAATTGTACTCCAATAGTTGTCAAGCTGATTCCACTGATGTTAACTTATCTGTTATATTGATGTGACTTAAACTAAACTGTCTGTTCAACTCAATCTGACTACTTTGACCTATTTATTGCATTGAAGTTACATAAATTGAGCTATCTGTGATGATAAAGTCAATTGTACTCCAATAGTTGTCAAGCTGATTCCACTGATGTTAACTTATCTGTTATATTGACGTGACTTAAACTAAACTGTCTGTTCACCTCAATCTGACTACTTTGACCTATTTATTGCATTAAAGTTACATAAATTGAGCTATCTGTGATGATAAAGTCAATTGTACTCCAATAGTTGTCAAGCTGATTCCACTGATGTTAACTTATCTGTTATATTGACGTGACTTAAACTAAACTGTCTGTTCACCTCAATCTGACTACTTTGACCTATTTATTGCATTAAAGTTACATAAATTGAGCTATCTGTGATATTAAAGTCAATTGTACTCCAACAGTTGTGAAGCTGATTCCACTGATATTAACTTATCTGTTATATTGATGTGACTTAAACTATACTGTCTGTTCAACTCAATCTGACTACTTTGACCTATTTATTGCATTAAAGTTACATAAATTGAGCTATCTGTGATATTAAAGTCAATTGTACTCCAACAGTTGTGAAGCTGATTCCACTCATATTAACTTATCTGTTATATTGATGTGACTTAAACTAAATTGTCTGTTCAACTCAATCTGACTACTTTGACCTATTTATTGCATTAAAGTTACATAAATTAATCTAATTGTGATGTTAAAGTCAATTGTACTCCAATAGTTGTCAAGCTGATTCCATTGATGTTAACTTATCTGTTATATTGATGTGACTTAAACTAAACTGTCTGTTCAACTCAATCTGACTACTTTGACCTATGTATTGCATTAAAGTTACATAAATTGAGCTATCTGTGATATTACAGTCAATTGTACTCCAATATTTGTGAAGCTGATTCCACTTATATTAACTTATCTGTTATATTGATGTGACTTAAACTAAACTGTCTGTTCAACTCAATCTGACTACTTTGACCTATTTATTGCATTAAAGTTACATAAATTGAGCTATCTGTGATGTTAAAGGCAATTGTACTCCAATAGTAGTCAAGCTGATTCCACTGATGTTAACTTATCTGTTATATTGATGTGACTTAAACTAAACTGTCTGTTCAACTCAATCTGACTACTTTGACCTATTTATTGCATTGAAGTTACATAAATTGAGCTATTTGTGATGTTAAAGTCAATTGTACTCCATTAGTTGTCAAGCTGATTCCACTGATGTTAACTCATCTGTTATATTGATGTGACTTAAACTAAACTGTCTGTTCAACTCAATCTGACTACTTTGACCTATTTATTGCATTAAAGTTACATAAATTGAGCTATCTGTGATGTTAAAGTCAATTGTACTCCAATAGTTGTCATGCTGATTCCATTGATGTTAACTTATCTGTTATATTGATGTGACTTAAACTAAACTGTCTGTTCAACTCAATATGACTACTTTGACCTATGTATTGCATTAAAGTTACATAAATTGAGCTATGTGTGATATTACAGTCAATTGTACTCCAATATTTGTGAAGCTGATTCCACTTATATTAACTTATCTGTTATATTGATGTGACTTAAACAAAAATTTCTGTTCAACTCAATCTGACTACTTTGACTTATTTATTGCATTAAAGTTACATATATCGAGCTAATTGTGATGTTAAAGTCAATTGTACTCCAACAGTTGTAAAGCTGATTCCACTGATATTAACTTATCTGTTATATTGATGTGACTTAAACTAAACTGTCTGTTCAACTCAATCTGACTACTTTGACCTATTTATTGCATTGAAGTTACATAAATTGATCTATTTCTGATGTTAAAGTCAATTGTACTCCAATAGTTGTCAAGCTGATTCCACTGATGTTAACTTATCTGTTATATTGATGTGACTTAAACTAAACTGTCTGTTCAACTCAATCTGACTACTTTGACCTATTTATTGCATTAAAGTTACATAAATTGAGCTATCTGTGATGATAAAGTCAATTGTACTCCAATAGTTGTCAAGCTGATTCCACTGATGTTAACTTATCTGTTATATTGACGTGACTTAAACTAAACTGTCTGTTCACCTCAATCTGACTACTTTGACCTATTTATTGCATTAAAGTTACATAAATTGAGCTATCTGTGATATTAAAGTCAATTGTACTCCAACAGTTGTGAAGCTGATTCCACTGATATTAACTTATCTGTTATATTGATGTGACTTAAACTATACTGTCTGTTCAACTCAATCTGACTACTTTGACCTATTTATTGCATTAAAGTTACATAAATTGAGCTATCTGTGATATTAAAGTCAATTGTACTCCAACAGTTGTGAAGCTGATTCCACTGATATTAACTTATCTGTTATATTGATGTGACTTAAACTAAATTGTCTGTTCAACTCAATCTGACTACTTTGACCTATTTATTGCATTAAAGTTACATAAATTAATCTAATTGTGATGTTAAAGTCAATTGTACTCCAATAGTTGTCAAGCTGATTCCATTGATGTTAACTTATCTGTTATATTGATGTGACTTAAACTAAACTGTTTGTTCAACTCAATATGACTACTTTGACCTATGTATTGCATTAAAGTTACATAAATTGAGCTATCTGTGATATTACAGTCAATTGTACTCCAATATTTGTGAAGCTGATTCCACTTATATTAACTTATCTGTTATATTGATGTGACTTAAACTAAACTGTCTGTTCACCTCAATCTGACTACTTTGACCTATTTATTGCATTAAAGTTACATAAATTGAGCTATCTGTGATGTTAAAGTCAATTGTACTCCAATAGTAGTCAAGCTGATTCCACTGATGTTAACTTATCTGTTATATTGATGTGACTTAAACTAAACTGTCTGTTCAACTCAATCTGACTACTTTGACTTATTTATTGCATTAAAGTTACATAAATTGAGCTATTTGTGATGTTAAAGTCAATTGTACTCCAACAGTTGTGAAGCTGATTCCACTGATATTAACTTATCTGTTATATTGATGTGACTTAAACTAAACTGTCTGTTCAACTCAATCTGACTACTTTGACCTATTTATTGCATTAAAGTTACATAAATTGAGCTATCTGTGATGATAAAGTCAATTGTACTCCAATAGTTGTCAAGCTGATTCCACTGATGTTAACTTATCTGTTATATTGACGTGACTTAAACTAAACTGTCTGTTCACCTCAATCTGACTACTTTGACCTATTTATTGCATTAAAGTTACATAAATTGAGCTATCTGTGATATTAAAGTCAATTGTACTCCAATATTTGTGAAGCTGATTCCACTGATATTAACTTATCTGTTATATTGATGTGACTTAAACTATACTGTCTCTTCAACTCAATCTGACTACTTTGACCTATTTATTGCATTAAAGTTACATAAATTGAGCTATCTGTGATATTAAAGTCAATTGTACTCCAACAGTTGTGAAGCTGATTCCACTGATATTAACTTATCTGTTATATTGATGTGACTTAAACTAAATTGTCTGTTCAACTCAATCTGACTACTTTGACCTATTTATTGCATTAAAGTTACATAAATTGAGCTATCTGTGATATTACAGTCAATTGTACTCCAATATTTGTGAAGCTCATTCCACTTATATTAACTTATCTGTTATATTGATGTGACTTAAACTAAACTGTCTGTTCACCTCAATCTGACTACTTTGACCTATTTATTGCATTAAAGTTACATAAATTGAGCTATCTGTGATATTAAAGTCAATTGTACTCCAACAGTTGTGAAGCTGATTCCACTGATATTAACTTATCTGTTATATTGATGTGACTTAAACTAAACTGTCTGTTCAACTCAATATGACTACTTTGACCTATGTATTGCATTAAAGTTACATAAATTGAGCTATCTGTGATATTACAGTCAATTGTACTCCAATATTTGTGAAGCTCATTCCACTTATATTAACTTATCTGTTATATTGATGTGACTTAAACTAAACTGTCTGTTCACCTCAATCTGACTACTTTGACCTATTTATTGCATTAAAGTTACATAAATTGAGCTATCTGTGATGTTAAAGTCAATTGTACTCCAATAGTAGTCAAGCTGATTCCACTGATGTTAACTTATCTGTTATATTGATGTGACTTAAACTAAACTGTCTGTTCAACTCAATCTGACTATTTTGACCTATTTATTGCATTAAAGTTACATAAATTGAGCTATTTGTGATATTAAAGTCAATTGTACTCCAATATTTGTGAAGCTGATTCCACTTATATTAACTTATCTGTTATATTGATGTGACTTAAACAAAAATGTCTGTTCAACTCAATCTGACTACTTTGACCTATTTATTGCATTAAAGTTACATAAATTGAGCTATCTGTGATATTAAAGTCAATTGTACTCCAACAGTTGTGAAGCTGATTCCACTCATATTAACTTATCTGTTATATTGATGTGACTTAAACTAAACTGTCTGTTCAACTCAATCTGACTACCTTGACCTATTTATTGCATTAAAGTTACATAAATTAATGTAATTGTGATGTTAAAGTCAATTGTACTCCAATAGTTGTCAAGCTGATTCCACTGATATTGACTTATCTGTTATATTGATGTGACTTAAACTAAACTGTCTGTTCACCTCAATCTGACTACTTTGACCTATTTATTGCATTAAAGTTACATAAATTGAGCTATCTGTGATGTTAAAGTCAATTGTACTCCAACAGTTGTGAAGCTGATTCCACTGATATTAACTTATCTGTTATATTGATGTGACTTAAACTAAACTGTCTGTTCAACTCAATCTGACTACTTTGACCTATTTATTGCATTGAAGTTACATAAATTGAGCTATTTGTGATGTTAAAGTCAATTGTACTCCAATAGTTGTCAAGCTGATTCCATTGATGTTAACTTATCTGTTATATTGATGTGACTTAAACTAAACTGTCTGTTCAACTCAATCTGACTACTTTGACCTATGTATTGCATTAAAGTTACATAAATTGAGCTATGTGTGATATTGCAGTCAATTGTACTCCAATATTTGTGAAGCTGATTCCACTTATATTAACTTATCTGTTATATTGATGTGACTTAAACTAAACTGTCTGTTCAACTCAATCTGACTACTTTGACCTATTTATTGCATTAAAGTTACATAAATTGAGCTATCTGTGATGTTAAAGTCAATTGTACTCCAATAGTAGTCAAGCTGATTCCACTGATGTTAACTTATCTGTTATATTGATGTGACTTAAACTAAACTGTCTGTTCACCTCAATCTGACTACTTTGACCTATTTATTGCATTAAAGTTACATAAATTGAGCTATTTGTGATATTAAAGTCAATTGTAGTCCAATATTTGTGAAGCTGATTCCACTTATATTAACTTATCTGTTATATTGATGTGACTTAAACTAAACTGTCTGTTCAACTCAATCTGACTATTTTGACCTATTTATTGCATTAAAGTTACATAAATTGAGCTATTTGTGATATTAAGTCAATTGTACTCCAATATTTGTGAAGCTGATTCCACTTATATTAACTTATCTGTTATATTGATGTGACTTAAACAAAAATGTCTGTTCAACTCAATCTGACTACTTTGACCTATTTATTGCATTAAAGTTACATAAATTGAGCTATCTGTGATATTAAAGTCAATTGTACTCCAACAGTTGTGAAGCTGATTCCACTGATATTAAACTTATCTGTTATATTGATGTGACTTAAACTAAACTGTCTGTTCAACTCAATCTGACTACCTTGACCTATTTATTGCATTAAAGTTACATAAATTAATGTAATTGTGATGTTAAAGTCAATTGTACTCCAATAGTTGTCAAGCTGATTCCACTGATATTGACTTATCTGTTATATTGATGTGACTTAAACTAAACTGTCTGTTCACCTCAATCTGACTACTTTGACCTATTTATTGCATTAAAGTTACATAAATTGAGCTATCTGTGATGTTAAAGTCAATTGTACTCCAACAGTTGTGAAGCTGATTCCACTGATATTAACTTATCTGTTATATTGATGTGACTTAAACTAAACTGTCTGTTCAACTCAATCTGACTACTTTGACCTATTTATTGCATTGAAGTTACATAAATTGAGCTATTTGTGATGTTAAAGTCAATTGTACTCCAATAGTTGTCAAGCTGATTCCATTGATGTTAACTTATCTGTTATATTGATGTGACTTAAACTAAACTGTCTGTTCAACTCAATCTGACTACTTTGACCTATGTATTGCATTAAAGTTACATAAATTGAGCTATGTGTGATATTGCAGTCAATTGTACTCCAATATTTGTGAAGCTGATTCCACTTATATTAACTTATCTGTTATATTGATGTGACTTAAACTAAACTGTCTGTTCAACTCAATCTGACTACTTTGACCTATTTATTGCATTAAAGTTACATAAATTGAGCTATCTGTGATGTTAAAGTCAATTGTACTCCAATAGTAGTCAAGCTGATTCCACTGATGTTAACTTATCTGTTATATTGATGTGACTTAAACTAAACTGTCTGTTCACCTCAATCTGACTACTTTGACCTATTTATTGCATTAAAGTTACATAAATTGAGCTATTTGTGATATTAAAGTCAATTGTAGTCCAATATTTGTGAAGCTGATTCCACTTATATTAACTTATCTGTTATATTGATGTGACTTAAACTAAACTGTCTGTTCAACTCAATCTGACTACTTTGACTTATTTATTGCATTAAAGTTACATATATCGAGCTATTTGTGATGTTAAAGTCAATTGTACTCCAACAGTTGTGAAGCTGATTCCACTGATATTAACTTATCTGTTATATTGATGTGACTTAAACTAAACTGTCTGTTCAACTCAATCTGACTACTTTGACCTATTTATTGCATTGAAGTTACATAAATTGATCTATTTGTGATGTTAAAGTCAATTGTACTCCAATAGTTGTCAAGCTGATTCCACTGATGTTAACTTATCTGTTATATTGATGTGACTTAAACTAAACTGTCTGTTCAACTCAATCTGACTACTTTGACCTATTTATTGCATTAAAGTTACATAAATTGAGCTATATGTGATGATAAAGTCAATTGTACTCCAATAGTTGTCAAGCTGATTCCACTGATGTTAACTTATCTGTTATATTGACGTGACTTAAACTAAACTGTCTGTTCACCTCAATCTGACTACTTTGACCTATTTATTGCATTAAAGTTACATAAATTGAGCTATCTGTGATATTAAACTCAATTGTACTCCAACAGTTGTGAAGCTGATTCCACTGATATTAACTTATCTGTTATATTGATGTGACTTAAACTATACTGTCTGTTCAACTCAATCTGACTACTTTGACCTATTTATTGCATTAAAGTTACATAAATTGAGCTATCTGTGATATTAAAGTCAATTGTACTCCAACAGTTGTGAAGCTGATTCCACTGATATTAACTTATCTGTTATATTGATGTGACTTAAACTAAACTGTCTGTTCAACTCAATCTGACTACTTTGACATATTTATTGCATTAAAGTTACATAAATTAATATAATTGTGATGTTAAAGTCAATTGTACTCCAACAGTTGTGAAGCTGATTCCACTGATATTAACTTATCTGTTATATTGATGTGACTTAAACTAAACTGTCTGTTCAACTCAATCTGCCTACTTTGACATATTTATTGCATTAAAGTTACATAAATTAATATAATTGTGATGTTAAAGTCAATTGTACTCCAATAGTTGTCAAGCTGATTCCATTGATGTTAACTTATCTGTTATATTGATGTGACTTAAACTAAACTGTCTGTTCAACTCAATATGACTACTTTGACCTATGTATTGCATTGAAGTTACATAAATTGAGCTATCTGTGGTATTACAGTCAATTGTACTCCAATATTTGTGAAGCTGATTCCACTTATATTAACTTATCTGTTATATTGATGTGACTTAAACTAAACTGTCTGTTCACCTCAATCTGACTACTTTGACCTATTTATTGCATTAAAATTACATAAATTGAGCTATCTGTGATGTTAAAGTCAATTGTACTCCAATAGTAGTCAAGCTGATTCCACTGATGTTAACTTATCTGTTATATTGATGTGACTTAAACTAAACTGTCTGTTCAACTCAATCTGACTACTTTGACTTATTTATTGCATTAAAGTTACATAAATTGAGCTATTTGTGATGTTAAAGTCAATTGTACTCCAATAGTTATCAAGCTGATTCCACTGATATTAACTTATCTGTTATATTGATGTGACTTAAACTAAACTGTCTGTTCAACTCAATCTGACTACTTTGACCTATTTATTGCATTGAAGTTACATAAATTGATCTATTTGTGATGTTAAAGTCAATTGTACTCCAATAGTTGTCAAGCTGATTCCACTGATGTTAACTTATCTGTTATATTGATGTGACTTAAACTAAACTGTCTGTTCAACTCAATCTGACTACTTTGACCTATTTATTGCATTAAAGTTACATAAATTGAGCTATCTGTGATGTTAAAGTCAATTGTACCCCAAAAGTTGTCAAGCTGATTCCATTGATGTTAACTTATCTGTTATATTGATGTGACTTAAACTAAACTGTCTGTTCAACTCAATATGACTACTTTGACCTATGTATTGCATTAAAGTTACATAAATTGAGCTATCTGTGATATTACAGTCAATTGTACTCCAATATTTGTGAAGCTGATTCCACTTATATTAACTTATCTGTTATATTGATGTGACTTAAACTAAACTGTCTGTTCAACTCAATCTGACTACTTTGACCTATTTATTGCATTAAAGTTACATAAATTGAGCTATTTGTGATGTTAAAGTCAATTGTACTCCAATAGTAGTCAAGCCGATTCCACTGATGTTAACTTATCTGTTATATTGATGTGACTTAAACTAAACTGTCTGTTCAACTCAATCTGATTACTTTGACCTATTTATTGCATTAAAGTTACATAAATTGAGCTATTTGTGATATTAAAGTCAATTGTAGTCCAATATTTGTGAAGCTGATTCCACTTATATTAACTTATCTGTTATATTGATGTGACTTAAACTAAACTGTCTGTTCAACTCAATCTGACTACTTTGACTTATTTATTGCATTAAAGTTACATAAATTGATCTATTTGTGATGTTAAAGTCAATTGTACTCCAATAGTTGTCAAGCTGATTCCACTGATGTTAACTTATCTGTTATATTGATGTGACTTAAACTAAACTGTCTGTTCAACTCAATCTGACTACTTTGACCTATTTATTGCATTAAAGTTACATAAATTTAGCTATCTGTGATGTTAAAGTCAATTGTACTCCAATAGTTGTCAAGCTGATTCCACTGATGTTAACTTATCTGTTATATTGATGTGACTTAAACTAAACTGTCTGTTCACCTCAATCTGACTACGTTGACCTATTTATTGCATTAAAGTTACATAAATTGAGCTATTTGTGATATTAAAGTCAATTGTAGTCCAATATTTGTGAAGCTGATTCCACTTATATTAACTTATCTGTTATATTGATGTGACTTAAACTAAACTGTCTGTTCAACTCAATCTGACTACTTTGACTTATTTATTGCATTAAAGTTACATAAATCGAGCTATTTGTGATGTTAAAGTCAATTGTACTCCAACAGTTATGAAGCTGATTCCACTGATATTAACTTATCTGTTATATTGATGTGACTTAAACTAAAATGTCTGTTCAATTCAATCTGACTACTTTGACCTATTTATTGCATTAAAGTTACATAAATTGAGCTATCTGTGATATTACAGTCAATTGTACTCCAATATTTGTGAAGCTGATTCCACTCATATTAACTTATCTGTTATATTGATGTGACTTAAACTAAACTGTCTGTTCAACTCAATCTGACTACTTTGACCTATTTATTGCATTAAAGTTACATAAATTGAGCTATCTGTGATGTTAAAGTCAATTGTACTCCAATAGTAGTCAAGCCGATTCCACTGATGTTAACTTATCTGTTATATTGATGTGACTTAAACTAAACTGTCTGTTCAACTCAATCTGACTACTTTGACCTATTTATTGCATTAAAGTTACATAAATTGAGCTATTTGTGATATTAAAGTCAATTGTAGTCCAATATTTGTGAAGCTGATTCCACTTATATTAACTTATCTGTTATATTGATGTGACTTAAACTAAACTGTCTGTTCAACTCAATCTGACTACTTTGACTTATTTATTGCATTAAAGTTACATAAATTGATCTATTTGTGATGTTAAAGTCAATTGTACTCCAATAGTTGTCAAGCTGATTCCACTGATGTTAACTTATCTGTTATATTGATGTGACTTAAACTAAACTGTCTGTTCAACTCAATCTGACTACTTTGACATATTTATTGCATTAAAGTTACATAAATTAATATAATTGTGATGTTAAAGTCAATTGTACTCCAACAGTTGTGAAGCTGATTCCACTGATATTAACTTATCTGTTATATTGATGTGACTTAAACTAAACTGTCTGTTCAACTCAATCTGACTACTTTGACATATTTATTGCATTAAAGTTACATAAATTAATATAATTGTGATGTTAAAGTCAATTGTACTCCAATAGTTGTCAAGCTGATTCCATTGATGTTAACTTATCTGTTATATTGATGTGACTTAAACTAAACTGTCTGTTCAACTCAATATGACTACTTTGACCTATGTATTGCATTAAAGTTACATAAATTGAGCTATCTGTGATATTACAGTCAATTGTACTCCAATATTTGTGAAGCTGATTCCACTTATATTAACTTATCTGTTATATTGATGTGACTTAAACTAAACTGTCTGTTCACCTCAATCTGACTACTTTGACCTATTTATTGCATTAAAGTTACATAAATTGAGCTATCTGTGATGTTAAAGTCAATTGTACTCCAATAGTAGTCAAGCTGATTCCACTGATGTTAACTTATCTGTTATATTGATGTGACTTAAACTAAACTGTCTGTTCAACTCAATCTGACTACTTTGACTTATTTATTGCATTAAAGTTACATAAATTGAGCTATTTGTGATGTTAAAGTCAATTGTACTCCAATAGTTGTCAAGCTGATTCCACTGATATTAACTTATCTGTTATATTGATGTGACTTAAACTAAACTGTCTGTTCAACTCAATCTGACTACTTTGACCTATTTATTGCATTGAAGTTACATAAATTGATCTATTTGTGATGTTAAAGTCAATTGTACTCCAATAGTTGTCAAGCTGATTCCACTGATGTTAACTTATCTGTTATATTGATGTGACTTAAACTAAACTGTCTGTTCAACTCAATCTGACTACTTTGACCTATGTATTGCATTAAAGTTACATAAATTGAGCTATCTGTGATATTACAGTCAATTGTACTCCAATATTTGTGAAGCTGATTCCACTTATATTAACTTATCTGTTATATTGATGTGACTTAAACTAAACTGTCTGTTCAACTCAATCTGACTACTTTGACCTATTTATTGCATTAAAGTTACATAAATTGAGCTATCTGTGATGTTAAAGTCAATTGTACTCCAATAGTAGTCAAGCCGATTCCACTGATGTTAACTTATCTGTTATATTGATGTGACTTAAACTAAACTGTCTGTTCAACTCAATCTGACTACTTTGACCTATTTATTGCATTAAAGTTACATAAATTGAGCTATTTGTGATATTAAAGTCAATTGTAGTCCAATATTTGTGAAGCTGATTCCACTTATATTAACTTATCTGTTATATTGATGTGACTTAAACTAAACTGTCTGTTCAACTCAATCTGACTACTTTGACTTATTTATTGCATTAAAGTTACATAAATTGATCTATTTGTGATGTTAAAGTCAATTGTACTCCAATAGTTGTCAAGCTGATTCCACTGATGTTAACTTATCTGTTATATTGATGTGACTTAAACTAAACTGTCTGTTCAACTCAATCTGACTACTTTGACCTATTTATTGCATTAAAGTTACATAAATTTAGCTATCTGTGATGTTAAAGTCAATTGTACTCCAATAGTTGTCAAGCTGATTCCACTGATGTTAACTTATCTGTTATATTGATGTGACTTAAACTAAACTGTCTGTTCACCTCAATCTGACTACTTTGACCTATTTATTGCATTAAAGTTACATAAATTGAGCTATTTGTGATATTAAAGTCAATTGTACTCCAATATTTGTGAAGCTGATTCCACTTATATTAACTTATCTGTTATATTGATGTGACTTAAACTAAACTGTCTGTTCAACTCAATCTGACTACTTTGACTTATTTATTGCATTAAAGTTACATAAATCGAGCTATTTGTGATGTTAAAGTCAATTGTACTCCAACAGTTATGAAGCTGATTCCACTGATATTAACTTATCTGTTATATTGATGTGACTTAAACTAAAATGTCTGTTCAATTCAATCTGACTACTTTGACCTATTTATTGCATTAAAGTTACATAAATTGAGCTATCTGTGATATTACAGTCAATTGTACTCCAATATTTGTGAAGCTGATTCCACTCATATTAACTTATCTGTTATATTGATGTGACTTAAACTAAACTGTCTGTTCACCTCAATCTGACTACTTTGACCTATTTATTGCATTAAAGTTACATAAATTGAGCTATCTGTGATGTTAAAGTCAATTGTACTCCAATAGTAGTCAAGCTGATTCCACTGATGTTAACTTATCTGTTATATTGATGTGACTTAAACTAAACTGTCTGTTCAACTCAATCTGACTATTTTGACCTATTTATTGCATTAAAGTTACATAAATTGAGCTATTTGTGATATTAAAGTCAATTGTACTCCAATATTTGTGAAGCTGATTCCACTTATATTAACTTATCTGTTATATTGATGTGACTTAAACAAAAATGTCTGTTCAACTTAATCTGACTACTTTGACCTATTTATTGCATTAAAGTTACATAAATTGAGCTATCTGTGATATTAAAGTCAATTGTACTCCAACAGTTGTGAAGCTGATTCCACTCATATTAACTTATCTGTTATATTGATGTGACTTAAACTAAACTGTCTGTTCAACTCAATCTGACTACCTTGACCTATTTATTGCATTAAAGTTACATAAATTAATGTAATTGTGATGTTAAAGTCAATTGTACTCCAATAGTTGTCAAGCTGATTCCACTGATATTGACTTATCTGTTATATTGATGTGACTTAAACTAAACTGTCTGTTCACCTCAATCTGACTACTTTGACCTATTTATTGCATTAAAGTTACATAAATTGAGCTATCTGTGATGTTAAAGTCAATTGTACTCCAACAGTTGTGAAGCTGATTCCACTGATATTAACTTATCTGTTATATTGATGTGACTTAAACTAAACTGTCTGTTCAACTCAATCTGACTACTTTGACCTATTTATTGCATTGAAGTTACATAAATTGAGCTATTTGTGATGTTAAAGTCAATTGTACTCCAATAGTTGTCAAGCTGATTCCATTGATGTTAACTTATCTGTTATATTGATGTGACTTAAACTAAACTGTCTGTTCAACTCAATCTGACTACTTTGACCTATGTATTGCATTAAAGTTACATAAATTGAGCTATGTGTGATATTGCAGTCAATTGTACTCCAATATTTGTGAAGCTGATTCCACTTATATTAACTTATCTGTTATATTGATGTGACTTAAACTAAACTGTCTGTTCAACTCAATCTGACTACTTTGACCTATTTATTGCATTAAAGTTACATAAATTGAGCTATCTGTGATGTTAAAGTCAATTGTACTCCAATAGTAGTCAAGCTGATTCCACTGATGTTAACTTATCTGTTATATTGATGTGACTTAAACTAAACTGTCTGTTCACCTCAATCTGACTACTTTGACCTATTTATTGCATTAAAGTTACATAAATTGAGCTATTTGTGATATTAAAGTCAATTGTAGTCCAATATTTGTGAAGCTGATTCCACTTATATTAACTTATCTGTTATATTGATGTGACTTAAACTAAACTGTCTGTTCAACTCAATCTGACTATTTTGACCTATTTATTGCATTAAAGTTACATAAATTGAGCTATTTGTGATATTAAAGTCAATTGTACTCCAATATTTGTGAAGCTGATTCCACTTATATTAACTTATCTGTTATATTGATGTGACTTAAACAAAAATGTCTGTTCAACTCAATCTGACTACTTTGACCTATTTATTGCATTAAAGTTACATAAATTGAGCTATCTGTGATATTAAAGTCAATTGTACTCCAACAGTTGTGAAGCTGATTCCACTCATATTAACTTATCTGTTATATTGATGTGACTTAAACTAAACTGTCTGTTCAACTCAATCTGACTACCTTGACCTATTTATTGCATTAAAGTTACATAAATTAATGTAATTGTGATGTTAAAGTCAATTGTACTCCAATAGTTGTCAAGCTGATTCCACTGATATTGACTTATCTGTTATATTGATGTGACTTAAACTAAACTGTCTGTTCACCTCAATCTGACTACTTTGACCTATTTATTGCATTAAAGTTACATAAATTGAGCTATCTGTGATGTTAAAGTCAATTGTACTCCAACAGTTGTGAAGCTGATTCCACTGATATTAACTTATCTGTTATATTGATGTGACTTAAACTAAACTGTCTGTTCAACTCAATCTGACTACTTTGACCTATTTATTGCATTGAAGTTACATAAATTGAGCTATTTGTGATGTTAAAGTCAATTGTACTCCAATAGTTGTCAAGCTGATTCCATTGATGTTAACTTATCTGTTATATTGATGTGACTTAAACTAAACTGTCTGTTCAACTCAATCTGACTACTTTGACCTATGTATTGCATTAAAGTTACATAAATTGAGCTATGTGTGATATTGCAGTCAATTGTACTCCAATATTTGTGAAGCTGATTCCACTTATATTAACTTATCTGTTATATTGATGTGACTTAAACTAAACTGTCTGTTCAACTCAATCTGACTACTTTGACCTATTTATTGCATTAAAGTTACATAAATTGAGCTATCTGTGATGTTAAAGTCAATTGTACTCCAATAGTAGTCAAGCTGATTCCACTGATGTTAACTTATCTGTTATATTGATGTGACTTAAACTAAACTGTCTGTTCACCTCAATCTGACTACTTTGACCTATTTATTGCATTAAAGTTACATAAATTGAGCTATTTGTGATATTAAAGTCAATTGTAGTCCAATATTTGTGAAGCTGATTCCACTTATATTAACTTATCTGTTATATTGATGTGACTTAAACTAAACTGTCTGTTCAACTCAATCTGACTACTTTGACTTATTTATTGCATTAAAGTTACATATATCGAGCTATTTGTGATGTTAAAGTCAATTGTACTCCAACAGTTGTGAAGCTGATTCCACTGATATTAACTTATCTGTTATATTGATGTGACTTAAACTAAACTGTCTGTTCAACTCAATCTGACTACTTTGACCTATTTATTGCATTGAAGTTACATAAATTGATCTATTTGTGATGTTAAAGTCAATTGTACTCCAATAGTTGTCAAGCTGATTCCACTGATGTTAACTTATCTGTTATATTGATGTGACTTAAACTAAACTGTCTGTTCAACTCAATCTGACTACTTTGACCTATTTATTGCATTAAAGTTACATAAATTGAGCTATATGTGATGATAAAGTCAATTGTACTCCAATAGTTGTCAAGCTGATTCCACTGATGTTAACTTATCTGTTATATTGACGTGACTTAAACTAAACTGTCTGTTCACCTCAATCTGACTACTTTGACCTATTTATTGCATTAAAGTTACATAAATTGAGCTATCTGTGATATTAAACTCAATTGTACTCCAACAGTTGTGAAGCTGATTCCACTGATATTAACTTATCTGTTATATTGATGTGACTTAAACTATACTGTCTGTTCAACTCAATCTGACTACTTTGACCTATTTATTGCATTAAAGTTACATAAATTGAGCTATCTGTGATATTAAAGTCAATTGTACTCCAACAGTTGTGAAGCTGATTCCACTGATATTAACTTATCTGTTATATTGATGTGACTTAAACTAAACTGTCTGTTCAACTCAATCTGACTACTTTGACATATTTATTGCATTAAAGTTACATAAATTAATATAATTGTGATGTTAAAGTCAATTGTACTCCAACAGTTGTGAAGCTGATTCCACTGATATTAACTTATCTGTTATATTGATGTGACTTAAACTAAACTGTCTGTTCAACTCAATCTGACTACTTTGACATATTTATTGCATTAAAGTTACATAAATTAATATAATTGTGATGTTAAAGTCAATTGTACTCCAATAGTTGTCAAGCTGATTCCATTGATGTTAACTTATCTGTTATATTGATGTGACTTAAACTAAAATGTCTGTTCAACTCAATATGACTACTTTGACCTATGTATTGCATTAAAGTTACATAAATTGAGCTATCTGTGGTATTACAGTCAATTGTACTCCAATATTTGTGAAGCTGATTCCACTTATATTAACTTATCTGTTATATTGATGTGACTTAAACTAAACTGTCTGTTCACCTCAATCTGACTACTTTGACCTATTTATTGCATTAAAGTTACATAAATTGAGCTATCTGTGATGTTAAAGTCAATTGTACTCCAATAGTAGTCAAGCTGATTCCACTGATGTTAACTTATCTGTTATATTGATGTGACTTAAACTAAACTGTCTGTTCAACTCAATCTGACTACTTTGACTTATTTATTGCATTAAAGTTACATAAATTGAGCTATTTGTGATGTTAAAGTCAATTGTACTCCAATAGTTATGAAGCTGATTCCACTGATATTAACTTATCTGTTATATTGATGTGACTTAAACTAAACTGTCTGTTCAACTCAATCTGACTACTTTGACCTATTTATTGCATTGAAGTTACATAAATTGATCTATTTGTGATGTTAAAGTCAATTGTACTCCAATAGTTGTCAAGCTGATTCCACTGATGTTAACTTATCTGTTATATTGATGTGACTTAAACTAAACTGTCTGTTCAACTCAATCTGACTACTTTGACCTATTTATTGCATTAAAGTTACATAAATTGAGCTATCTGTGATGTTAAAGTCAATTGTACTCCAATAGTTGTCAAGCTGATTCCATTGATGTTAACTTATCTGTTATATTGATGTGACTTAAACTAAACTGTCTGTTCAACTCAATATGACTACTTTGACCTATGTATTGCATTAAAGTTACATAAATTGAGCTATCTGTGATATTACAGTCAATTGTACTCCAATATTTGTGAAGCTGATTCCACTTATATTAACTTATCTGTTATATTGATGTGACTTAAACTAAACTGTCTGTTCAACTCAATCTGACTACTTTGACCTATTTATTGCATTAAAGTTACATAAATTGAGCTATTTGTGATGTTAAAGTCAATTGTACTCCAATAGTAGTCAAGCCGATTCCACTGATGTTAACTTATCTGTTATATTGATGTGACTTAAACTAAACTGTCTGTTCAACTCAATCTGATTACTTTGACCTATTTATTGCATTAAAGTTACATAAATTGAGCTATTTGTGATATTAAAGTCAATTGTAGTCCAATATTTGTGAAGCTGATTCCACTTATATTAACTTATCTGTTATATTGATGTGACTTAAACTAAACTGTCTGTTCAACTCAATCTGACTACTTTGACTTATTTATTGCATTAAAGTTACATAAATTGATCTATTTGTGATGTTAAAGTCAATTGTACTCCAATAGTTGTCAAGCTGATTCCACTGATGTTAACTTATCTGTTATATTGATGTGACTTAAACTAAACTGTCTGTTCAACTCAATCTGACTACTTTGACCTATTTATTGCATTAAAGTTACATAAATTTAGCTATCTGTGATGTTAAAGTCAATTGTACTCCAATAGTTGTCAAGCTGATTCCACTGATGTTAACTTATCTGTTATATTGATGTGACTTAAACTAAACTGTCTGTTCACCTCAATCTGACTACGTTGACCTATTTATTGCATTAAAGTTACATAAATTGAGCTATTTGTGATATTAAAGGCAATTGTACTCCAATATTTGTGAAGCTGATTCCACTTATATTAACTTATCTGTTATATTGATGTGACTTAAACTAAACTGTCTGTTCAACTCAATCTGACTACTTTGACTTATTTATTGCATTAAAGTTACATAAATCGAGCTATTTGTGATGTTAAAGTCAATTGTACTCCAACAGTTATGAAGCTGATTCCACTGATATTAACTTATCTGTTATATTGATGTGACTTAAACTAAAATGTCTGTTCAATTCAATCTGACTACTTTGACCTATTTATTGCATTAAAGTTACATAAATTGAGCTATCTGTGATATTACAGTCAATTGTACTCCAATATTTGTGAAGCTGATTCCACTCATATTAACTTATCTGTTATATTGATGTGACTTAAACTAAACTGTCTGTTCAACTCAATCTGACTACTTTGACCTATTTATTGCATTAAAGTTACATAAATTGAGCTATCTGTGATGTTAAAGTCAATTGTACTCCAATAGTAGTCAAGCCGATTCCACTGATGTTAACTTATCTGTTATATTGATGTGACTTAAACTAAACTGTCTGTTCAACTCAATCTGACTACTTTGACCTATTTATTGCATTAAAGTTACATAAATTGAGCTATTTGTGATATTAAAGTCAATTGTAGTCCAATATTTGTGAAGCTGATTCCACTTATATTAACTTATCTGTTATATTGATGTGACTTAAACTAAACTGTCTGTTCAACTCAATCTGACTACTTTGACTTATTTATTGCATTAAAGTTACATAAATTGATCTATTTGTGATGTTAAAGTCAATTGTACTCCAATAGTTGTCAAGCTGATTCCACTGATGTTAACTTATCTGTTATATTGATGTGACTTAAACTAAACTGTCTGTTCAACTCAATCTGACTACTTTGACATATTTATTGCATTAAAGTTACATAAATTAATATAATTGTGATGTTAAAGTCAATTGTACTCCAACAGTTGTGAAGCTGATTCCACTGATATTAACTTATCTGTTATATTGATGTGACTTAAACTAAACTGTCTGTTCAACTCAATCTGACTACTTTGACATATTTATTGCATTAAAGTTACATAAATTAATATAATTGTGATGTTAAAGTCAATTGTACTCCAATAGTTGTCAAGCTGATTCCATTGATGTTAACTTATCTGTTATATTGATGTGACTTAAACTAAACTGTCTGTTCAACTCAATATGACTACTTTGACCTATGTATTGCATTAAAGTTACATAAATTGAGCTATCTGTGATATTACAGTCAATTGTACTCCAATATTTGTGAAGCTGATTCCACTTATATTAACTTATCTGTTATATTGATGTGACTTAAACTAAACTGTCTGTTCACCTCAATCTGACTACTTTGACCTATTTATTGCATTAAAGTTACATAAATTGAGCTATCTGTGATGTTAAAGTCAATTGTACTCCAATAGTAGTCAAGCTGATTCCACTGATGTTAACTTATCTGTTATATTGATGTGACTTAAACTAAACTGTCTGTTCAACTCAATCTGACTACTTTGACTTATTTATTGCATTAAAGTTACATAAATTGAGCTATTTGTGATGTTAAAGTCAATTGTACTCCAATAGTTGTCAAGCTGATTCCACTGATATTAACTTATCTGTTATATTGATGTGACTTAAACTAAACTGTCTGTTCAACTCAATCTGACTACTTTGACCTATTTATTGCATTGAAGTTACATAAATTGATCTATTTGTGATGTTAAAGTCAATTGTACTCCAATAGTTGTCAAGCTGATTCCACTGATGTTAACTTATCTGTTATATTGATGTGACTTAAACTAAACTGTCTGTTCAACTCAATCTGACTACTTTGACCTATGTATTGCATTAAAGTTACATAAATTGAGCTATCTGTGATATTACAGTCAATTGTACTCCAATATTTGTGAAGCTGATTCCACTTATATTAACTTATCTGTTATATTGATGTGACTTAAACTAAACTGTCTGTTCAACTCAATCTGACTACTTTGACCTATTTATTGCATTAAAGTTACATAAATTGAGCTATCTGTGATGTTAAAGTCAATTGTACTCCAATAGTAGTCAAGCCGATTCCACTGATGTTAACTTATCTGTTATATTGATGTGACTTAAACTAAACTGTCTGTTCAACTCAATCTGACTACTTTGACCTATTTATTGCATTAAAGTTACATAAATTGAGCTATTTGTGATATTAAAGTCAATTGTAGTCCAATATTTGTGAAGCTGATTCCACTTATATTAACTTATCTGTTATATTGATGTGACTTAAACTAAACTGTCTGTTCAACTCAATCTGACTACTTTGACTTATTTATTGCATTAAAGTTACATAAATTGATCTATTTGTGATGTTAAAGTCAATTGTACTCCAATAGTTGTCAAGCTGATTCCACTGATGTTAACTTATCTGTTATATTGATGTGACTTAAACTAAACTGTCTGTTCAACTCAATCTGACTACTTTGACCTATTTATTGCATTAAAGTTACATAAATTTAGCTATCTGTGATGTTAAAGTCAATTGTACTCCAATAGTTGTCAAGCTGATTCCACTGATGTTAACTTATCTGTTATATTGATGTGACTTAAACTAAACTGTCTGTTCACCTCAATCTGACTACTTTGACCTATTTATTGCATTAAAGTTACATAAATTGAGCTATTTGTGATATTAAAGTCAATTGTACTCCAATATTTGTGAAGCTGATTCCACTTATATTAACTTATCTGTTATATTGATGTGACTTAAACTAAACTGTCTGTTCAACTCAATCTGACTACTTTGACCTATTTATTGCATTAAAGTTACATAAATCGAGCTATTTGTGATGTTAAAGTCAATTGTACTCCAACAGTTATGAAGCTGATTCCACTGATATTAACTTATCTGTTATATTGATGTGACTTAAACTAAAATGTCTGTTCAATTCAATCTGACTACTTTGACCTATTTATTGCATTAAAGTTACATAAATTGAGCTATCTGTGATATTACAGTCAATTGTACTCCAATATTTGTGAAGCTGATTCCACTCATATTAACTTATCTGTTATATTGATGTGACTTAAACTAAACTGTCTGTTCAACTCAATCTGACTACTTTGACCTATTTATTGCATTAAAGTTACATAAATTGAGCTATCTGTGATGTTAAAGTCAATTGTACTCCAATAGTAGTCAAGCCGATTTCACTGATGTTAACTTATCTGTTATATTGATGTGACTTAAACTAAACTGTCTGTTCAACTCAATCTGACTACTTTGACCTATTTATTGCATTAAAGTTACATAAATTGAGCTATTTGTGATATTAAAGTCAATTGTAGTCCAATATTTGTGAAGCTGATTCCACTTATATTAACTTATCTGTTATATTGATGTGACTTAAACTAAACTGTCTGTTCAACTCAATCTGACTACTTTGACTTATTTATTGCATTAAAGTTACATAAATTGATCTATTTGTGATGTTAAAGTCAATTGTACTCCAATAGTTGTCAAGCTGATTCCACTGATGTTAACTTATCTGTTATATTGATGTGACTTAAACTAAACTGTCTGTTCAACTCAATCTGACTACTTTGACCTATTTATTGCATTAAAGTTACATAAATTTAGCTATCTGTGATGTTAAAGTCAATTGTACTCCAATAGTTGTCAAGCTGATTCCACTGATGTTAACTTATCTGTTATATTGATGTGACTTAAACTAAACTGTCTGTTCACCTCAATCTGACTACTTTGACCTATTTATTGCATTAAAGTTACATAAATTGAGCTATTTGTGATATTAAAGTCAATTGTACTCCAATATTTGTGAAGTTGATTCCACTTATATTAACTTATCTGTTATATTGATGTGACTTAAACTAAACTGTCTGTTCAACTCAATCTGACTTTTTGACTTATTTATTGCATTAAAGTTACATAAATCGAGCTATTTGTGATGTTAAAGTCAATTGTACTCCAACAGTTATGAAGCTGATTCCACTGATATTAACTTATCTGTTATATTGATGTGACTTAAACTAAAATGTCTGTTCAATTCAATCTGACTACTTTGACCTATTTATTGCATTAAAGTTACATAAATTGAGCTATCTGTGATATTAAAGTCAATTGTACTCCAACAGTTGTGAGGCTCATTCCACTGATGTTAACTTATCTGTTATATTGATGTGACTTAAACTAAACTGTCTGTTCAACTCAATCTGACTACTTTGACCTATTTA
This sequence comes from Ostrea denselamellosa, assembly GCA_024699665.1. Classification (NCBI taxonomy): domain Eukaryota; kingdom Metazoa; phylum Mollusca; class Bivalvia; order Ostreida; family Ostreidae; genus Ostrea; species Ostrea denselamellosa. The sequence goes on from JAMZEH010000011.1 coordinate 1,909,863, forward strand.
TTGCATTAAAGTTACATAAATTGAGCTATCTGTGATGATAAAGTCAATTGTACTCCAACAGTTGTGAAGCTGATTCCACTCATATTAACTTATCTGTTATATTGATGTGACTTAAACTAAATTGTCTGTTCAACTCAATCTGACTACTTTGACCTATTTATTGCATTAAAGTTACATAAATTAACCTAATTGTGATCTTAAAGTCAATTGTACTCCAATAGTTGTCAAGCTGATTCCACTGATGTTAACTTATCTGTTATATTGATGTGACTTAAACTAAACTGTCTGTTCAACTCAATCTGACTACTTTGACCTATGTATTGCATTAAAGTTACATAAATTGAGCTATCTGTGATATTAAAGTCAATTGTACTCCAATATTTGTGAAGCTGATTCCACTTATATTAACTTATCTGTTATATTGATGTGACTTAAACTAAACTGTCTGTTCAACTCAATCTGACTACTTTGACTTATTTATTGCATTAAAGTTACATAAATCGAGCTATTTGTGATGTTAAAGTCAATTGTACTCCAACAGTTGTGAAGCTGATTCCACTGATATTAACTTATCTGTTATATTGATGTGACTTAAACTAAAATGTCTGTTCAACTCAATCTGACTACTTTGACCTATTTATTGCATTAAAGTTACATAAATTGAGCTATCTGTGATATTAAAGTCAATTGTACTCCAACAGTTGTGAGGCTCATTCCACTCATATTAACTTATCTGTTATATTGATGTGACTTAAACTAAACTGTCTGTTCAACTCAATCTGACTACTTTGACCTATTTATTGCATTAAAGTTACATAAATTGAGCTATTTGTGATATTAAAGTCAATTGTACTCCAACATTTGTGAAGCTGATTCCACTTATCTTAACTTATCTGTTATATTGATGTGACTTAAACTAAACTGTCTGTTCAACTCAATCTGACTACTTTGACTTATTTATTGCATTAAAGTTACATAAATCGAGCTATTTGTGACGTTAAAGTCAATTGTACTCCAATATTTGTGAAGCTGATTCCACTTATATTAACTTATCTGTTATATTGATGTGACTTAAACAAAAATGTCTGTTCAACTCAATCTGACTACTTTGACCTATTTATTGCATTAAAGTTACATAAATTGAGCTATCTGTGATATTAAAGTCAATTGTACTCCAACAGTTGTGAAGCTGATTCCACTCATATTAACTTATCTGTTATATTGATGTGACTTAAACTAAACTGTCTGTTTAACTCAATCTGACTACCTTGACCTATTTATTGCATTAAAGTTACATAAATTGAGCTATCTGTGATGATAAAGTCAATTGTACTCCAATAGTTGTCAAGCTGATTCCACTGATATTGACTTATATGTTATATTGATGTGACTTAAACTAAACTGTCTGTTCAACTCAATCTGACTACCTTGACCTATTTATTGCATTAAAGTTACATAAATTGATCTATTTGTGATGTTAAAGTCAATTGTACTCCAATAGTTGTCAAGCTGATTCCACTGATGTTAACTTATCTGTTATATTGATGTGACTTAAACTAAACTGTCTGTTCAACTCAATCTGACTACTTTGACCTATTTATTGCATTAAAGTTACATAAATTGAGCTATCTCTGATATTAAAGTCAATTCTACTCCAACAGTTGTGAAGCTGATTCCACTCATATTAACTTATCTGTTATATTGATGTGACTTAAACTAAACTGTCTGTTCAACTCAATCTGACTACTTTGACCTATTTATTGCATTAAAGTTACATAAATTGAGCTATCTGTGTTATTACAGTCAATTGTACTCCAATATTTGTGAAGCTGATTCCACTCATATTAACTTATCTGTTATATTGATGTGACTTAAACTAAACTGTCTGTTCAACTCAATCTGACTACTTTGACCTATTTATTGCATTAAAGTTACATAAATTGAGCTATCTGTGATGTTAAAGTCAATTGTACTCCAATAGTAGTCAAGCCGATTCCACTGATGTTAACTTATCTGTTATATTGATGTGACTTAAACTAAACTGTCTGTTCAACTCAATCTGACTACTTTGACCTATTTATTGCATTAAAGTTACATAAATTGAGCTATTTGTGATATTAAAGTCAATTGTAGTCCAATATTTGTGAAGCTGATTCCACTTATATTAACTTATCTGTTATATTGATGTGACTTAAACTAAACTGTCTGTTCAACTCAATCTGACTACTTTGACTTATTTATTGCATTAAAGTTACATAAATTGATCTATTTGTGATGTTAAAGTCAATTGTACTCCAATAGTTGTCAAGCTGATTCCACTGATGTTAACTTATCTGTTATATTGATGTGACTTAAACTAAACTGTCTGTTCAACTCAATCTGACTACTTTGACATATTTATTGCATTAAAGTTACATAAATTAATATAATTGTGATGTTAAAGTCAATTGTACTCCAACAGTTGTGAAGCTCATTCCACTGATATTAACTTATCTGTTATATTGATGTGACTTAAACTAAACTGTCTGTTCAACTCAATCTGACTACTTTGACATATTTATTGCATTAAAGTTACATAAATTAATATAATTGTGATGTTAAAGTCAATTGTACTCCAATAGTTGTCAAGCTGATTCCATTGATGTTAACTTATCTGTTATATTGATGTGACTTAAACTAAACTGTCTGTTCAACTCAATATGACTACTTTGACCTATGTATTGCATTAAAGTTACATAAATTGAGCTATCTGTGATATTACAGTCAATTGTACTCCAATATTTGTGAAGCTGATTCCACTTATATTAACTTATCTGTTATATTGATGTGACTTAAACTAAACTGTCTGTTCACCTCAATCTGACTACTTTGACCTATTTATTGCATTAAAGTTACATAAATTGAGCTATCTGTGATGTTAAAGTCAATTGTACTCCAATAGTAGTCAAGCTGATTCCACTGATGTTAACTTATCTGTTATATTGATGTGACTTAAACTAAACTGTCTGTTCAACTCAATCTGACTACTTTGACTTATTTATTGCATTAAAGTTACATAAATTGAGCTATTTGTGATGTTAAAGTCAATTGTACTCCAATAGTTGTCAAGCTGATTCCACTGATATTAACTTATCTGTTATATTGATGTGACTTAAACTAAACTGTCTGTTCAACTCAATCTGACTACTTTGACCTATTTATTGCATTGAAGTTACATAAATTGATCTATTTGTGATGTTAAAGTCAATTGTACTCCAATAGTTGTCAAGCTGATTCCACTGATGTTAACTTATCTGTTATATTGATGTGACTTAAACTAAACTGTCTGTTCAACTCAATCTGACTACTTTGACCTATGTATTGCATTAAAGTTACATAAATTGAGCTATCTGTGATATTACAGTCAATTGTACTCCAATATTTGTGAAGCTGATTCCACTTATATTAACTTATCTGTTATATTGATGTGACTTAAACTAAACTGTCTGTTCAACTCAATCTGACTACTTTGACCTATTTATTGCATTAAAGTTACATAAATTGAGCTATCTGTGATGTTAAAGTCAATTGTACTCCAATAGTAGTCAAGCCGATTCCACTGATGTTAACTTATCTGTTATATTGATGTGACTTAAACTAAACTGTCTGTTCAACTCAATCTGACTACTTTGACCTATTTATTGCATTAAAGTTACATAAATTGAGCTATTTGTGATATTAAAGTCAATTGTAGTCCAATATTTGTGAAGCTGATTCCACTTATATTAACTTATCTGTTATATTGATGTGACTTAAACTAAACTGTCTGTTCAACTCAATCTGACTACTTTGACTTATTTATTGCATTAAAGTTACATAAATTGATCTATTTGTGATGTTAAAGTCAATTGTACTCCAATAGTTGTCAAGCTGATTCCACTGATGTTAACTTATCTGTTATATTGATGTGACTTAAACTAAACTGTCTGTTCAACTCAATCTGACTACTTTGACCTATTTATTGCATTAAAGTTACATAAATTTAGCTATCTGTGATGTTAAAGTCAATTGTACTCCAATAGTTGTCAAGCTGATTCCACTGATGTTAACTTATCTGTTATATTGATGTGACTTAAACTAAACTGTCTGTTCACCTCAATCTGACTACTTTGACCTATTTATTGCATTAAAGTTACATAAATTGAGCTATTTGTGATATTAAAGTCAATTGTACTCCAATATTTGTGAAGCTGATTCCACTTATATTAACTTATCTGTTATATTGATGTGACTTAAACTAAACTGTCTGTTCAACTCAATCTGACTACTTTGACTTATTTATTGCATTAAAGTTACATAAATCGAGCTATTTGTGATGTTAAAGTCAATTGTACTCCAACAGTTATGAAGCTGATTCCACTGATATTAACTTATCTGTTATATTGATGTGACTTAAACTAAAATGTCTGTTCAATTCAATCTGACTACTTTGACCTATTTATTGCATTAAAGTTACATAAATTGAGCTATCTGTGATATTACAGTCAATTGTACTCCAATATTTGTGAAGCTGATTCCACTCATATTAACTTATCTGTTATATTGATGTGACTTAAACTAAACTGTCTGTTCAACTCAATCTGACTACTTTGACCTATTTATTGCATTAAAGTTACATAAATTGAGCTATCTGTGATGTTAAAGTCAATTGTACTCCAATAGTAGTCAAGCCGATTCCACTGATGTTAACTTATCTGTTATATTGATGTGACTTAAACTAAACTGTCTGTTCAACTAAATCTGACTACTTTGACCTATTTATTGCATTAAAGTTACATAAATTGAGCTATTTGTGATATTAAAGTCAATTGTAGTCCAATATTTGTGAAGCTGATTCCACTTATATTAACTTATCTGTTATATTGATGTGACTTAAACTAAACTGTCTGTTCAACTCAATCTGACTACTTTGACTTATTTATTGCATTAAAGTTACATAAATTGATCTATTTGTGATGTTAAAGTCAATTGTACTCCAATAGTTGTCAAGCTGATTCCACTGATGTTAACTTATCTGTTATATTGATGTGACTTAAACTAAACTGTCTGTTCAACTCAATCTGACTACTTTGACCTATTTATTGCATTAAAGTTACATAAATTTAGCTATCTGTGATGTTAAAGTCAATTGTACTCCAATAGTTGTCAAGCTGATTCCACTGATGTTAACTTATCTGTTATATTGATGTGACTTAAACTAAACTGTCTGTTCACCTCAATCTGACTACTTTGACCTATTTATTGCATTAAAGTTACATAAATTGAGCTATTTGTGATATTAAAGTCAATTGTACTCCAATATTTGTGAAGTTGATTCCACTTATATTAACTTATCTGTTATATTGATGTGACTTAAACTAAACTGTCTGTTCAACTCAATCTGACTTTTTGACTTATTTATTGCATTAAAGTTACATAAATCGAGCTATTTGTGATGTTAAAGTCAATTGTACTCCAACAGTTATGAAGCTGATTCCACTGATATTAACTTATCTGTTATATTGATGTGACTTAAACTAAAATGTCTGTTCAATTCAATCTGACTACTTTGACCTATTTATTGCATTAAAGTTACATAAATTGAGCTATCTGTGATATTAAAGTCAATTGTACTCCAACAGTTGTGAGGCTCATTCCACTGATGTTAACTTATCTGTTATATTGATGTGACTTAAACTAAACTGTCTGTTCAACTCAATCTGACTACTTTGACCTATTTATTGCATTAAAGTTACATAAATTGAGCTATCTGTGATGATAAAGTCAATTGTACTCCAACAGTTGTGAAGCTGATTCCACTCATATTAACTTATCTGTTATATTGATGTGACTTAAACTAAATTGTCTGTTCAACTCAATCTGACTACTTTGACCTATTTATTGCATTAAAGTTACATAAATTAACCTAATTGTGATCTTAAAGTCAATTGTACTCCAATAGTTGTCAAGCTGATTCCACTGATGTTAACTTATCTGTTATATTGATGTGACTTAAACTAAACTGTCTGTTCAACTCAATCTGACTACTTTGACCTATGTATTGCATTAAAGTTACATAAATTGAGCTATCTGTGATATTAAAGTCAATTGTACTCCAATATTTGTGAAGCTGATTCCACTTATATTAACTTATCTGTTATATTGATGTGACTTAAACTAAACTGTCTGTTCAACTCAATCTGACTACTTTGACTTATTTATTGCATTAAAGTTACATAAATCGAGCTATTTGTGATGTTAAAGTCAATTGTACTCCAACAGTTGTGAAGCTGATTCCACTGATATTAACTTATCTGTTATATTGATGTGACTTAAACTAAAATGTCTGTTCAACTCAATCTGACTACTTTGACCTATTTATTGCATTAAAGTTACATAAATTGAGCTATCTGTGATATTAAAGTCAATTGTACTCCAACAGTTGTGAGGCTCATTCCACTCATATTAACTTATCTGTTATATTGATGTGACTTAAACTAAACTGTCTGTTCAACTCAATCTGACTACTTTGACCTATTTATTGCATTAAAGTTACATAAATTGAGCTATTTGTGATATTAAAGTCAATTGTACTCCAACATTTGTGAAGCTGATTCCACTTATCTTAACTTATCTGTTATATTGATGTGACTTAAACTAAACTGTCTGTTCAACTCAATCTGACTACTTTGACTTATTTATTGCATTAAAGTTACATAAATCGAGCTATTTGTGACGTTAAAGTCAATTGTACTCCAACAGTTGTGAAGCTGATTCCACTGATATTAACTTATCTGTTATATTGATGTGACTTAAACTAAAATGTCTGTTCAACTCAATCTGACTATTTTGACCTATTTATTGCATTAAAGTTACATAAATTGAGCTATTTGTGATATTAAAGTCAATTGTACTCCAATATTTGTGAAGCTGATTCCACTTATATTAACTTATCTGTTATATTGATGTGACTTAAACAAAAATGTCTGTTCAACTCAATCTGACTACTTTGACCTATTTATTGCATTAAAGTTACATAAATTGAGCTATCTGTGATATTAAAGTCAATTGTACTCCAACAGTTGTGAAGCTGATTCCACTCATATTAACTTATCTGTTATATTGATGTGACTTAAACTAAACTGTCTGTTTAACTCAATCTGACTACCTTGACCTATTTATTGCATTAAAGTTACATAAATTGAGCTATCTGTGATGATAAAGTCAATTGTACTCCAATAGCTGTCAAGCTGATTCCACTGATATTGACTTATCTGTTATATTGATGTGACTTAAACTAAACTGTCTGTTCAACTCAATCTGACTACCTTGACCTATTTATTGCATTAAAGTTACATAAATTGATCTATTTGTGATGTTAAAGTCAATTGTACTCCAATAGTTGTCAAGCTGATTCCACTGATGTTAACTTATCTGTTATATTGATGTGACTTAAACTAAACTGTCTGTTCAACTCAATCTGACTACTTTGACCTATTTATTGCATTAAAGTTACATAAATTGAGCTATCTCTGATATTAAAGTCAATTCTACTCCAACAGTTGTGAAGCTGATTCCACTCATATTAACTTATCTGTTATATTGATGTGACTTAAACTAAACTGTCTGTTCAACTCAATCTGACTACTTTGACCTATTTATTGCATTAAAGTTACATAAATTGAGCTATCTGTGATATTACAGTCAATTGTACTCCAATATTTGTGAAGCTGATTCCACTCATATTAACTTATCTGTTATATTGATGTGACTTAAACTAAACTGTCTGTTCAACTCAATCTGACTACTTTGACCTATTTATTGCATTAAAGTTACATAAATTGAGCTATCTGTGATGTTAAAGTCAATTGTACTCCAATAGTAGTCAAGCCGATTCCACTGATGTTAACTTATCTGTTATATTGATGTGACTTAAACTAAACTGTCTGTTCAACTCAATCTGACTACTTTGACCTATTTATTGCATTAAAGTTACATAAATTGAGCTATTTGTGATATTAAAGTCAATTGTAGTCCAATATTTGTGAAGCTGATTCCACTTATATTAACTTATCTGTTATATTGATGTGACTTAAACTAAACTGTCTGTTCAACTCAATCTGACTACTTTGACTTATTTATTGCATTAAAGTTACATAAATTGATCTATTTGTGATGTTAAAGTCAATTGTACTCCAATAGTTGTCAAGCTGATTCCACTGATGTTAACTTATCTGTTATATTGATGTGACTTAAACTAAACTGTCTGTTCAACTCAATCTGACTACTTTGACCTATTTATTGCATTAAAGTTACATAAATTAATATAATTGTGATGTTAAAGTCAATTGTACTCCAACAGTTGTGAAGCTGATTCCACTGATATTAACTTATCTGTTATATTGATGTGACTTAAACTAAACTGTCTGTTCAACTCAATCTGACTACTTTGACATATTTATTGCATTAAAGTTACATAAATTAATATAATTGTGATGTTAAAGTCAATTGTACTCCAATAGTTGTCAAGCTGATTCCATTGATGTTAACTTATCTGTTATATTGATGTGACTTAAACTAAACTGTCTGTTCAACTCAATATGACTACTTTGACCTATGTATTGCATTAAAGTTACATAAATTGAGCTATCTGTGATATTACAGTCAATTGTACTCCAATATTTGTGAAGCTGATTCCACTTATATTAACTTATCTGTTATATTGATGTGACTTAAACTAAACTGTCTGTTCACCTCAATCTGACTACTTTGACCTATTTATTGCATTAAAGTTACATAAATTGAGCTATCTGTGATGTTAAAGTCAATTGTACTCCAATAGTAGTCAAGCTGATTCCACTGATGTTAACTTATCTGTTATATTGATGTGACTTAAACTAAACTGTCTGTTCAACTCAATCTGACTACTTTGACTTATTTATTGCATTAAAGTTACATAAATTGAGCTATTTGTGATGTTAAAGTCAATTGTACTCCAATAGTTGTCAAGCTGATTCCACTGATATTAACTTATCTGTTATATTGATGTGACTTAAACTAAACTGTCTGTTCAACTCAATCTGACTACTTTGACCTATTTATTGCATTGAAGTTACATAAATTGATCTATTTGTGATGTTAAAGTCAATTGTACTCCAATAGTTGTCAAGCTGATTCCACTGATGTTAACTTATCTGTTATATTGATGTGACTTAAACTAAACTGTCTGTTCAACTCAATCTGACTACTTTGACCTATTTATTGCATTAAAGTTACATAAATTGAGCTATCTGTGATGTTAAAGTCAATTGTACTCCAATAGTTGTCAAGCTGATTCCATTGATGTTAACTTATCTGTTATATTGATGTGACTTAAACTAAACTGTCTGTTCAACTCAATATGACTACTTTGACCTATGTATTGCATTAAAGTTACATAAATTGAGCTATCTGTGATATTACAGTCAATTGTACTCCAATATTTGTGAAGCTGATTCCACTTATATTAACTTATCTGTTATATTGATGTGACTTAAACTAAACTGTCTGTTCAACTCAATCTGACTACTTTGACCTATTTATTGCATTAAAGTTACATAAATTGAGCTATCTGTGATGTTAAAGTCAATTGTACTCCAATAGTAGTCAAGCCGATTCCACTGATGTTAACTTATCTGTTATATTGATGTGACTTAAACTAAACTGTCTGTTCAACTCAATCTGACTACTTTGACCTATTTATTGCATTAAAGTTACATAAATTGAGCTATTTGTGATATTAAAGTCAATTGTAGTCCAATATTTGTGAAGCTGATTCCACTTATATTAACTTATCTGTTATATTGATGTGACTTAAACTAAACTGTCTGTTCAACTCAATCTGACTACTTTGACTTATTTATTGCATTAAAGTTACATAAATTGATCTATTTGTGATGTTAAAGTCAATTGTACTCCAATAGTTGTCAAGCGGATTCCACTGATGTTAACTTATCTGTTATATTGATGTGACTTAAACTAAACTGTCTGTTCAACTCAATCTGACTACTTTGACCTATTTATTGCATTAAAGTTACATAAATTTAGCTATCTGTGATGTTAAAGTCAATTGTACTCCAATAGTTGTCAAGCTGATTCCACTGATGTTAACTTATCTGTTATATTGATGTGACTTAAACTAAACTGTCTGTTCACCTCAATCTGACTACTTTGACCTATTTATTGCATTAAAGTTACATAAATTGAGCTATTTGTGATATTAAAGTCAATTGTACTCCAATATTTGTGAAGCTGATTCCACTTATATTAACTTATCTGTTATATTGATGTGACTTAAACTAAACTGTCTGTTCAACTCAATCTGACTACTTTGACTTATTTATTGCATTAAAGTTACATAAATCGAGCTATTTGTGATGTTAAAGTCAATTGTACTCCAACAGTTATGAAGCTGATTCCACTGATATTAACTTATCTGTTATATTGATGTGACTTAAACTAAAATGTCTGTTCAATTCAATCTGACTACTTTGACCTATTTATTGCATTAAAGTTACATAAATTGAGCTATCTGTGATATTACAGTCAATTGTACTCCAATATTTGTGAAGCTGATTCCACTCATATTAACTTATCTGTTATATTGATGTGACTTAAACTAAACTGTCTGTTCAACTCAATCTGACTACTTTGACCTATTTATTGCATTAAAGTTACATAAATTGAGCTATCTGTGATGTTAAAGTCAATTGTACTCCAATAGTAGTCAAGCCGATTCCACTGATGTTAACTTATCTGTTATATTGATGTGACTTAAACTAAACTGTCTGTTCAACTCAATCTGACTACTTTGACCTATTTATTGCATTAAAGTTACATAAATTGAGCTATTTGTGATATTAAAGTCAATTGTAGTCCAATATTTGTGAAGCTGATTCCACTTATATTAACTTATCTGTTATATTGATGTGACTTAAACTAAACTGTCTGTTCAACTCAATCTGACTACTTTGACTTATTTATTGCATTAAAGTTACATAAATTGATCTATTTGTGATGTTAAAGTCAATTGTACTCCAATAGTTGTCAAGCTGATTCCACTGATGTTAACTTATCTGTTATATTGATGTGACTTAAACTAAACTGTCTGTTCAACTCAATCTGACTACTTTGACCTATTTATTGCATTAAAGTTACATAAATTTAGCTATCTGTGATGTTAAAGTCAATTGTACTCCAATAGTTGTCAAGCTGATTCCACTGATGTTAACTTATCTGTTATATTGATGTGACTTAAACTAAACTGTCTGTTCACCTCAATCTGACTACTTTGACCTATTTATTGCATTAAAGTTACATAAATTGAGCTATTTGTGATATTAAAGTCAATTGTACTCCAATATTTGTGAAGCTGTTTCCACTTATATTAACTTATCTGTTATATTGATGTGACTTAAACTAAACTGTCTGTTCAACTCAATCTGACTTTTTGACTTATTTATTGCATTAAAGTTACATAAATCGAGCTATTTGTGATGTTAAAGTCAATTGTACTCCAACAGTTATGAAGCTGATTCCACTGATATTAACTTATCTGTTATATTGATGTGACTTAAACTAAAATGTCTGTTCAATTCAATCTGACTACTTTGACCTATTTATTGCATTAAAGTTACATAAATTGAGCTATCTGTGATATTAAAGTCAATTGTACTCCAACAGTTGTGAGGCTCATTCCACTGATGTTAACTTATCTGTTATATTGATGTGACTTAAACTAAACTGTCTGTTCAACTCAATCTGACTACTTTGACCTATTTATTGCATTAAAGTTACATAAATTGAGCTATCTGTGATGATAAAGTCAATTGTACTCCAACAGTTGTGAAGCTGATTCCACTCATATTAACTTATCTGTTATATTGATGTGACTTAAACTAAATTGTCTGTTCAACTCAATCTGACTACTTTGACCTATTTATTGCATTAAAGTTACATAAATTAACCTAATTGTGATCTTAAAGTCAATTGTACTCCAATAGTTGTCAAGCTGATTCCACTGATGTTAACTTATCTGTTATATTGATGTGACTTAAACTAAACTGTCTGTTCAACTCAATCTGACTACTTTGACCTATGTATTGCATTAAAGTTACATAAATTGAGCTATCTGTGATATTAAAGTCAATTGTACTCCAATATTTGTGAAGCTGATTCCACTTATATTAACTTATCTGTTATATTGATGTGACTTAAACTAAACTGTCTGTTCAACTCAATCTGACTACTTTGACTTATTTATTGCATTAAAGTTACATAAATCGAGCTATTTGTGATGTTAAAGTCAATTGTACTCCAACAGTTTTGAAGCTGATTCCACTGATATTAACTTATCTGTTATATTGATGTGACTTAAACTAAAATGTCTGTTCAACTCAATCTGACTACTTTGACCTATTTATTGCATTAAAGTTACATAAATTGAGCTATCTGTGATATTAAAGTCAATTGTACTCCAACAGTTGTGAGGCTCATTCCACTCATATTAACTTATCTGTTATATTGATGTGACTTAAACTAAACTGTCTGTTCAACTCAATCTGACTACTTTGACCTATTTATTGCATTAAAGTTACATAAATTGAGCTATTTGTGATATTAAAGTCAATTGTACTCCAACATTTGTGAAGCTGATTCCACTTATCTTAACTTATCTGTTATATTGATGTGACTTAAACTAAACTGTCTGTTCAACTCAATCTGACTACTTTGACTTATTTATTGCATTAAAGTTACATAAATCGAGCTATTTGTGACGTTAAAGTCAATTGTACTCCAACAGTTGTGAAGCTGATTCCACTGATATTAACTTATCTGTTATATTGATGTGACTTAAACTAAAATGTCTGTTCAACTCAATCTGACTATTTTGACCTATTTATTGCATTAAAGTTACATAAATTGAGCTATTTGTGATATTAAAGTCAATTGTACTCCAATATTTGTGAAGCTGATTCCACTTATATTAACTTATCTGTTATATTGATGTGACTTAAACAAAAATGTCTGTTCAACTCAATCTGACTACTTTGACCTATTTATTCCATTAAAGTTACATAAATTGAGCTATCTGTGATATTAAAGTCAATTGTACTCCAACAGTTGTGAAGCTGATTCCACTCATATTAACTTATCTGTTATATTGATGTGACTTAAACTAAACTGTCTGTTCAACTCAATCTGACTACCTTGACCTATTTATTGCATTAAAGTTACATAAATTGAGCTATCTGTGATGATAAAGTCAATTGTACTCCAATAGTTGTCAAGCTGATTCCGCTGATATTGACTTATCTGTTATATTGATGTGACTTAAACTAAACTGTCTGTTCAACTCAATCTGACTACCTTGACCTATTTATTGCATTAAAGTTACATAAATTAATGTAATTGTGATGTTAAAGTCAATTGTACTCCAATAGTTGTCAAGCTGATTCCACTGATGTTAACTTATCTGTTATATTGATGTGACTTAAACTAAACTGTCTGTTCAACTCAATCTGACTACTTTGACCTATTTATTGCATTAAAGTTACATAAATTGAGCTATTTGTGATATTAAAGTCAATTGTACTCCAACAGTTGTGAAGCTGATTCCACTGATATTAACTTATCTGTTATATTGATGTGACTTAAACTAAACTGTCTGTTCAACTCAATCTGATTACTTTGACCTATTTATTGCATTAAAGTTACATAAATTGAGCTATTTGTGATGTTAAAGTCAATTGTACTCCAATAGTTGTCAAGCTGATTCCACTGATGTTAACTTATCTGTTATATTGATGTGACTTAAACTAAACTGTCTGTTCAACTCAATCTGACTACTTTGACCTATTTATTGCATTAAAGTTACATAAATTGAGCTATTTGTGATATTAAAGTCAATTGTACTCCAATATTTGTGAAGCTGATTCCACTTATATTAACTTATCTGTTATATTGATGTGACTTAAACTAAACTGTCTGTTCAACTCAATCTGACTACTTTGACTTATTTATTGCATTAAAGTTACAAAAATCGAGCTATTTGTGATGTTAAAGTCAATTGTACTCCAATAGTTGTGAAGCTGATTCCACTCATATTAACTTATCTGTTATATTGATGTGACTTAAACTAAACTGTCTGTTCAACTCAATCTGACTACTTTGACCTATTTATTGCATTAAAGTTACATAAATTGAGCTATCTGTGATATTAAAGTCAATTGTACTCCAACAGTTGTGAAGCTGATTCCACTCATATTAACTTATCTGTTATATTGATGTGACTTAAACTAAACTGTCTGTTCAACTCAATCTGACTACTTTGACCTATTTATTGCATTAAAGTTACATAAATTGATCTATTTGTGATGTTAAAGTCAATTGTACTCCAATAGTTGTCAAGCTGATTCCACTGATGTTAACTTATCTGTTATATTGATGTGACTTAAACTAAACTGTCTGTTCAACTCAATCTGACTACTTTGACCTATTTATTGCATTAAAGTTACATAAATTGAGCTATTTGTGATATTAAAGTCAATTGTACTCCAATATTTGTGAAGCTGATTCCACTTATATTAACTTATCTGTTATATTGATGTGACTTAAACTAAACTGTCTGTTCAACTCAATCTGACTACTTTGACTTATTTATTGCATTAAAGTTACAAAAATCGAGCTATTTGTGATGTTAAAGTCAATTGTACTCCAATAGTTGTGAAGCTGATTCCACTCATATTAACTTATCTGTTATATTGATGTGACTTAAACTAAACTGTCTGTTCAACTCAATCTGACTACTTTGACCTATTTATTGCATTAAAGTTACATAAATTGAGCTATCTGTGATATTAAAGTCAATTGTACTCCAACAGTTGTGAAGCTGATTCCACTCATATTAACTTATCTGTTATATTGATGTGACTTAAACTAAACTGTCTGATCAACTCAATCTGACTACTTTGACCTATTTATTGCATTAAAGTTACATAAATTGAGCTATTTGTGATATTAAAGTCAATTGTACTCCAATATTTGTGAAGCTGATTCCACTTATATTAACTTATCTGTTATATTGATGTGACTTAAACAAAAATGTCTGTTCAACTCAATCTGACTACTTTGACCTATTTATTGCATTAAAGTTACATAAATTGAGCTATCTGTGATATTAAAGTCAATTGTACTCCAACAGTTGTGAAGCTGATTCCACTCATATTAACTTATCTGTTATATTGATGTTACTTAAACTAAACTGTCTGTTCAACTCAATCTGACTACCTTGACCTATTTATTGCATTAAAGTTACATAAATTAATGTAATTGTGATGTTAAAGTCAATTGTACTCCAATAGTTGTCAAGCTGATTCCACTGATGTTAACTTATCTGTTATATTGATGTGACTTAAACTAAACTGTCTGTTCACCTCAATCTGACTACTTTGACCTATTTATTGCATTAAAGTTACATAAATTGAGCTATTTGTGATATTAAAGTCAATTGTACTCCAATATTTGTGAAGCTAATTCCACTTATATTAACTTATCTGTTATATTGATGTGACTTAAACAAAAATGTCTGTTCAACTCAATCTGACTACTTTGACCTATTTATTGCATTAAAGTTACATAAATTGAGCTATCTGTGACATTAAAGTCAATTGTACTCCAACAGGTGTGAAGCTGATTCCACTCATATTAACTTATCTGTTATATTGATGTGACTTAAACTAAACTGTCTGTTCAACTCAATCTGACTACTTTGACCTATTTATTGCATTAAAGTTACATAAATTGAGCTATTTGTGATATTAAAGTCAATTGTACTCCAATATTTGTGAAGCTGATTCCACTTATATTAACTTATCTGTTATATTGATGTGACTTAAACAAAAATGTCTGTTCAACTCAATCTGACTACTTTGACCTATTTATTGCATTAAAGTTACATAAATTGAGCTATCTGTGATATTAAAGTCAATTGTACTCCAACAGTTGTGAAGCTGATTCCACTCATATTAACTTATCTGTTATATTGATGTGACTTAAACTAAACTGTCTGTTCAACTCAATCTGACTACCTTGACCTATTTATTGCATTAAAGTTACATAAATTAATGTAATTGTGATGTTAAAGTCAATTGTACTCCAATAGTTGTCAAGCTGATTCCACTGATGTTAACTTATCTGTTATATTGATGTGACTTAAACTAAACTGTCTGTTCAACTCAATCTGACTACTTTGACCTATTTATTGCATTAAAGTTACATAAATTGAGCTATCTGTGATATTAAAGTCAACTGTACTCCAATGTTTGTGAAGCTGATTCCACTTATATTAACTTATCTGTTATATTGATGTGACTTAAACAAAAATGTCTGTTCAACTCAATCTGACTACTTTGACCTATTTATTGCATTAAAGTTACATAAATTAATGTAATTGTGATGTTAAAGTCAATTGTACTCCAATAGTTGTCAAGCTGATTCCACTGATGTTAACTTATCTGTTATATTGATGTGACTTAAACTAAACTGTCTGTTCAACTCAATCTGACTACTTTGACCTATTTATTGCATTAAAGTTACATAAATTGAGCTATTTGTGATATTAAAGTCAATTGTACTCCAATATTTGTGAAGCTGATTCCACTTATATTAACTTATCTGTTATATTGATGTGACTTAAACTAAACTGTCTGTTCAACTCAATCTGACTACTTTGACTTATTTATTGCATTAAAGTTACAAAAATCGAGCTATTTGTGATGTTAAAGTCAATTGTACTCCAATAGTTGTGAAGCTGATTCCACTGATATTAACTTATCTGTTATATTGATGTGACTTAAACTAAACTGTCTGTTCAACTCAATCTGATTACTTTGACCTATTTATTGCATTAAAGTTACATAAATTGATCTATTTGTGATGTTAAAGTCAATTGTACTCCAATAGTTGTCAAGCTGATTCCACTGATGTTAACTTATCTGTTATATTGATGTGACTTAAACTAAACTGTCTGTTCAACTCAATCTGACTACTTTGACCTATTTATTGCATTAAAGTTACATAAATTGAGCTATTTGTGATATTAAAGTCAATTGTACTCCAATATTTGTGAAGCTGATTCCACTTATATTAACTTATCTGTTATATTGATGTGACTTAAACTAAACTGTCTGTTCAACTCAATCTGACTACTTTGACTTATTTATTGCATTAAAGTTACAAAAATCGAGCTATTTGTGATGTTAAAGTCAATTGTACTCCAATAGTTGTGAAGCTGATTCCACTCATATTAACTTATCTGTTATATTGATGTGACTTAAACTAAACTGTCTGTTCAACTCAATCTGACTACTTTGACCTATTTATTGCATTAAAGTTACATAAATTGAGCTATCTGTGATATTAAAGTCAATTGTACTCCAACAGTTGTGAAGCTGATTCCACTCATATTAACTTATCTGTTATATTGATGTGACTTAAACTAAACTGTCTGTTCAACTCAATCTGACTACTTTGACCTATTTATTGCATTAAAGTTACATAAATTGATCTATTTGTGATGTTAAAGTCAATTGTACTCCAATAGTTGTCAAGCTGATTCCACTGATGTTAACTTATCTGTTATATTGATGTGACTTAAACTAAACTGTCTGTTCAACTCAATCTGACTACTTTGACCTATTTATTGCATTAAAGTTACATAAATTGAGCTATTTGTGATATTAAAGTCAATTCTACTCCAATATTTGTGAAGCTGATTCCACTTATATTAACTTATCTGTTATATTGATGTGACTTAAACTAAACTGTCTGTTCAACTCAATCTGACTACTTTGACTTATTTATTGCATTAAAGTTACAAAAATCGAGCTATTTGTGATGTTAAAGTCAATTGTACTCCAATAGTTGTGAAGCTGATTCCACTCATATTAACTTATCTGTTATATTGATGTGACTTAAACTAAACTGTCTGTTCAACTCAATCTGACTACTTTGACCTATTTATTGCATTAAAGTTACATAAATTGAGCTATCTGTGATATTAAAGTCAATTGTACTCCAACAGTTGTGAAGCTGATTCCACTCATATTAACTTATCTGTTATATTGATGTGACTTAAACTAAACTGTCTGTTCAACTCAATCTGACTACTTTGACCTATTTATTGCATTAAAGTTACATAAATTGAGCTATTTGTGATATTAAAGTCAATTGTACTCCAATATTTGTGAAGCTGATTCCACTTATATTAACTTATGTGTTATATTGATGTGACTTAAACAAAAATGTCTGTTCAACTCAATCTGACTACTTTGACCTATTTATTGCATTAAAGTTACATAAATTCAGCTATCTGTGATATTAAAGTCAATTGTACTCCAACAGTTGTGAAGCTGATTCCACTCATATTAACTTATCTGTTATATTGATGTGACTTAAACTAAACTGTCTGTTCAACTCAATCTGACTACCTTGACCTATTTATTGCATTAAAGTTACATAAATTAATGTAATTGTGATGTTAAAGTCAATTGTACTCCAATAGTTGTCAAGCTGATTCCACTGATGTTAACTTATCTGTTATATTGATGTGACTTAAACTAAACTGTCTGTTCACCTCAATCTGACTACTTTGACCTATTTATTGCATTAAAGTTACATAAATTGAGCTATTTGTGATATTAAAGTCAATTGTACTCCAATATTTGTGAAGCTGATTCCACTTATATTAACTTATCTGTTATATTGATGTGACTTAAACAAAAATGTCTGTTCAACTCAATCTGACTACTTTGACCTATTTATTGCATTAAAGTTACATAAATTGAGCTATCTGTGATATTAAAGTCAATTGTACTCCAACAGGTGTGAAGCTGATTCCACTCATATTAACTTATCTGTTATATTGATGTGACTTAAACTAAACTGTCTGTTCAACTCAATCTGACTACTTTGACCTATTTATTGCATTAAAGTTACATAAATTGAGCTATTTGTAATATTAAAGTCAATTGTACTCCAATATTTGTGAAGCTGATTCCACTTATATTAACTTATCTGTTATATTGATGTGACTTAAACAAAAATGTCTGTTCAACTCAATCTGACTACTTTGACCTATTTATTGCATTAAAGTTACATAAATTGAGCTATCTGTGATATTAAAGTCAATTGTACTCCAACAGTTGTGAAGCTGATTCCACTCATATTAACTTATCTGTTATATTGATGTGACTTAAACTAAACTGTCTGTTCAACTCAATCTGACTACCTTGACCTATTTATTGCATTAAAGTTACATAAATTAATGTAATTGTGATGTTAAAGTCAATTGTACTCCAATAGTTGTCAAGCTGATTCCACTGATGTTAACTTATCTGTTATATTGATGTGACTTAAACTAAACTGTCTGTTCAACTCAATCTGACTACTTTGACCTATTTATTGCATTAAAGTTACATAAATTGAGCTATCTGTGATATTAAAGTCAATTGTACTCCAATATTTGTGAAGCTGATTCCACTTTTATTAACTTATCTGTTATATTGATGTGACTTAAACAAAAATGTCTGTTCAACTCAATCTGACTACTTTGACCTATTTATTGCATTAAAGTTACATAAATTAATGTAATTGTGATGTTAAAGTCAATTGTACTCCAATAGTTGTCAAGCTGATTCCACTGATGTTAACTTATCTGTTATATTGATGTGACTTAAACTAAACTGTCTGTTCAACTCAATCTGACTACTTTGACCTATTTATTGCATTAAAGTTACATAAAGTACTCCAACAGTTGTGAAGCTGATTCCACTGATATTAACTTATCTGTTATATTGATGTGACTTAAACTAAACTGTCTGTTCAACTCAATCTGATTACTTTGACCTATTTATTGCATTAAAGTTACATAAATTGATCTATTTGTGATGTTAAAGTCAATTGTACTCCAATAGTTGTCAAGCTGATTCCACTGATGTTAACTTATCTGTTATATTGATGTGACTTAAACTAAACTGTCTGTTCAACTCAATCTGACTACTTTGACCTATTTATTGCATTAAAGTTACATAAATTGAGCTATTTGTGATATTAAAGTCAATTGTACTCCAATATTTGTGAAGCTGATTCCACTTATATTAACTTATCTGTTATATTGATGTGACTTAAACTAAACTGTCTGTTCAACTCAATCTGACTACTTTGACTTATTTATTGCATTAAAGTTACAAAAATCGAGCTATTTGTGATGTTAAAGTCAATTGTACTCCAATAGTTGTGAAGCTGATTCCACTCATATTAACTTATCTGTTATATTGATGTGACTTAAACTAAACTGTCTGTTCAACTCAATCTGACTACTTTGACCTATTTATTGCATTAAAGTTACATAAATTGAGCTATCTGTGATATTAAAGTCAATTGTACTCCAACAGTTGTGAAGCTGATTCCACTCATATTAACTTATCTGTTATATTGATGTGACTTAAACTAAACTGTCTGTTCAACTCAATCTGACTACTTTGACCTATTTATTGCATTAAAGTTACATAAATTGATCTATTTGTGATGTTAAAGTCAATTGTACTCCAATAGTTGTCAAGCTGATTCCACTGATGTTAACTTATCTGTTATATTGATGTGACTTAAACTAAACTGTCTGTTCAACTCAATCTGACTACTTTGACCTATTTATTGCATTAAAGTTACATAAATTGAGCTATTTGTGATATTAAAGTCAATTGTACTCCAATATTTGTGAAGCTGATTCCACTTATATTAACTTATCTGTTATATTGATGTGACTTAAACTAAACTGTCTGTTCAACTCAATCTGACTACTTTGACTTATTTATTGCATTAAAGTTACAAAAATCGAGCTATTTGTGATGTTAAAGTCAATTGTACTCCAATAGTTGTGAAGCTGATTCCACTCATATTAACTTATCTGTTATATTGATGTGACTTAAACTAAACTGTCTGTTCAACTCAATCTGACTACTTTGACCTATTTATTGCATTAAAGTTACATAAATTGAGCTATCTGTGATATTAAAGTCAATTGTACTCCAACAGTTGTGAAGCTGATTCCACTCATATTAACTTATCTGTTATATTGATGTGACTTAAACAAAAATGTCTGTTCAACTCAATCTGACTACTTTGACCTATTTATTGCATTAAAGTTACATAAATTCAGCTATCTGTGATATTAAAGTCAATTGTACTCCAACAGTTGTGAAGCTGATTCCACTCATATTAACTTATCTGTTATATTGATGTGACTTAAACTAAACTGTCTGTTCAACTCAATCTGACTACCTTGACCTATTTATTGCATTAAAGTTACATAAATTAATGTAATTGTGATGTTAAAGTCAATTGTACTCCAATAGTTGTCAAGCTGATTCCACTGATGTTAACTTATCTGTTATATTGACGTGACTTAAACTAAACTGTCTGTTCACCTCAATCTGACTACTTTGACCTATTTATTGCATTAAAGTTACATAAATTGAGCTATTTGTGATATTAAAGTCAATTGTACTCCAATATTTGTGAAGCTGATTCCACTTATATTAACTTATCTGTTATATTGATGTGACTTAAACAAAAATGTCTGTTCAACTCAATCTGACTACTTTGACCTATTTATTGCATTAAAGTTACATAAATTGAGCTATCTGTGATATTAAAGTCAATTGTACTCCAACAGGTGTGAAGCTGATTCCACTCATATTAACTTATCTGTTATATTGATGTGACTTAAACTAAACTGTCTGTTCAACTCAATCTGACTACTTTGACCTATTTATTGCATTAAAGTTACATAAATTGAGCTATTTGTGATATTAAAGTCAATTGTACTCCAATATTTGTGAAGCTGATTCCACTTATATTAACTTATCTGTTATATTGATGTGACTTAAACAAAAATGTCTGTTCAACTCAATCTGACTACTTTGACCTATTTATTGCATTAAAGTTACATAAATTGAGCTATCTGTGATATTAAAGTCAATTGTACTCCAACAGTTGTGAAGCTGATTCCACTCATATTAACTTATCTGTTATATTGATGTGACTTAAACTAAACTGTCTGTTCAACTCAATCTGACTACCTTGACCTATTTATTGCATTAAAGTTACATAAATTAATGTAATTGTGATGTTAAAGTCAATTGTACTCCAATAGTTGTCAAGCTGATTCCACTGATGTTAACTTATCTGTTATATTGATGTGACTTAAACTAAACTGTCTGTTCAACTCAATCTGACTACTTTGACCTATTTATTGCATTAAAGTTACATAAATTGAGCTATTTGTGATATTAAAGTCAATTGTACTCCAACAGTTGTGAAGCTGATTCCACTGATATTAACTTATCTGTTATATTGATGTGACTTAAACTAAACTGTCTGTTCAACTCAATCTGATTACTTTGACCTATTTATTGCATTAAAGTTACATAAATTGATCTATTTGTGATGTTAAAGTCAATTGTACTCCAATAGTTGTCAAGCTGATTCCACTGATGTTAACTTATCTGTTATATTGATGTGACTTAAACTAAACTGTCTGTTCAACTCAATCTGACTACTTTGACCTATTTATTGCATTAAAGTTACATAAATTGAGCTATTTGTGATATTAAAGTCAATTGTACTCCAATATTTGTGAAGCTGATTCCACTTATATTAACTTATCTGTTATATTGATGTGACTTAAACTAAACTGTCTGTTCAACTCAATCTGACTACTTTGACTTATTTATTGCATTAAAGTTACAAAAATCGAGCTATTTGTGATGTTAAAGTCAATTGTACTCCAATAGTTGTGAAACTGATTCCACTCATATTAACTTATCTGTTATATTGATGTGACTTAAACTAAACTGTCTGTTCAACTCAATCTGACTACTTTGACCTATTTATTGCATTAAAGTTACATAAATTGAGCTATCTGTGATATTAAAGTCAATTGTACTCCAACAGTTGTGAAGCTGATTCCACTCATATTAACTTATCTGTTATATTGATGTGACTTAAACTAAACTGTCTGTTCAACTCAATCTGACTACTTTGACCTATTTATTGCATTAAAGTTACATAAATTGAGCTATTTGTGATATTAAAGTCAATTGTACTCCAATATTTGTCAAGCTGATTCCACTTATATTAACTTATCTGTTATATTGATGTGACTTAAACAAAAATGTCTGTTAAACTCAATCTGACTACTTTGACCTATTTATTGCATTAAAGTTACATAAATTGAGCTATCTGTGATATTAAAGTCAATTGTACTCCAACAGTTGTGAAGCTGATTCCACTCATATTAACTTATCTGTTATATTGATGTGACTTAAACAAAAATGTCTGTTCAACTCAATCTGACTACTTTGACCTATTTATTCCATTAAAGTTACATAAATTCAGCTATCTGTGATATTAAAGTCAATTGTACTCCAACAGTTGTGAAGCTGATTCCACTCATATTAACTTATCTGTTATATTGATGTGACTTAAACTAAACTGTCTGTTCAACTCAATCTGACTACCTTGACCTATTTATTGCATTAAAGTTACATAAATTAATGTAATTGTGATGTTAAAGTCAATTGTACTCCAATAGTTGTCAAGCTGATTCCACTGATGTTAACTTATCTGTTATATTGACGTGACTTAAACTAAACTGTCTGTTCACCTCAATCTGACTACTTTGACCTATTTATTGCATTAAAGTTACATAAATTGAGCTATTTGTGATATTAAAGTCAATTGTACTCCAATATTTGTGAAGCTGATTCCACTTATATTAACTTATCTGTTATATTGATGTGACTTAAACAAAAATGTCTGTTCAACTCAATCTGACTACTTTGACCTATTTATTGCATTAAAGTTACATAAATTGAGCTATCTGTGATATTAAAGTCAATTGTACTCCAACAGGTGTGAAGCTGATTCCACTCATATTAACTTATCTGTTATATTGATGTGACTTAAACTAAACTGTCTGTTCAACTCAATCTGACTACTTTGACCTATTTATTGCATTAAAGTTACATAAATTGAGCTATTTGTGATATTAAAGTCAATTCTACTCCAATATTTGTGAAGCTGATTCCACTTATATTAACTTATCTGTTATATTGATGTGACTTAAACAAAAATGTCTGTTCAACTCAATCTGACTACTTTGACCTATTTATTGCATTAAAGTTACATAAATTGAGCTATCTGTGATATTAAAGTCAATTGTACTCCAACAGTTGTGAAGCTGATTCCACTCATATTAACTTATCTGTTATATTGATGTGACTTAAACTAAACTGTCTGTTCAACTCAATCTGACTACCTTGACCTATTTATTGCATTAAAGTTACATAAATTAATGTAATTGTGATGTTAAAGTCAATTGTACTCCAATAGTTGTCAAGCTGATTCCACTGATGTTAACTTATCTGTTATATTGATGTGACTTAAACTAAACTGTCTGTTCAACTCAATCTGACTACTTTGACCTATTTATTGCATTAAAGTTACATAAATTGAGCTATTTGTGATATTAAAGTCAATTGTACTCCAACAGTTGTGAAGCTGATTCCACTGATATTAACTTATCTGTTATATTGATGTGACTTAAACTAAACTGTCTGTTCAACTCAATCTGATTACTTTGACCTATTTATTGCATTAAAGTTACATAAATTGATCTATTTGTGATGTTAAAGTCAATTGTACTCCAATAGTTGTCAAGCTGATTCCACTGATGTTAACTTATCTGTTATATTGATGTGACTTAAACTAAACTGTCTGTTCAACTCAATCTGACTACTTTGACCTATTTATTGCATTAAAGTTACATAAATTGAGCTATTTGTGATATTAAAGTCAATTGTACTCCAATATTTGTGAAGCTGATTCCACTTATATTAACTTATCTGTTATATTGATGTGACTTAAACTAAACTGTCTGTTCAACTCAATCTGACTACTTTGACTTATTTATTGCATTAAAGTTACAAAAATCGAGCTATTTGTGATGTTAAAGTCAATTGTACTCCAATAGTTGTGAAACTGATTCCACTCATATTAACTTATCTGTTATATTGATGTGACTTAAACTAAACTGTCTGTTCAACTCAATCTGACTACTTTGACCTATTTATTGCATTAAAGTTACATAAATTGAGCTATCTGTGATATTAAAGTCAATTGTACTCCAACAGTTGTGAAGCTGATTCCACTCATATTAACTTATCTGTTATATTGATGTGACTTAAACTAAACTGTCTGTTCAACTCAATCTGACTACTTTGACCTATTTATTGCATTAAAGTTACATAAATTCAGCTATCTGTGATATTAAAGTCAATTGTACTCCAACAGTTGTGAAGCTGATTCCACTCATATTAACTTATCTGTTATATTGATGTGACTTAAACTAAACTGTCTGTTCAACTCAATCTGACTACCTTGACCTATTTATTGCATTAAAGTTACATAAATTAATGTAATTGTGATGTTAAAGTCAATTGTACTCCAATAGTTGTCAAGCTGATTCCACTGATGTTAACTTATCTGTTATATTGACGTGACTTAAACTAAACTGTCTGTTCACCTCAATCTGACTACTTTGACCTATTTATTGCATTAAAGTTACATAAATTGAGCTATCTGTGATATTAAAGTCAATTGTACTCCAACAGGTGTGAAGCTGATTCCACTCATATTAACTTATCTGTTATATTGATGTGACTTAAACTAAACTGTCTGTTCAACTCAATCTGACTACCTTGACCTATTTATTGCATTAAAGTTACATAAATTAATGTAATTGTGATGTTAAAGTCAATTGTACTCCAATAGTTGTCAAGCTGATTCCACTGATGTTAACTTATCTGTTATATTGATGTGACTTAAACTAAACTGTCTGTTCAACTCAATCTGACTACTTTGACCTATTTATTGCATTAAAGTTACATAAATTGAGCTATTTGTGATATTAAAGTCAATTGTACTCCAACAGTTGTGAAGCTGATTCCACTGATATTAACTTATCTGTTATATTGATGTGACTTAAACTAAACTGTCTGTTCAACTCAATCTGATTACTTTGACCTATTTATTGCATTAAAGTTACATAAATTGAGCTATTTGTGATATTAAAGTCAATTGTACTCCAATATTTGTGAAGCTGATTCCACTTATATTAACTTATCTGTTATATTGATGTGACTTAAACTAAACTGTCTGTTCAACTCAATCTGACTACTTTGACTTATTTATTGCATTAAAGTTACAAAAATCGAGCTATTTGTGATGTTAAAGTCAATTGTACTCCAATAGTTGTGAAACTGATTCCACTCATATTAACTTATCTGTTATATTGATGTGACTTAAACTAAACTGTCTGTTCAACTCAATCTGACTACTTTGACCTATTTATTGCATTAAAGTTACATAAATTGAGCTATCTGTGATATTAAAGTCAATTGTACTCCAACAGTTGTGAAGCTGATTCCACTCATATTAACTTATCTGTTATATTGATGTGACTTAAACTAAACTGTCTGTTCAACTCAATCTGACTACTTTGACCTATTTATTGCATTAAAGTTACATAAATTGAGCTATTTGTGATATTAAAGTCAATTGTACTCCAATATTTGTCAAGCTGATTCCACTTATATTAACTTATCTGTTATATTGATGTGACTTAAACAAAAATGTCTGTTAAACTCAATCTGACTACTTTGACCTATTTATTGCATTAAAGTTACATAAATTGAGCTATCTGTGATATTAAAGTCAATTGTACTCCAACAGTTGTGAAGCTGATTCCACTCATATTAACTTATCTGTTATATTGATGTGACTTAAACTAAACTGTCTGTTCAACTCAATCTGACTACCTTGACCTATTTATTGCATTAAAGTTACATAAATTAATGTAATTGTGATGTTAAAGTCAATTGTACTCCAATAGTTGTCAAGCTGATTCCACTGATGTTAACTTATCTGTTATATTGATGTGACTTAAACTAAACTGTCTGTTCACCTCAATCTGACTACTTTGACCTATTTATTGCATTAAAGTTACATAAATTGAGCTATCTGTGATATTAAAGTCAATTGTACTCCAATATTTGTGAAGCTGATTCCACTTATATTAACTTATCTGTTATATTGATGTGACTTAAACTAAACTGTCTGTTCAACTCAATCTGACTACCTTGACCTATTTATTGCATTAAAGTTACATAAATTAATGTAATTGTGATGTTAAAGTCAATTGTACTCCAATAGTTGTCAAGCTGATTCCACTGATGTTAACTTATCTGTTATATTGACGTGACTTAAACTAAACTGTCTGTTCACCTCAATCTGACTACTTTGACCTATTTATTGCATTAAAGTTACATAAATTGAGCTATTTGTGATATTAAAGTCAATTGTACTCCAATATTTGTGAAGCTGATTCCACTTATATTAACTTATCTGTTATATTGATGTGACTTAAACAAAAATGTCTGTTCAACTCAATCTGACTACTTTGACCTATTTATTGCATTAAAGTTACATAAATTGAGCTATCTGTGATATTAAAGTCAATTGTACTCCAACAGGTGTGAAGCTGATTCCACTCATATTAACTTATCTGTTATTTTGATGTGACTTAAACTAAACTGTCTGTTCAACTCAATCTGACTACTTTGACCTATTTATTGCATTAAAGTTACATAAATTGAGCTATTTGTGATATTAAAGTCAATTGTACTCCAATATTTGTGAAGCTGATTCCACTTATATTAACTTATCTGTTATATTGATGTGACTTAAACAAAAATGTCTGTTCAACTCAATCTGACTACTTTGACCTATTTATTGCATTAAAGTTACATAAATTGAGCTATCTGTGATATTAAAGTCAATTGTACTCCAACAGTTGTGAAGCTGATTCCACTCATATTAACTTATCTGTTATATTGATGTGACTTAAACTAAACTGTCTGTTCAACTCAATCTGACTACCTTGACCTATTTATTGCATTAAAGTTACATAAATTAATGTAATTGTGATGTTAAAGTCAATTGTACTCCAATAGTTGTCAAGCTGATTCCACTGATGTTAACTTATCTGTTATATTGATGTGACTTAAACTAAACTGTCTGTTCAACTCAATCTGACTACTTTGACCTATTTATTGCATTAAAGTTACATAAATTGAGCTATTTGTGATATTAAAGTCAATTGTACTCCAACAGTTGTGAAGCTGATTCCACTGATATTAACTTATCTGTTATATTGATGTGACTTAAACTAAACTGTCTGTTCAACTCAATCTGATTACTTTGACCTATTTATTGCATTAAAGTTACATAAATTGATCTATTTGTGATGTTAAAGTCAATTGTACTCCAATAGTTGTCAAGCTGATTCCACTGATGTTAACTTATCTGTTATATTGATGTGACTTAAACTAAACTGTCTGTTCAACTCAATCTGACTACTTTGACCTATTTATTGCATTAAAGTTACATAAATTAAGCTATTTGTGATATTAAAGTCAATTGTACTCCAATATTTGTGAAGCTGATTCCACTTATATTAACTTATCTGTTATATTGATGTGACTTAAACTAAACTGTCTGTTCAACTCAATCTGACTACTTTGACTTATTTATTGCATTAAAGTTACAAAAATCGAGCTATTTGTGATGTTAAAGTCAATTGTACTCCAATAGTTGTGAAGCTGATTCCACTCATATTAACTTATCTGTTATATTGATGTGACTTAAACTAAACTGTCTGTTCAACTCAATCTGACTACTTTGACCTATTTATTGCATTAAAGTTACATAAATTGAGCTATCTGTGATATTAAAGTCAATTGTACTCCAACAGTTGTGAAGCTGATTCCACTCATATTAGCTTATCTGTTATATTGATGTGACTTAAACTAAACTGTCTGTTCAACTCAATCTGACTACTTTGACCTATTTATTGCATTAAAGTTACATAAATTGAGCTATTTGTGATATTAAAGTCAATTGTACTCCAATATTTGTCAAGCTGATTCCACTTATATTAACTTATCTGTTATATTGATGTGACTTAAACAAAAATGTCTGTTAAACTCAATCTGACTACTTTGACCTATTTATTGCATTAAAGTTACATAAATTGAGCTATCTGTGATATTAAAGTCAATTGTACTCCAACAGTTGTGAAGCTGATTCCACTCATATTAACTTATCTGTTATATTGATGTGACTTAAACTAAACTGTCTGTTCAACTCAATCTGACTACCTTGACCTATTTATTGCATTAAAGTTACATAAATTAATGTAATTGTGATGTTAAAGTCAATTGTACTCCAATAGTTGTCAAGCTGATTCCACTGATGTTAACTTATCTGTTATATTGATGTGACTTAAACTAAACTGTCTGTTCACCTCAATCTGACTACTTTGACCTATTTATTGCATTAAAGTTACATAAATTGAGCTATTTGTGATATTAAAGTCAATTGTACTCCAATATTTGTGAAGCTGATTCCACTTATATTAACTTATCTGTTATATTGATGTGACTTAAACAAAAATGTCTGTTCAACTCAATCTGACTACTTTGACTTATTTATTGCATTAAAGTTACATAAATTGAGCTATCTGTGATATTAAAGTCAATTGTACTCCAACAGGTGTGAAGCTGATTCCACTCATATTAACTTATCTGTTATATTGATGTGACTTAAACTAAACTGTCTGTTCAACTCAATCTGACTACTTTGACCTATTTATTGCATTAAAGTTACATAAATTGAGCTATTTGTGATATTAAAGTCAATTGTACTCCAATATTTGTGAAGCTGATTCCACTTATATTAACTGATCTGTTATATTGATGTGACTTAAACTAAACTGTGTGTTCAATTCAATCTGACTACTTTGACCTATTTATTGCATTAAAGTGACATAAATTGATCTATTTGTGATGTTAAAGTCAATTGTACTCCAATAGTTGTCAAGCTGATTCCACTTATATTAACTTATCTGTTATATTGATGTGACTTAAACTAAACTGTCTGTTCAACTCAATCTGACTATTTTGACCTATTTATTGCATTAAAGTTAAATAAATTGAGCTATCTGTGAAATTAAAGTCAATTGTATTCCAATATTTGTGAAGCTGATTCCACTAATATTAACTTATCTGTTTTATTAATGTGACTTAATCTAAACTGTCTGTTCAACTCAATCTGATTACTTTGACCTATTTATTGCATTAAAGTTACATAAATTGATCTATTTGTGATGTTAAAGTCAATTGTACTCTAATAGTTGTCAAGCTGATTCCACTGATATTAACTTATCTGTTATATTGATGTGACTTAAACTAAACTGTCTGTTCAACTCAATCTGACTATTTTGACCTATTTATTGCATTAAAGTTACATAAATTGAGTTATCTGTGATGTTAAAGTCAATTATACTCCAATAGTTGTGAACCTTATTCCACTGATGTTGACTTATCTGTTATATTGATGTGACTTAAACTAAACTGTCTGTTCAACTCAATCTGACTACTTTGACCTATTTATTGCATTAAAGTTACATAAATTTAGTTATCTGTGATATTAAAGTCAATTGTATTCCAATATTTGTGAAACTAATTCCACTAATATTAACTTATCTGTTTTATTAATGTGACTTAATCTAAACTGTCTGTTCAACTCAATCTGACTACTTTGACCTATTTATTGTATTAAAGTTACAATAATTGAGTTATCTGTGATATTAAAGCCAATTGTATTCCAATATTTATGAAGCTGATTCCACTGATATTAACTTATCTGTTATATTGATGTGACTTAAACTAAACTGTCTGTTCAACTCAATCTGACTACTTTGACCTATTTATTGCATTAAAGTTACATAAATTGAGTTATCTGTGATATTAAAGTCAATTGTATTCCAATATTTGTGAAACTGATTCCACTAATATTAACTTATCTGTTTTATTAATGTGACTTAATCTAAACTGTCTGTTCAACTGAATCTGACTACTTTGACCTATCTATTGCATGAAAGTTACATAAATTGAGTTATCTGTGATATTAAAGCCAATCGTAGTCTTATATGTGTGAAACTGATGTCACTTATATTAACCTATCTGTTTTATTAATGTGACTTAAACTAAACTGTCTGTTCAACCCAATCTGACTACTTTGACCTATTTATTGCATTAAACTTACATAAATTGAGTTATCTGTGATATTAAAGCCAATTGTATTCCAATATTTATGAAGCTGATTCCACTGATATTAACTTATCTGTTATATTGATGTGACTTAAACTAAACTGTCTGTTCAACTCAATCTGACTACTTTGACCTATTTATTGCATTAAAGTGACATAAATTGATCTATTTGTGATGTTAAAGTCAATTGTACTCCAATAGTTGTCAAGCTGATTCCACTGATATTAACTTATCTGTTATATTGATGTGACTTAAACTAAACTGTCTGTTCAACTCAATCTGACTATTTTGACCTATTTATTGCATTAAAGTTACATAAATCGAGTTATTTGTGATGTTAAAGTCAATTGTACTCCAACAGTTGTGAAGCTGATTCTACTCATATTAACTGATCTGTTATATTGATGTGACTTAAACTAAACTGTCTGTTCAACTCAATCGGACTACTTTGACCTATTTATTGCATTAAAGTTACATAAATTGAGCTATCTGTGATATTAAAGTCAATTGTACTCCAATATTTGGGAAGCTGATTCCACTTATATTAACTGATCTGTTATATTGATGTGACTTAAACTAAACTGTGTGTTCAGCTCAATCTGACTACTTTGACCTATTTATTGCATTAAAGTGACATAAATTGATCTATTTGTGATGTTAAAGTCAATTGTACTCCAATAGTTGTCAAGCTGATTCCACTTATATTAACTTATCTGTTATATTGATGTGACTTAAACTAAACTGTCTGTTCAACTCAATCTGACTATTTTGACCTATTTATTGCATTAAAGTTAAATAAATTGAGCTATCTGTGATATTAAAGTCAATTGTATTCCAATATTTGTGAAACTGATTCCACTAATATTAACTTATCTGTTTTATTAATGTGACTTAATCTAAACTGTCTGTTCAACTCAATCTGATTACTTTGACCTATTTATTGCATTAAAGTTACATAAATTGATCTATTTGTGATGTTAAAGTCAATTGTACTCTAATAGTTGTCAAGCTGATTCCACTGATATTAACTTATCTGTTATATTGATGTGACTTAAACTAAACTGTCTGTTCAACTCAATCTGACTACTTTGACCTATTTATTGCATTAAAGTTACATAAATCGAGTTATTTGTGATGTTAAAGTCAATTGTACTCCAACAGTTGTGAAGCTGATTCTACTCATATTAACTGATCTGTTATATTGATGTGACTTAAACTAAACTGTTTGTTCAACTCAATCGGACTACTTTGACCTATTTATTGCATTAAAGTTACATAAATTGAGCTATCTGTGATATTAAAGTCAATTGTACTCCAACAGTTGTGAAGCTGATTCTACTCATATTAACTGATCTGTTATATTGATGTGACTTAAACTAAACTGTCTGTTCAACTCAATCTGACTATTTTGACCTATTTATTGCATTAAAGTTAAATAAATTGAGCTATCTGTGATATTAAAGTCAATTGTATTCCAATATTTGTGAAGCTGATTCCACTAATATTAACTTATCTGTTTTATTAATGTGACTTAATCTAAACTGTCTGTTCAACTCAATCTGATTACTTTGACCTATTTATTGCATTAAAGTTACATAAATTGATCTATTTGTGATGTTAAAGTCAATTGTACTCTAATAGTTGTCAAGCTGATTCCACTGATATTAACTTATCTGTTATATTGATGTGACTTAAACTAAACTGTCTGTTCAACTCAATCTGACTACTTTGTCCTATTTATTGCATTAAAGTTACATAAATGGAGTTATTTGTGATGTTAAAGTCAATTGTACTCCAACAGTTGTGAAGCTGATTCTACTCATATTAACTGATCTGTTATATTGATGTGACTTAAACTAAACTGTTTGTTCAACTCAATCGGACTACTTTGACCTATTTATTGCATTAAAGTTACATAAATTGAGCTATCTGTGATATTAAAGTCAATTGTACTCCAACAGTTGTGAAGCTGATTCTACTCATATTAACTGATCTGTTATATTGATGTGACTTAAACTAAACTGTCTGTTCAACTCAATCGGACTACTTTGACCTATTTATTGCATTAAAGTTACATAAATTGAGCTATCTGTGATATTAAAGTCAATTGTACTCCAATATTTGAGAAGCTGATTCCACTTATATTAACTGATCTGTTATATTGATGTGACTTAAACTAAACTGTGTGTTCAATTCAATCTGACTACTTTGACCTATTTATTGCATTAAAGTGACATAAATTGATCTATTTGTGATGTTAAAGTCAATTGTACTCCAATAGTTGTCAAGCTGATTCCACTTATATTAACTTATCTGTTATATTGATGTGACTTAAACTAAACTGTCTGTTCAACTCAATCTGACTATTTTGACCTATTTATTGCATTAAAGTTAAATAAATTGAGCTATCTGTGAAATTAAAGTCAATTGTATTCCAATATTTGTGAAGCTGATTCCACTAATATTAACTTATCTGTTTTATTAATGTGACTTAATCTAAACTGTCTGTTCAACTCAATCTGATTACTTTGACCTATTTATTGCATTAAAGTTACATAAATTGATCTATTTGTGATGTTAAAGTCAATTGTACTCTAATAGTTGTCAAGCTGATTCCACTGATATTAACTTATCTGTTATATTGATGTGACTTAAACTAAACTGTCTGTTCAACTCAATCTGACTACTTTGTCCTATTTATTGCATTAAA
This sequence comes from Ostrea denselamellosa, assembly GCA_024699665.1. NCBI lineage: Eukaryota > Metazoa > Mollusca > Bivalvia > Ostreida > Ostreidae > Ostrea > Ostrea denselamellosa. The sequence continues at coordinate 1,943,922 of JAMZEH010000011.1, forward strand.
GTTACATAAATCGAGTTATTTGTGATGTTAAAGTCAATTGTACTCCAACAGTTGTGAAGCTGATTCTACTCATATTAACTGATCTGTTATATTGATGTGACTTAAACTAAACTGTCTGTTCAACTCAATCTGACTACTTTGACCTATTTATTGCATTAAAGTTACATAAATTTAGTTATCTGTGATATTAAAGTCAATTGTATTCCAATATTTGTGAAACTAATTCCACTGATATTAACTTATCTGTTATATTGATGTGATTTAAACTAAACTGTCTGTTCAACTCAATCTGACTACTTTGACCTATTTATTGCATTAAAGTTACATAAATTGAGTTATCTGTGATATTAAAGTCAATTGTATTCCAATATTTGTGAAACTGATTCCACTAATATTAACTTATCTGTTTTATTAATGTGACTTAATCTAAACTGTCTGTTCAACTGAATCTGACTACTTTGACCTACCTATTGCATGAAAGTTACATAAATTGAGTTATCTGTGATATTAAAGCCAATCGTAGTCTTATATGTGTGAAACTGATGTCACTTATATTAACCTATCTGTTTTATTAATGTGACTTAAACTAAACTGTCTGTTCAACCAAATCTGACTACTTTGACCTATTTATTGCATTAAACTTACATAAATTGAGTTATCTGTGATATTAAAGCCAATTGTATTCCAATATTTATGAAGCTGATTCCACTGATATTAACTTATCTGTTATATTGATGTGACTTAAACTAAACTGTCTGTTCAACTCAATCTGACTACTTTGACCTATTTATTGCATTAAAGTGACATAAATTGATCTATTTGTGATGTTAAAGTCAATTGTACTCCAATAGTTGTCAAGCTGATTCCACTGATATTAACTTATCTGTTATATTGATGTGACTTAAACTAAACTGTCTGTTCAACTCAATCTGACTATTTTGACCTATTTATTGCATTAAAGTTAAATAAATTGAGCTATCTGTGATATTAAAGTCAATTGTATTCCAATATTTGTGAAACTGATTCCACTAATATTAACTTATCTGTTTTATTAATGTGACTTAATCTAAACTGTCTGTTCAACTCAATCTGATTACTTTGACCTATTTATTGCATTAAAGTTACATAAATTGATCTATTTGTGATGTTAAAGTCAATTGTACTCTAATAGTTGTCAAGCTGATTCCACTGATATTAACTTATCTGTTATATTGATGTGACTTAAACTAAACTGTCTGTTCAACTCAATCTGACTACTTTGACCTATTTATTGCATTAAAGTTACATAAATCGAGTTATTTGTGATGTTAAAGTCAATTGTACTCCAACAGTTGTGAAGCTGATTCTACTCATATTAACTGATCTGTTATATTGATGTGACTTAAACTAAACTGTCTGTTCAACTCAATCTGACTACTTTGACCTATTTATTGCATTAAAGTTACATAAATTTAGTTATCTGTGATATTACAGCCAATTGTATTCCAATATTTGTGAAGCTGATTCCACTGATATTAACTTATCTGTTATACTGATGTGACTTAAACTAAACTGTCCGTTCAACTCAATCTCACTACTTTGACCTATTTATTGCATTAAAGTTACATAAATTGATCTATTTGTGATGTTAAAGTCAATTGTACTCCAATAGTTGTCAAGCTGATTCCACTGATATTAACTTATCTGTTATATTGATGTGATTTAAACTAAACTGTCTGTTCAACTCAATCTGACTACTTTGACATATTTATTGCATTAAAGTTACATAAATCGAGTTATTTGTGATGTTAAAGTCAATTGTACTCCAACAGTTGTGAAGCTGATTCTACTCATATTAACTTATCTGTTATATTGATGTGACTTAAACTAAACTGTCTTCTCAACTCAATCTGACCACTTTGACCTATTTATTGCATTAAAGTTACATAAATCGAGTTATTTGTGATGTTAAAGTCAATTGTACTCCAACAGTAGTGAAGCTGATTCTACTCATATTAACTTATCTGTTATATTGATGTGACTTAAACTAAACTGTCTGTTCAACTCAATCTGACTACTTTGACCTATTTATTGCATTAAAGTTACATAAATTGAGTTATCTGTGATATTACAGCCAATTGTATTCCAATATTTGTGAAGCTGATTCCACTGATATTAACTTATCTGTTATATTGGTGTGACTTAAACTAAACTGTCTGTTCAACTCAATCTGACTACTTTGACCTATTTATTGCATTAAAGTTACATTAATCGAGCTATTTGTGATATTAAAGTCAATTGAATTCCAATATTTGTGAAGCTGATTCCACTGATATTAACTTATCTGTTATATTGATGTGACTTAAACTAAACTGCCTGTTCAACTCAATCTGACTACTTTGACCTATTTATTGCATTAAAGTTACATAAATTGAGCTATCTGTGATATTGAAGTCAATTGTACCCTAATATTTGTGAAGCTGATTCCACTTATATTAAATTATCTGATATATTGATGTGACTTAAACTAAACTGTCTGTTCAACTTAATCTGACTTCTTTGACCTATTTATTGCATTAAAGTGACATAAATTGAGGTATCTGTTATGTTAAAGTCAAATGTACTCCAATAGTTGTGAAGCTGATTCCACTGATATTTACTTATCTGTTATATTGATGTGACTTAAACTAAACTGTCTGTTCAACTCAATCTGATTACTTTGACCTATTTATTGCATTAAAGTTACATAAATCGAGTTATTTGTGATGTTAGAGTCAATTGTACTCCAACAGTTGTGAAGCTGATTCTACTCATATTAACTTATCTGTTATATTGATGTGACTTAAACTAAACTGTCTGTTCAACTCAATCTGACTACTTTGACCTATTTATTGCATTAAAGTTACATAAATTGAGTTATCTGTGATATTAAAGTCATTTGAATTCCAATATTTGTGAAGCTGATTCCACTGATATTAACTTATCTGTTATATTGATGTGACTTAAACTAAACTGCCTGTTCAACTCAATCTGACTACTTTGACCTATTTATTGCATGAAAGTTACATAAATTGAGCTATCTGTGATATTGAAGTCAATTGTACCCTAATATTAGTGAAGCTGATTCCACTGATATTAACTTATCTGTTATATTGATGTGACTTAAACTAAACTGTCTGTTCAACTCAATCTGACTACTTTGACCTATTTATTGCATTAAAGTTACATTAATCGAGCTATTTGTGATGTTAAAGTCAATTGTACTCCAACAGTTGTGAAGCTTATTCCACTCATATTAACTTATCTGTTATATTGATGTGACTTAAACTAAACTGTCTGTTCAACTCAATCTGACTACTTTGACCTATTTATTGCATTAAAGTTACATAAATTGAGTTATCTGTGATATTAAAGTCATTTGAATTCCAATATTTGTGAAGCTGATTCCACTGATATTAACTTATCTGTTATATTGATGTGACTTAAACTAAACTGCCTGTTCAACTCAATCTGACTACTTTGACCTATTTATTGCATGAAAGTTACATAAATTGAGCTATCTGTGATATTGAAGTCAATTGTACCCTAATATTTGTGAAGCTGATTCCACTTATATTAACTTATCTGATATATTGATGTGACTTAAACTAAACTGTCTGTTCAACTCAATCTGACTACTTTGACATATTTATTGCATTAAAGTTACATAAATTGAGGTATCTGTTATGTTAAAGTCAAATGTACTCCAATAGTTGTGAAGCTGATTCCACTGATATTAACTTATCTGTTATATTGATGTGACTTAAACTAAACTGTCTGTTCAACTCAATCTGATTACTTTGACCTATTTATTGCATTAAAGTTACATAAATTGATCTATTTTTGATGTTAGAGTCAATTGTACTCCAATAGTTGTCAAGCTGATTCCACTGATATTAACTTATCTGTTTTATTGATGTGACTTAAACTGAACTATCTGTTCAACTGAATCTGACTACTCTGACCTATTTATTGCATTAAAGTTATATAAATTGAGTTATCTGTGATATTAAAGCCAATTGTATTCCAATATTTATGAAGCTGATTCCACTGATATTAACTTATCTGTTATATTGATGTGATTTAAACTAAACTGTCTGTTCAACTCAATCTGACTACTTTGACTTATTTATTGCATGAAAGTTACATAAATCTAACTATCTGTAATATTAAAGCCAATCGTAGTCTTATATGTGTGAAATTGATGTCACTTATATTAACCTATCTGTTATATTGATGTGACTTAAACTGAACTGTCTGTTCAACTCAATCTGACTACTTTGACCTATTTATTGCATTAAAGTTACATAAATTGAGCTATTTGTGATGTTAAAGTCAATTGTACTCCAATAGTTGTGAATCTGATTCCACTGATATTAACTTATCTGTTATATTGAAGTGACTTAAACTAAACTGTCTGTTCAACTCAATCTGACTACTTTGACCTATTTATTGCATTAAAGTTACATACATTGAGCTATCTGTGATGTTAAAGTCAATTGTATTCCAATATTTGTGAAACTGATTCCACTAATATTAACTTATCTGTTTTATTAATGTGACTTAATCTAAACTGTCTGTTCAACTCAATCTGATTACTTTGACCTATTTATTGCATTAAAGTTACATAAATTGAACTATTTGTAATGTTAAAGTCAATTGTACTCTAATAGTTGTCAAGCTGATTCCACTGATATTAACTTATATGTTATATTGATGTGACTTAAACTAAACTGTCTGTTCAACTCAATCTGACTACTTTGACCTATTTATTGCATTAAAGTTACATAAATCGAGTTATTTGTGATGTTAAAGTCAATTGTACTCCAACAGTTGTGAAGCTGATTCCAGTTATATTAACTTATCTGTTATATTGATGTGACTTAAACTAAACTGTCTGTTCAACTCAATCTGACTACTTTGACCTATTTATTGCATTAAAGGTACATATATCGAACTCTCTGTGATATTAAAGTCAATTGTACTCCAATATTTGGGAAGCTGATTCCACTTATATTAACTTATCTGTTATATTGATGTGACTTAAACTAAACTGTGTGTTCAACTCAATCTGACTACTTTGACCTATTTATTGCATTAAAGTTACATAAATTGATCTATTTGTGATGTTAAAGTCAATTGTACTCCAATAGTTGTCAAGCTGATTCCACTGATATTAACTTATCTGTTTTATTGATGTGACTTAAACTGAACTGTCTGTTCAACTGAATCTGACTACTTTGACCTATTTATTGCATTAAACTTACATAAATTGAGCTATCTGTGATGTTAAAGTCAATTATACTCCAATAGTTGTGAACCTTATGCCACTGATGTTGACTTATCTGTTATATTGATGTGACTTAAACTAAACTGTCTGTTCAACTCAATCTGACTACTTTGACCTATTTATTGCATTAAAGTTACATAAATTTAGTTATCTGTGATATTAAAGTCAATTGTATTCCAATATTTGTGAAACTAATTCCACTAATATTAACTTATCTGTTTTATTAATGTGACTTAATCTAAACTGTCTGTTCAACTCAATCTGACTACTTTGACCTATTTATTGTATAAAAGTTACAATAATTGAGTTATCTGTGATATTAAAGCCAATTGTATTCCAATATTTATGAAGCTGATTCCACTGATATTAACTTATCTGTTATATTGATGGGACTTAAACTAAACTGTCTGTTCAACTCAATCGGACTACTTTGACCTATTTATTGCATTAAAGTTACATAAAATTAGTTATCTGTGATATTAAAGTCAATTGTATTCCAATATTTGTGAAACTGATTCCACTAATATTAACTTATCTGTTTTATTAATGTGACTTAATCTAAACTGTCTGTTCAACTGAATCTGACTACTTTGACCTATCTATTGCATGAAAGTTACATAAATTGAGTTATCTGTGATATTAAAGCCAATCGTAGTCTTATATGTGTGAAACTGATGTCACTTATATTAACCTATCTGTTTTATTAATGTGACTTAAACTAAACTGTCTGTTCAACCCAATCTGACTACTTTGACCTATTTATTGCATTAAACTTACATAAATTGAGTTATCTGTGATATTAAAGCCAATTGTATTCCAATATTTATGAAGCTGATTCCACTGATATTAACTTATCTGTTATATTGATGTGACTTAAACTAAACTGTCTGTTCAACTCAATCGGACTACTTTGACCTATTTATTGCATTAAAGTGACATAAATTGATCTATTTGTGATGTTAAAGTCAATTGTACTCCAATAGTTGTGAAGCTGATTCCACTGATATTAACTTATCTGTTATATTGATGTGACTTAAACTAAACTGTCTGTTCAACTCAATCTGACTATTTTGACCTATTTATTGCATTAAAGTTAAATAAATTGAGCTATCTGTGATATTAAAGTCAATTGTATTCCAATATTTGTGAAACTGATTCCACTAATATTAACTTATCTGTTTTATTAATGTGACTTAATCTAAACTGTCTGTTCAACTCAATCTGATTACTTTGACCTATTTATTGCATTAAAGTTACATAAATTGATCTATTTGTGATGTTAAAGTCAATTGTACTCTAATAGTTGTCAAGCTGATTCCACTGATATTAACTTATCTGTTATATTGATGTGACTTAAACTAAACTGTCTGTTCAACTCAATCTGACTACTTTGACCTATTTATTGCATTAAAGTTACATAAATGGAGTTATTTGTGATGTTAAAGTCAATTGTACTCCAACAGTTGTGAAGCTGATTCTACTCATATTAACTGATCTGTTATATTGATGTGACTTAAACTAAACTGTCTGTTCAACTCAATCGGACTACTTTGACCTATTTATTGCATTAAAGTTACATAAATTGAGCTATCTGTGATATTAAAGTCAATTGTACTCCAATATTTGGGAAGCTGATTCCACTTATATTAACTGATCTGTTATATTGATGTGACTTAAACTAAACTGTGTGTTCAACTCAATCTGACTACTTTGACCTATTTATTGCATTAAAGTGACATAAATTGATCTATTTGTGATGTTAAAGTCAATTGTACTCCAATAGTTGTCAAGCTGATTCCACTTATATTAACTTATCTGTTATATTGATGTGACTTAAACTAAACTGTCTGTTCAACTCAATCTGACTATTTTGACCTATTTATTGCATTAAAGTTAAATAAATTGAGCTATCTGTGATATTAAAGTCAATTGTATTCCAATATTTGTGAAACTGATTCCACTAATATTAACTTATCTGTTTTATTAATGTGACTTAATCTAAACTGTCTGTTCAACTCAATCTGATTACTTTGACCTATTTATTGCATTAAAGTTACATAAATTGATCTATTTGTGATGTTAAAGTCAATTGTACTCTAATAGTTGTCAAGGTGATTCCACTGATATTAACTTATCTGTTATATTGATGTGACTTAAACTAAACTGTCTGTTCAACTCAATCTGACTACTTTGACCTATTTATTGCATTAAAGTTACATAAATCGAGTTATTTGTGATGTTAAAGTCAATTGTACTCCAACAGTTGTGAAGCTGATTCTACTCATATTAACTGATCTGTTATATTGATGTGACTTAAACTAAACTGTCTGTTCAACTCAATCGGACTACTTTGAACTATTTATTGCATTAAAGTTACATAAATTGAGCTATCTGTGATATTAAAGTCAATTGTACTCCAACAGTTGTGAAGCTGATTCTACTCATATTAACTGATCTGTTATATTGATGTGACTTAAACTAAACTGTCTGTTCAACTCAATCGGACTACTTTGACCTATTTATTGCATTAAAGTTACATAAATTGAGCTATCTGTGATATTAAAGTCAATTGTACTCCAATATTTGAGAAGCTGATTCCACTTATATTAACTGATCTGTTATATTGATGTGACTTAAACTAAACTGTGTGTTCAACTCAATCTGACTACTTTGACCTATTTATTGCATTAAAGTGACATAAATTGATCTATTTGTGATGTTAAAGTCAATTGTACTCCAATAGTTGTCAAGCTGATTCCACTTATATTAACTTATCTGTTATATTGATGTGACTTAAACTAAACTGTCTGTTCAACTCAATCTGACTATTTTGACCTATTTATTGCATTAAAGTTAAATAAATTGAGCTATCTGTGATATTAAAGTCAATTGTATTCCAATATTTGTGAAGCTGATTCCACTAATATTAACTTATCTGTTTTATTAATGTGACTTAATCTAAACTGTCTGTTCAACTCAATCTGATTACTTTGACCTATTTATTGCATTAAAGTTACATAAATTGATCTATTTGTGATGT